>OZ029915.1:43210962-43823462 GCA_964023275.1 Norana najaformis
TTCATCCAAGCGTGGCAGTCCAATATCCCTGGCATGTAATCCTTAGATTGGCAACGGCAGATAATGCAATTCTGCGGACAATCCATCAAATCTTTCTGTGTTGCGTGACCTCCAAGAAGTGGGGTCAAGCTTGTCGAAGCGACTGATACTTTTCTTTGGGGTCATCTATACTTGTCGACCCCTTCCTTGCAATTGCCCTCTTCCACCAACCAGAACCCGACACAAGTAACTGCCTTGTAAAGAAGCGATCTGACAGACGCTACAGAATTATGTTACAGTAAAATATTGCTTGGGAACATAATATATCGCCTTCGTTCTTTCGTCTCGTACCGATTTGCATAGACTCGGCCTATTTATTATATATGATTAAAAAAATTTCACGCAACACTGTTGTAAATGCAAACCTTTCAGTAATACTAACACATGCTAATGATAGTACTAAATGCAAAATTGTAAATGCACATGTTTTTTTCTATAGCGACCATATGGCCTCGACCTTGTTCATTTTTCCATGTATTGATCGGGTTAGATCCTTCACCGCCGCTGCCGTTTGAGTGGGTACCACGTGCCAGTTAAGGACCCCGTGTACGGACCGTACTAGGCCGAGATTCAAATCTCTGAAACGTAGCCACTATCGGTATGCGAACCGGCATCCTCACACACAGAGGCTTCTTTCCTTTTACCGAAGCAGCTGACCAGGCTGCATGGTACTATCAGTACTCATGATAATCAACGTAAAGTAAGCTTAGGCCAGATACGGTTCATTAAGACATGGTAATGTAAAGAAAGTCTACGCTACAGTGAGTGAGATAAACCAATGCAAGACAAGTATACGAGAAAGCAAAGCAATATTATGTCAGATGAGGTGGACTAGGCGAGGCAAAGCACCTTAAACACGTCTATATGTGAAGTCTACATGTAAAAGGCTACAAGAGCCGTCGTGTACACTTGCAAGTGACCTTTGCCCCTCAGAGTACATACTGTATACATAGATTTAAAAGGTTCGCAATCAGTCGACCTCTTTGGTTTCTGTCAAAGGGATTCGCTTAGCGCAGAATGAGTCAAATGGTTGACATATGAACTTATTTTAAAAAATCGTTACATAGCCGAACATGTCCAGCTAATCTTTTTGTTATAAATCTGATAGCCAGGTACGTCTAGCTCTCCACTTCTTCCAATTCCTCTATGTCTTCGTTTTTCTGTCTTTCTGTCTCTATTTCTGTCTTTGTCTCTATATCTCTGTGTCTGTTTGCCTGTTTCCTGTGTATCTAACTGACTTTATTATTATTATTATTATTATTGTTGTTGTTGTTGTTGTTGTTATTATTATTATTATTATTATTATTATTATTATTACTACTACTACTACTACTACTACTACTAAACATACATTGATAACGCGCGCAACTAACAACAGCCTCAAAGGCGCGTTATATGACTGTATATGACCCCGGCGCATCACAGTGCGTATGCCTAAATCTATGTGTATTTCTATGTGTATGTAAGTGTGCATCTTGTGTATTCACCCTATTTATTTCTGTAGGTATGCATACGCTTGTATGCCTTCAAGAGTGCCTGGTTACACAACGATTAAATTTGCAATCTTTTTCCGTTAAACCTTTCTAATGAAGCCGCACTCAATCGATCGCCCATAACGGCGCAGTGTAACCCCGACTCGATACATGGATTAATTTAGGGCGTCGAAGCCTAAACCAATATTATCCTTAGGCGGCAAGGAACCCTCTCCGAGAACAAAGCAATCAATCCCTGCTCACGTGATGTGCCCCGCGCTGTCGGCGTTTCTCATGTGGTCGATCTCGTTCTGCAGTCGTAGGAGCAGTTTTTCGATTTTGTCGAGTTCGTCGAGTTGTTTGTCTACAGGAAAATAACAACAGCGTTTCCTCGATAGAGAATAGCAGAAGACCCTTACGTGTAAGCTTAGTACACAAACTGCTACATTTTTGTATTTGACAGCCCAGAGCTGCGGAAGGTTTAAAAAACTAGGTTAATTATTTGTGAGGTGCTAAGTAGGCCTATATGTAATGTAATTAAAAAGGCATGTAATTAAAATCCACATCTATAGCCGACTGTAATTATAGGCCTTTGTCACGAGATCTACAGGTAACGGAATGATCCCTAGTCTTGCAATTTCCGAAAGGTCCCTTGCCACTGAAATGTAAAGAGTCCCGAAATGGGATCCATCTTATTTTGGGCTTGAATATGTTCTCATGTGGATCAATACTAAGCATAAATATCTTAAATAAGCGTCCATGTTGACTCAGTGTTAGAAGACACAGCGTTACGGCATAGACTACTTTCCATCGTACCCAGGTCTGAAATTATTATGATTAATTACTAGGTGCATAAGAAAATGCCTTTATTGGTAAAAAGTTGTCAAGTCGAGCGATTTCTTCCATGCTCGACCTCACTACATATAATAGGCATAGGGCCTATGCATGTATGACCATATATCTGCATGTGAACACTTATGCCTATGCTCATGTTATACTTATTAAAATGCTACAAATGTAATAATTTTTAAATACGTATCTATGCTGAAAAAGCTTTCTAATAATTTTCTATAGCGACCATACGTATGACCTCGACCCTGCTCATTTTAAAAGAATTTATCTTTCACCACCGCTGCCCTTTTGAATGAGTGCCACGCCATTTAAGGTCCACCTACATGGACCGCATTAGCCCGAAATTCAAATGACACCATTTACATGGTAATTATTATTGCGTGGGTTATTTGGGTTAACCTAAGTCGATTGGGGGAAGAGCCCATCAGCTGAATTATTCTCAAAGGGACGACGACAGTTGCAGCTGGTCTTGAAGCTACGCTGGCTGTCGGAACCGAAATGCTCTGTTTTATACCCAATCTTTCTCTCCACAGCGAATCGCCCATTCGAACCTTGCATGTAGCGGGGAAAATAGGTAATTGTAATTGCAATCTCAAATTTATAGAGATGAATTGATTGAAGGAGTGAATCAGTGATTGAAGGAGTGAGTCAGCGATTAAGAGAGTGAGTCATCGATTGAGTGAGTCATTGTTTGAAGGAGCGAATCAGTGATTGAAGGAGTGAGTCAGCGATTAAGAGAGTGAGTCAGCGACTGAGTGAGACATTGATTGAAGGAGTGAATCAGCGATTGAGGGAGTGAGTCAGCGATTGAGTCAGTGAGTCCGCGATTGACATAATAAGTGTGTGATTTACGGAGTGCAGTGTCAGCGGAAGGAGTGATGAAATACGTGTAAGTACGCAGACAATTATTGGCGTGCATATAAATGGCTGATATCGGAAATTCGCAAGAGTGCAGGTTTCATTAAGAGGGTAACGATGAAACGATGCGTTAGAACGACTCGGCTTTTCGTCCGATTATCATATCAAGCAGCGCATTTGCCTAGCGCCTTTTGTACATTGCCCGTTTCGCTCTTAATATATCGGATAGCAGCAGTCAATGATGTCTCCATAAATCACTCACGCTCATGCGCTATATGGTTATACAGCACGTTAACTGTGGCCTGCAACCAGACATTTGTGAGCGTCTACCACAAACACATGCGCAAACGTCTAGTTACGAGCCGATACGACTGTGATCAGTAAGCATATTATATATAGACCTATGTATAGGCCTATATATTAGGGTGGTCAAAACATTTTTAAAGTTCCAAGTGGTAACACGCCGTTACAGTCCATCTATTAAAAAAAAACATGCCGAAAAATTCAGCCAATTTGAGCCATATTTAGGGGTTGCACAAATCGATCAAAGATTTTTGGGTATACAATATTATACGGGTTTTTGGCATATAAGCAAGAATCAGATAACAAACATAACAAGTACATATAATTCCAGTAAGACTAGAGGATGTAGAGAATATCATCAGAAAAAGAAGAATGAAATGGATGGGACATGTAATTCGTATGGACAGAGATAGGCGAGCCAATCAAGCAATGAATTGGATTCCTGAAAAGAAACGGAGGGGAAGGAAGACCAAGGAAGAACTACTGGCTAGAGACCATCAGAGACGACCTTGGGTGTTTGGAGATTTCTTGGGATGAGGCTGGAAGAGTGACGGTTGACAGAGATGAGTGGAGAAGCTGCGTTGCCCTACGTGCAGACCTGCACAGGAAGGACTACTGTAAGTACTAAGTACTCACTGAGCAACTTGCAGTAAATATTGTGTTTTTAAATCTTCGTCGTATGTCAGAAGTGAGCTGTAATCCTGGATCAGCTTCAATCCTGTCTTGACCGAGTCTTGGACGTATATGTATAAGTCTGCATCTTGTGTGTTCACCCTATGTATTTACGTTTGTATGTGTTCAAGAGTACATGGTAACATAGCGATTCAATTAGCAATCCTTTCCCGCTAAACTTTTCTAATGAAGACGTCTTCAGGAATCCTTAAGCGCCACACGATTTGCAGGGAAGCAAGATGGTCCTCGTTTTCATCCTAGCTTTCTGATAAGAACTACAGGAATGAATCCTTCAGTTCCAGAATCTGAAAGATAATTCTGTGCTGGTGGTAACAAAAGAGAGCTCAATGGGCTGCTAACATTAACTGATGCCTCGGAAGTAGTTGTTCCGATCCACCTTGTCTTTCTTTCTTCAAATGGCTCCAATTTGAACTGGAATCGGACAGAACATCCACATCTTGACAGACAGTTCGATCCAAAGCAGCAACTAGCTACTCATTGACGAAGGATTGAATTATTACTGAGGTTTTCTAGATGAGTGTTTCTTTTTCAATCTTTCTGGTACATTCGCACACCCTGGATCACTGTTGATACGATGACGACATGTTATATGTTTGGCTGTGCAACGCTTCCTTCGTAAGCAAAACGCAAACACGGACTAGGTCTATGACAAGAATAGGAATAAACTCGACTTTACTTAATAATAAAATAATAATTATATTAATAATAATAATCTCAGGAGTTTTATAGCGCCACTGTATAGTACTCAAGTTAACAGTCGATGGCTGTTGCTAAGCAAAATAGGTTTGCAAGCCAAATTCCAGAGGGCGGATCCGATTGAGCGAAAGAGCAAAATCCGAGAAGTCATGGGAACAGCCTGTCGGACATAAGTCAAACATAGACTACTTTTGGTTCCTAGATTTGGTTTAGAATGAACGAAAGGATACGTTTAATGGACCGATTTACCTGTCAAAGTCGACACAAAAGCGATGGAAAGACTGAACGCCAGAAGAACAGTTAGCGGAAAAGAAGCCATCTCACATCGCCCCATTTCTACAGAAACAAAACAAGAATATGCATCAATCCGCTGCCAACCCAACCTAACAGCTCCATCCCCCCCTTCTCTCTCTTGGTCTTCTGGCAACCAACCCTAACAGTTCCTCCCCTTCTCTCTCTCTCTTGGTCTTCTGACAACCCACCCTAACAGCTCCTTCTCCCTTCTCTCTTTCGGTCCTCTGACAACCCACCCTAACAGCTCCTTCCACTTCTCTCTCTCTCTCGGTCTTCTGACAACCCACCCTAACAGCTCCTTCCACTTCTCTCTCTCTCTCTTGGTCTTCTGGCAACCAACCCTAACAGCTCCTTCCACTTCTCTCTCTCTCTCTCTCTTGGTCTTCTGGCAACCAACCCTAACAGCTCCTTCCACTTCTCTCTCTCTTGGTCTTCTGACAACCCACCCTAACAGCTCCTTCCACTTCTCTCTCTCTCTCTCTCTCTCTCTCTCTCTCTCTCTCTCTCTCTCTCTCTCTCTCTCTCTCTCTCTCTCTCTCTTGGTCTTCTGGCAACCAACCCTAACAGCTCCTTCCACTTCTCTCTCTCTCTCTTGGTCTTCTGACAACCAACCCTAACAGCTCCTTCCCCCTTCTCTCTCCCCACCCTAACAGCTCCTTCCCCCTTCTCTCTCCCCACCCTAACAGCTCTTTCCCCTTCTCTCTCCCCACCCTGACAGCTCCTTCCACTTCTCTCTCCCCACCCTAACAGCTCCTTCCCCTTCTCTCTCTTGGTCTTCTGACAACCCACCCTAACAGCTCCTTCCACTTCTCTCTCTCTCTCTCTCTTGGTCTTCTGGCAACCAACCCTAACAGCTCCTTCCACTTCTCTATCTCTCTCTCTATCTCTTGGTCTTCTGATAACCCGCCCTAACAGCTCCTCCCCCTTCTCTCTCTTGGACTTTTGGCAACCCACCCTAACAGTTCCTTCCCCCTTCTCTCTCTTGATCTTCTGGCAACCGGACTTGGTTCTTGACATGGCATCTGCAACGCATAATAAGCAAATTAGTTTTGTATTCTATTATTCTCTGTTGATATTACAACATAACTTGAAAGGAACTTTATTTGTTAGTACTGAATCACTTATTCAAATGTCGTGCGTGGGTCAAAGTTTAAATGTCTTCAGGTTCTACACAGCTTCTGTGGCGCCGGTGTCTGTTGCACAAGACATCAACCGATGGTGGTAGTAGTACCCAGTATCTGACTACATCTTATGGCTGTCATGGCCCTTGACGTCAACCTTATCCTTCTATTAATCAAGAGGATCGAGAGCGATTATCAACCGATGGCGCTTCAAAACCAAGCCATTATCAGTCCACTGCGACTGAGAATGTATTACCCATCGGCTTAAGTAGGAGCTATCTGAACGAGGCTTAGCAGATGTCTCACAGCAGCGTCACCTGGTGAGTTTAGAAGCAATATTTTATTGCAGTTGAACCTCCGCTGCTGCATCGAAGCACTTACTGCATATAGTACAGGAATGCCATTCTGGAAGGAATCAATGGTGATGTGCACTGAGACCATCACGCTGGATCCACGGTGCGACTCGTGGTTGGAAATAGTGGGACACCTCTGGACCGATGGTCGATTTAGCTATACACGTGGTGGGGCGGGGGGGCTTCGGTCCCATCTTGGTTATTGTAGGTCTCGTTCGTGAGCCGCTTTGGCATCTACTACGGAATATAATCGAAATGTAGACGTACCGGTCATGACTCACATCTGTTCTAATGGAAATTAACCCCGGCCCAAAGAATCGTGGTCATCGGTGACCATAACCGTGGCTATATTGGACTGGTATGCTCAACTGAATGTAGTGGGCTTAGTGTAGACATGCTAGTCGTGGCTACATTGACAATAACCAACGCAAATTAGTCGCGGTCGGGGGCATCGCTGGTCATAGTAGAGGCTACATTGCACTGGCCTACTCAAGTTAATGAAGTCGTGGGCGTAATGCATACGTGCTGGTCTTGTCTGCATTGTGGGGCATGGTAGCATATTGGTTAGAGCTTTCGACTTGTAGCGCGGAGAGTACGGGTTCGAGCCTCCTCCAAGATTAGTACTGTGTAGGGACTTCGAGTAAGTCCTTCACTCACAATTGCTCGGCGCCATAGATTGATGCTAAGTCATTAGATAGTTGAGCCTAATAAAAGCAGAAATAATAATGGAGAAATAATAATTGAGGGCCTAAACAAGTTACCGAAATTGTGGTCAACGACGGTTATACAGCCAGTTGCTATTAAAACATTGGAATAATGTTCATTCATTGTATATGTAAACCATTTGCTTTGGACAAGATCTCGTGTATTCAGCGAGCCTTTTGCATTGCTTTCTTTCTGACTTCTGTACTAAATTTATCTTCCATGTTCAAATGTATGCTGTTAATTGCAATGAGAGCTTCGCAACTTAATTCATTGCTCCGTTGATCTCGAACTGAAACGCCTTCGTCGTTTCTAAAACGATCTTGCTTTGATTGAGCAACGGACGACAATTAACTGTTTGAATTTCTTAACTCTGACGATATGCAGAGTTTATAGTTTCGATTCCGTGAACTTGTAGTAATTCTATAGCGCTTAACTAGCCAAGTTCAAAGTCCCTGGTGTCAAGTGATAAGGCCAAAGTTCAAAGAATCATTTGAGGAAGTAATTAATTAATAAAAGTTGGACAGATGATGGGACAGAATTTCTTAATGCTAGCGAAATTGAGAGCGAAAAATTGCTAATTGTGACAAAACTTGAAGATTGTCAAGGAACCTATTAGACAGTTGTTCCAAATTATTCCAACCTGTTCAACAAAACTTTTCCACCATAAACTATTTCTAACTCACCCTGCAGACTAATCTTAAACAAAAGATCTAATAGGGTTTTAATTGCGATGTGTCTGATGCCCTGTAAATTACGCAGACGCCATAGAAGTCATTATTTTTATTATAATGAGCGTCATTACAGGAAGAACGATTGGAAAAGTTTAATGAAAACTGACGAAAGGAACGAGTACGTAGGCCCAAAATTTCACTAATGCATACACGCACCTGGCTATTAGCCAAGAGCCATAAACCACCTGTTTTTATGGGTCATGCCATAGACGTCTATATTATCTAGATGGCTATGGTCCTGCTATAGGCCGTTTAAAGTTGTATAGTAACAGGCCCTAGTGTCAAACAGGCCCCATTCTTCGCCTGGTTTATACATAGTTTTAGCCAGTGTGTTAGACGGTCTATATTCGAGATGTTTGAGTTGATAT
Source organism: Norana najaformis (assembly GCA_964023275.1). Classification (NCBI taxonomy): domain Eukaryota; kingdom Metazoa; phylum Annelida; class Clitellata; order Crassiclitellata; family Hormogastridae; genus Norana; species Norana najaformis. The sequence goes on from OZ029915.1 coordinate 43,219,448, forward strand.
GGGAACAATTTATTATAAACAAACCCCATTCAACCATTCCACCGGCAAATGGTTGGACCAGCCTTTGATGTCGACCTAAACTTGGACCCAGCAGATATGCGCCGTCAGCAGAAAACGAGGCGTGGTTGCTGTTTGCCTGTTGAATCTTAGGCTTTGACTGCGTGTGTGCGATACATCATCTAAATGGTAAGGTAGGCCTAAATCTGTAAAGTAATCGGCAATAATCCTCAGAGACGTGGCTTTGGGGTTCACAAATATTCCGGCTGATACACAAACATGCCAACAGCAACAGGAACTGGACAACCTTTCCTTATTGGTTAAACGACATTCCATTTTGTCACTCGTACATGGCGCCAGGGATTCGAAACCTAGACGCATAGCTGAAAGGCCAATGCATTGTGTGGCACGGTAGCAGAGTGGTTAAAGCGCTTGGCTTGTAACGTGGAGAGTACGGGTTCGAGCCTCCTCTGAGACGGTTACTGCGTAGGGACCTCGAATAAGTCTGCCAATCGCAATTGCTTCGCGCCTCATAGTCAGATTTACTAACCATGCGCGTAATGCAATATAATAATAATAATTTATAATAATAATAATAAAAATAATAATATTAATAATAATAATAATAAATTTCGCGATCTGTCGGCTATAACATAGACTCTTAATACCCGCTATAAAAATAATATCCTGTCATATCTGTCACCGTGGTAAAAATGCTTGAGAAAACCTGAGCACTTTCTCTACCAATCAATTGATTATACATGTAGGCCTACCTGATGTTTCATGGGCAGAGACTGATTCCTGGAGTTTTCATTCGTTGGTGCATTCGTTTACATTTCTATTACACCTATTTAAGGTCGACATCATCTTTGTGTAGGCTATAACTGTGAGAAGGCACGGCAACCAATCGGTTAGAGCGTTTGGCTTGTAAATCGGAGAGCACGGGTTCGAGCCTCACCTGAGCAAGTTACTGTGCGATCTTGAGCTCACAATTACTTAGCAGAAGTAATAGTATGCTTGAAAAACGCTCCCTGCTCAACCTTAGCTCTGTTTCGAAGTATAGATTTGTCTATAATATTGCCGTTACAGCGTAGAATTTATTATTTTGTTTCTTGTAGGTATGTTCCCAGGTACTTGTAGGCAGTGGCGGCTCCAGGATTGCTTGCGTGGGGGCGCCAACATATAACCAAGAGGAACGCAGAGGGAGGGGATACCACCCCCTGTAACTAAATGCACCACTGGTTGTAGGTAGGCCCCTTTGTTTGTTGTATGCATACAACGCAGCACCTTTGTGAAGTATCTAAAATTCACTATAGTAAGTGTTTAGAAACAAGCACACACATATATGCATGCATACATGCGCACATACATATAGATACACGCATACATGCACATATATACACATTATATATAGATACATACATACATACATGACTTCGTATGCACAAGTGTTTCATATGTCAGCCGAGTTCTAGCAACTTCCATGCACCAAATGCACCAACACAAATATGGAAATCGGCAATCAACGAACTAAACATCGTGATCGCCCAAGATCCGACATACTTGCCAGTTAAAGCGCTGTAGTTTCTCGAATCTTTGCAGTCGACTGCGCCACGAACAAAGTCTTGTTCCAATTTCAAGTAAACAGCAGGTAAGTGGCCTATGAAGAGAGACTGCAGTCATGCACTAATGCAGTTGGACTGCAACACAGTTCGTTATATAGACTACTAGGGGCGAAGTTGTTGTGTAGGTGCAGGTAGTCAGCACAGTCCTCTGAAATCAGTGGCCCGGGGTGTCAGTACGAACGGCTGCATCGCCCACGTGTAGAGACCGACGGCATACATACATGCTGCTTTGAATGTCATTACGAAGTGTCGATGGAAGCTATTTTCAGACAAAACATCCAGCTCTGGCCTATTTGCATCTCTGATTCGTAGCTGGTATGTCGAATATCCGAGTCTCACCTGCACTAAACACTATCCACCTGGGTTGCAGTTCAACTCTACACTAGCAAACTGCATAGCCATGATTCGATGATATGCTAAGACAGGCAAACGTCCAAAGTCGAAAGGTCCTCAGTCAATACAAAGGCGCAATGGCATACAACACGATCGATTCAACGAATCACAGACACCCAGGTTAATCACAAGGAAAACTCTTAAGACAACCATCTGAAACTACGTGACATTGTGCCGAGCCTACAGGCAAAGGACGCTTCAATACGGCATTACCAACAGGGTCCATTTCTCTCAGCTTAAACACAACCCACCCTAGGAGCCTCTTCCTCCCTTCTCTCTCTGGTCTTCTGCAACCGTACTTGGCTCTTGACAGGGCATCTTTGGACAACCCCACTGACTTGACGCAGCGTTCATGAATAAGTCAGTGCCCTGCGCTTAGCTTTTATGTAGCGCTTTCGAAATGTGAAGCTTACGATTACGATTAAAGTACGCCTACGCTTAACTACGACATGACTGCCCAAGGATTAATTAAACTCTTAATACGCAACATGTCCGTTTGTCACTGGAGGTTCGAATAATTTGAAGTCTAAACGAGCTGGTCCAACGATCTGACATTCTGGCATGACATTGTTCCTCTCCTCCCATATTTAGCGAACTCTGCCCTGTAAAAACAGCGGCTTATGGCCGCAATGAAGTCGACAAGAGCTTAATAAAACATACATCAAATAAAAACCGATGTCATAGGCTGCTCTGAAAGTCGCATATGCAAAGCCAGGTGACACAGCGCATTGAACCGGAGAGCCAGAGTTTAACTTCTTGTCGTGTAAGCAGTGGCGTAAATCAGGGGGGCAGAGGGGGACTGTCCTCCCCAAAGTTTTGACTGGGGGATTATCCCTCCCAAAGTTAAAACTTCTAATGGGGTGGACAGTAGTGGGGACAGTGCTGAAACCAAGCATTGTCCCCCTGCTTCATTATATTGGATTGTTTTGTTGGCCGGTTTTCCAGCTCATACCATTCCAAAGCAGACGTAGTATGTCCCTTTGATTTCTCATGTTCAGAGAAGTCCCACACTGGCATTTTTCCAGTCACAAATGCCCCGGATCCCAGGGCAGACAAAGTGCTGCCAAAATGTTTGCAACAGAAACAAAATATTGTGTTCTTCACAGCTGAATATACAAGCCATTTTCTCCATTTAACATATGTCGTTTGCAGCAGGCTGTAGAAAATTTCCGTCTGTTGGCATCTGCTGGAAAGTCTTCTTCTTCAATTTCTTTTGCCCCCTTGCAAATAACTGAAGCACGAGTGTCTGAGTTCAAATGTTCTGGCCAAGTTGCTGGACCACTTACATTTATCAAGCCAACACATTCTGCATTTGTAGATATCCCAGTACATTTTATCTGTGATGTATCAACAATACCAACATCAGAAGTTTCAATATCACACTGTGTTTTTGTCAGAAGTCGTTGCATCTTGATATTCTTCAGGTGTCGACCATGTTGTCGAACTTTGCTCTTGTTGCACAATATATTTTTCGAGAGATCCTGTTAATGTTAACTTGGCTTTCTTGGGTTGCTTTTTGTTTTTTTTCTTTTGATTGCCACTTTTATATTTTCTGCCAAAGTCGCGATCTCGTTTTGGTGGCATATCCCATCAAGTAAAAAATTAATTAATAGAATTTATAGAACAGTGTCAGTTTAAAATAAACGGATAAAATGTTTAATGTCACAGACATAGTAATATAGTATAAAAATATAGTACACGAGAACTTTGTATTGGTAGAAATTCCGATACACTATACAGGGTTGAAAATAAAAATGGTTTCACAGGAATTAACACTACACTACTTCAGTTAAATCTTCATTGATACTACAAGCGGTTTCAACAATAATTGTCATTTAATTAGGCATGTTTTTCAATGATAAACAGAAAAGAATACAGAATACAAGCAGGGATGGATTCACTGCGAACTATGAATATGAATGACACAATAAAACAAATTTAGCATTGCAATATTTTAGCTATTCTAGATTTTAAAAATATCTTGTTTACCTCCTCCGGAGCAAAGGCAAAATACATGCAGACCATGAAAATGACGTATTAAAAACAACGCTGTCTTCCTGCTGTTCTATGAGAGTGTAAATTTATATAGCGTATTCTTAATGATAATAGTTTTAAATCAATGGCATTGACAGATAATTTATTATTACGCTATTTTTATCCTGTAATATAAACAAATTCTCAAATAAAATAAATAAATAATTTATTATAAAGTCTTCTTAATACTGTTGGTTTAAAAAACAAGCATTACGTAATAGCAGTTAAAAGTAGTAAAAACAAAGATATGTCTAAGACTCTAAGATCTTTGGTAAAAATGTTTAGTCAGAAGCGCGGGGCCCTGAAAGCGCGGGACCCAAGGCGGTTGCCTCGTTCGCCTTGCCCTAAGGCCGGGCCTGGCAGCGACCATCAGCGGAAGGCATTGTGGTATAGACAGATAGCGGTATACTGGTAGATTCTGTAGCATTGTAGTAGAGTATCGATTTTGTTTTGACTGAGCGCCTGTGAATAAGCTGGTTCCCGCAACTTAGCTTTCGTTGAGCGCTGTACAAATCTCGAGATGACGATTACGATTACGATTAGCATCGTACAATAAAGTAGTATCATACAATAAGAAGCCTACTGTCACAGGGTTTTTGACCAGATGGTTAATCATTCTAGAAGCCATTAGCTGACATGCATTCAAACACAAGATCGATCGATAAGGAAGTGTGGCGGATCGGCCACAAGGCAATCCTGTTGGGTAGAGGGCGGGAGTAGTTATCACCCGCTTTAGATAGCCCCCTCAAAGACCGACTCACACCTCAACGTGGTGAGGGGGTGAACAACTGAGTAGGAGAATGCCTGCTGAGGCTATGCCAACAGTGGTGAAAGTCTTGACTGAAGTACCACCTCGGGCGCTTCGCGAGTTGGACAGGCTCAGCAGGAACTCTGAAAGATTGGCCAACGTGAGCGGCAGGTCTCGGGCAGCAGCGAGACTTCAGTAGATTAGACGGAAGATCCTGTTACAAGGGACAACGGCGAGTCTACAGAGACAGGAGGGCACTTCCGGTACACCTGGAGCAGGGCTTCCTTACTGCGAGATGGAAAGACTAGGGGGCCTACCATCTTATCATCCCCAAACAGCATCATGAAAAATGGAATCCAAACTTAATCCATACCGGCTCGGACGACGCCCGGGTTCACAAGGTCCGCGTCCCCTGTTGAGCAACCAGGACAGGGTCGGAAAGTCGGCTACTGGAAGAAGAGGAGGAGGTAATACAGGGACGGAGGAGATTGAAGAGAGAGGGAAGTCGGACGATGACATTTTTCAACTCAGGAAGAGGATGAGAGTAGGCACTTGGAACGTGCGAAGTATGATACAGCTGGGAAAAACCCAGGTTCTTGGTAAGGAGATGGAGAGAATGAGGTTGGAGGTATGTGGCTTGGCAGAGGTACGTTGGGGAGGCAGGGGACACTTCATAACGTCAGAGGGACATATGATTGTATATTCAGGAGAAGAGACTCAGGGACATGGAGGAGTAGGAGTTTGGATACAGAAAAACAGGATTAAGGCCCTAATTGGATATGAAACAATAAGCAGCAGAATTTTGGTGGTAAGATTAAAAGCAAAGCCAAGATGCATAAGCATGATACAGGTCTATGCGCCAACAACAGATGGAGAGGAAGATGAAGTTGAGGAGTTCTACCAGATGCTGGCAAAAGCGTTAAAAAACATTCCGAAAAGAGACATTACAATGGTAATGGGAGATTTCAATGCTAAAGTGGGAAAAAGTAGAATAGAACCAGTGACGGGTGGAGAAGGATTGGGGGAGATAAATGGGAGAGGGGAGAGGCTAATAGATTTTTGTATGGAACAGGAGTTGGGTCTGGCCAATACATGGTTTAAACAACATCCAAGGAGATTAAGTACTTGGACATCTCCGGACGGAAGAACAAAAAACCAGATTGATTACATAGGTATCGATCGGAAGTGGAAGACGTGTATCAACAAATGCAAGACATACCCAGGTGCGGACTGCAATTCAGATCACAATTTGCTGGTGGCAACATTGAAGATCAGATTAGGAAGGAAAAAGCAGGAAGAGGTGATAAAAAGACTGAATGTAGAGGATCTGGCTGGAAACAAGGGAATCACCTATGAGATAGAAGTAGCAAACAGATTCGAAGCTTTGAACACGGTAATAGAGGAAAGGTCACCCAACGAATTGTGGAAGGAAACAAAAGACATACTTTTCACTGCGGCCGAAGAAATAGTCGGTTACAGGAGGAGAGACAAAGGGAAGCCATGGATTACCAAAGAAACTGTTGAACTCATCAACAAGAAGCGTGAAGCCAAGCAAAAGGACAGAGAAGAGTATAAAGAACTGAAGGCGGAGGTACAGAGACATCTAAGAAACGACAAACAGAAACAACTGGAGGAGGTGTGTGAAAAGGCGGAAATAGAGAACAAGAAGGGGAACAGTAGATATCTGTATAGAACAGTCAGGTCAATTACAAACAAATTCCAGCCAAAAATACACTGCATACAGGCAGAAAATGGAGAATACATCACGGACACCGAAGGCATTGCTGAACGTTGGAGGCAGTATTGCGAAGAACTGTACGATGACAAAGAGGTGAAGGAGGACACGAATGAATACGAGAGAGAGCCACCCCCTTTAAGATCAGAAGTGGCAAGAGCGATAAAACAGTGTGCGAACGGGAAATCAGCGGGGCCGGATGGAATACCTGCGGAACTGTTTAAATACGGAGGAGAAGCTACAGTAGACAGATTTCATCTTATATGCACAGCACTATGGGAAGATGGAGAATGGCCAGAGGATTGGGCGGATTCAATTTTTGTACCCATACCAAAGAAAGGAGATGCCAGGCAATGTACAAACTATAGAACAGTGGCCTTGGTCGCACACGCAAGTAAGATTATGCTGAGGATCATTTTGGAAAGAATAAGGAATCAGACGGAAGCAGAAGTGGCGGAAGAACAGGCGGGTTTTCGGAAGGCTAGAGGGACAAGAGACCAGATAACAAACCTGAGAATTATTATGCAAAAGGCAAATGAACATCAACAACCTCTTTTCATGTGCTTTGTAGACTTCAAAAAAGCTTTTGATTCAATAGCACATGAAACATTATGGACAACAATGATAGAAATGGGATTTCCTGGACACATAATAAAGTTGTTATCCAAGCTGTACAAGAAACAAAACGCAAAGATCAAAGTGGCAGGAACACTATCTGGAGAGTTCAGAGTCAGGAGAGGGGTGAGACAAGGATGCGTGTTGTCTCCAAGTTTATTTAACATTCTGGCGGAGAGGGTAATGAGAGAGGCTTTGGAGGGTTTTGACGGAGGAGTGCAGATAGGGGGAAGGCGGTTGACAAACTTAAGATACGCAGACGACATAGTACTAATAACAGAATCTGAGAAGGAATTACAAACACTGGTTGAAAGATTAGACAGAGCAGGAAGGAAATATGGAATGCGGATTAACACGGATAAAACAAAGGTCATGACAACAGCAGAAACCAGGTGTCAGATCAGCATAGGTCAGGAAACAGTGGAGCAGGTGAATACTTTCATGTACTTGGGCTCGAGGATCGACAGGGACAGCGATTGTGGAGCAGAGATAAGGGTACGACTTGCAAAGGGATATGCAATGGCTACAAATCTTAAAAAAATATGGAAAAGCCATGGCATATCACTGGTAACAAAGATGAGGCTCTTGATGACATTAGTATGGCCGGTGGCACTGTACGGATGTGAGAGTTGGACTTTGAGGAAGGAGGAAGAGAGGAGGATAGAAGCATTCGAGATGAAATGTCTAAGAATGATCATGCAAATATCGTGGATGGAAATGCGGTCAAATGAATGGGTACTGGAAGCGGCTGGAGTAGAGAGGAATCTTTTGAAGACAGTAAGGAAAAGGAAATTGATCTATTTTGGCCACATCATGAGGAAGGAGGGAACATGCATCGAGAAGGAGATAATACAGGGCACAATACCGGGAGGACGGAAAAGAGGAAGACCGAGAATAAACTGGTTGGGCAACATCAGGGCATGGACTGGGCTAACAATGGAGGAGATGCTCAGGCTGGTGGAAGACAGAGGACACTGGAGGAACCCGCTTTAGATAGCCATTAAGTTCCGCGATTATGTGCACGGTTCGGCCGCTTTAACTATGTAGGATTTTAAGAAATTAATTTTTATTAAATTTAAGTTTAATCTGATAGTAGTTTAGTAATTAGGCCGCATAAACTTCTTAGTTTAATTTTAGTAATATAATGAATGAAACTGTTTAATTTTATAGGTCCTCAATTGTTTGTTTTGGCGCATAATCAGTCGCATTTAGACACCTTTATTTAAGTATTATTTTGCTGAATACTATATAAGCAACACAGCGTTATTGCTAATTGTACGAACTCATGAAGCCTCTGGCGTGGTGTAAAACCCGTAAGCTCGTGGGTTTGTTCAATTGGGTCCCTGTCGCGGAGTAAAATCCCATAAACCCAATTCATACATTTTGTGTTGTGTTTTTGTCGTCTTGTGCCTACGGGGGAGACTCCATGGAGGGACGGAAGGCGAATAGTCTCGGGAAACGGAGGCAAGAGATGGGAGACTGCCACTGAACAGCAACAACAAATTAAAGCGGACAACATGTTACACTGTATTAATTCTAATACAACTGAATTGATTAATATTAAAGAAACTTGTCCATATATAGACTCTTGAATAAATTAAAAGTGTATACTTACTAAAACTATCAACGAGCTAATTACTATATGGCACATTAGTCTGATGAGTTTTGAATGCACACGAGTGGACATAAATTTTTAATTGCGAAGACAGGCAATATAGTACTAGCAGGCTGTACACCAATCGTAATCGTAATTCCAAGATTTCTACAGCGACCAACGAAAGCCGCGCCGCGGGGAACAGCTTATTCACAGGCGCTCAGTCAAAACAAAATTGATAGGCAAAAGGGTTCGGTTCCGGGTCAAGATCCAAGAGTCAGGCAGAGAGACAGCGTGGCAGCTACGGTGGGTGATGTTTGGGGTTGCAGAGCAGAGACAGATAAGAGGAAGAAGGGGTGTCAGAGTAGGATCTGTGGAAGAGGAATGTTTTCAATTTTGAGTGAAAGGCCGAAGCAGGAATTGCAAGCGATGGAGCATCAATGAGTTTGTATGATGGGACGGAAAACTGTCACAGTTCTGGGGGGAGTTTATTCCAGAGTGGTGGGGCAGCTATGGCTATGAAGCGATTACCAAATTTTAAGGATGAGGTGACTGGAGGGCGGAGAAGTTAGGGCAGAAGAAGAGCGGGTTGAGCGAAGCGGTTGTATCGTAAATAACTGACGAAGACAGGAGGATTGCGAAGATTGAAGCGTGTTGTAGGTAAGTGATAGGACTTTGTACTCGATTCGTTCTGGTATTTTAAGCCAGTGCAGTGATTTGAGAACAGAGGTGATGTGATGGTGTTTGGGGGTTTTGGTGACAGCACGAGCGAGAGCATTCTGGATAGCTTGAACGCAGTTAATCTGGGTTGTGTCAATATTGAGGAAAAGTGAATTGCAGTAGTCAAGTTTTGCATGGACAATGGATGTGGCAATGGTAGATACGGTTTTGAAATCAAGCATAGGGCGGATTCTGCGAAGGTCTCGGATATGCATAAAGCAGGAGCGGGAAAGATGGGTGATATGATCAGAAAAAGTAAGGTTCTGGTCGATTATTGCCTGATGGTTTTTATGAGAAGAATCTTACAAAATCAAATTCTGTTCCGTTTCGCCTTATTTTTTAATAGGCCTACTTTCATACTGATGTGCGAATTTCACTTCATATAATTATAACATCTAATTAGGCCTAACATGGTGTAGGCCTAATATTTGACCAACTAAAACTTCAAGTAAAAAGGCAAGAAAACAAAGGCAGCAAGTGGAGATTAAAACCGACCATATACAATGGAAAAACTTACCATGAAAACATGAAATACCTTTTCAGCCTCAATGGTTTTTATTAATGAGAAACTTCTAGAGCCCCGGTGTCTATTGCACAAGGCATCAACCGATGGCGCATCAAATTTAAGCCGCATTCAGGTCAATATCCAGAAGATCAGGTATAAAATGCAAATTAGTTCCTTCATCACTGTTAACACGAAAATATCGCTTAGCATGAAGTGTGCTGGTACCGTGGAAGAAAATGCAATACAAAACCTTGGATAACACGAAATGTTCATTTATTTACATCTGGCTCCCCACATCCAACGCGAACGGTCGTATTTGAGTTCACTTTTGAGCCAAGGCTTGGAGTGCACTGAAACCGGTTGAGATATTCAATGTTTAAAGTGCTGTGATATATTTATGCTCGTGCCTCATCAGTTTGACTTCGCCAGCTCTCAACATCATTGATGATCTTTGCATTCGTGGGAAAACAGTTTGCATGTACAACAGAATACATTATATAGTATTATACATAATAGCCTACGTGGACTGCGGAAGGTATTTACCGCCTGTGGTGGCAGACGTCAACGGAATCTGGACTATTGTGGCGTTCATAAAATATGCCCAAGTGACTCTGGCCTTATCGTTCACTTCCTAAACTATGTTTAGGCGTCGATCGTGTCGCCAAACCGTGAATCGCTGTGCTCATCATCATAACGCATGTATGAGTGCCTGCTTGACTTCTGCATAAGCAGAAACCCTACTAGGAGTCGTATACAACCCCTAGTAAGACGTAGTAGTCCAACTGTTTAGCGACATCTTATGGCATCAAAGGCCGCTGACGTCGCCCTCCTACTTTATCCAGGCTTGGGACTGGCACTATGCCAGTACGACAGTGGCGAAGTTTCCTAGTGGAGTTGCTCAACTTAGTTTATCAGATGTTTAACGCGAAACCAAGATTCTTCAAACAATATTTCAGAGGATGTGGCTTCCAGACAGTGTTGTAAGTGAACATTTGCCAAATATTGCGCCCACACCTGAGACTCACATTGATTGATTTTTTGATTGTGCACATTACTAATTTTCGCAATAATAATAACAATAAATAATAATTGACCTTGGCAATCTGTAAAAATGTGGGGCTGCACACCATTAAATTCTGTATGTTGCTTATTTTGTCAAGAAGTCAAAACCACCCCATATCTCCAGCAATCCAATGTATTTTGCAGATATTAAAAGCAGTCATGTTGAGCTAACATTACATCTGACACTGCTTCGGTTTCTTCAGTTTTCTGTGTCCATAAGTAAGCTTTGAATCTTAAATCAAGATGACTCAATCACATCACAGTGACAATCATCAAAAAGTTTCACTCTACAATATTTCTGGCTCAGTCTGTGTCCACCTAGAGGAACTGACTTAAGTTTTTAAACATAGAGTAAATGAAGAAGCCATTGGGGTAACTGCACAATAAATCACAAATGAACAGAACAGTCAATCAACAACAATAACTACACACAACTTCCCCACTGAATTCTCAACACAAATTGCGCAAGCTAATGAGATGTTTCAAAGAAATAGTCATTAACTTTCATAAATTTTATACAAAGTTAAGTCCCAAAGGAAAGTCCTGATAAAACTAAGTTTGTCTGCTAACAAAACATACAGAACCAGTGTCTTAAGAATTAATCTCAACACATTTCTGATGAATTTCAGTATCTGCCATTTCACTATTGTGGTAGTTCAGTCGCATTAAGTCCAGACAGTGCCAAATGGATGCTTGGAATATTTTTAACTTTCAAGTTTTCAACACGATTTGAAGCATTACCAGATGTTAAACTGTATGCATTTGTATTAAATTTAATTAAGCTTCACAGACACTTCCGAAGTAGTGCTGTAAAGCTCCTTTAAGCATTGTTGGTAGAGATGGATTTGTGAAGATTTAGAAACAGCAGCAGAACTGTGATTGAGAACATTTCCTAAGGCAAATTGCTTCCAAAAGAACATTCCAACATAGGAAAACGTCATAACACTCAATGGAAATGTTTCTAACACAGAATGTGAATTGAATCATAGTTCGTCTTTGTTTGTGTCATCAAGGTCAACGTCACTTAAATCGATGTCTTCTTCAGCCGGCAACTACAATGACAAACAGCAATGCTCAACAGCATGTTACACAGTCAATCTAAGAAGTAAGATAGATTCAGACTAGCTGCCTTATATTATCACACAGATCAGAACAATTACGCACAGAGTTTATGAATACAGTTCTGGATATTAGCACCAATTTTTAAGTCTGTTAGTAAGTGCCATATAACCAATAAAACAGAGTCCACAAAGGAAAGATTGAAGGCCAACAACAAATATAACAGCTAATGCAGTGGTTCACAAACTGTGGGTTGCAAACCCTTAATGGTGGCCTTAATTTGTTGGGAGTCGCATAAAGACATCAGAAAGTGGTTAAGATAATTCAAGAGCAACAACTTTCTTTCAGCATCCCACTATACAATATTCCTATTCTAATCACTGTTTTCAAATCTATGTAAGTAAGATATGCATCTGTTAACTTGCCATCTGTCCACTCACTGACTGAGTGAGAAATCTGAAGCGACATCTGAGGGAGACTCCCTGACAGTTCAGCTGATAACACAACTAACTTTTCACAAAACAGCACTGTTTGTAAGCTATGCAAATGATTTTTGCCAAGATTAAAGCATATGTCAATCACGTATCCTTACCTCGCCATCCTTTCCGTCCCATGCAGTGATCTGAAGTACTTTTGGCAGGCTTCCATTCTTAACTGGTTCTGTTGAGCTTCGTCCCACAGCAACTTCCCTGAAACAATATGACAGGAAAAGTTTGACACTGCTCAAATAAAAAGCAAATAAAGGTAACAGAAGGGTTTGGTCATCACCTATGATTGCAAAGTCATCCATTTGGCAGTCTATGACACTTTTTATTGTATCATATCGTATCGTGATAACTTTAACTATAGCGCTTCTTACAGAATGAACTACTCAGAAGCACTTCCAGCTTGAGGACCCCGGGATATCACAAGTTCAATAACATTGGAACATTTTGTACATCATCCATTTATTATTGCACTCTCGTGCATGCCAACACTAGACATTGTAAAGCACCCTTGAAGTAGCTTGCTACTGACGATGCTGTATAAATTGTCATGATTACAATTACAATTGGAAGGACTGTAAATATTGAGTAATATTAGTTCCAAGAGGGTCAGAGCATCAAAGCACTTCACATTTTGCAGCACTTCCTTACCATCCAATATAGATTTCATAGCATGTTGTTTTTAGTCAAACTGTATGCAAAACACCCAGCCATGAAACAACAAAATCAGATGTCATTACACTCTTCATTCTCCCCTTGCAAATACTTTGTGATCAAATACATTAAGCGACAACCCACATCACTTTGCTTACAAATCACTTTCAAATCATTTGTGTCAGTTTGAAAAATAACCACTGTAAAATTTCTTCATAGACAAATTTTTTATACGAAAGCCAGTTAACTTACAGCAGGAATTCATTGATTCCCTTTTCACTGAAGGAACCTTTCAGGATTGAAAACTTCATCTTTCGTGAATTGACAGCGGCCATGGCCTATAAGTGCAAAAGGGCATAAAGAAATATATTACATTTGAAGAATTAATCACATTTACAATACAATGTTAAATGATAAAAGAAAGATGCTGAAGATTATATTTAATTCTTGTTTTTTACACTGCTGAAGTCAGACGTGGAGCTTTAAGAGTCAATTAAAAATCTACAAATAACAATGTCATACAAAATGATTTTTAGTTCCAACATCTCTAACACCTGCAAATTGTGCACGGCCTGAAGATATTGAGGTTGCTTACTCATAAGCCATTTGTTACAAACTTTCAAAAAACTCTTCTCACTAATTATTCATCAACTTCTAGTTTTAATAAATTACTTACAGGATAACCAAAGCCTCCAATGTTCAGTGATTCTTCAACTTCAGGCTGTGACCCAGCCTCTGCCCAAACCCATCTAGAAGTTAATTAGATTCAGGTTTTATTACATGTGAATTTCAGGTATTAATGGGGGGTGACAGTCTAGTGGTTAGCATGGTTGACTGTTAATCAAGAGGTAAAATCTCCACCATGGCAGATATCTGTTTCGAGATTTGAGCTCCGCATGTGTCCCTAGCCAGCTCAGCTATGATCAGTACACTGTCCGTACACAGCACATGGATAGTCAGGTGATAAGGGGAGGACAGGCCAAATCCCCTTATTTGCTGAAGCTAAGAAAAATGAAGTCGTTAACACTTCGTACCCATGGCTGCATCTACAGTCTAGTTTAAAGGAGTGCTCTTTTTCTTCTATGTTATTCCAGCACAAGTTAAACAAATGTCAAGTTAATATGAGCAAATCACTCATAAAAAATAGTAATCTCTATTCTACAGCAAAGTTGTAGACAAAAAATGGCCAGTCTGCAGTTTCTAAGCAAAACTAACTTTGTAAACAGTGCCACTGAGTTATGGAATCTCGACTATAATTTATCTCTTTCCCAGAAAAAGAATTAAAATCAATATGGTTTTTTGAAAATCATGAAGAGAGAACAGATCTTACCCCCACATCCTTTTCTTGTGTTTTTCTCCTAATGTTCGCAGGATGCCGAGGTATCTGTTACGACAGTCAGACTGACAGTCAAGGATATGTGGCAGGATTGAAACAATGCACAGCTGATGTTCCTCACAGGCTGTTTTCAGTAAACTCTCATCAGTCAACTGCATAAAAGAGAATTATAGAAATGACACAAACATTGGAAAGTTACCTCGAGAATCAGAAATTACACAGGACAAACGAAGGTTGATGATCCCATAGCAAAAATACAGCTACAGCGATGAAGTTTTTCAGTAGATAAGTCATCATTTTACACCACTGTTAAATAGCAAATTTGCAAAAATAGTGTGTATTGTTTATTGCATCCCCTTTAGTTTTAAATATAAACATGACATAGGTAGAACAGCTTATCAGTACCAAAAAAGTTTGGCCCAGGCAAAGCTTTTTTAAAGGGGGCTACAGCAAATGTCAAATTCAGAAGAACTTAGAACATTTGTAGCATCTAATCTTATATGTGCCAGTCAAAAATGTTCTAAATTCACCAATTAGACCTCTGTTTACTGGTCACACTTGAACGATTTCACCTTAGACAGCCTCCTAAGACAAACATAATTGTGGTCAAAACATGAAGTTGAACACAGATTAAAGCAGCACAGAAATTACTTTTCTACAATGCTGCAATGTATATACGCTTCTGGCAATTTAACTGAAGCCCTAAGTTCATCTACTGATCTAGAAAGTCTGTCACAGGCAAAGCAGTTATCAATGACAACATATCGAACGATAAAACCATTTTACGAAAGGTAAGAATCATACAGAACTGAGAAGACTCACTTCTGCAACTTCAGGAGCTGGAACATTCTCAGCAAGTTTATCTAAGGCCCAGGCAACAATGTCATCAGATGTACGACCGCCATCAAACTCCACCGAGTCACCATCTTTCCTGCCGGCAGGGAACATCTTGATTGTTGGATAGCCTCGAACCTTTGAAAACATACAGAGACTCAGATAACGACATAAATCAAAATTAAATTATTAGATTTACTGGTACATAGCATCAATTCAAGATACACCAACCACACAATGCTTGTCACATTTGTCTGTGCAAAACCACTAACAGCTGCATCACACTTATTAATCATACATTTATCTTCAACAATATGTGCAGACAGGCTATATTTCATAAGCCACAAACCTCAAAAGCACTCAGAAATTTAAGATGCATCTCTGATGAGATGCACAAATCAAATCATTCCAGCAAAAAATTAAAACCCCTAATGTCATTATGCCAATTTCATTAAAGCACATCACTGACATCACTGCATATCTTGATGATAAGTTGGTAAACAGAAGCATGAATGAATCACGAACCTAAAGCAAAACATGTACATAATTTGATTCAACAAATGCTACTGTAAGCATTTTAAAAGCTGCATACCCCATAACGGTTGGCCATGACTGTGTGGACAGTGGCATCCAGTGCACCCAGCTTCACCTTTCCTTTAAGTTCAGTAGCAGCCTGGGTCCAGTGAGGAGCCAAGTTCTTGCAGTGGCCACACCATGGTGCAAAGAACTCAACCAGCCACATGTCATCACTTCCAAGCACCAGATCTTCGAAGTTGCTGTCTGTAAGTTCAATGACATCTTTGCTATCTCCGCTCTGTAAGAAAAATGTACTTCTTATTTAAATTACTAACAAGTCAGATGTAAAATGTTCATCAAGAAAATATTACACCAGCCTTCTACCAGTAACCTAAAAATTGTATAAAATCATTAACATACAGAAATTTATTATGTAGTTTTCTGCATCGACATGAGAAATATCAGATGCTGTTAGTGACAAAAACTTAAATTATGTTTTCATCTTTGGATAAAAATACTGATGCAGAAAATTCTATGACCATATTAAATTTATCGTATGGTCAAATTAAAAGTCTACAGTTCTCACTGTCAATGTCATTAAAAATTATTTTAACATTCTATTACAGAGCAATTAACTTACTGGTTTCTTGCCGCCACCACTTCCACCGCTTCCACCAGATTTTCCACCACTTTTTCCAGACAAACGTTCATTGACAAGATTTTTCAATTGATTGAGAGCAGCATCAACAATTCCCTGAGCTGTCCTGGGACCTTGAAACCAAGAAAACTAAGTAAAATAATAACACCAATGACACAACTGAAATCGCACCTTTAAGAGGTTATTTAGTGCCTTTGTGAGCTCCTTTTAGAGGTGATGCGTAAATGGATACATGCACATAACAATAAACAAGTTACCACATACCCAATGACCCAGGCTCATGCGTTTATCACTATGTCCACTGGACAGAAAAAGCACAAACTTATTAATATAATATTGCAATATGCATATTTTAAATTTATTTTTAAAGCATTATGTTTGAAAATTAAAACAATTTTACATTTTGCTACTATATCCTCTTAATTAAGCAACAGGATGTCAACTGATCAAATACAAGAAATAGCATGCTGGCAATTTAGTTTCATGGCCCGTAGAGCTCGCGCTGTCACAGACTCTCTAGATCACATCCCTACAATTGACTGAGTTTTGCAGTTTTTTATTCTTTCCTAAAGTGACTAATCAGAAGTACATGATAAATTTAAAGGGAAAGAATTCTGTATGCACCTTGATAGTCCTGTGGGCTCTGTTTGTTCGATCCAAAGATCTTGATAGTTGGAAATCCTTGGATGCCATAAGGTGCACCAACTGACTGATGTTCTGTCATATCAACTGCACCAATTCTGACAATATCCTGAAATAAAACAAGAGATGAAGCACATGCGCAGCTCAAAGCAGTTTTAACCCAAGTCATACTGTTTTCCCTCTGTCATACAGCAGTGTGCAAGAGAAGACTTTTGACATGTTCTCATATGGTGCTTTAAGCTAGCTTTTGTTTAAAACACCAGCTACCTCATTTAAGTTAGCTTTTGTTTAAAACACTAGTGACCTCGTTCACTGAAGCTAAGCAACATTGACAGCATATAGCATTTTGGTGCAGACCACTGGAAAATGGTGGATGCTGTAGACGAGCAATTCATCACTGGTTAGCTTCTATCTCCCATATAGTACTCTTGAAAATTCCTCCTTAAATGGTGCTATATTAAGTGCCTTGATACATACATGTACAAGAAAAAAGGTGCTATATTGAATGTCTTGATACATATGTGTACATACGTACGGCATGCTTTGGGCCAAGTCAAGAGACTCCTTGTGTGCACTCAGGTGCCTCTGTCGCCAAGTAGTATAACTTGGTACCTGCTTCAGCCAGGAAGTAAAGGCAAGTCCTCCAGTTCATTAAGTGTGTTCAGGATGTTAGGTTTATCCCTTGCTGGTTTAGAGCTTCAGAAAAGAAAATGAACAACCTTATTCAAATATACTCTGCTTAATAATGTTATCACAGTCATTTTCTGGAAGTTTCATCCTCATGCCTCACCTTGAGTGCTGTTGCTGCCTTCTTCCATTCGGGTGCTAAACTTTTGCAATGCCCACACCTAAAATCAAATCCAAATTGCATTAAATAAACTTCCACTGAATACTGTAATTCCAAATTACTAATTTAAAATAATATTAACAATAAACAGTTATGGACTTAGAACTAAAAGGTCAAAGTATTTGGATGCTGAATTCAAATCAATTAAAAAACAATAACGCTCGTTCTTAGAACTTCAAACATCTTGTTCAATGCTTAGTTTGATGTATGTTAGATTTGCTGCATTTGGCTAATTAACTAACCTAAAAAGGTTATTTATATTAATTCACTTGCTTCTGCAATAATATAGCATTAGTGTGTCACACGTCTTTACTCCACTTAAATTTCATACAGTATTTCTGTGGTATTATATCCAATAACAAGTAGAAGTGTCAGAAGTTCAGTATAGTACAACAGGGTGCCCTGGTCCATTCTAAGCAGGTACTGACTAACTGTCACTGATGGTGCATATGAAAGGGCAGAGCAGCATAGAGGACAAAGGTCACATGTTCACTACTACTAGGCTACTAGTTACCAATCCTGAGATGACGATGACGATGACAATGACCATGATGGTTATGACGATGATGATGATTATGGTGATGATGACGATAAAGGTTAAATGTTCACCTACTAGCTACCAAACCAGAGATAAATGTGATGATGATGATGATGATGATGAGAAGGAGGAGGAGCAGGAGCAGGAGAAGGAGAAGAAGTGAGGGCAGGAGTAAGAGAAGATCACCAGGAACGTAATACATACCATGGTGCATAGAATTCCACAAACCACAGCTCTGAACTCTGAAGAACACGAGTGTTGAAATTTGTAGCTGTAAGTTCTATTACATCATCTGATGAACTGTACAGCGCAGAGCAGATTGACACAAGAAATGGAAAAGCAACTACAACAACACCCAGACTTACAACACTGTAAAATATGTAATATAGCAGAATATTAATGTATCCTCTTCAAACTAAAGTGTGGTGACAGCAAATATTATTGAGGCCCGAAAACTCAGACTAATTATATGGTAACTTAGCAGTCACTGTGCCTTACCAGACATTAATTGCCATAAAAACCACATTACCTGTACAGCAAAATCCACAATGACAGTAAATTTTTCCAGAAAGCCCCATTAGTGTCAGCTATTTACATACGTTACATGTGTTAGTAAGATGCAAATTAAGGCTACTTATTTAATTACTAACTAACATTTAGTCAATTCGAGGATGTGTGCTACTAAAACCACTTCAATTCAAATGCTGGGCTACAGCAAATGGTAAGGTCGACGCCAACGGCCCATAAGATATCGTTACATAGTGGATACTGTAACAGTATCCAGTGTGTAAACAGTACTGCTAACTTACAATTCCTTCCTTGTTAAACTTTACTCCACATTTAAAATTGCGTTTCACTGACTTTCATCATTAATGAGTTGAAATAATCACACCTTTTATCGCCAATATAAATGACATGATGATGATGATAATTTGATGCAATTGTAAATTATATTCTCAAGAAAGGAAATAAAGATGATAAACTGAAACGCCTTGGCTGTTCAACTCAACTGCAAAATACGCGGCGCTAAAATCATGTTTCCATTGGTACATATGCAACGACAAATCAATGCATACCGAGTAGCGTCTTCATTTTCCCCGGAATCGCGATCCTCTACCTTCTCTCTTACAGTGAATTATGAAAATCTATCTTTGAAACATAAAATGACTAAAATTGATCAATCCTCAGCCTCTGGTTCCTTGGATGTCGTGGACCCACGAACTACCAATTCGTGGCCTTCGCTGATTGGCTACAACGGCCGCTCTTGTTGCTTGTCTTTACACGACAGTAAGTAAGTATTTATTATTCGTTAAATTAGCTTTTGTAATGTAATTTGTGGCAAAACCAGAGATTCTATAACAAAAAGCCCACTCATTCATCCATCTTATTCACTGGCTATATGCTAGACAACGCTTTTGTCTCATTGTTCTAAGATATACGAGGTTTAGTGTGTGAAGTTGCAGATAATAGTCCTGAAGTCACAGTTCAAAGCAGAACTGTGCGCCGCGTGAAGCAGTTTAGCAGTTGGCATCTACGTGCTGGTCATCGCGATAATCATAATCGTAAACTTGAAATATCTAAAGCGCTATTTAAGCGCTATTACAAAGTATAAAAGCTAAGCGCAGGATACCAGCTTATTCACGAGCGCTGCGTCAAGTCCGTGGGTTTTCCAAAGATGCTAAGTCAAGAACTAAGTCCGGTTGCTAGGAAACCAAAGAGAGGAGGGGAGAGAAGGCTAGGGTGGGTTGTGCTTAAGCTGAGAGAAATGGGAAGACTGATCAGGGTGGATTTCTTGAAAAGGTGAGGTAGCAGTGTTTTATTACGATGGAAAAGTCATTGTAAGAAGTATAGTCCTAGCGTTTTCCTAAGTACAACGTTCAAAAACTGCAAACTGCAGTGCATTATATTTCGGTCATAGAATAGACTATAGCAGCTGCATCGGCAAAGTACGTTAAAACCCACCCTGGTCGACTACTAGCCTACATTCTGCAGGGGTCATTGCCTTTATGCCAAAAATTACCCCGCGTCTTGATGGTCAGCACACAGACAGACAAATGGACAGGTATTCACGCAGACAGCTTACGCAGAGACCTATGTAATCTTTATACATAAGCAGGCCTACAGGGCCTACAATTACATCAGCCAATACTGTAAACTCATCCTAATGCTGCATCCTTTAATTATACATACTTCTTTATTAGGCCCTAATTGACGCATGCTAAGTAATAAACCGTCGCTTATTTGCGGCTGCTGAGCTGAGAGGGTAGAAGCTTCTTCGTGTTCGTTTAGTCCAGGCATCATCCAGTCCCTCCATCCATCCGCACCTCACTTCTTTCGCTCGTTCCCTCCCTCCGTCGTTGACCTAATCGTCTCATTAACAGTCCAGCTCGGTAAGAGACAAATCGACCGACAAACTCCTTTCTTCCAGTCACGCGTCACTCTCTCCCTCTCCGTCGCTAGGTGGCGGCAACTTCGTCTCTGGTTCAGACTAATTTCACGTAATTTGGCTAATCAGAGGAAGGCCAGCCAATCGACTCAGCGCCCATGCATTGGCCTATGACGCAGCTGGGAAGAGGGGATGACGGGAAAACGGAGGAGCAGCAGGAGGGGTAGGAAGTGGAAGAGAAGGAGAATGATAAGAAGGCAGAGGAGCAGCAGGATGGCAAAAACGGATGGGGATATCATCAAGAATCTTTAACGGAAAGTCGTCAGCAGCCTTATTAGGGGCCTAAGAGCATACACTCTGGAAATTAATTCGATTGATCATTACGTGCGGATTGCAAGTATCAGACACACGGAGCCGCAGCGCACATTTATATTTCATGCATGTCATGTATCATTGGGGCTATTTTATGTACAACAATAGGCTTATATGGGTCTATATTATATACGATCTTGCATAATATCAGGTCTATGCATGCTATTTTAAAAAAATTTGTATAATATTATGTATAATAATTTAATTTTTTATATTCTGTGCTGCTCCGAATTCTGCGTCTGACACTTGAAACCTGCACCTGGTGATCGGCTGAATATATTTCCAGAGTGTATGCTCTTAATTCACATCAATATCGACTCAAAATCACTGTTCCGCTTTGAAGGATTTCAGTAGAAAAATAAACTTGTTTTAAGCCAAGACCATTTAATACAATCGGAATGGCATGCACATAGGAATTTATAGGGGCACCAACCCTGGAAAAATATATTCAGGCCATTTTAGACGAAGTCCTATGGTTCGGGGTATGTAGTGCCAGGCAGAAGAACTCAGTTTAGGCGTAGCATATTTACGTTCAGTTAAGCCGATATTATATAGTAGTTCAAATGTTTAATGACATCTTATGGCATCAAAGGCCGTTGACGTCGCCCTCCTTCTTTATCCAGGCTTGGGACTGGCACTACTCAAATACGGCAGTGGCGGAGTTTCCGATATTATATGCACCCCCATAAGGCCCGTATACCTACAGGACTAATTTATAAATAATTTTTAAAATACGCTACATCCGAAACACTTGAAATAAGTATAGGCCTGAAATTGTTTAACATGTACCCGTTTTGCTCATTGTTTGGGGAAGTCTTTAAGGAAACGCTATCCTTCGTGGTTTGTATGCTTCAACAGCCTCATTGTCTCGTTCCGTTTAGCCAACAGTTGGGGTGCACTGCGAACATCGCTTCAGGACATTCGCCGAATTTCTGTTCTCATGACAAGGATTTTGTGGGTTCGTTGAAGCGAGAGGACAGTGGGGAGGGGTCTCCTGTCGCGGAGCCAGATGTCGGTCGTAGGGGAGGGTGTGTCATAGGGGGATGCTCTTTGGGGATGGGTGGGTGGGTGGGTGGGTGGGTGAGGGCTGCTTTGAGGGCGACCGGCGTGTCGATCTGCTGCGGCGAGGTTCCTTTGCTGTTCATTCGGTCGTTGATAATCGGTCGGCCGCCTCTTCTCAGACCGTGAGGTCTTCAAAGACGCCATCGACGGGCGCCATCTTCTCAAGATCTTCATCAGCGACGTCGCCCAACTACACGCTTTCCCCATCGAAATCACACACACTCCCTTCCATATCTCTCTCCCTCTCTCCCTCCCTCCCTCTCTCTCTCCGTTCTTCCATCTCTCCCTTTCACCCTCCCTCCCTCTCTCCCTCTCTTCCTCCATCCTATTTCTTACCTTCCTTCTTTGCTCCAATCATTCCACTTTCCATCGCCCCTCCCTCGTACCCTCCTTCCTTTCCTTTCCACCTTCCTTCGCTCCATGCATGGCTCACTCCATCCATCCATCCATCCATGTATCAACCCATCGATCAATCTATCAATCAATCTATCTATCTACCGATTCCTCTCTATATAATAAAACTTTGTAGCATTAGGTCTTTTTCTAACATAGTACAATAAATGTAACATATTACAGGTAATGTAATATATTAATTAATGTAATAAATAATACCGTTATACATATGATAGTGCGATTTTATGAGTAAAATATACAAATATTTTAGGCATATGTATGTATTTTGCAATGTCGATTTTACAAGTTGTAGCAGTTTGCATCACCGAAAGGTAACACGGACCCCCGGTTGGAGATCGCATGCGCAGTGACCCATATTATCCACGCCCAGTGAAACTGCCACCGGTGTAAATGTGAGTGATGAAGGGACGTGGAGCCAAGGGGCCTATTTAGGGGGCGTGTATACACGGATCACTGCTCACGACCCCTGGTGATGGCGTCTACCTTGAGGGATAGTCAATCAGAATGGCCCACCTTTTTCGAGATCCTTTCAAGATGCTACAGAAATGTCCAGACATAGAACGATGAAACTCAGCATAATCTACTGCAGTGAATTACATTTTCTGTATTTATTAAGGACCACTATCTAATGACTAAGCATCAAACGATGGCGCTGAGCAATTGTGAGTGAAGGACTTGCTCAAGGTCCCTACAGAATAACAGTCTCAGGAGAGGCTCGAACCCGTACTCTCCGCGTTACAAGCATAGCGATCTATCCAATTGGCTATCGTGCCCCACAGAACAGGCTACTCTTTTAGGCCTATAATATGGGCCTGATCCGCCCACACCTGAAGAGATCGATCGGCCTATATTGATAAAATAATCTTCGCAAAAAGTTAAACTGCATGTCTTGGACAGAAGCGAAAACGTCGTTATCATACAGCCAACGTATCTTCTTCCATGTGTGATTCTGTGTGTTCAGCCTATGTGTGGATATGCTGTGCGGATTACGATTGATCTGGCTTATCCACGGCCTTTGTATAGGCTACATCGATTATTGAATCGTTCCAGCAGTTGTTGCATGGTTTGGGGCAGTTGGATATATATATGCATGCATAATTATAATAGATTATATGGTTGCCTTTTGATGTTGCTTTTGAACTACGCAAATATTTTTCATCTATAGTGGGCAATCCCTTATCAAACTATAACTACACCTGTATACATGTTCGTTTGCTGTAGGTGTGTGAGAACGAAGTTCCTGTTGGTCGGCTGACTGCATGCATTCGTAATAAAACCCGTAGGCATACATATATTTATATATAATATATATACCTATATACATATACATGTATATATATATGGCGCAATGCTTGAGTTTTTTAAAATCTAAATGCAGCAATTTTTCCGGCAAGTTAACGTGAGTTTATCCAGGCCTATAGACAAAATAATTTCCGATATTCGTCTGCATTTGACTTATGAGCAACTTAAATGTTAAGTTTATAATGACTACATATCTAAACGTAGGCTAGATATATGCATGTATGCATTATATTCGATATGTATTTATAGACCTATACTATCCGCATTCATATAGGATTGTAATTGTAATTGTATTCGTAAATTTGTATAGCGCCGCTTAAAGATCAGAGACGCTCTCTACGCTATAGCCTAAATGATGCTAAAGTTCATTAAGGAGAAAATCATTCATCGATAATCGAACAATACTAAGATAACTAGAAAAGTCATTAGTGGTCGGCTCCCGCAAACACGTAGTTCCCAAGAAAGGGTGGGTGCCACTGCTGCTGCTTTGACGTTAAAGCACCTGAAACTACAATAGACGTAGGCAATTAAGTAGGCTTACAATTAGACAGAAGTAGGTCTACAATAATAGTATACATATATACATAATTATGTTATAGGCTAATTATATTTACCAGTTTACAATATAACAATAGTCTTTATCGATTCCGCTTTGTAAAATAAGCCGTCGTTAATTCAGTCCACAAATTTACATATGGTGTGTTTCAGCAGAAGATTACGGTAATCAATGTATACCGTGTATTACCGTCTGTTAGGCCTACTATCCCGTATCTCTATCGCGCATCTTCAGTAAACTTCTATGGCAACTGGGCAACATTGGACTGTCGTTAAGGTGACACTAGTCTTCAACCCCAATAAAGGTAGAGGAAGACAATAGTTCTTGTCTAAAGATTACTATAGCAACATTTGGTAGTCACTTAGTATAGACATTGGTTGCCGTAGACAGCCATGTAAGTCGGCTTAATAATCATAGGCAATAGGCCTAACAGTCTCGAAACCGATATGTGATTTAGGCCTAAAAAGCAATCAATGCATGACAGATATATGCTTAAAAATGCCTGCCACAACACTAATTATACATGTAGGCTAACTTTAAACAGAATAACCTTTTTAAAAGAATTATCCTAAACTGCAGGCCTAAAACGCAAACTGACTCCTGTTGCCCAAATTTCAACTAGGCCCAATATATAGGCCTACGCATACTATAGGCCTATGACGACATCCAGCCTGAAATAAATTAAACGGGGACGAAGTCGAGACCACAGACTTTATTTAGGATTGTGCACTTATTATATTAGAGCTGAAATTATAGGCAATGAGTATACGAATGCTTCCATTGAAAAATCGTCATTCACTTTATAGGCTTGATTGACAGGTTTTGACGGTTGTCACAAGGGCGTGCCCTCACGTCATTCGATCGTCCCGATCGATGGGTTTCGCACACTCGAAGGCGTGGCCACGGACTGACTGACGGTCGATGGGCGGGGCTTGTGCGGTCTTTTGGAGCGTGTTCTCGTCAAGGTGCTGAGGCGCAATAATGACGTCTCGGTTTTTGTCTTCTCGCCTCATTAGTAATTCGACAGATACTTGGGAGGCCGCATTGTGCAACGCTTCAGCAGCCACGAAAGGTAAGCATCATCATCAGCATCATGCGCAGGTCGACCAGCTCACTATCGAATCATACAGACAGTTGCTGCTGCTGCGGTAGATTGAGTGCCTTATGGGCTATAAGGGAGCCGGCGCTAATCTAGTGGAAGGGAGATGTAGGCCTATATACGCTCGAGTGAAATTTTATAAGTGCAAGATGTGGAAAATTATTCGAGTTTTCAGCCATGCATGCACGATTTAATTCGTAACGACGAAATCTATATTATGCTCCTTTGACCGGCCTATACAGGCCTATGAATACATGTATACACATGAAAACACTAACCGATAGGCCTATACAGAGCTAGTCCTTATGCTCCGCAGCCTGAACTCTCTGACTTCTTGTACCTCGATTGGTTCTGTCTAAGGGATTGTGATTTAAGCCCATGGAATAGGCATACGGTTTTACTTAGCGACCATCGACTGATGTCTTGTTTATGACGATGAAAGCGCCATTACAATGGCAATGGCGTTATTGGGTTTACAGTGACCCTGGACAAGCCGTGAACTTTCACAAGTTCAGTGAGCAAGTTGTTAACCGGGCAGAGTGCCAATAACGACGTGTTTAACATTAACAACTATGTTTTATTGAAGCAACCAATCTATAGGGTCTACCGTCACCACGCTCTGCATTAGAAGAGGCGATCCATCAGATAAAATGCAAGGACCAGTGTTTAAACCACCGTGGTTCTGACTTCCTGTCAGAAACTATACGCCATATTGAAGTTTGGACGGCTGAATATTTATGATTTTGTAAACATAGTGTCATGATGAGCTACTTGCAAAGTCCTTAAGTTCCACAAATGCTCTAGTATAAGTCGCACTAGAAATTATCTCTGCGATTGGACAGATTCTTATATTAAGTGCCATCAATAAAGGCATTTGGTTTCTCACAAGCTGACCTTTTCCAAGGTAAAATTATGTCCTATAACTCTTTTACCGCAGTTATCTTTATCACTGTCCCTCTTTCTGTTCACTGTTACAAGTGCGTAGGCCTTTTCCATTTCCCCATCTATCGCCTCTTGTCTTTGTTGGAAGAAACTCCTCTATTTAATTTCTCCATCCTTCTGAGGAACTCACTTTCTCTTGGTACAACTATTAAATCTGCACGAACTGCAAATGCTTCAAAACTCTCTCGTCAAAGCCAAAACATGTTTTGGCTTATCACCATATTAAGCTAATATTATTTTTATTTAATTGGGTGCATGTTCACTGAGCAAATAATCAATTTCAAAATCTATCTTATAGTTCACAAAGTATTAGATATAAATCAGCCGACCTACCTATGTTCAACCCTTACCCCTCACACTAGTAGATGTTGCAATAAATAGGCACTGTGACTCTTGCTGTGTCCCGTATACCCGAACAGTGTTGAACTCTAGGACTTTCTCAGTAGCTGATCCATGGCTTCGAAATTCGCTTATCCGTTCAGTTCGTTCTCTCAAACTTTAAAGACCTTCAGGTCTAAACTACAGACTCGTCTCTCTCAACTTGCTTACCCGCCGTAGCCTGACTTCTGGATTCTCTGACCTATCGAAATTCAACGGATTATCATTTTTTATTGCGATTTCACTTGAAGCGATAACCGACTGATGCCTTGGACATTGTGACTGCGGCGTTGCAAAAGTATTTAGGTTAGATTAGATCATTATATTAAGTGGACATTACGTAGTGCATTTTAAGCCTCTCATACCCATTAATTAATAAAATAGGCGTTTGCGACCCTCTGCATAGCCCCTTGGATGGAGTCCCATGGCCTCTGCAGGTTTCCTAGAGGTTAAATCCTTACAAGGTGTCAGCACAATGGGTCCGGATGGGTATGGGATTCCACTCGTGAGGCTCATGAGGCTCATGAGGCCAGAAGTTCTTCTTGAAAATGTTTTACCTATAAGAGATATTTAACATAACCTCCGTAGGTTACAAGACAGAGGAGATGGATTGGACACATACTAAGAGGTAATCCCTTCTGAGAGATATCATAGAGGGAAGAATGGAGGGAAAGAAAAGAAGAGGAAGCCCTAGACAAATGCTACTAGACTGGATGATGGTGGGCGGATACAGTAAACTGAAGGATGAGGCCCAACAACGTCAGAAATGGCGCCATTTGATCATCAAACACTTGAAAACTTCAAGAAGAAGTACAGTGTAGTTATACAAGCAGTGTAAAGAACAATGAAAACAAGAAGGCCGTAAAGTAGCTAATGGTCCATATGCCGCCATTCGCAAACCATTCAAGAAACAATCCTTCTGACCCTACATTTAGCCCACAGATTTCACAGGAGTAATATCGTAGCCTTACGTTATGACATCAACTTTGAGTTAATAAGTATATACAGAGGAACAAGATCTTTAGTATACGAGGTATGAGAGTCCACAGGGCTTTTCTAATTGAAAAACACTAAGGCCACGTGTCCTTTTGTCACTCGGAAGACCTCTGAACTGTTCTGTTTGAAGGTACTTGTTGCTTGTGGTGACCTGTTTACAACAACCAGATCAGGATTCATGCGCTTATATAACACTAAGATGCTGACTTCTTGTTGTTAGCAATAAAAAGCTACAAATATATTGATTTTCAAAGCGGTTAAAATCCTTTCTGAGTTTCTAGAAGAAAGTTTTGTGTATACACAGGTTTTTCTTCGCCAGGTTTTTAATTACGAAGCGAATGAACGTCATTTCCACTTCTCAAGAATCCACTACATAAATGAAACCAAAGCGAGGTCAGTGAACTTTGACCTCAGCCATTTACGTTGCAAGGTCACCACAACTATCAATCGTTGGATTATCAATGCCATATGTTTCATTGTGTTGCACTGCGTTGTTTTGTATTGGGTATTATTATCCTCTGCTGTATTTTATTCCATTCCATTGCATAGTAATGATAGGCCCTAAATGTGTAAGTTATCCCTTAAAAGTGAAAAGATTAAACATGTATTGGATAAGATTGCATTGCAAGCGTGAATTTCATTATGCAGAAAAGAAATATTACAGAGATATTATACCATAGAACAGTTCCATGTATAGTGGAGATTGGTTTCTATATGATTCATGTGCCCATGTTTAAAACTTGATCATATTTGCCTAAGTGTCGATGTGTCCATGTATGACCTATTACGGCATAGAACATACATTATAGAAAGCGTTATTCCATTGGGGTGTGCTGCACTTGTTCTATTCTATTATACGAGGTTGATACTTAGTTATTATTATGCGCTTTAGAACAAAGAGACGAACGGAAGCTGTGTCACGTGTGAATATTCCATTACGCACCGATGGCATGCAGCGTTAGATTAGAAGATCATTTCGTTAACAATCGGATAATGCGTGAGAGGATGAGACAGACGTTCGATCGAGCAGCAGTTAGACATTTCTTCCATCTTTTCCTCTTGATCCTCCGGTCCTTCATCCTCCCTCCTCCTACTAGGCTTCTTCCGCCCCCATGAATGTTCATCCTCCCACGTATCCTACATGTTCTCTCGTTTCCTTTTTCTTCGCATGGGGCGACTTCAAAAGGAGCACACTCTGGCATCCCCACAGAGGCCCTGCCTATACCTGTCCACGTACACCTACAGTATAGGCCTATCAACCTATCTACCGATCTATTACCCATATTGAAGTGATGCATAGGTAGGTCGAGACTATAGGAAATTGATCCATTGGGAGCCAGGATTTCAAGATCATCTGATCTCGATGCTGCTGATGCTACTTCTGCTGCTGTACCAAACTTGAAGAGATTCTTGCGCAGCCTTTGACGACAAAGGACCATCCAATACTTGCATCATGCCTGTTGGTCTGCATTTATGTGTTATATACTTATAGAACGCCGTTTAACTGTTTTCACCGGCAATCGACCTATTCATATATTAGTATACGTATATGCTTAGACTATATATATATATCTTTGGCTGTGAGCCTAAGATGTGTTAACCAGCCTACCTGCTTACATACCTGTCACCTACCTGCCTATCTACCTCCCTACCTATCTAATTAGTTACCTCCCTCCCTCCCTCCATCCCTACCTGCCTACCTAATTATCTGGCTACCTGCCTATCTACTATCCCACCTATCTACTTATCTACCTCCTTCCGTCCCTCCCTCCAAACCTACCTACCCACCTACCTACATACTTGATTGCCTGCCTGCCTGCCTGCCTGCCTGCCTGCCTGCCTGCCTGCCTGCCTGCCTGCCTGCCTGCCTGCCTGCCTGCCTGCTTGCTTACCTGTCATCGAATACCCGCCTATACATACGTTACTTACCTACACCAACCCAGCTACCCACGTAGGTAACCTATAGGCTACCTACCTGTCTGGGTCATTGCCTTACCTCACCTTAACCAAGCGTTTGTGCCCATAGGCCTGCAGTATAGGCTAAACTCGCGGGACAGCTACTGATGCTGCGGCGGTTGCTGCAACAGGTACAGAGTGGCGTGCATAATGACAGCGCATCCGGATCCAGCAGATCTGCTGCATAGGTGCGTGTATTCGCTTCAGCTGTAATTGATCTGGCGCCCGCTCTGTAACGAGTGGACATGTAGATGGATGGAATGATGGATAGGTGGGAATGTATGGATAGACGGGTGGATGGAAGGATGGAAGGATGGATGGATGTGTCGGTAGATAGAGTGAGTGCATGCTCATTCCACTGGCATATGTGTGTGTGCTTCGAACGAGCGCATGTGCAGACAGCGTCCTAAGACGAGGGGACGTACACACACTTAGCAATTATCGACCATCCCTGGGAAATCTTGAACTCGTGTCGATACTGGGGCTTTGATGCGCGCACTTGCCTGCCTCCTATAGGCCTCGGCGAGCAAAGGCATGCGTGTACGTACACAGGCAGCATACGCACACATACATACACATACATACATGTGCACATTACCTATCATACGTAACCTATAGGCTACCTACCTCGGCCATTGCCTTATGTAATGTAATGTAATCGAGAATTTATAACGCGCCACTTCAAGATAGACTTCTCAGAGGCGCTCCCGGCCCGACAACCCAGAAGCACTGGGAAATAGGAAGGTCTTCAAGCGCTTGAGGAAAAGAGGGGGAGAGACTAAGAAATTATGCACATGACCACGCTAGGTGACGCCACGATGCTTGCTAATTCCAGACACTTATGTGGTTGAAATTTATATATTTAAGAACAATAAACTCTATTCTGAGAACTTCTATAGCGCCAGTGTAATAATGCACAAGGCATCAATCGATGGTCGATGTATCCAGTAAGCAAGCTAGTACAGTCCCTGTCACTTATATAGGCTTACTCTCTGGTGATATTTCTGCTATTCAGCAGCAAATACAATAACTGTCTGTCTATAGCTGTAGTTTCTACCGACTGTGCGCTCTTATCCATGAGTCAAGAACATTCCAAACACCTCAATGGCAAGTTAATACCAGACATTACCACCTCAATGGCAAGTTAATACCAGACATTACCACTTCAATGGCAAGTTAATACCAGACATTACCACCTCAATGGCAAGTTAATACCAGACATTACCACCTCAATGGCAAGTTAATACCAGACATTACCACCTCAATGGCAAGTTAATACCAGACATTACCACCTCAATGGCAAGTTAATACCAGACATTCTCACTCTTTGAAGTTGTAGTTTAGTAAGTTACAAGGCACAGATTTGCTAAATGTATCAATTCCTCCTCTTTCTCATATTTATTCCGCCTCTTCTCCTTATCTCTGTCGCAAATCCAGTTCCAAGCACCATCCAACTTAGTCGTCTGCCTGTCTACCTGCTTGCAATTTGGCTCTGGACTTTTTATCGAACCTGATCATACTTGCCTCACCGATTTTATTCTTTGCAGGCGCGAACCCACAATCGCTGGGTTACAGACCCAAAGCGCTACCGAAAATACCCCCGTGCCGCACAAAAATAGAAATACGACTGGAAAATTATTTGATTACAATGACAGTAAAATTGCGCAGCTGCTCGTAACGGCAACCGTTAGGTCTGTTACGAGCAACAACGAGGGGGCAATGGGGCCTAAATATAGTAGGTCTACGCCGACCGACCGACCGACCGACCGACCGACCGACCGACCGACCGACCGACCGACCGAATGATTTACACCAAACAGATCGGCCGACTCCATAATGGAATATTTGCAACGCCCTCTAGCAATTAAGTATCGTTAGAGGACAAATCAGAGAGGAGAAGGGGCGAGGAAAGGACAGATCAGGACAAATGCTTGTCCAGTTCTGTTAATTTCCACTCCCCAGCAGATTCCTCCCAGTCCTTCCAAGTTTCTGTGCCTTCCTATTTCCATGCCTTCCTTCAAGGCCACGCCTCTGCTCCTCCATTCTTTTCTGTACAATTTCTCCACCCCCCGGATTGTCCCTCACCCTAATCCGTCTGAAAGAATCGCTCGGTCTGTGGACGAGGCTCCCTTCAATCCGCCGAAGCTGCAACACGTTTCGGGAACGAAGACCGGGGCCGAACAAGGCGCGGCGCCACCCCTGCATTAGACGGAACGAGCGAGGTTAATTTGCGTTCACTCCCACCGACAGATGTCGCAAGTGTCCACTGAGACGACAGACAATGAATGGACTTCCACCAAATGGACGCAGAGATCTAAATATAGGACATACAATTATAGACACACAGACAAAAGGGTGGACAAACAGACGGTGGGACGGACGGACGGACGGACGGTCATCCAGTTGGATATCTAATCTAAAGGTTTAATCTAATCTGGAAACTTCTGTAGCGCCTTTATCACACTGCACAAGGCATCAATCGATGGTCTCTTTTATGCAGAACCGAATTCCAAAAGCATAATCATTCGGACAGGACCATTTGAGATCCGTGATGCCACTGAGACCAAAGACATATATCGGATTTACCGATAAGTTAACGGATGGCGGCTATAGGGGATAAGGCACTGGCAAGCCGAGAGAACTTAACCAAGATGAGCCCGGTTAGTACTTGGACGTGTGCTTGATGATCGATAGAATGATAGGCCATCGGGTCAACTAACCGTCAATATTTGGGAGACAGTATGTGACGACAATGCAGTTTGGAAGCTAAACAGGCGACCTGTTATTGGAACGTTGTGGTCATTTTTGTGGTCTATTTGGGGTCATTTTTGTCATTTAATCCTCGAGGCAAAGCCGCTTAGGTGTTTCTGCAGTCTTTTAAACAGTTTTGTTACTTTACATTTTCTATCTTTTGAAATGTCTTTGATTGTTTGATTGACTGATTGACAAAAGAGGAGATAACAGAATATTTTCTCGGTGAACGAGTGAAACTCAAGTCATTCTGTAATAAATTGAAACAAGACTTTTCCGTTTCGATTGAAGCCAAAACCATATTGGAAACGGATGTTTCAGTAGAGAAACAGACTTTACAATAGTAGAATTATACTCAGCTCCCAAAAAGAAACTATTTTTTCAGTGCACTGCGCGGCTTTCTAAGAATTTGTCATCTGTCGCTTATGATTTTGCGAGGTTCCCGTTAAAAACTTTGCGTGCTATAAAGGTTTCCGTCCGCTCATTATTTTTTATGTATCTAGTCGCTTTATATAGCGTCTTTTAAGTACACCATGATATTTATATGAATGTATTGAGGCGCATCAGCTGATTTATTATTTGTATCCATTTGCTTTTAAGCTATAGGCCTATTCATTTTTTCATGGCACTTCCTAGTTCACACACTTGCATATAACTTAATGAATAGAATAAGGATAACATTCCAATTAACGACGACGGCGACGATGATGATGAAAATGATGATTAACAAGGGTGGATACATGGAACAATTCACCCATCGCTCTCATTTGATTTAAGGGAGAGTTACCCCAAACCGCTTTCGGCGAGAGTTGCCAGCAGGAATTGTAAAGTAAGGAACGGCCGTAATAATAGGCCTACTGGTAAATGAAATGAAGGAGGAAAAACAGCTAAAGAAACCTGTGGAAACATCCGCTGTAACAGGCGAATGACTAAAGAGTTCTCGGACACTTTAACAAAATGGAAATAGTCTTCAATCCTCAAAAGTCACGACTACTAACAAAAGGGCCGATAAAACTTATTCCCTGGACAACGGTAACATTTAGTTACTCTGTTTCAAATTCAGGATCCATCATTGACTATGATGTTGATAGAGGTGATGATTATTATGATGTTGATGATGATGCATGATGTAACTGTTATTGTAATCGCATTTTATATAGCGCCATTTAAATGAAAACTCATCAGAGGCGCTCCGGACTTGACAAGAAGAAACCACCATCGAACAGAATTGTCTTCAATCGCTCGCGGAAAGGACGCAGAGAGAGAGAGGAGAGAGGGAGAGAGAGAGAGAGAGAGAGAGAGAGAGAGAGAGAGAGAGAGAGAGAGAGAAAGACTAAGGCATTCTTGTCGCTGGTTGCTATAGGCAACTTATTCCAAAAAATGGACCGATCACTGCGAAGCTACTAGATAAAGTTGAAATTCGAATTAATCTTTTTCGCACAAGAAACAGATATGAACCATCAGCTTTACAGAGATTGGTGTATACACGCCGAGGCGCAAAATAGCTTATCAATGCATATCCTATAGATGTGTCACATAAACAAGTATTGTGTATACATTTGTATATACATACATACCATCATACATTGTAATTGGGATAATGATGATGATTATGATAATGATGATGACGGTGACAATGATGATAACGATGACGATGATGACAACTACGATGACGAACATACGCTACTGTAGATGAGTTTAAGCTTACTGTCACCTGATGATTGTAGGCCACAGTGGAATCAACCAGTTGGGCGGGGTGTTTGTGAACGGACGTCCTCTTCCGGACTCAATCCGCCAGCGCATAGTGGAACTGGCTCATGGTGGAGCGCGTCCTTGCGACATCTCGCGGATCCTCCAGGTGTCGAATGGGTGCGTGAGTAAGATCCTCGGCCGCTACTACGACACCGGGTCCTACCTGCCGAAGGCGATCGGGGGAAGTAAGCCACGGGTGGCAACGACGTCAATTGTCCAACAGATCATGGTGTACAAGAGACAGTGTCCGTCGATCTTCGCCTGGGAGATCAGGGATAGGCTGCTCTCTGACGGAGTATGCACCGTTGACAACGCACCCAGTGTAAGAGGAGCCATCGTTCGACTCTCTGTCTGTCTGTCTGTCTGTCTGTCTGTCTGTCTATTTTTCTGTCTGTCTGTCTGTCTGCCTTTCTGTCTGTCTTTCTGCATGTAAGTCTGCCTTTCTGTCTGTCTGTCAGTCTGCCTTTCTCTCTGTCTGTCTGTCTGTGTGTGTATGTCTGCATGTATGTCTGTTTTTCTGTGTGTCTGTCTGTCTGTCTGTCTTTCTGTCTGTCTGTCTGTCTGATTGAGAGTGTCTGACTATCGGCATATATGTATGTATGTATGTATATATGTATATATGTATGTATGTATGTATATATGTATATATGTATATATGTATGTATGTATGTTTGTTTGTATGCATGTTTGCTTATCAACATCTGTCAGTCTGTTTGAAATAACCACACATTTTAAATGGAGGAGGCTAGGAGAAATAGACTGTGTAAACGGAGAATAAGGAAGGCACATGAAAGGCGCTATAGTAATTGCTTTCAAGCATTGGTGCATACATAAGGTACACTGGATTACACTTAACCCCCATGCTATCTTATATCTGTAACATTGCCTCTGTTCTTTTGTCTTCATCTATCTCTCTGTGTCTGCCTACGTTTTAAATCGAACACATATGGATGTACAATATGACACAAGCACATAATGCTTATCATAGGCCTATGTTATGCCTACATAGCAGCAGAGACAACATTATTTCATCTGTTTCGTCCACAAATTTTAACGATTTTTGGACATATTTGACCTAGAATTAAGCACAGTACAGGCACTAGACAGGCTTATTAGACCTTTAGATGCCATAATTCTTAAGTCATTCAATGCGCCATATTGTGCAAGTCCACAGATGCCGATATAACAGCGACGCGTTTCTACGTGTGCATGGTCAATTATATAGCGCTTTTAAGAACCTTCTCGGGCGCGTGATGATTGTATCGGAGAGCGGCGACTATGAGAACCGGAAGTTGATTGAATTTTGATGACTTCCTGTCGCCAATCCGACGCAATAAGTATGGTTCAGCTAAGCTGTGTGATGGTCATTGTCCAGCCGTGGTCAATCGACAGATGAAGGCCCGAGATGACCAGAAATGTAGCGACCTCTTCCGACGGAAAGGGATTAGGGAAGGCAACCGTTCTCTTAACAGAGACTCCATCTGTAATTTCCCTCTTATAAGTCGTGTTCGTGTGAATTCAGTTGGCCTCCTGTGCTGCAGCCTCTCAACGTCGTTGAGAGGATCTAAAAGGCGCTATACAAATGTTCAGATGCATGCATATGCACCAATGAATAGATAGATAGATAGATAGATAGATAGATAGATAGATAGATAGATAGATAGATAGATAGATAGATAGATAGATAGATAGATAGATAGATAGATAGATAGATAGATAGATAGATAGATAGATAGATAGATAGATAGATAGATAGATAGATAGATAGATAGATAGATAGATAGATAGATAGATAGATAGATAGATAGATAGATAGATAGATAGATAGATAGATAGATAGATAGATAGATAGATAGATAGATAGATAGATAGATAGATAGATAGATAGATAGATAGATAGATAGATAGATAGATAGATAGATAGATAGATAGATAGATAGATAGATAGATAGATAGATAGATAGATAGATAGATAGATAGATAGATAGATAGATAGATAGATAGATAGATAGATAGATAGATAGATAGATAGATAGATAGATAGATAGATAGATAGATAGATAGATAGATAGATAGATAGATAGATAGATAGATAGATAGATAGATAGATAGATAGATAGATAGATAGATAGATAGATAGATAGATAGATAGATAGATAGATAGATAGATAGAAAGATAGATAGATAGACACATAGACACATAGACACATAGACACATAGACACATAGACACATGGATGCATACATACGTTCAGAGAGACACATAGACACATAGACACATGGATGCATACATACGTTCAGAGATTGTTCTTAAATGCATGCATGCATGCATACATATATATATATATATATGACAGACAGACAGAAAGATAGACAGACATAATTACATACACACATACATACATACATACATACATGCATACATACATACATACATACATGCATGCATGCATACATACATACATATATACATTGTCAGCAGGTAGACCTGTACGCATCTCTTTCGCATAGACCGATGATCCTCTATGCTCCAATTGTCAGCTTTAAAAGGCACTGAAGAGGTTTAATTGGGTCCATAGAAAAAGACGCAGAAATGCCACAAAGTGAATGGCTGATCCATTTGCTCAGTTAAGTGGACAACACAGAAGGAATTTCGTAAGCACAAGGGTTTGGCATCAGCTGCGTAGCAAGGTATCTGGTGTCGCAATATCTACCTCTAATATCGCCGTCAGGGCCTCTTATATACATATTATATACATGTTATATTTATGTTATTGCAGTTTCCGATGGTATGTGACTTTTACAAAATTGTATTGCACGTGTTCCCTTAATTTTTACCAGCTTTTCATAATATATAATACATTAAAATGTACGATGTGAAATATATAATGCAAGTCCAAATGGTAATAGTCAGTGTAATGTAAAGTGTATGATGTATGGAATAGAGATAAACAGCAGAAGTTGTTTTGCTGTGGCAGATTTCGTCGATTAATCGAGTGATTCGAACGATGGTGGTCGGTTCTGCTGGTGGTCAGCGCAGTTCTGCTGACTACCAACAACACCAACAACACCAGACAACCATCTATAACCGGTTCTGCTCTCTGACTGACCACCAGTCCGGTTGGCTGCGAATGACCAGCGCCCTTTCGCCCAGTCCAGCTCTGACCGGACTGAACGCCAGCTACCATTTCAACCAGAATCCAGGGCTACACGCCAACTCACTTGGATTCACTGGTTAGTTGTTTCTCTCTCTCTCTCCCTCTCTCTCTCTCTCTCCCTCTCCCTCTCTCTCTCTCTCTCTCTCTCTCTCTCTCTCTCTCTCTCTCTCTCTCTCTCTCTCTCTCAATTTAACTGGTTAGCTCGACGGAGTTAGTGTCTCCATAAATATTGTTGAAAGCCGGCTTCTTTCTCTTCCCCTTATCTCTCTTCTCGCTTCAAATTCAAACACCATCGACCGTAGCCGTCCGACTGTCTGACTGCCTGACTCTTGGATCTTGACCTGGAACCGAACCCTTTTGTCTATCGATTTTGTTTTGACTGAGTGCCTGTGAATAAGCTGATTCCCGCGACTTAGCTTTCGTTGGGCGCTGTAAGAAATCTCGAGATTACGATTACGATTTCATCAATAGAGAGGCTGTCTTGTTCATGACTTTGCAGTCATCGTTTAAAAAAGACTAACGATTCCAGATAACGTCTTCCAGATGTGTTTTATATCTAGAACTTTATCTCCTCCCGACTGAAAATCTTCTACAATCTCATAAGCTATGCGGACAAAACATTTTAATGATGTTTGCTTGGACCGGAATGTCAAGAGAGATTCAGATGAAACAAATGAAAACATGCTGTGTGATCGGCAAATGGATCAAGCAGTAATTGTAATTGTAAACATAATTTGTAGGCCTAATGCAACACAATAGGGAGCCATTTATGGGATAGACGGATCGTTGGCTCCAAGGGTCGATGAAGCATGATAGAGCAAAATGTTGATGGATCGATAGGTCAAATAGTCGATTGATCAGTTGACCAAATAGTCGATTGATCGATGTGTCAAATAGTCAATTGATGGATAGGTCAAATAGTCGATTGATCGATGGGTTGCATACAGTGCCAATGGATTGATTGATTATTTGATTGATTATTTGATTGATTGATTGATATGTTGGGATCGACAAATTAGTGATTGACCACTTGATGTGTTCACTGTTTTTCATTGCAGACCATAGTAACGGTTCGGGCAGTAACAGTTTCCAAATTCCCGATGACATCTACAAAGGCTCCGGCAGTGGAGTAACTACCATGCCAACTGCAGCAGCAGCAGCAGCAGCAGCAGCAACAGTTGTCTCCAAGATAGGAAACAGGCTTCGAAGACTCGGGAAGCAGAAGCTACAAAGAAATCGAACATCTTTTACTCAGGAGCAAATTGAAGTTCTAGAAAGAGGTCAGGATTAGATAATGTTGTCTTGCAGTAGACCCCGTACTACATGCATAGTCAAAATAGTCAGAACACGTATTTTGGAATTTTGACTAGAATTAGCATATTACGCGGGTAGAATTGTTTTGCGAATGTTTGGTTGCACAGAGTTCGAGAGAAGTCGATATCCGGATATCTGCAGCCGCGAACGCATCGCTGAACTGTTGCATCTTCCAGAGACGAGACTCCAGGTTCGCACTCAGTCTCAACCTTCAAAAACGTTCTGTAGCGATGTACTGTTGTACCTGTGTTCTTAAATACTTGTAAACCGATGTGCGATTAGCTATTGGTTAATAAAGATATACTTACTTACTTACTTACTTACTTACTTACTTACTTACTTACTTACTTACTGTATCTGCACAGTGATACTTGTAGTATATAAGTAGGCTAGGCTAATTCATTCGGTCATGCTGTGAATGAATGGATGAATGACTTATTTGGATTTAATGCTAAGACGATTGACCTTAGCTATTGACCTTAGCTATTGCCTAAGCAATATAATTTCGAACTGGCCTGGTTAGCTACATTGGTTAAAGCGTGCGTCAAGGAGCCTCTGTGCGTGAGAATGCCGGTTCGCATACCGATCGTGGCTTATTTCATAGATTTTCAGAGATAGCACATTCCATACACGAAGACCTTAAATGGCTTGGCATTCAAACGGGCAGCAGTGTTGAAGGATCTCACCCGATCAATTCATTGCAAAATGAGCAGGGTCGAGGCCATACGGTCGCTATAGAAAGGCGTGTATATTTACATTTGACATCTACATTTCGTCATCATTATAATTATTTCCATTTCTCATTTGCCATATCTTCGTGCTTATGAATCTGAATATGAAAGGTCCTCAATAAAAGGCGCTACAGAAATAAGCCCACATATAGATGCAGATTGTGTTGTTTTTAAGGTCTGGTTCTCGAACAGACGGGCGAAATGGCGTCGAGAGGAGAAGATTCGAAGCCAGAAACGAAGCCATGCATTCCATTCATCAAGTGAACTGTGCATAACAAATAACAACGAACAACAACGTCATGAATTATACAACAACTGCCATTCATCGTCAAGACCAACGGAATCCCACTATTACCAGTTAGTAACCAGTCAGTAGTAGACTTATAGAAGACATAACAGATCAAAGGAAACACGCTTTTGAGAGGTACTTGAAGAGCGCTATATAAGTGTTTGTTACATTACATTACATTACATTACACTTGCTTATAATTATGCCTCTTCCTCAGAAGTAAGTAGTAACTAATGCATTCGATAGCACACCGTATGTCCATCGACTGAGGAGGAGAAATCGTAGGCATGGACAAACACACAAGCAACCAAATGCAGTACATAACACAGCAAACGAGTTAAGGAAGAGGCACAGAAACAAAGGCAGACATACAGAACGCAGAAGTGTGTCACGAGGTTTGAACTATGGATACTTAACCTGAAGTTCATTAGTTCAAAGTGCATAGCAGTTTAACTGTTGCCTTAGCTTGTGTCGTAGGCGAAGAAACCCATATTGAGTTAATGAAAGGCAACCACAGCAATTACACAACAGAACAGCTTTTTATATAGCATGCATACATACATATTCATGATTATGATGTCCTTTGCCACTGATAAGTTATTCCTGTGTTCTTGCAAAAAACAGCGAGTTGGACTTTGGCTTTTATTAATTCATAATGAACCAAATAGTTGGGGAGTTTCCACCTGTTTAACACAATTTGTCGGGCACTGAATTTTATCTGTTGCAGAAACTCTGCGACGACTTCTTCTTACATCAATTGTCGCCTGAATTGTCTAAGTAGCAATGGTCCGGTGGATCTTCACCCGACCGCCGCACCTAATCATCCGCCGTCTTACCTCAGCATGTTGTCCGGTATATAGGACTACGGTTTTACAATGGCACATTCAGTCGTGTACATACTTTCTTTCGTTCAGTTGTTCACTCATCCGTCAACTCATTCATTTCCTGATGAATATTTATATAATGTATACTTGAGTGAGGAATGTGTATGCATGCGAGTGAATGGGAAGGTACTCACTCGCTTACTTATTTGCGTGCATACTATGTATGTATGTATGTATGTATGTATGCATGCATGCATGGTGTGGATATTTATATAACGCCTTTATACCAGCGGTGCTCAACCTTTTTTGTTGTTGTACCACCAAGTATAAAAGTTATTTCCTGGCGTACCCCCCCACCAGAAAAACTTGTCAGAAACGTTCTTTAGTAAGTTTATTATAGTAGTGATTTAGTTTAATAAGTCCTAACCTATTTATAAAACATTTTTTGTAAACATTTTTGTGTACCTATATGAATTTTCTAAAGTTTTATTATATTAAAATTATTACTGTTGCACACCAATAAATTTATTTTATTTTATGTTCATTCTTTTCTAATAACAACAATAGACATGAAGAGTAGGGCTAATGGTTACCAGTGATTATTCAGAGTCAACTTACAAGTTTAATTTTAAATCGAGCATTCAGCTTGTTTAGATGTGCATAATTTTGCAATATCAGGCTTTAATTTTGTTAGTTTTAGATGTAAGTCTGGCTTAAGTTAAAATTTCGATCTGTATTTATTTTTAATCGCAAGCATTGCCGAAAATCCAGTTTCACAGAGATATGAAGTACTGAAAGGAATTAAAAATGTCATAGCTCTGTCGGAAATTAATCCATATTCTGCTCTTCTTCTAAGCCAGAAATCACTCAACAAGTCATTGTTGAATTCATTCTTCAATCCACCATCACATGAAAGTTGTAATATTTTTTCTTGCGTAGCCCCTGGCAACAGCTGGCGTACCCCTATGGGTACGCGTACCACTGGTTGAGAACCGATGCTTTATACAACCTTTCAAACGCGTCTTTTGCATGAAGCCAGCCGAAAGTAAACGATCGCCTCTTGCCAGTGACCACACTTCTAACCCACTAAGACTCCCTCTAGTCAATTTAACTTTAAATGCCTATGTATATGATTTTCTCTCAACGTGCATGCGACCAGACACAAAAAGTAGAGTATCTCTTAGGCCTGCATATTTCAAAGCTAAGAAAATGAGGTCGATAGCACTTCA
This sequence comes from Norana najaformis, assembly GCA_964023275.1. NCBI lineage: Eukaryota > Metazoa > Annelida > Clitellata > Crassiclitellata > Hormogastridae > Norana > Norana najaformis. Next base: position 43,261,555 of record OZ029915.1, read on the forward strand.
CCTGAAACTGTTCCTATCTTATCTTGTCTTATAACAAACCTAATCTTAAAACTTCAATAGTGCAGTTTTAATAATGGCCGAGGCATGAATCAGTGGCACTCCTAAACAGATCCGCAATCCGATCACCTCCAAGGCCAATCCAATCAGAGGAAAGGCAACCTAAAGAGCATAGCACGCTCAAACAAAACCGTCTTTAGTCGTGATTGGAAAACCCAGCAATGCGAACAGATCGTGGAAGTGTAGTCCTATTCCAGAGTTTGGCCCAGCAAGCCTTTTTAAAGCATATTTTAAGTCTTGGCCCAGCAAGGAAAATCCCTACTACCAAGAGAAGTATTCAGTCGAGGCATAGGAAGAGAGACAGAGGACTTTAATGGTGGAGTAAAGATAGGTCTGATGGGTAAGCATATTTTAAGATACTACGGTTGAACTGAATTCAATATCTTACAGACATATAAACCAAACTTGAAATTAATTCTCTGTTCCGCAGGAAGCCAGTTCAATGATTTAAGAACCCGAGTAACAGCTGTTAAAAGACGATCCGATCCTCTAACTGTCTCTTCTGGAAAGTGTGTTGTTCGTGACATTAGACATGAACTTGTTTCAGCGGCGCTCATTCACAGCTGAATGGCCCAGCAACTTGAAAACTCTTCGCCTCCTCATGCCCGCTACTCATTTACTAAGACTAGCTCTCGCTCTAAAATAAAAACTCTTTCAGTCGGTTTTTGGTTGATGTTCCTAATTGCCCGGCTTCGATGTGGACTTCTGAACTTTGTAAGGGGCTTTATTAAATTTCAGTTGTATTGTATCGTTAATATTGTATTATTAATATTATAGATTCGTTTTGTAACTCAGTGCGAGGTCATCCTCTGCTTCCTCCACGACCTCCTCCTCCTCCTCATCCTTCGCATCCTGATTCGACCATGGGTTGCTACTCGAAGACGTCTGCTACTCCCTCAACTCCGCAGATTCTCCATCATCAAACGAACTGCATGGATGTTGTCACCATGACAACGCCCAATCTAAACACCGTCTCCATCGGTTCGTATATGAGTCATTTCTCAGACTCCCGGTGTTCTGTGACAACTTCGCCACTATCATTTGTCGTTATCAGCATAATCGTCACGCTTCTCGCCTAATTATTGTCGAATTGTTAGACATACATGACCGTCATTATCGTCGTCGTCATTTTCCTCCTCCTCCTACTCCTCCCATCTTCTTTTCTTCTTCTTTCTTATCGTCTTTAACATTATCATTGTCATCATCGACATCAGCATTGTCGTTGTATACACGCAGTTCCAACTGTAACAACCAGCTGTGGAAAAACTGCAGAATTTTCTTCTGATTTTATTCATCAGACTTAGATTTATGCAAACGTAATAAACTTCTTTCTGTGCAATCAGGATCCTACAATTCGGCCACTGGCAACGGAGGATTTTCAGTTCCTCTACGCATGAACGGCGCAGGTGAGCTGATAAAAACCACCTGTCACGGTCCAATGACGTCGCAGCATTGGCTCGGGTTACACTGAGTCAGAGTCGAATGCAACAGATACAGCACAGTCTATCGGATGTGCATGAAATTGAAAAAATGCCAACACAGAACGATATGTGGATACGACTGCTCACAGTGACTCGCCCGAACACATAGAAAATAGGTCTGTGACTAAGGCATTTGAATTTAGAATTTCAGTTGAGCCTTTTGCCTCGGCTTATAAAAAAAATCTATCTGCAGAAATGTGTGTACAAGAGGCCTTGGGTTTGGTGCAGTTGGAAAACAGCCTTGCCTGGATGTCACTAGCCGACAGCTGCCATGAGGCATAGGCCCTTAGGTCCAAATACATTGGCTAACAGAAGTAAGCTTATCCCTACACGTAATTAACGAAAACAGCTTTCCGCGTGACACTTCGTCAATATGTTCGCGACTCTTTATCAAAGCCACCGCTATTATACCTGTCGCAACTAAACTGGCCGACGATCCAGTGAATAGTGAGAAGCAGACGATCGGTAAAGAGAGCAGACGATCAATGGAAAAGCAGACGATCGGGCAAGAGAGCAGACGAGGCGGATGAATACGATGTTTGCACAGTGGCGCCCGTCCGTCTGAAACAAGATCATGTCAACGCCAGAAGAGACGAATGAAGTTCCGACTGAAAGTTGCCGGCTTCTTATAAATTATTATCACAAGATTTGCTATGGAATTTATTACCCGCGGTTGTTTTGCGTCTTCTACAGAATCTGCGCTTTGCAAAGGAATGCCTTGGCAGTGGAACAAAAATAGTCGACGCTAACTTAGCTGAAAATTAAAATCAACATCTCTGGCCTTTGTTGGCTGTTAATGAAGATCATAAAGTTTCACGGCGGTTCAAGCTTTTCTGAAAGAAGGAAAGAACCGATCGAATACAAAGGGCCTATTAAAACGATCATAATCATACCCTCTCTGCGGACCACTAACAACACTTGGATTCAACTTTACTACTAGTCTTTTTCGCTTAACAACTGTTTCTTGCTCCATTGTCCTCCATTATTGTTATTCTCTATTTTCCCCCGGCTGCACGAATAGCTTCGAAAGATTCACCGCGGAACTTGACAGCAGAGTAACAAAGCCTGACAGCGAGACATCCACCCAACAATAAGCAGAACCGCATTTCTTCTCTGATGCCGAAGTCTCGAAGGGATCTGCATTCGGGGTTTAACCTCGACGATATCAAAACTGTTCGGGATGGCGGTGCGTTCAAACAAACTTGAGGCCTTGAAGCACAACGATTGGCTCGGCTTTAGGCATTGACTGGCAGGCAGCTTATCCTGCGTTACTTTATACATAGGCTACACGTAGGCCTATTCATATGCAGAGGTTCAAGGAGAGGCCTCGTTCACTTCGACAGTTTCGAGGTCCCAGGGCTTTGTTTAGATTTGAGATATGAATTAAAAGTCAAAGCCTATGTAAGAGGCAAAACATTTAAAGCCCCAAAGGTTGAAGCTTGGGTCAAATGGGAGCATATGACATGGTGACAGTCCGCGGCTCGTCATGTAAAATTGATACACACTGTCAAGCCGTGTAACACGCAAGAAAACGCTGCGTGGTTGTTTGATTAGAATTGTCGTGTATGTACTTCGGCCATGAGGTCATTCAGTGACCAGCGCCACTCTTTTCTGGCCCCTCCGTTTCAATATCTAATATCACCGCCTGCAGGTTTAATAGCAGAAAGTTTGCAGGTTCAATCCAGACTGTATTACATAAAGGCCTAGTCGCTTTGTTGGCCTACATATGAACTTATTCAGCTTAGGCCTAATTTAGCTAACCAGGATATAACTTAATTCTCACTAACAACTGAGTTTATTAACTAATTAGTTTATTAATAGTTGTCTGTTTACTAGTCTGCATCAGATTCTTACATGTTATAATTTGTCTTAATTTTATTAATCCTCTACTATTTTTGTAAATGTTATTCTTGCACGTATGTGAATAGCCTAACACTTCAAATCCGAGTCACGAATACACAGCAAATTCAGCTAAGCTCTTTCCACATTCCAGTTCTTTTCGCAATTACATGCATTTTTTTGGGCGTCTTTAACAATAAATGTTTTATATTTGTGCATCTTCTGCGTAACAACCGTGACTACAGATTCCCTTATTAACATCTTTGCTACAGACCATAGACATCATATTAATATTCAAGATGTCTATGCTACAGACTAACTGAATCCAAGAATAAGTAGAGTGAACTGAATTATTTATATTATCGCGACGTGCATGTGTCTTTAAAAGTTTGGTAGTTTGCAAATTCTTTTAATAAGTTGGGCCTATATAAAAAGTGTGAACAAGAATCAAATGATTACAGTTAGGTCTATATTTAAAATGCTAAAATGAATGAAATAATGAGAGTGAAGCTAAGATCTGTGTTAACACGTGAATATGAATCAGACGCTAAAATCCTGCACATGTTTAACGTTTAAATACTGTTCGGCCTTAATACAGCATACGGTCCCATTTATTACAAATTGTTGTCGAAGCTTTTGTTTTTATTGGGTAATTGGATATTTTTCAAATTCTCCTGTTCTTTTGTACCTTAATTGTTATCTTGAATTTCTTGAACATGTTATTAGAAGTCTACTGGGCTAATTGAATACAAGACTCTACATTTCAGCCAACCTCACTCTCTTTATTCATACTCGCAAGACTTGTCTCTACTCAGCCAAGTACATGAAACATTAGCCACTTCATTTTCTTAGCCTTGGCACATGGGGGTGAGTGGCCAGTCTTCCATCGCCGCCAGATCTTCGTACTGGCAGTTTACTAATTTTATAGCTGTGTTCGCTAGGGGCGCTAGTGGCACAGAAATCTTGGAACAGGCCTGTCTTTAAGTCTGTCAGCCTGGAACCCGATCTCTTCTGATAAATCCTGACATAGGTCAACTGGTTCACTATGACAAGCCTAACCCTTCAAATCCGAGTCACGAATACACAGCAAATTCAGCAGCACAGGATTTCGAGTTTGGGGTCTGATCACAGAAGTGCCAATAGGAAGGAGCTCTGACTGGACCAGTCGACTACGATTTTGAACAAATATTACAGGAAAGATATATTCTTGTGGCAGATATGGCAGATAACGGATAAAAAGCAAAATTTCCCCAGTGTAATTTCCCTGGCTGCCATAATTTTTTTACAGGAAAATCTGAGCAATTTCTAGCACTGGGTGATGTCGTAATCGTAATCTCCAAATTTCTAAAGCGTCACCCCAAAGCTAAGCGCAGGGTACCAGCTTATTCACGAGCGCTGCATCAAGTCAGTGGGGTTGTCCAAAGATGCCATATCAAGAACCAATTATCGATTATTTCAGAAGCAATTCTGGGGAGCCTAGAGCACGTGACTTTGATACTCAGTAAGAAACTATTGGAAATTGATAGATTTCAATTACCTTACAAACAACTCTAAGCAGGCAGAGACACAAAAACTGGCCACTCACCCTCATGTGCCAAGGCTAAGAAATAAAGTTGCCAATACTTCGTGTATATGACTGCCTCCCAGGGTTGCCTTAAGGGGCCTACTCTTCTGGTTTTCAACCCCAAGGCATCGTACACAAAGAACATCTGCAAAACTGACCTACCTACTTCGTTAATCTTTGGGCACTGTAGAAATCTCAAGATTACGATCTAAAGTCCCTAACAGCTATAGCGTCTAACAGTAAGCTCTTGATTCTAACGGCAAACCATCCAGGCTTTTTTAGGACAATCACAAGAGCTCACTGTAACCCTGACAGAACACAAATCAAATAAGTTTTACTGTATTTTACTCTTATTTACACAGTTGCAGAGCAGTAAATCATTTCAAAATATTAACACCTGCCCTTTTACATCCACGTTCATCGGAATTTTTACAGGTTTGATATCAACAAAGTGACATGGTAACTTGGGCCTTGCCACAGTACAGTATAAGCTGGCATGCCCTAAATGGCATGAAATTTGCCTGCACATAAAAATTAAGCTTATCCAGATATTTCAATTTACTGGGTAAAAGCAAGACAAAGTTTTATTACAATTTGTATACCTAACCAGTTTTACATGATAATTCAGGCCCTGAAGCCCAAACATATCAGGGAAAGGCCAAGTCCCTTACCACTATACATCACACATAAAAACATAATCACGAAACTAATATTAAATCCATCACAAGAAAATAACAGAAAATTTTAGCTATAATTATCACTATCATATTGAATACCAGTTAAAAAGTAATAATTAAGAAAAACTATGAACTTTCTGTAAAAAGAAAATCACTAAACAATAATTTAAAGTAAAGTTTTCAGGGAAAATTTTTTAATGTGTATACTGTAACCAGTGTGATTACCAGTTAAAACAACTGGGCTCATTTGTTGATTTACTAGTAGCGGTAATTAATGTACTATTCATCCATGCTGAAAACAACGGGAAAGGGTATTTCACTGCGGACTTGACTACAGATTTTTTAGAAATATTATTAATATTATGCATTTATTATGTGCACAGGGTCAGTAAATATGAATCTGATTTGTGCAGCAATTGCGAGTGATAGACCTGCTTAGAGTCCACACACAGTAACTGTCAGAATGGAGACTTGAACCCCGTACTCTGCAATACAAAATGAGTGCTCTAACCTACTGTTCTTCCTTCTGGCTGGAATTAATCCCTCCTAGGGGAGGGGTCTAACCTACTGTGCCCCAAAATAGACAAGTACACAAGCGGGAAACACTACATTGGCTCCCTATTCCAGAATAGATATGCTTCAAGGTTCTCCTGCTTGACTGTTCTGCTGTGGTTGGCACTAACCCGGCATACATCGAAGAGCTGTTTGTTCCTGTCTCCAGTTGGCATGGCTGCGGCATGCTGCATTCTGCTGCCCGTGGGGATTTTCAGGTTCCATGTTACTGCATGTCACTGCGAGCTCATTGAGCCTACTCGTGCTTTAGACCCTCCTACTGGAACAGCCTCCATTTAAATATTCGCTCTTTACCTTTTAGTTTAACTCAACATTCATTTTCTGTTCACCTTAAGACGCACTCGATTAGATCGGTTGGATAGCCGTGTGACCAGCGCATTTGGGAGGTGCTTGAAAGGCGCTATATAAATGTCTGTTACTTTACATTACATCCCAAAAGTCTACACAACGTTCAACAGCTGGAAACATCTTGGACTACCTAAAACCTTCCTCTAGGATAAAATGTTCATCAAACTAAATAATTAATTTTGACAATGTATTAGGAAGAAAAGACACACAAACAACTGCATCTTTCACAGAACATGCAAAACCTCACCTCTGACAAATCTATGTCAAAAATACATAACACTTATCCTCACATTGTACACAGGTGCAGTCTGTATTACATTCCACCATTTTACTTGGTATTATATTTTTCTCATCTATTCCAACTTCTGCATGGCCAGTGCCACTTTAACATATCAGTCCTATAAAATACTGACAGATTGTTGTTCTAAAAATCTGAGTTCCCCATAACCATCAAAACTCCGGAGGAACAGTTACAGAAACAAAGCTAGCATCAAAACCAATCAGCAATAATCAACAGAAACATAATTATCAGTAACCAATGAATCGACAGTTTGAAACGTTGTTCAGCATGACAATTTCCATCTCATTAAGCTCTGTGCCATTGAAAAGACAAAATCCAAACTTTCAATCATGCTCAAATTTAGTAAGGGGTCATATACTCTTGATAAGTATTTAAAATAGTATTTATTAAGTATTTAAAATACCATTTAAAGTACTTTTCTTCACTTTTCAACAGTATTTTACTCATCACTGCTTAAAGTATGGGAAGTGTCAGCAAGATGCTTCAAATGCAGATATAAGTAAAAACCAAAACATTACCAAGTCTGCCGAATAAGACAGCACATATACACCTGCAGAATATACATATAAATTATGCACAATTTGTTACATTTCAGGGTTTCTCTTGAAACTCATTCACCGACTGATACAATCAAATACTGTTTCACTTGAAAATATCAGTCACCCTAAATTCTGTGCACTGACTTGTCAAAGAGATAATCTGCAAAACTTCTGTCATTTCAAATTTCCTCTGGGCTTATACTCTACCTCTCTGCATTCATCGTGAATTGTGTTCACAAGTTTAAATCAATGTATTCCTTCAGAGTCCAAATTAAATATCTGTTCCCAAGTGCTTAGAAACATCCATTTCTCTCAGTTCCACAACTGTTCTCATTTTTTAAAACAACCTATTTTTCTTTCTCACATGCAAAGCATTCAGTAATAATCTAAAGAGAACAAATAACTTTCCAGAATAAATGGAGACGTATAATTCAACAATTCAAGTCTGATCAAAAGGTTCACAGAAATGTCACTGAAATCATTTGAAAACCAAACCAAGCTCACTGCTACGTCAGTCTGAAATTGGTAATAGGGCATTTAAGCCACAAACCACCAACAAAAGCACAACAGCATACTTGACTCTATTGCAATGAACGAGGTTAATAACGATAGAAACTTCCCCTTGCATATAAATAGCTATATTTAAAGTTCTGCTTATACCTGCTGGCTAGCAGAAACAATGTACATGCAATAAAATCTTCTCAGTGGGCTTATCTTATGGTTCCTTAAAGTAATGAATGAACTATGGACCATTTCTGCTGTAAACATTTATGTTCAGCTATCTAAAATTTAAGTGGTTACAACCTCTTTCTAGATCGTTAGCCACTTCGTTGTAGTCAAATCTTTTATTCATTAGCTGTGTAAATAAAATTAATTATATCATTCAGCCGATGTTTTGAAGACTCTTGAAACACGTGCTACAGACAATATGGGAGTTTCGGAACTTGAAGACAGTAACGGCAAGGAACGTTGTGAGGGAGCTGATGTTGACTTTAGAATAAACAAACGCTGATTTTTGGACCTTATTTTTCAGCTTTTCATATGTTGCTACAAGTTTAACTACTAATGGCCACATTTAGCAGCAGTTGCTTTATTAATTTCATTCCATTCATGAAATTTTTTGTTTTCAAATTTAAAATTTTTATTTAAATTTTTTTATCAACTTTGAAGAAAATGCATGAACTGCTCAACTTTTTCGACAGAATATTGTTGATGCATAAAAGACAAAAGTAATACATAAAATGTCTCTATTTATAAAGATTTGAACTGTTTGCTATCATACAAACTGTTAATGGTCCAATTCACCAAAAACAACACAGCTGCTATAGATTTAAAAACCTGTGGCATGAACCAATTCGAGCTCAGATTTCACAGCAAATTCTGTCATCCAGAAACACAATTAACTGAATTAAGAAAAAGACATCTCGTGCATTTCAAAGTGAATAGACGCCTAAACAGCCTGATTCTGTCACAAGCAACTGATCTACACTTGTACACAGATTGGGCAAATTACTGAGATTTTGTATTTGCAACGTTTTTCCTTCTCCTAGTCAAGAAAACAAAATATGGTCATTAACAAAACATGGTGCATGATGGTGCAAAAGCTGTCCTAACTAGGACTGTAGTTCACCCAGTAAAGCTTGGCCCTTTTGTCCGGCCTGTTTGCAATAGTATTCGCAAGCCTTAGTCAGCCCTAGGCTCAAGAGGAACCTGGAGTACTCGAGGAAGACGGATTCCACCAAGCCTCGTATGTCGTCGTTTACGTTCAGCACGCCAAACTCCCGACAGGCTTCGATGAAAAGAGCGGCCCGATCGAAATAGCGCTGGCTGTACAGCAGCTCCACGACTCGGGTGAACTGGCCAAGCGACAGCAGAACGAGCATTGCTTTGTTCTTCTGGTCGACCTGAGGAGAAGCGAGATGGTCGGCCCAGCGCCTCATCACCTCCGAGCACTCAGAATAATCCAGCGTCACCTTGGCCAGCCAAGCGGCCTGGTGCCACTGATCGTAGGTCTGGAGATATCGGCAGGCATCCAGACCCTTGTCGATTAGACACAGCAGCTGGACTCCTTCAGACAGGCAGCTGCTTGCGATCAGATTGGTTGCAACCAGTTTAATCGTACTTTGAGATGCACCAGACGAGCGTATGCTTGCCACAAGGCAAGCCCGCAATGAGTCGACGTAATAGTTTGCACTGTCTGGCTCTGTTTCGAGCAAAAGCTGTACTGCCCGATCGGCCTGATCAAGCAGAATCAAGTTTTCGGCACACTTTCTGGTGTGTTCGTTTGTCACTCGCTTGTTATCGTGCAACGAGACACGTCTCAGTTCATAAGTGCGGAATGTCTGGTTGTCACAGATAACGTCATAGCACATTTCGAGAGGTTTATCTTTCACGAACGCCCAGGAAATCTTCTCCGGAGGCGTCTCTTTTGTCGACTGCTTCTGCGCATCTTCAAATACCAAGAGATCCTGACTTTCTTTTCCAGGAGTTGTCGGCACAAATAAATCGCTTAAAGACCTTGACGAAGAAGGGTTGATCTTTCTGCTTGTCGGTTCTGCTTTCTCAGCTCGCAGGTAGTGCAAGGCCACAGCCCAGAACGTCATCTCAGCCTCATCACCATAAAGCTGAGCTGTGAGGTAACATCTCTGTGCTGTGGAGAATGGACACAGCACAAGGAAATTTCTCAGACAGGCGTCCAAGAGATAAAGCTGGTCTGTGACTAATGGCGCCAGTTCTGCACTGGCTTCTAACTCTTCTGGATCCAAAGAGTACTTCTCCCTCCAAGGTTGATGCTGAAGCAGACACTTCAAAACAAAACTTGCCTTGGCCGGGAGCATGTGTGGACAAAACATTGGATCCAGCAGCTGGCTGTCTTCCATCGTAGAACACCCTGATATGCACATTAAATCCATGATGTGCAGGCAACCGTCTGCACAGGCCAGGACAGGGCGATCGGAGGCAGCCCAGTCAACATCCACTACTTTGGCCCGGTCTTTTGGACACTTGACCGAAGTAACGCGCTCCACATCTTTCGCATCCCAAACGTCGACGCCGTCATTGAACAGAATCAGAAGTTTCATGTTCCCTCGTCCTGGCGCAAATTTAATCTTTCGGATCCAACCTCTGGCAGTTGGAACCGTCCTTGAAACACGAGCTTTCAAGTCCCAGAGATTGATGTTACCATCAACATCACTAAGAACCAACGTCTCAGATTTCCAAGCGATACAGGTGATACTTCCCATGCTGGCATCAGGCGGGATTTTTGATCCTTCCTTGATAAGATTGCCATCCACGATGTAATGATACAGCAGTCCATTTCCATCAGTAAAAACAAAATGCTCTCTCACTGAAACCACCACAAGTTTTGTTTCTCCAGATGAATCTGTAGTGGGTGTTGTCGAAGATGGTGTAGTGGATGCGAGATCAAGAAGCGAAGACCCAGCAGCAGAAGAGGAAGCTAGGTTCCCATCAGTGCCATTGCTTTCAGGCTGGGTGACCTTTTTCTTTAGACTCTTTATATTGTGTGATGGTGACCACTCAAGAGCAGTCACAGTTGGAAAGTTCTTTGGCATCTGACGCAACAATGTGTGAGATCGCAAATCCCAGACTTCAAATGGTTTGTCCTTGAAGACTATGATAAAGTACTGCTTCAGATATGAGACCTTGATCAACTCTATCGGCGATTCCTCCTCGGTGTTTGATCGCAGCTGGGTACTACGACCTGTATCAATATCAGTCAGCATTAACTCGTTTTTAACCACGTTGTTATTAGTGATCAGAGTAGGATAAGCAAATGAGAGGAATCCACGCAAGCCGACCCATTCGATTCCACGCACAACACAGGAGTGGACGCCAAACTCACGTGACAACTGCCCACTGGAGAGGTTATACACCTGAACAATTCCCGTGTTGGATCCAACAGCCATTAGTGGCTGATAAATACTGAAATTCTTTGTGGTCAGCGGAGGACACATTCGTATCACAACTGGCGGAGAGGCCAATCCGTTGAGGAGACCAACTAAGATGAACTTGAGCAGAAGTCCATGCTTTTCCACACTCTGCGTTTCGTTAGTCGGCATATGGCTACTGATGAGATCACACAGTACCAGCTTCGGAGGCTGAACAGTCGATCCAAGATTGAGTCTGTGACCCTCGGCAACCGAATGCACTACATCGCCTGAGGATTGGACGCCAGTGCCAGGAGTATACAGCGGCGACACCTCGAGACTTTTATTCACCGAATCAATCTCCACAGTGTTCAGCTCCCAGATGAGCAGCTTCCCATTGCTCATGACAAGCACCACCTTGTTTTCACTCACTGGACAGCACGCTGCACCATAAACGCGGTTGTGCAACGTCACCCGAAGAGGATCCGACTGGCATCGATGGTCATAGAAAATGTCAAAGCCACTGCTTGGTGAACTACCATCATCGGCCACCGACTGCATTGCAGGTGATGTCTGCATCTGCCAACGTCTCGCCTTAAGCGAAAGACTTCCAGTCTCGTGCAGGCAGATCAGAACGTCTCGCTGGCGCACTGGAATTACCTGCATAAATGGCGATCCTGTCCTCTCAGTTGGGATTATGCTTACCGTCTGATTGATGTCCAAGTCTAGGACAAGGATCTCTTTGGCATAGACAAGAATTAGATGATGTCGACAAGCTTTGTGATATGCCAATTCCAAGCATTCGCTCATGCCTGATGGCTCCTCCTCCTGGTTTCGTTTTCCCTCGCCCACAAGGATTCCACTCATGCGACGAATTGCCGACTTTGATGCACGCTTTTCAGACAGCTTGTCATAGCTCGAGGAGTGGCTGATTGAACCAGTGGCCTGGCTGCTAGGGCTTGACAAGTAGAATTTCTTACCATTACTCTGTGGGACTTTTGACAATGAAAAGTCATCAACAAACAGCACACAATCCTGTCCCAGGAATGCTAATCTGCTGGGATCAAATGGATCAAAAGAAAATGACTGCAACACTTCTCCATACGTTTTCTTCCATAGTTTGCTTCCATTTTCTGTATTCCACAGTACAAGGGTCGACGGCGGATGAAGTGCAACGAGCAGATCGTGTGAGATATCCTGCATGCTGACCCACTCCATCTCCGCCACTGGTTTGCTCCCTTCGCTACATTCGGCACCCACAACTCCGCTTGCCACGTCCCATATAAGTATCTTACCATTATAGTCTGCTGACGCCAGACGAAGACTGTAAGGGCTAGCGAGGTCATGACGGTAATTTTCGCGAGCCCACTTCACTTTCACGACGTATCCACGATGACGATCAAGAACCTGGGCAACCTGAACGGTGACAGGGTCGACAACGACAACACAATTCTGACAACCGTACGCCACAAGACCTTGCCACCCCCAATCGCAAGCGCCCTTATTCAGCGCGTGCAATTGCCCGACGATCGTCTTCGGCATAATTTTCATCGCCATGGCTGTATGGAAATTAAAACTATGGCCTAACTTCCGCCGTTCAAAATCTAAACAGAAGAAATTATTACCAGATCATCATAATTATAATGAAGAATCGATCTCGGCCACCATTATAAACGAATATACACCACGGAGACTTCCACACTCCTCTCAACGTCACATCCGTTTAGAGATCGGCATTTGGATACTTACATTAGGTGGAGTAAGAAGTACAGCTTCGTTGGACTCAGTTTCGGAAGACGGAGTAAAAATTGTCAAAGTCGTAAATTTGGAAATGTCTATGGGGCTACTTAAAAGATAAGTGCAGGGCACCAGCTAATTTATGGGAGTTGCGTCCAGTGAGAGGGTTTGTTCAGAGATGCATTAAGACGGTACTCCGCTTGCCAGGAAACCGGAGAGAAGGAGAAAAAGACTAATTTGTTCATATTAACTAGTGTAGGGTCTTTGTAGGACTCTGAGTTTATAAGGTTAATTAGAAAAATGGCAATTTTGATTACTTTTACACATACATTAACAAAATCTTATAGGATCCATCTCGATCAATTAGCCATACTTATCAAGCATCCAGCCTCATCGCAGATAGACCATTTTGGGTTCTTTTCCGCCAGTTCGCTCATTCTGAATTTTCATCTGTCAATACTATCCCATGAACAACATCGTCAGCGATTTTCACCGTAGCACCTTGATGTCTTCTCGGTTTTTATCATTCTGAACTGGCACCAAAAGTGACCAAACGGCCACGCTCTTGCGGGTTACTTGATTTGATATAGCGCCGGTATATAAGCTGGTTTCTGACTCGGCTTTTGTGTTGCACTGAAAAATTTCGTAGATTTACATTTCAAGATTATTATACCTAAACTCATTTCTTTGATTGAGCGTCTGTGAATAAGCTGGTTCCCGTGGCGTGGCTTTCGTTGGGCTCTGTAGAAATCTCAGAATTACGATTACGATAAATGTAAATGTAAGCATGCTACCGTATGGCCTCTACCTTGCTCATTTGTCAATGAATTAATCTGGTAAGATCCTTGCAGAAAGTGAATTAGGTTCGGCTATTCTTATTGTGCCTAATGTGATTTAATCTTTCACAAGTCTGGTCTCGATCATCCGGTCTCGATACTCTGTAACGGGACGCGTATTCTTAGACCATACAGTGCTAGAACTATTATGCTATGTCGACCAATAGGAATGCAATTGATGTCGACCAATAGAATTCGAGTTATTAATAGTGTGACCTACTTTAGGTTTATTGCTGTCCCTCAAAATTCTTCGTTTTAAATTTAACAATAAATAAATAATAATAATAATAATAATTAGTAGTAGTGGTGGTAGTAGTGGTAGTAGTAGTAACTTCCAATGCGCCGATGTTTAACGCACAAGACATAATAGTAATTAGTAACTCCCTCAGACTGCCTCGTTTTAATGATAAATAATAATAATTAGTAACTTCCAATGCGCCGATGTCTAACGCACAAGACATAATAGTAATTAGTAACTCCCTCAAACTGCCTCGTTTTAATGATAAATAATAATAATTAGTAACTTCCAATGCGCCTATGTCTAACGCACAAGGCATCAACCCATGGTGTGCCAAAACCAAGCCACTCAGGTCAATATCCAGAAGGTCAGTCCACAAGAGAGAAATCTGGGCGGACAGGTAACTTTTAAGCTGAGAACTAAATGAAATCTTATTAGCAGAAAAATGTTAAGTGGACTGGAACTGCATAGCTAGCTCATTCGCTGTTTGTGCAGGAGCTAACCACAACGGAGATGCTAAGATATCATGCTTCAGCTTCTTTAAATTAATTTTATGTCAAGGACGAAATTTTTCAGGCAACCATTCGAAACCAGCGCCCTTGGTCGCCATTTTCGCCTAAGCTAGGTCACGCTATTTTTGGTCGACTCTGGTAACGGGACATGAGTTACCATCTGATTATCGCAAACACGCCTACTTTAGAGTCCCTAAGCCTGGGATACTTCTTTTCTTAAAATCATAGTAGTTTTGTACATTTTAAAGATGCGGTTAAGGTGAAAAATAATTAATTGCCATGGTAATTTAAGTGTGAAAACAGCCTCATTTTAAGGCTGAAATTAGACAACAGTGCTGTACATACACTGTGATGAAGGCTCTTGCCCAATCAATTCATTGCAAACTAAGCAGGGTCGAGGCCATGCGGTCGCTACATAAAGCCATTTACATTTACTGCCATCCAAATCACCCCGCACCACCTGTTCATCCTTTTACCTTACTCATGCCCGTCCACAGTAACTAGGCCTAAGTTCTGATTCATAAATCACACCACCTCGACTCTGGAATGATCTCTCCTGCATTTCGCAAATTCTCCCTTGCTATATCTCTTCCGTTGTTCACCCACTATCATCCGTCTCAAGCCACTCTATCAATTACACCTTGGGCTTTTCATTCAAAACTAAAGTTCCACCTTTTCAATAAATCTTACCTTGATCCATCCAATCCACCACCTTCCCAAATGAGCAGAGTCGAAGCCATATGGTCGCTATAGAAAACATGTACATTTCCCATTTCTTTCAACCTAAACACAACTCACCATAACAGCTCCTCTGAGCCCTTCTCTCTTTGGTCTTCTGCAACCACACTCTGTTCTTCACATGGTACATTTGGACAACCCCTCTAACTTGACACAGCACTTGTGAATAAGTTGGTGACTTGCACTTAGCTTTTGGGTAATGCTTTAGAAATTTTAAAGATTATGAATCAGTTACTACCTGACCCTTCGATCTTTACCTGGAACCGAACCTAACCTTACCTGCCTGTCGTTTTTGTTTTGACTAAGCAACCGTGAATAAGCTGGTTCCTGTGACTTCACTTTCTTTTGGCGCTGTAGAAATCTTGAGTTTATGATTACCAGGTAAGCGTAACACAAAGTAAAACAAAGCAAATATATTAGCTGTTAATCAAATCTGTCAAATAACAACCACATGAAAGACAGTAACTCTAGTGCTGTTCTTTAAATCATTCAAAAACTTGCCAGAAATTTAGTACTTCAACTGGCTATTTTAGTCACGATCGTAGCAAGACTGCAGAATCAACCAAGGAAACTAATGATCTGAAAGGACTAGACACTCGATCATAAGTGATGACAGAATCTAGCTGCATGGCTCAGAGTGGCATTACTAAGTGGTTCTTAAAAAGCACCATGTTTATGTCCATATATATGTCCAAAGATGTACGACATGCAAAGAATGTAGGTCCAGCTTCAGTCAATGATTTTGCCAACAGAACTGCCATAGAATTCTTGCATACACTTTCACCCGTAATCAATAAATAACAAAGGCCATCACAAGCAGGATTTTAAATTAACCTAAGCACATTGAGATCCATACACTGCACCTTGGTTATTTAAATGCTTAAAATAATCGATCACCATCATCTGTTCATGTTTTGCGATAGTGCTTCTTATCCGGTTTCAAGGCAGACATGTTTGGAAGCGATTCCAGACGCACTGGTTTCCGTAGGCTGGTTAAAGCAGATTCGCTTGGCTGAGATGGCCTGCTAGAAATTGGTGCACTTGTTGCACCAACCGAGGTGTAGCAGCTGTTAATGGGGCTTAGATTACTGCCTGCAAGACAACCATTAATAAATACAAAAGAGATATATATAGCAAAACATACCAGCAATAATCACAGCAATGTTTCTCCAGTGGTTTTGGTTTGAACTTAAAAATTAGAATAAAAGCAGTATGATGGTTACTATGCTTCCAAAGTTGCTACATAAATCCTTGTTTTCTTCCTGTGTATCAACAAAAAATCAAATCCAATAATGGTGCCTTTGAGAGGTTCTTAAGAGGTGCTATATAAATTACTAAATATATACATATATACATACATGCATACATACATACATGCATTCAAGGTAATTAGGTATTTTATCAAAATTTCTTATTGATTGTGAAAACGAAAAATCTGACAAATTCATTCTTACCTAGTTGAAAAGCACCCCGTTGGAACAGGGCACAGGAATCAGACAAGTGTTACAGAACAATTTTGCAGCATTTCACTTCATGCTAACATGGATATATCTACCCATCTATAAACTTGTTCTAAGAACTGACAGGACATTTATGACTTGTATGAATCCAGGGTACACAAGTTAGTCTGAAATGATAAAACTGAATGGCCCCTTCACAACTACAGTGACGCTTAAGAGAATATTTCAATCAACTTGAAACCATCTGGTTATTTATCATGTAACCTTATGACATGGCCATGATTAAAACCCTCATTAGGTGAAGTACTCATGAAGACTAAAACCTTCGATCAAAGTTCCTACCTCTTTGGCGTCCTTTATCAAGCAATTCTTTAGCACGATTTCTTCCAAAGTAGCTGTTGGCAATTTGCTGCTGGTCACTCATCAGTAACTTCTACAATTTTGTAGAACATCATTTGATCCAGTGTGGGACTGTTTGTTTTGAATTTAACTAATAATTGAAATAACCAGTATTTATTTATTTTCTCAACACTGGTTGCTAATTTAGTTAAGAGCACAACATTTGGTTCCTTAATCCGAACAGATGATTCTGACAGAAAGAAAGCAAAGTGAGTGTATCGTAACAACTTGCATAATTAACAACCAACCAAAAGCTACGGTGTCAAACAGTAACAATGATTATTAATGATTTATTAGGATTAGAGGAATGATCATGTTGTGTACTGTAACCAAATATAGTAAGACAAGTTATCATAAAAATGAAAAAAATACCTGTCTTAAAAAGTCTTCTTCTGGGTCTGAAACAAAGCTGCTGGAGCTCTTCAAATCCTGGTAACTGCCACGCTGCCTAGCAAAAGACAGTGAGCTCTCGCTTGGCTCACCATGCACAAGTGCGCCTAAAATTGAAGCAGAAAATGCAATCTAAAGAGATTTCCCTAAAGATACTACATCAAATCAGCAACAAGATCAGCTTTCCCCTGGCAAATATTTCTCTACTCCTCAGATTTAGAAGTAACTTAATTTTTAGATAAATAAATATCATGGAAAGAATAAGGCAGGAGAGGCAATATGAAAGTGTATGGAAAAGGGAATCTAAATGAAGAGTCAGCTTCCAATTGGGAATGAGTTTTTGGTGGTCAGTAAAAGTATCTCTGAGCCTCTGATGAGTTTCTCTTGAAGTGGCCCTATATAAATTTGCGATTACAATAACAATCTAATCTAATGACTTCTACAGTACCGTTTTCACAATACCCAACATGTAAATCGATGGTTGCTTTAAGTGAAGCCATATTCAAAATCTGAAATTCAATAGTATTTTCACATTTACCAGTGCCTCCCAGAGCAGACATTTTCCAGCACTGAGCAAAATTTGACAATAAATGAATTATACAATCTTTAAACTCTAAACATGCATGGATAAAGATGACCTTACCAAATACTTTACAAAAGTCCTCATAAATACGGAGGTGAGGCCTCCAAGTCAAAACCAGACATACCACTATTAGCAGATGGTAGTTGGACTTTTTCAATGGTCAGTTTGGGCAGTGTCCAACTTGCTTCATCTTCATCCCACTTTGACTGCGCTTGTATACGATCAAGATTAACGAAGTTGCAGCCAGATCGAAGCGTTGGTTGAATTCGATCGATTACAGCCTCTAACCATTTGATCTGCATTTCCTGTTTTCGTATGGTGTCAAGGTAATCTCTACGATCCAACTCAAATTCTGACTGAAGATCATCAATGTCACACCTGAGTGATTCTGACTAACAAACAAAGAAATTCAAAGATATCAAGGAATTAATTTAGAAAATAAACTGAACAAAGTTTTTAGAGTTAAACTCATATGACGATTCAGCTGGCTTCACACTTTAACATAACCATGACATATAGTAAAATGCTTTTTTACGATATTCCAAGCCCGCAAAGGTATGCGTTTAACAATACCCAACAGATGAAGGACTGAGCTGGCACCAGATGGCATGTTATTCCACAAGAAGTTATCCCTCCAAGTACCAACCAGGCTCAACTTCACTACTCCTGTGCCAAGTAACCATTTACATCTGATTAAAATAAAATGACCCTTGACCCTTGAAGGAGAAAAGACTAAACTGGGACCACTGACTAACTGATAGTAACAGCCACTGGCATATGGAAAGAGCGAAGTGAAAATGCACGTGTTGAAACGGTCATCTTAATAGCGAATCTTATCACTGTTCAAAACTGTAAATTGACTGTCACTTGGTATTCTATAAAGGAAATGTATTTCAATTTCTAAATGGCAGATAATTATAGTAGATAGTAATAAATAAATAGTAACTTCTATGGCACCAATGTCTAATGCACAACAGCATCAAGCAAAAATGAGACCAATCAGCAGAGGATTTTCTGTGCAGTAGCTCTACATAAATGGCCACTAACACACATGTAAATCTGTCCTAACTATAGAGCAGCTTTGCTAAACATATAATTAATTTTTGCGACCACAACAAAGAACAGGAACAGTACTCGTTCAGTTTCTTTCTTCAGTTTCTTTTCCATAATTCTGAGCTTGTCATGAACGTTTTCATAGATGCCAATCATAATGTCCTCTCCATCCATCAGCGCCAAAGCATCTGCAAATGCAAGGCACGTCAAAAGTTATCATCCACGTTCTAAAGATGATCAGTCACTTAGACCAACTCACTACAGACAGTCACAGGAATGAAGTATGCGACTTCAGTTTCTGAGGCATGGCATAAACTCTGGAATAAACTCCAACCAGAATTACTACAATCATCATATAAAACTCCCCAACACTTTACCCCTTCCAATCTCTGCCCAAGTCTTTCACTCAAAACTAAAAACACTCCTCTTCCACAGATCCTATCCTGATTCATCACCTTACCCTTATCTATCTTGTCACTCCAATTCCAAACACTCTAGCTGCCTGACTGCCTGACTCTCGGAACGTGACCAGGAACCATTTCTGATCCTCCTGCCTAACGATTTTGTTTTGACTGAGCACCTGCACATAAGCTGGTTCTGGTGACTTAGCTTTTGTTGGGTGCTGTATAATTCTCAAGCTTACGATTTATGAGCGTGGGTGGTCATGCTTGTCCCTCACCAAGTAATATTCCCACTGAAAGTGTACAGCTGATGTACCAATCATACTATAGAATTTCTTTTCCACTACCACTCACTGGCAAACTCAGCTATCATCTGCTTCAATAACCTCAATCATACACAATAATAATAACAACGATAATAATAAAAATAATAATAATAAATAAACTAGCTTATCCCACACAGAGCATTCGAGCACAAGTGCATAAAAATGCACATAGTGGGGAAAATCCCTGTTGCTCCCTGTTTCTCTCCTGGTCCCTTTCCCTCCCCTTCCAAAAATGCTGCTGATGATGATCAAGATGAAGATGATGCACATTAGTCAAGATACTGGTAATTCTAATGACATGTAACAATATACATATTTTCTTAAAGACATGAACTTACAAAAATTCAACATGACAAAAATGGGCTTCAGTTTAAAACTTAAACCTAACAAAATTGCGTAAATTTCTTCAGAAAAGACTTTAAAATGGATTGACTTGCCACGCAGTTGCTTTGAATGATCCTCTGCAAATTTCTTTTTCTTCCTATGCCGTTCTTTTACTTCTTCGTTGTTCGCTGCTTCCCCTCCAACCATCGTCTGCTCAAGTTCCGCGAGTCTAACAGAAAACATCAGCCACGTCAAAGAATCATAATTCCTACATTCCAAAAGAACCAAATTTATTTATAAGAACACACTACCAATTTTAATATTATATACTGTAGTATTTTTGACTATTCACAGGCAAAAATCCCATTCCAAATAATTTAGACAGCAAGCTTGTCACTGTTTATTAATAAAATCCATAAAGCTGCCTACATATCCTAATTGGCCTGTAGCCTAGGTTAACATTTTATGAGGGTACCTTTTCATGTAATCATCTGGGCGTTCTGTCGTGGCATCTGACTTCTTCCCTGCTGGCATCTGTCTCTTGTCATTTGAAATGATTTCGTTTGATCCTATTGTCAGATCATTCGCATCATGTTCTTGATTAATCTGATCAAATTCACAACAAACCCAAAAACTGGTTAAATATATACTCAGACGCATTACAAAACAATCTGTGGCTTCTCCTAGGTACAAAGTGTAATCTAATCTGAGGACTTTTACAGCACCACTCTCACAATGCACCATGCATCAGTCGATGATCACCTGAGATTGTTATTCAGTGGCCATGTTAGATTTTGGTCTCTTCAAAACTATTTGTAACTGACTGATAAATAACTTATTTACCAGTAAGTAAAGCTGTACTGAGTCTATATAAGAAAAGGAACAATCTTCAGTTATTAGCAGACTAAGCATTATATTTGAATTAAATTTGACTGGTCAGTTTTTTAAACTTAATCCAGAGTGCAGATAAACAAATGTATTTCATCTCGTTAAGCAAAAGATGATATTCTATTTCCAAAGTGCAGAAAAGTGCTTGTTATCCTTGCATGACTAAATTAGGCAGAAGTGTTGAACAGCAGCGCTGGCCCGAACTGCAAATTATTCGGAGAAGCAAATGGGAGTACAGCAGATGCAAGCCAATTCAAATAATGCAAGGTGAGATGATGATGAGGAATAGTCATTTGCTTCCATCGTATGCCATGGTAGGTCATTTATCATAACTGTAATCTCGAGATTTCCACAGCCCCCAAAGAAAGCTACCAGTAAGTCGCAGGAACCAGCTTATTCACAGCATTAACATTAGTTCTTGACAATTTAAAACCACCATCACAAATTCCTGCCTTAAGGAACATGGTATAAAGTATTACCAAATTAGGTAACTGGCTTTGGTACCTAATTGCAGAGAAGTCATAATAAACTACACATGAGAGGTGAGAAGCAAGCAGAGAATGAGAAGCCAGATATGTGGCTTACATTGGTCGGCAACTCTGTTCGGTCAGCTTTGTCATCATCTACCGGTGAAAATTCAAACAAATGAGAAAAGACAAACCAAACACTAATGTAAACTAAGCAAAGCATATCAAAATTTAAAAAATATCCAAATTCATGCAAATAACTGAAAAAACTTAAACATTAATATGTGCACAGTATTTTCTCTGTCACAATCACATCATTTGTACCATAAGAATCACTGTCCTTCAACTCCTTCTCCACCTCCACCTCACAGCCATGACCATGAACACCACTGTCGCCACCACTGTCACCACCATCATCACCTGTACTGTCACTTTCATTCAGACCATCACAATTTAAAGTGCCAAGCTTGCTACCTAAATTATTTGGAACAGCGAGTCCGCTGCTGGTGACATTTTTAGTTATCTGAACACTGCTTGCTAAATGACAAAATATTTCTTCTTAATGACTCTTAACACCATTTAAGCTAGCACAGGAAGTGCCTTTGTGAGGTACCTAAAAGGCGCTATATCAAGTTTTTTAAACACACATACATAATCAGCCTAACAGCAGTAAACGTCATTTCTATTGCGATGCATTTCACGCTGCTATGTTACTGAGTTACATTTGTACGCACATATTTATCGGAATATAAATTCAGCACCTTTCAGAAATTCTCAAAAATATAAAATTTTACTCAGTGAAAATATACAAACATCAGCAAAGCAGCAAAAATAAAGCAACAGCTTATCACTAACATATCAGTAATAATTTCTTATATGAAAATTATTAAACATGTTTTATCATTTAGCCTGGAGATGTTATGGTTAAAAATCAGCCTCAGAAATGTTTTGAGCCAAACAAAGAGGAAGGAACTACTATCTTCGTAAATTTTTGTTTACACCTTTGCTTTGGATGTAGTTTTTACTGTAGTAAAAAGAATGAATTACTGGATAATAACAAATGGATACAGCCAAAAATTGAAGTTAAGTCAACAAAGCAAATAGTCAAGCCACACAAGCCATGGAAAGATGAACCTGCATTGGACAGAAAGCGTGCATAAGAGTAATTGTTACCAGAGTAACAGCAGTTTTGACATTAAATCTTCAATAATAACTTAATAAATTAATAAATCAAAAAAGATTTACTAGCAGAGAAACTTGTTTCAAAAAATTTTGCTTGAAAAAAGTTGCGCCATTCTTAGAACCGTTAGACACTGATGTGTACACAATTTTTTTATACATTTTTGAGCAAATGTGCCACATGAACATGCATTTAGACACGCATGCACACACAAATACAAACACAAACGTATAAAGTTACATGTTAAAGCTTTGCTCTACAGACTGAATGTGAAATGGTGCAAAAGATGTCAGCATCACATACAGAAGTACTTTTTTTAGAAAGAAGACAGCGTCACTGCAGAACCCGTTGTGGTCTAAAGAACTTACCTCCTGCAGCAATGAAATCATCAGTTCTTATCAAATCTGTCTCTGTCAACTCCATAACGCTTGACTTGATTTGTTCTATACTCCAAACAAGCAGGTAGACAAATTCACAAAAACATCAGATTTGCATAGTTAATTACAAATAAGGAAGCACAATGATAATGATGAGGAAGAGGAGGACGAGAAGGAGGAGGAAGAGGAGGAGGAGAAGAAAGAGGAAGAGGAAAAGGATGGCGATGACATAGACAATGATGATGATGATGATGATGATGACTTTCTTAATCAACATCTTTCCATCTAAGTCAAGTAACACAATGCTTGATGCCTGAAAAGCACCTATCCAGATGATCAGAAGTACCTAAGGGTCAACCAGGATTGCACTTTATTGAGATTTTCTTTTTACCCCAAACTTGGAAACTTGAATTTGGAAACTATATAAAATACCATTTTATAATGAGATTGCACTGTACAGCAGTAATTTACCAAAGCTGACTCTATTTTGAGTTGACTGCATAGAGCCAGAATTTGTGTTAAAATATTCTGTGTTAAAAGGTCTTGGGCACAGTCTACATCCTATAACAGAAATAATAACAGAAGGTAACTCACTGCTTTGGGCATCTTTTTCAACCTCAGCAACCTTTTCGTCATACTGGCTACGGAGCTTGTTCATCTGCTGCTCCACTTCATCCTTTGATGCCTTCACAGCCAACAGCTCTTCCCTCAGTTGCTTCATCTCATTTTCAAACTCCTGAACAAATCAAGCATTGGAAATATCAAAATTTTTCAGATTCAGATTTACTGTCCACATGATAAGCGCACTAAATAAAGATAAATAAATAAATAAAAAACAACGGAAGAATTCAAGACTTCTGCTAGAAACAGATTGTGAAAGAAATGATCGCAGAAGCAAAGACTGCAGAAAAACTCAAGACGTTCAACTCGTAATAATCTCAGATAAAAGAACATCCACAGTAAATATGCGCATTGAACATGTGTTTTTTGCATTAAAATCACAAACAAAAATACAGAGGCAAAAATTATCAACAGATTTCATTTCACTCTTGCCTCTTTTATTTTCCGTTTTTCTTTTTCAATCTCGAGCTTCTGGTTGGCTTCATTTAGACCAGACCGATTCGTCAGGTTCTTCGCCTTCTCTCGACCCGTTTCACCTTATCAACCACAACAATACGAGCATTAAAATTACATTTGCAAATGCCTCCTACAACAGTTCAAAGGTGCAACAGAAAGCATTATTTATATGACAAAATATGCTTGCATCAAACTTAGCTTGTGTTCACCTGCAATCATAATGAAACTTGAAGAGACAACCGTGTTCTTCCAAGGCAACAGAAATACCTTACATTCAACATTTCTGCTCTGTCTCAAATCAGTCTAACGTGTCTTACAATGATGTAATGTAATGATGTAATGTAACATGAAACTAAGTGATGTTTCTTTTTTACTTAACTGTGTAGTTGGATGCTATTATCACTCAATATGATCTGTGACCTTAGGTTCATCAATACAGTCCATTTCCTATTTTTCCAAGCCAGAGGAAAATAAAACTCAGATATATTAATGTAGCATCAACTGTATCAAAACTTTGAAGAGCTACAAAGCTAAGACTCTACCTGGAGGTAGCTGCACAGGTATTTGTCCCATAAGCATTGCCTTCAACCGCTTGATCTCATCCTGATATTCCCGAAGCAAGGCATCTTTCGGGTCTTCGTTGATCTTGGGCTTGTTCTTGATGTTCTTTGCTCGGTTTGCATATCGCAGAGTGCTTAGCGTTTCCTCATAGTTGTTGTCAGCGGGTGACAGACAGGCCACCATCAACGTCTTTGTGTTGCCTCCTAGTGAGTCCTGAAGAAGACGAGTCAACTTTGAGTCTCGATACGGAATGTGAGTTGACTTGCCATCAACTAGAGAAGAGATGACGTTACCAAGAGCTGACAGCGACAGATTGATTTTAGTTGCTTCCTTCAATCGATCTCCAGTCGCACCTTGATGCAAAAACATCAGTTACAATTGTAATGTAACAACAATTTATGCAGCACCATAAATAGCTAGCTACTACTGTATTACTTTACAGCATCAAATGGCAGCCTGAGTGGTGTACACTGAAAAAACAAAGAAGTTTTTACCTTTTTAATAAAGTCTCAAGACATTTGGCCTTAGATGAAAGAAGAAGAATTTTGGAGAACTTTACCAGTTTTTCCCTGCCTTTCACTACCAGCAAGATCGACTAGGTTCAGTTTGGCAACACGGATGTGATCCTCCCCTTTGGCATCAGTCTCTGCTTTTTCCATGTGGATAGTGAATATGGAATGACTGCGTGAGGAGTCGGCATTCATAAGCGTTGCTCCAGTTGACCGGTTCTTCCATCCATGCTCCATCACTGCTTCACATGTTCTAACATTCTTGCAAAGGTGCATCGACAAGCCTGTCACAGAAACAGTGCTAAGCACTAGAATTTAAAATAACGTAAGATATGAAGACCGTGATAAATGATGATGATGATGAGTTCTCTGCCCTAAGGCAGGTCCTTTGGCAATTTGCCACCCAGGGATGAGATGAGTGAGGTGGTTCCCTATTGCCTTCCTCACAGACACTGTGGGTGAGCAACTTGTCCAAGGTCGCTACGCAGTGGTTTGAGGCAGAATCGAACCCGCAACCATCCGGTTATGAGGCACCGACCATACCACTACACTACCACGTCCCACAAGAGCAACTACTAAATCTTAAAAAAAGAAAACAACCTCCTCTGAACTGACTTCAAACCTATTTTGAAAGAGTCTAAAATCAGTTTCATTAGTAAAAATAATTGTAAATGTAATCAGAAATTTGTATAGCGCCTCTCCAAGAGAAACCAATCAGAGACGATCTCTGTGTTAGCTTTAAAGATGTTAAATGTCATTAAGAACAGAACATTCATCCATTAGTAAACGTTGCTCAGATAACCAGAAGCTCATGCACAGCATACTGTAGAGCCCTACCAACAGATTCCCAACTATAGTTGAAAGATGACAGCATGTTCAGCATTCTTGAAACATGTAGCATTTAGGATGCGGAATAATGATGGGTGATGTATCTGCCACCCATGGCTCACGGTTCAGCAGTTCCTTGTAGATGGAGAATGATGAGGCATCTAGATATTCCTCAAACTGCCAGTTATGCACAGGACAGAAATGTTCACTGATAAGTTCCACGCAGGTTCAATCCTAAGTCACAGAATTTCAGATTACCATCAGCTACCCAAATTAGACCAACAAGAAAGCATGCGACCTACTTTGGACATAGACTCCTTTGTCTGGATGCTCTTTGAGATCCAGTTTCTGCTTTATATCCTTCCCAAGGAGATCACGAATCTCTTCATTATAGATTTCCAGGTAGGATGCGTGGATCAGATACTTGGCTCCTTCAGTAACTTGTATTTTCTCAAACACATGGTCAAAGGCTCTGTAGTCACAAAACACAAACCTCTAATGACTTACAAGCATCTCTTTCAGGCCTTTTGGGCCTAAGACTCAGCATATATAATAATTAAGAAATTTGTACAAGATTACAAAAATAACTTCACACTCTGAAAATGAAAACAAACAGTGGAACTGAGAATCAATTGGTCAATTGTCGAATGCAACCATTTTAAAGTCGAGTCAACCCATGGGCAAACGTACATGATGCTGCAGGCCAAATCTGGCCCATGGACCAGGCTTCCTATCAGGCCTGGACTAACAGAAGCTACATGGTTAAAGTTAAAAGTCACACATTCCTGCATGTTCTGAGGTATCTTTTTAATTTAAACTGATAGAGTAATAGAGTACATACCAGTGTGATCAACTGAAAGATCATTCCACAGTGACAAATCAATTAACACGATCTAGAACTGCTTGTTATTGGCAACAGTCACATTTATTCAAAATCTTTTCAGGAATCCTGGTTTAAAGTACACGTGTACTGCAGTTCACAAAACTACATGGAAGAGCAAGAGCATAAATGCTGTGCACTGGAGAAATGAAGAAAGTGACCTTGGTATGATGCCC
The DNA here is from genome assembly GCA_964023275.1 of Norana najaformis. NCBI lineage: Eukaryota > Metazoa > Annelida > Clitellata > Crassiclitellata > Hormogastridae > Norana > Norana najaformis. Next base: position 43,288,761 of record OZ029915.1, read on the forward strand.
TTCTGTGTTGCAGGATCCGTGATTCCTTGCATTGTAAAGGACTTTCCACATCCGGTCTGGCCATAAGCAAATATTGTACCATTGTAGCCTTCAGTGACACCCTGCACAAAGTCATACACACATACACTTATTCTAATCTAATCTAATCTAATCCAATGACTTCTGTAGTTCCACTATCATAATGCACAAAGCATCAATCAATGGTCACTTAAAGTGAAACCATAGTCAAAATTGTAAATCTGATGGAGAAGCTTAGTCAAAAGCCGATGGGTTGGACGAATTAGAATTGAAGCTAAAATGGGTATTTCTATTATACTTTTTATTCTAATTATATCACAAGTTTCTCCAGAGTTGTTTTACTTAATTTAAAATATATACATTAAATTTTAACAGTATGAACAAATTAAGAACCAAAGACCAAAACCCACCAAGGCACCCCCATAAGTATGCTAATCAAATGCAGCCAGTTACAGAGTAGCTACCAGTCATGTCTGAAGGTTTTCTTTAAAGTTTCAAAGAAATTTTTGGTAGTCAACCGTCGCAACGCGACGATGACGAATTGACATGACATGACATTCCAAATTTTAGGATGTGAGTCTAATGGTCATCATGCATGACTTAGACCTATGGTTACCTTAGTCCATTTCTAGTAGGTCTGCAAGCTCTCTCAGAATTTCTCTTCTATGGCTCATTTCTATAGTTAATTCTGCTTTAAAGACATAACCTTATTTACTTTCAAGAAAACTTAATTTGCCTGCTAATTGTAACTGAATACATAAGTTGTTTAATACATAAGTTGTTTATTGCATTAAATTAGCATGAAAGAGCTCATATTATAAGAAAAATCAATCACCTCAACAAGTGGAAATCCAATTTCTGCATAGATCTGCTGAGTCGTTGAATCAACTCCATAAGCTCCATCAAAAGTAAAGGCCTTTGGAGGCACTCTGCCATCATTTAGATTTTTTATTGAACACTGAGCAAGGCGTTCATCAATGGTGATTACGTCCTTACATCCAAGACCCTTCTCTCTCGCATTCATAGGACGACATCGTACGATAACCTTAACAGCTTCTGCCATCCTGATGACATCACAAGAACATCAATGACCAATCACAGCAATAAAAACGACGTATCTATTCTATTCAAATATAGAAATTACTTAAGAAAAATACCAATAATGTTATTATTATTATTGAATATGCTAGAATGTAAATACATATTAGTAAACAAATGCAGAATGTAATGTGTAGACACGTTAGGTAAGTAAGTATGTTTTATACTTATGTATGTATACATGCGTGCATTCATGTACTTTTGCATTTGTTTGCCTGAACACTATGTAACACTACATATACGGCTGTACTATATCATGAGTCTAGAGATAGGTACACACTTTATACACTGTTTACATATTAACTGTACCTTAAATGGTGCCCTGCTGTTAGCTTGCTGGCGTCGTGTTTGCGCTTTAACCGAAAGAACCTTCAAACTCATTGATTACGCTTCTGTGTAGTTTCTACAGAAGCGCATAACTAAGTGTATAATCTTTGATCTGTTACCCGTTTAGACTAGGCAAATATTGTACTAAAAAATGAGTTGATTTTATCTCCGCTCATAATCCACCTTCAGTCTCATAGAGCTTCACTTACACTACAATCCAGTCTGCAATCTGTGCAGGCATGCCAAACTGACTTCCTTACCCGGCTATCTTGTCACCTTGGAAGCGACGTCAACAATTCTGACAAATCTGTTATAAAGTTGCATTTATTTAGTCATGACAATAAATTTATACGATGAGCAATGAGATGAATTAAAATACATACAACAATAATTTAAGCACGCAAATTCCCGTCACAAATATCTCATAGTCGCTAAAAATGATGAATTTCGCACAGCGTTTCAACAATGTCTAGTCACCAAGCGGATTGGCTCTAAATGCCAGCGTTGGACCGCTTAGGGATCAGTTTGAATTAATCACCAGCGGATGAGGATTTCACCTAAAAATGAATTTTTGCTTACCTTAGTATAATGGTCACTGAATTTAGCTTAACTAATTTTTTAATGTAAATAACAGGAAATAGCAATCGCTTTTTCTATATCAATGTTACGCAATTAGGATACAAGTTTTCAACCATTAAACTACATCCTGTTAATTGCATTATTACCTCCAGTTTCGAAGTCTATATAGCCTAAAGAGATGCATTTTTCATCTGAAAACAACAACAACAATTACTACTATTTCCACTACTACCACCACCACCACCACCACTACTACTACTACTACTACCACTACTACTACAACTACTACTACTATTATTATTATTATTATTATTATTATTTTTTTTTTGGAATATTATTAATTTATTATTATTATTAATGTTTTTATTATTATTATTATTATTATTATTATTATTATTATTATTATTATTATTATTATTATTATTATTATTATTATGTCACTTCAATTATGAAACAAATCTATTGTGTCACTTCAATTATGATACAAATCTATTGTTGCTGGAGCAACTAGAGCTGCTGTGGCGTCCTGGTTGGCACACTGGAAACAGGTCGACTAGCTTATTATTTTAATAATAATATTATTATTATTATTATTATTATTATCTAAAGATTCATCAGCTGTGAACTTGAATGATTGAAAGAAGAAATATGGTATTCGATTATTAACAATATCATCATTAACAATAATGATTATAATACTGGCAACAACAACAATAAATATAATAATAATTCTGTAATAATAATTTTATAATAATAATTATTATTTTTTTTCCGCTTCGACACAGTTTTAAAGATCAAGAAATGTTGGGACATATTATTATTATTATTATTATTATTATTATTATTATTATTATTATTATTATTATTATTATTATTGGACCAGGTAACTTCGGTTCTTGCATAATAATACGATTCCACGAATCACTAGCGACGGCAGAGGTATCGCATGGCTTTCTTGTGGCTTGGGTCCTGATCGTTTCAACCCCGCATGCCGTCTTAAATGATTTAACTTGTCGAAGCCTTAGTCGCGTGTGTTACCCTGTATTCAGAGAAACTCCTGGCCTATCCAGAACTGACGACGAAAGACCCGTCGAGCTCACACTCGTTCCATGGTGCAGTGGCTGCAGTTTGATTTGGGATTTTACTGTACTGACTTCTGGCTGTTTTTTCACTTGGCTGCTTTTTCCGTTTCACCCTACGGGGCTGCAGAATTGGCGGCATATAGAAAGATATCAAAATACAGGTCCAATGCGGCCACATTATCAAATTGTTCCGCTTGCCTTGGAGACTGTCAATAACACTGGCTTACTTTTATCACGTAGCTTAGGCGATGTCTAACTCTGGTATCTGGAGACACAAGAGAAACACATCATATTTCCGGCGCCTTTCAGTTGTAATCCAACACCTTAATGCTGTAGCCTTTCACAGTATTTTCTTTCTGCCAGAACTTAAACGAGAGTTAGCCCACCCAAGCATTTTCTTTCTCCGGAGCCTTTTTTATAAATTCCGTGGGATCATATATACGTATACCTCGGACAAAAATAATAATAAACACCGAACACTGTTACTCTGCCAACGTGAGCCTACGTAATATGCACGAGGATCTTAGAATGTACTCGAAGACCTTTGGTAAGCAACGTCAGTGTCGGATTCATGATTGCTTGCGCGGGGGCAAGGGCATTTCCAGAGGGGCGCCACTTTCTGGCAGTCCACCATGCACGAGTCTGGTCTGAAGGGCGCTGGTATATAACCAAGATGGGCGCGGAGGGTAGACCGCCTCCCATCGGCCTATAGCTAAATCCGCCACTGGTATACAAACCAACGGCATCGGGTATCAGAGATGCCATCCGATATTAACTGCTATGAACGGGCCGTGGGTTGCAGGAACGTGCTGCCTCCAAGCTAATACAATTAAAACACTCCTTAGTCGCGGCAATGCTTCAAAACCGAGTCGAAACTCAAGTACATTTCCACCGAGCTAGCGAGGATTATAGAGAGGAAGTTGGTTCCAGACTATGAGGATATGTAGTTGGACCAGCAACTGAAAAACCCGTTTACCTAGAACAGTAAGGTAAGGTAAGGTCGGCGTTTGCGGCCCTTACAGTTGTATAATATCGTTAAACAGTGGGAACTACAACAACTGCTACTACGACTTTCGTCGTCTTTTAATATCGTGCCTCCAATTGGGGTCGTATGCAGAAAAATATTCGAAGGGTTTGTAACCTGCTTTTTTTACTTCACTAAAGACGAAAAAGCGCATGACTACTTTTAGTCATCCAGGTTTAGAAGAACTATTTCGGCTTTATTCACCACAAAATATTTGATGACTTCTAGTTTTCTGGTTCTCTGAAGACTTATTCTTATCATCTCGCCATGACGGCTTTCCCATTTGTCAACTTTCCCGGTTTTATTCACAGCCTTTCCTTATCTCTCAGTGAAGGAACAATGGGAAAAGTTTAGGAGGCTTTTAACCCCTAACCTCTTCCCTTCTTAAATACGGTCCTGTCTCTATTTACGTACAGATATAAATTGAGCACATGGTACTGTCACGTGCTAAATGCTGTTTTCGAGATTCCTTTAATGAAAGGTTTTATAAACGAAATTCGTGAAATCGTTACTGGTCTACAATGCCTTCGTGCGGAGTGTGAGTGATGTTACAAAAAGAGTGACCGTAATCGTAGACTCAAAATTTCTAAATCGCTACTCAAAGTCTAAGCGTAGGGCACTAGCTTATTCAGGAGCGCTGCGTCAAGTCAGTGGGGTTGTCCATGTCAAGAACCAAGTCCGGTTGTCAGAAGACCAGAGAGAGAAAGGGGATAGGTGCTTGCTGTTCGAGTGGGTTGTTTTTAAGCTTGGAGAAATGGGAAGGCAGCGGATTCGGTGAATCACGGTGCAGTAAAGGTGAGACTTTAGTTTTGAATGGAATACCTGAGACGTAATATATAGAGGGGCTTGAGACGGATGATGGTAGGTGAACGACGGGAGAGATAGAGCAACAGGTAATTTGCGACTACCAATTTCAATGACACACTGATATTCCTGGACGTTGAAGAAGTCAAACGGAGACAGCATCTGGCATCCTTCTGCTGCAACTATACAGACAGCTGGCCGCACGTGTTTGTCTGGGATGGAGTGCATGACCTACATTTGCTGTGCGCGTTAGTCGTAATCGCAGAGGGCGATGAATGTGTACACAGATGGCCGAAGTTCAACGGATCCATTGAATCGGTTGTGGGAACGATGTTCAGTAGGGTGAGAGAAAAAGACCACCGTTTACGACGTCGTCTACCGTTTACTGGAATCTGGAGCAACGCATTATTTACGTCGACTGAATTCCGCGTGGTTTAAAATCAGACCGTCGTTCTTCGGCAGGGTATACGATTAGTCTGTGGACTGAATTATTGCGCAATGCACATGCTATGATGCCAGACAACTACAAGACCGAAAACTAGGACTACTTGACTACTTAGTCCTACTGTAACTTATAAGCCTATTGGTGGAATAAGTAAATTAAACAGCCTAAGCAAAGTCTTCCATGAATGAATTCACTGATCCTGTGCAGTGCAAATTTGGAAGACAATAAGGGTTTTAGGTTTTTGCATTGTAGATCGTGTTATGTCGGACAATTTAGTTTCCTGAATGCAGATTTTCCTTTTAATACAGCGTAGGACACATTTTGCCTACATCGTTTATTTTGACTGAAGGCCTGTGAATAAACTATTTCCCACGACTTGGATTTCTTGTGCGCTGAAGATTTCGTGATTACGCTAACGATTGTATTTGCATATTTAGCTCGCCTGTATGTCACACGTTTGGCAACTTGACAGTCAAATATGAAGGGGAAGCGGAAGAACGAATAAGCCTAACAACGATTGGGCGTTTTGACAGTGAGATGAAAACCTGACACTGCTACCAAATTACCACTAACAGAGGCAACAGTTCGCTAGTAACTTGCCCAAGGTCATTACGCGGACCCTGCCCAGTAGGAATAAACAGAGCAACACAACATCTCGCTATCTTCGGATTTTGACCTGGCACAGAAACTAACCCTGCAGCCTGGTTGTTGTGGATTTGATTCGACTGATCGCAGGGCCTTCCATGTGCAGCTTATGTATGACAGCTGGAAATTTCTGGAAGCTACATGCGGCCTACTTTCGGATCGTTGATGATGTGGATCGTATGACTAGCATGCTGACAGTTCAAGAGTAGACCTAGAAATTCGAAACTATACCAGTTACACTTACTTACGAAAAATATATTCAAAAAATAAAGCCCGCCCAGAATGCAAGACATGGGTATGAATTGTGAATGACTTAATTTGCTCAACCGCTGCGAATGAAGGCCGGTCGCCGATCTCTGCCGTCTGATCTTCCTATCAACAGCACATTGCCGAGTTCGCAAGAGGACCTGGTGTACACATACAAGCATACATACACACGCATACATACACGCATACTTACACGCATATTATAGGTTTGTCCTAGTCTGGGCCACTGCGGGGGGTGTTTTCGTTGTGGTGAGCAAACTGTCAACCTGTGGGTCTATGATTCGTCATTGTCTGACAATGAGACGATCGTCTCCAGTTCATGTGGTCAAAGTTCAAATGCATGGGCTGTTAAAATGCGTTCGAACAAAGAAGCTACCTGACCCATGTCGTAATCTACGATCATCGTACGTGAATAACACTCATTGTGACATACAATGATTCCTTTATGTATATTGTACTGCTGTTTCTGCATATTCGTTTAGGAAGCTACAATTAGACTTGTCAAACTATCTGTCAAAGCTGTATAACCCACGCTATCTTGTATATACCCTAAAGCCTACCACATAATTTCATAGGCCTAGCACCACTGTGTTTGCGTGGGTATGTATGGTGCATTTACAAGGGAAATTATTGTCCTTTCTAGTTCCTGGGCCGTCTGTATGGCACAACTTACTAGATAGTATCGCCAGTTAACTGACCTTACTCCTGTTTCAAACGCACGTGGAGTATCGTCTCCTACATAGGGTTATAGGCCTAATATTGTATCCATAGTACTTGTTTTCTTACACCGGTGCTCAGTGAACACCGCTGGTCGTAACTACGGTGATCAGGGAAGTGATTTTTTTGGGGACTGCCCTTTGACATCAATATGTAATTGTTGTGACAATGCAATTTGATTGCATTATTAATGAAATTTGTTCTTCAATAAATTTGATCTGACTATACAAAGGCCAGGCATCATCAGTCTATATCACCAACAATGGCGCCGCTAGGCATTTTGGCGCCAGGGACGAGTGATGGCAATCGCCTCCCTGTAACGGAATTTTTAATTTTAACGATAAACTGCAATTTAGAGAAAGGCGCTGAACATTAATCGATGTCATGATATTATGACGCTTATCAAAAACTCAAAACAAAACTTTTCTAGCCTTAAAAGCTGCAAATTCTTTTAGCACATTCACCACAATTGATGGCTACCTCGTTCCTAATGGAAAGAACAGCGAAGTTTGTTAGTCTTTCTTTGTGACATTGTAGACCATTTATAAATAGGACTTGATTTTGCAAAGGACATTCACAAGGCGCTTCAGAAATTGGCAGTGTGGCTATAATCAGAGCTTCGCTTTTTTCTGTCGCTTCATTTCTATAAAGACAAGCCATACACTGAACATAAACTACAAAAACTGGATAATACACGTTACTAATATTCCACGACTATGTGACTCAGTGCCACTGTCTGTGTTGTCGCCTCGCTGAACGGAGTTCCCTAAGCCCGGCCCTAGCTACAGTAACTTCGGAGAAGCTCAGAACGTGACGCTTTGGCCTGAGAACTGAATAGGCGTAAATATCGTCGTTGAAGAATAAGAGTTTCTCTTTTGTTAATCGAGAGAGAGAGAGAGATAAAGTTTTGACATGACGCACAAAATATATCATCCTGCAACACAGAGAAAGCGAAAGAGCGAGAGAGAGGGAGAGAGAGGGGGAGAGAGAAGGGAGAGAAGAGAGAGAGAGAATGGAGAGTAAGTGGTCGTGTAGCGATGGTGAAAGAGTGCTACTTTGAGAGTCGTAACATATAAGCTTAAATATATACTAATACTGTGTGCTGGGGTTTTGAGAGAGAGGGAGAGAGAGAGAGAGAGAGAGAGAGAGAGAGAGAGACTGGGCCAATTCAACTGCAGAGTTGACTCTTGATAGGCCTACTGTTATGTACGTTGTGTACAGTAGGCCTATCGATTCAGAAGTCTTCCAGGCTTTCGATCTATGGGATATGGGCTCTCATTGTCTTTTATGTGATCACCATTAAATGTTTTGGTGCAGATGATAAAAATATATGTCATCATTTCGCCGCCCTCTTTGTCCCCCTTAGAGGCTGCCTCCTGGGGTGACAGCACCACTCCCCGTAGCTACGCCACTGGTCGCCAAGCTAGTCCCGACTCAGTCAACGCTGCATAGGAAAGGCTCGAAGCCGAACAAAGGGCACTGAGCTCTCAACGATTGAGGGACTACGTAGCATAGTCATGATATTCTTGTCATTTCATTACTATGCCAGTGACAGGCTTAGACTTGTATTTTAGCCCAACAGACTTCCTTGTTTGGCTAAAACGGAAGTAAGCTTAGTAGTCACCAAGATATAAACGATTGACTTCGATGCTGGTGTTAATCAAACAAAGAATGTAGTCTACCTTGAGTAGTTATAGCTGATAGTCGTTATAATGTTGTACTTTATACAATAGCCTACATGTATAAAATATTACACATCTATAATACATGTATATATATATATGATTTGCCTGATTTGAGTCCAATAATGGCTTTATTATCAGCATGTAAATATGCGAAAATACTAAACAGGCTTTCAAATTAAAAGCGAAAATGTGCTGCGATGTATTCGCCCAAGGTATAAAACATTGATTGTTTTGAGGGAGTCAGACACTGCAGGCGTGCAGGATTCTCGTTACTTCAGAATGCCTAACCTGTTTGAAAGTGGCTTAGGCCACCGCAGCTTGCCTGATGCGTGATTGATTAAGTGTATCGGTGAAATCGATCATCGTCGACTTATGCACCGGTGAGTCTTATAATTATGAGGTCAGCGTCCAGACCCACTTTAGTCGTCATGACGGCGCCAAGCGCTGAACAACTCACCTTGAAATTGACGTTAGTCACACAAAAAGTAGCGTTGCAGGCCGCCTGATTTGAATTGGCGTTATTAGGTTATGTCAACACTCGACCGAAAGTTCCCTCCCAGTTGGCTGTGAAAACCGTAATACAGGTATATGGCAGTTTAATTGGTTAAAGGATTAAGTCAACGCATTCCCAAGGCGACCTTCTCACTTATCCTTACCTAACCTTGTTCGACTTTGTTTTTGAAGTAATATATCATCTAGTCATTGCCGTCTGGTAAAATGAGGTTAAATAGCATAGCTGCATGTAATTCTAAGCTTATGATGCCAGCACGGGGCCTATATAAGAGATTTATAGGCCTAACGGGATGCTATGTACGATTTAGTTCCGTGTATTCCCCACTAAGCGTTCCCCGGGCTTCTCAACACAGCAATAATCCGAGCGCAAGCCACTGAGGTAGTTCGGCTGGCTGGAATTCAGCAGAATCGTTAATAGGTTGCGTATTGTGGGAGCAACAGCTATTAGATTTGTGGGGCACGGTAGATGATTGGATTGAGCGCTCGACTTGTAACGCGGAGAGTACGGGTTCGATGCTCCTCCTCTGAAACGGTAGAGGCCTTGAACAAGACCTTTACTCACAACTGCTCAGCGCCATCGATTGATGCTTAGTTATTAGATGGTTGCCCTTGATAAATACAAAAATAATACTAATTTTAGAGATTTAACTCTCGGGCTAGCACGGTCCGTACACGGGCACCTTAAATGGCGTGGCACCCATTCAAGCGGGCAGCGGTGGTGAAGGATCTCGCCAGATAAATTCAATGATAAATGAGCATGGTCGAGGCCATACGGTCGCTGTATAAAACCGTGTACATTTACATTTACTAAAAATTATGTTGCTAGTTTTGTAGCCGATAACACTTAAACACAATCCACCCTAACTGTTCCTTTCCCCATTCTCTCTCCCTCTGGTCTTCTGGCAACCGGATTTGGTTCTTGACAGGGCATCGTTTGACAACCCCACTGACTTGACGCAGCGCTCATTAATAAGCTGGTGCCCTGCGCTTAGCTTTTAAGTAGCGCTTTAGACGTTTGGAATTTACGATTACAATTACTCCGTTTCTGTTAATTAACGTATAGCTGTTTGAAGGATTGGACCAGCGGGCTACAATGCTTGGCAAGTGGCCATACTTTGCTCGGCTCGCCCAGTTTCAGTCAACCCCAGGCAACCCGTTATTGCCCGTCGTCCTCATTATGCAATCAGGATTTTATTAGAAGGATGTGCGAAGGTGTAAATTAGGCCACGCAACCGTATAGACCTATGTTTCCACTATGTGGGTCTACAACCTGTATTTACGTCTGCATGTGTGGTCCATTTTCGCAGCGACCAAGGATGGCGTTGTACCAGTGGACAGCTACGTAGAATAAACTGCGCAGAACTTAAAACGCAGGGCAATGTATTGAGGAGAGGTAGGTAATGTTATCACGTGAAGGCCAGACCGCGACAATGTCGACACAGCATCAATAAAGGGATTTTCCTAATGTGAGACATGCTTGACGCAACCCTCAAACATAGGCTCCTCAAACACAGGCCTAATCGGAAATCCAAACACAGACACAAGCACAAACTTGGGCCTATTTGGGTCTATCCTAATTATAATTTCAATAACTAATTTCGAGTAATTAGGCTAAGCTATATGACTCTGAAAAATGACGTTCATTCACATCAATGTCGGGAATTTCTTGGTATTTTACTCAGTATAGGCCTAAGTCTATATTTGCTAAAACTTATAGCCATATTATCCGCTCATGCAAACAAATCAACGACTATCAAGTAGAGTCTTCTAATCAAGAGATCATAATAGGGCCTCAGTAATAGGCTCTCCTTAGGCTGATAACGACGCTGTGTTCAAAAGTAGCCTACACTGCAAAACAAAGAAAATGGAGCAGATAAATTTGGGTCCTCGTCAGTTGCGCAATTTCAAATTCTGGGCCCTCTGCAAAACCTTTGAACAGGCTCCCAAACTTACCATATCCCACTCAGTGAAGTAGGTAGCGGAAAGTCTCATAAGATGAGCATATTAAGGCTTTTTAAAATAAATATCAAAGAACTAAACGTATTTCTCTGTATTTGTTATGCTGTAGCAGCCTTAGATCTTGCTGTAAAATGGACTGAAAAGTAATTAATATTTTCGGATAAAATTAGCCTAAACTACACCCCTTCATTCGTCTCATCTTAGGCCACAGCGTTTATAAGACGAGCAAATTGTAAAGCCATAGTCCCAAAATAAGATAGATAAAAAATTAAAAATCAAATAGTGCTGTCTCTTTACATCCAGACTTGGGCAACACGCAGCCAGAAGTCCTGAAAGCTCATTGTGGCCGTCGCGGTTTGTGCATAACTTTGCAGATCGGGGTTGACTCCAACTCAGTTCTGCTCCCAGAGCCAACCACACCACTATCGCTTCTACTTTCAACGTAAAATGCCCGTTCCGTAACATTTCTGCTCGTAATGTCGGTTCTTGGCAAGAAGAAGTCAAGATTGACCGCTTCCTTAAGGGAGTCAACACGGTAAAGCTTTGTCGCTGGATCCAACTCTGGGTCGCCGGATGGTAGCCACGTTCTGAGGATGGCCTTTTTTGGTGTGACTTCTTTACTACGGGCCCTCTCTTCATCACCATTCTACATCTTGTAACTCTGGAAAAATCTCCATTAATCTGAAACACACGTCGTTGTCTTAGTTTACGACAAGTCTCTGCGTCTTTCCGCCCTAGGCACATGGATATCCCATTATCATACGTCTCTCGATCCATTTCCCTGAGTAGGACTCCCAGCCTTAAACGTATATGTGTCGTGGAACAAACCTTACAAACTAAGTTCTCGTACCTGGACCAGCAACACATTCGATAAATTCTGCTTCGAAAGATACCGGGGTTTGGTCTCCATAACCCCTCTCTATTCGCACACAGACCTTCGTCCAAACCTATGCACGAGGAAACCCGACCCCGCACTTCAGTCATTTCCCTCTTAGCCCCCTGTTGTGACCCCGGACAGTAAATAGCGTCGTCAAGTCGTTTTGGAATTCTATTCAGTGCTTTTTCTAGTTTAATTAACTTGCTGCAATCACTAATTATATGAATGCATTAACTTACTTCCATGATACCCTTTGCGAGTTAAATTGCGAGCCCGAGAGTATGAGTTCAAGGGGTCACGTTAAGTTAATTGATAATTATTTTAAGTACCTAAAAAATGTATTATCGGATATCATGAGTTTTTTCATTCAGTGACCATTTCCTGATGAATAATAATTAGCCAAATGAAAATGTTTATTCACCAAGACGGAACAACAAATTAGAAAAAGACGAGTCCGGGGCATTCCGTGCTGTCTCATGCATTAAGCCGTCCTTCCGGAACAACCCTCCGCTAAAATTTCGAGCTCTTCCACTAAAGACAGCTAAGGAAACATTCTTGGCTTATCTTTAGACGCCCTTTTAGAATTGTTAGATAGCCAATTTACTGTTTCTTCGTGAGATTCAAAATGCGCTATGTAATTACTAGGGTGAATACGGTTGAATACGACTTCGCCTATTTCTGGAACCTGCGTGAGATCAACGAAAATGCCTGCGGGGGCGGTAGTTGCGCCACAGTTCCTCATCAGGAGGTGATCTAAATGGAATGCGTTATTAATTACATTATAATATAAGCTTAATATCGTGCATTTGCATGAAGCTGCACACAGGGACATCGCTATTTTCTATGCATGTAAGGTCACACGTCTACACTTGACATTTCAAAGTGCTTTTTGTAGACGGCAGATTGGAGATGGTTTCGGCTCAAAGGACACTTGGCGGCCATGGCCATCGTGCATCATATCATATATAGATGACTAATTAGAATTAGCATTCAGGCAGCATTCTGATGCACCGCTTACGTAACCCTATATGGCCAACAGAGCACCAGCCGTCTGTTAAAAAAACCAAATGCGAACTAGTGCGACTTCCTAGACTCTCTTACTCATTCAACCGGGCAGCGGTGACGAAGGACCTCACCCGATCAAATCATTGAAAACTGAGCAGGGTCGAGGTCAAAGGTCGCTATAGAAAAAACGTGTACATTTACATTTTACTCACGCACCAAATCACACAACCCAACCCCACCCACCCACTCGCCAAATAAACTCCATCACCCACCAGTCTCGCCCTACCTACTCACTTACTCACATTACACATACAGGAAGAATTCAGTATGACAAGAACAATAGAGGTAAATTCCCAGCGGTTATTGGTAGTCAAACCATACGTGTTTTTGAACTAGACATTCTAAAACATTTTGGTATATAATCATTTTTGGCATTAAGCCATTTTGGCGTTTAACCATTATGGTATTTAACCTGCCCATTTTATCATGGTTATTTAGACAGGTAGGGGCTAGATGTGTTCGCGCAGCTTTGTCCTCTCCGACAGCTGTCTAATTAGTTGGCAATGCTCAGGACTATGACCTATTGTTTACACAGCAATATTCTCTGTATGACCGCATGAAGTATATGCCATCAGTTCTGGCCTCTGGGTAGAAGGCCTATGCTCTTGCCAACGGCTCCGTCCACAGCGACCACCTGGTGGGTCCGTTCTTCTGTTATCTCGATGGATCCTGGTGTGGTTGCGCAGTCTGTTCTCGTTTTTGTGTTTATGACCGTACATGGTGACGATGACGACGACGATGATGACGAAGGTGGTGGTGGTTATGATGGTGATGATGACGTCGACTACGATGAACCTGAAGGTGGTGGTGATGGTGGTGGTGGTGGTGGTGGTGGTGGTGGTGGTGGTGGTGGTGGTGGTGGTGGTGGTGGTGGTGGTGGTGGTGGTGGTGGTGGTGGTGGTGGTGGTGGTGGTGGTGGTGGTGGTGGTGGTGGTGGTGGTGGTGGTGGTGGTGGTGGTGGTATAGATGACGACGATGGCCATGAGGAGGAGAAGGAGGAGGAGGAGGAGGAGGCGGAGAAGGAGGAGAGTTTATTTGATGGTGTATTGGTGCATTAGTACCAAACACAATAGACATCAGTTTCAGCCTAGTTCTCGACAGAAACGCGCTTGTGGTACGTCCTATAGCTAAGTCCGCAGTTGAGTAATTAGGTCACGGTCTTTGAATTAGCCAAAGACACGTGGCATCAAGCAGTATGCATCATACGCGCAAACTTCTGAGAACTCCTCAATGGCGTGTGAGTGAATGGGTGGGTGAGTTGGTGAGTAAGCGACTAAGCGATAGAGTAAGGGAGCGTGTGATGATGATGATGATGATGATTCTGACGATGATGACGATGATGATGATGATGATGATTATGACGATGATGATGATGATGATGACGATGCTGATGATGATGATGACGATGATGATGATTATGACGATGATGACGATGATGATGATGGTGGTGGTGATGATGATGATGATGATGATGATGGTGACGATGGTGGTGGTGATGGTGATGATGATGATGATGATGATGGTGGTGGTGATGATGATGATGATGATGATGATGATGATGATGCTGATGATGATGATGACGATGATGATGATTATGACGATGATGACGATGATGATGATGGTGGTGGTGATGCTGATGATGATGATGATGATGATGATGATGGTGACGATGGTGGTGGTGATGGTGATGATGATGATGATGATGGTGGTGATGATGATGATGATGATGATGATGATGATGAGTGAGCGAATACTTAAACTTGTTGCAATTATTTACGAAGTATGACAACAAGAGAAGTTGGCCAAGGTTATAACTCTGAGTCAGCTGCAGGTTTTATCTCCGGTTGTTGTTCGCAGTCAAGATCCGCTTGGCTTTCTGTGTGTCAGGAGGAGTCCAGCGATATCAGAGCCCAAACAAATGGCCTCAGTTACCTTGAACAACAGTTTAGATAACTGAATAGTCGATGGCCATCTTTCAGTGCCTTTGAGAGGTACTTAAAGGCGCTATATCAAGTGTCTTGATACACAAATACATATATACGTGCATACATGCATGCATCCATGCATACATACATTCATGCATACATACATACATTCACACATACGTACATAGTGCAATCATCAATGCATACATAGATTCATACATACATACATACAGATATATACATACATACAGATATATACATACATAGATACACACATACATATATACAAATATATACATACATACAGTGCCTACATCAATGCATACATACATACATGCATATATGCATACATACATACAGATATATACATATATCGATACATACATCTATACATACAGATATATACATATATGGATACATATATACATACGTACATACATACATAGTGCATACATACACGCGTACATACGTGCATGTATGCATGCATAGATACATACATATATGCTGAAAACTGGCTGGATAAATTTATAGGCTTTATACTTGTGGCCGCGACCCTGCTCATTTTGCAATGAATTTATCGGGCGAGATCCTTCACCACCGTTGCCCGTTTGAATGGGCGCCACGCCATTTAAGGTCCCCGTGCACGGACCGTACTAGCCCGAGATTTAAATCTCTGAAATAAGCCACGATCGGGACGCGAACCTGGGATCCTCACGCACAGAGGCTCCTAGGCGTACGCACTTACCGATGTAGCTAACAAGGCCAGGATTCGACCATATACTTTCTAAACCAAATAGGCTAACGCAGTCTGGCCAAGTTCTACAGCCGTTCATTTGTCCTGACCTCGTTGTTTGTGGAAGTAGGTCAGCGCATCGGGTACAGGCGGTCATTGACACATTCGTACACAGCTGGTAGTTGACCTAGGCTTCTTGTTGCTGGTGAACGGGCAACCACCGTCCTATAGATATAGACACGGTGGCCGAATTAGATAAAACCAGCTAATAGTACGAGCAGCAGTGGGATGTTTTATCCTCGCATTGGTACCCTGTGCGTTGTAGAGGTCATTGGATTGGATTGGATTAGGTTAGGTTAGATTAGATTAGATTGTCTGCCCGTAATCACATAGACAGCTGTGCGACATATGTGGTGCCTGTTAGCTGATACTTAAAAATAACAATATCAATGCGCGTCTATCGTACATACTTTGGTCCCATTTTGCTTTAGACTGATGGGGAGTTGGTCCTGCTGCTGCTGCTTATGCTGCTGCTGCTGTTGTTCATGATGATGATGATGATGATGATGATGATGATGATGATGATGATGATGATGATGATGATGATGATGCTGTTGTTGTTCATGATGATGATGATGATGATGATGATGATGATGATGATGATGATGATGATGATGACGACGACGACGACGACGACGATGACGATGATGATGATGATGATGATGATTGGAGGAAATCACAGATTCATTAAATCAGCACAAGTCTTATAGACGCAGACAACACATACTCTGCGGTCGTAGGTTGTGCAAGGTCGCCCCAGGATGCAAACCAGGCCTACGTTGCCCGCAGATCGAGTTTTTCAATGACGCTACAGTTCGAAAAGGTAATGGGGATTCGGGTAACGACACTGTTTACCTGTTCATATAGGCCTATAGAGGCCAGGTCTGCTATCGTGCTGTCTTAATGTAACGTATAGCTCTACGACCTTTGGCCTAATAATTAAGGCCTTAATTACTGTGGGTCCGCACTATGCTCTCTTCAATCTTAGTACAGTTTTGATGTCATCGCTATGTGGTCCTTCCATTGTAGTCTTGCTCTTCCTTTTAGTCAACATTCCTTCTAATTTTTTTAATGTTTGTGCACTAGTTTACTGCGTGGGCAGCAACATTTGAGACCTGCCCTTTGGTTTGTGTTTGGGGTCGTCTGTGAAGAACGTCCGCAAAAATGACCTTAGATTGAACCCTTCCCTCCTCTTGTCCTCATATGGCACTACCCTTTCCCCATCCCCTTTTATGGACGTCCGCACTCCAACGGAGTACTGATGCTTTTGATTAGGCTAACCTGCTGATCTTGTACAGCTAACTGTGCTACGGAGTGGGGTATTTGGATACTGCCGCGTCCAGCAAAGGGACTTTGATTATTAGATTCAATGCAGTACAGATTGTTTGCTGAATGGCTGAAGTTGGTGGTTATGGCACAGTCTTTAATGAAATAACCACACGTAGAATTCTACATGTGAACGTCTGCTTCCTGCGTAATCTCCTCCCTTGCCTTTGTTAGTTCGAACCCTCCCACCCCTTGCGAACGTACTTTATGGACGACCCATTTGTGCGATTGCCAACGAGCACCACACGTGATCCTAGTTGATTTCTTGCAACACATGTCTGCTACGCTATAAAAGTTTGCATGGTTGATTTCTTAGCATCTTTAATAGGGATAAAACTTCTATTTTTCCACTTTTTCTAACGGAATCGACATGAATTGTGTTTGTCAGTTGTCGCTTTAAATAATCCAACTTTCATTCGCCCCTCTTTTAGCAGTGGTAAAATTGCCATCAGCTCTGCTGGCCTTAGAGCATTTCTTGCAGACAACGTCGTCGGGATTATCACGATATGTAAATGCTCTAACATAACGGTTTGCCCTATACGTAATGATGGCAGTTCAATCTGGATATTATTCGTTTAGCCACTCGGTCTTAAATCGTTCGCAAGTTATTTCTTCATCCGATAGCCCTTGTCGTATGTATATAGTTTTCGTTTTGACATGTTATTTCACTGCAAACGGTTGCATGCAAAGAACAAAAACTTCTAGATCTATCCAGTTAAGTACACTATAGTCTGTAAGTGTAATATAGGCATATCTTACTAACAGTGACTGTGTAATGAAAATGAATTACTTCCTACACTGCTTACCCAGTATCGTGATATACTTGCGAGTAGTTAGTGGAGACAGCACTCCATATCTCGGAGCATCCGTCATATAGAGGCTAGAGTTAAGAGGCCAGGCAGCCGCGTTCACGAGGCTCCCAGGGGCCCTACACTGCCACGGTTTGCAACTGGTGGCCACTTTCGCCCCAGTGTATAATTATGTGGGTCAGATGAATGTGAAAATTGACTGTCTGTAGCATGGGCCTTGTTTTGATCTTCGGAAAACGGTATGCTAAATATGCCAGCAGCTGTAACAATGAGCTAAATTTAACTTTGAAATAACATGAACCATCGCAAATTTGTGCGCACAGAAAATGGTTGAGCGCGCTATCCTCAAAAAACGTGCGCACTCACGCGCGCAGCTAAGCAGAAACGTTGCTTTTGATACATTTCTCATGCTTCCTTCATATGTTCTATTCTTATGCAAAAAATGGGACGGGGTTTAATAGGCAGTCTGTGAAAAAATAAGCAAAAAAACATTACAGAATTTTAATAGCATAGGCTAGGCTGGGAGCTATTAGACGGATTGTCTACTGGAGACAGGAAAGCTGTAGAAGAAGCGTAATACTTATAGATTCGGGAAAGGCAGGTTAAAACACCTTTAAAAACGGACTTGACTTCGGCGACAATTTAAAATGCATATGCCCCTATATGCTTAGCAAAATTAATGCACGTAGTCTACAGGGCAATATGGAGAACGGTAGAGTGTGCGTTGTCCTAAAGCGTGCAGTCTTCAGTTATATATGTCTGTGGAGGCCATAGAGTGAGTAATCGCAAAGAACTAGAGTGACCTTGCTACTTACAGCGCTATAAAAACTCCTGATTATATTAAATTACATCAGATTAGATTTCGACGAATTTTCTGGATAAATATGCGTCAGTCATGAAATCACCACAGATTATTTTTATTAGGGCCTACAGATAAGTTCACCAGTTCGCAATGAAACTTTTCGATCTACCAGACAGGTTTCTTGTTTTAATGCATTTAAAAAATAGGCCTATATTGTCCGTAGTATCTGTGTAGGCTTATACTTTGCCCCGACGTACCATACCTATCACGTCTATTCGTCACCCATTCCAGCTATTTTCAGTCCCACATGAGCCAGATCCTTCCTAACCTATTCCAAAAATCATGCTCAAACACATCTACATTAATTCCGGACTCGATAGATCCTTTCCTTCCGCATCGATTTACCCCACTTAACTCGACCGTACCCGCCTTTTCGCCAAGCATCCAACCCCATTTCTTGTTCCTCACCATGTCATTCATATCCAATCCACACACCCCATCCACCCACGCCCCATCAACCCACGCCCCATCCGCCCACGGGGGTCGGATGCTCCATTATGACTGCAAATCGAATAGCGCCAGACTTTAATGTAATCGCTGTCAATACGTGTCACGGTATGTGTATTAAACAGCTCACACACAATTTAACTGTTGACAGTTTGAGTAAACACGAAAAGAACAGGATCCATACATTAAGCATTGACTTTCCTTCCACATGAGGTGAGCCGCAAAATAGGAGCTGATTTTAGTCATAACATGTGTGTGGCGGTCGCGGTCCAGATACAACTTCGTGGGGCGGAAGTGACTCCGACCCAGTTCTACGCTCAAAGCCAATCGCATGGTAGCAGGCTACAGGATGCGTGGATTTTAAATTTATTGTCGCACCTTTGCAGAAATTTTGTCTTTTTAAACAGTTAAATTGTCGTTTTGGTCTTCAAATTTTGATTTTCTAGCTAGTTTGTTCTGTTCTTCCGCTGCTGAGATAAATTGTAATGATTTATTTCTTCTTCGTATTGATATTCGTGACGTTCGTGCACGTGTCGTGCGGTCGGCTGACCTGCGCTTTCTGTGCTTTACGACTGCGATGGACACAGCAGTCCCCTCCACATTGTTTTCATTTTACAGCTTTTAGGTCCACACTAACATTTCTGGCAATCTTTTAATTACCTGAGTTCATGTGTCGTCTATGAAGTGAAGAACTTTCCTCTTTAAGTCACGCGTTTTTTACTTGCTGAGCCTCTCTTCCTTGTGTTTAATTTCTGTCACTGTGATTGCTGGTTTAAATTTCTGTCACTGTGATAGTAGCTGCTGTATGATGTTTTGCTTTCTTATTGTGCATTGTTTTTAAAACTGTTCTTACCAAATTTGTAAAGTCAGTGCGTTGCTGGAATGTGGTCTGTTTTTGTACTTTGCTAGAGTCCATTTATTTTACCTGATCCCTGGTGCTGCTGTTTGAATTCAGTGATATGTTCTGCTGCAATATGACTTAAGATATGAATGCCTCCTTGAAATTCAATACTGTAATAAATCAAGCTTTGGGCGCTAGATGTAAACCTCGGAGGAATGGTGTGTAGCCGACGGAGTTGGCCATAATAGCAGCGAATTCGCACATTCACTCACGTACATTCTGCGTATATTCACAGTTCACATACATTTTGCATGTCTTCATGCACGCATGCGCGCGCACACACACACTGCGAGTATTCAGTCAATAGCATTAAAAACGTGTTTTCGATCGCTACACCAGTTAGCAGTTTCGATTACGGATATTTGTCCTAGCGTTGACCTTGTGAAGCACAGGGTCAAGATGGCGCATGACCTCTAACGCAGTCTTTAAAGGGCAAAGCCTTAACAGTCAACCATTCACACCTTAACGGGCAAGAGCTCTGCGTGGTGCCGTCTGGGTATCATATTCCCTGAGGTACAATAATGCTATATACATATAGACTAGACGATATTAAGCGATCACATGTCCAACGAGTAATTTATTTATCTTTTACTGATTGAAATCTAAGAGGCGTATAATATCGGCGTATGCGTGTAAATAGGCTTAATGTTCTGTTTGGTCCTGGCACTTCGGTTAAAATGTATACACTAATAAATACCGATGCCTAGACTAGACATATTAAAGAACAGGACCAGAATATTAATAAACTGTATGTGCAAACAGAAGCCAGGCTTTAATTGCCCTGCACTTAAGAGGGTGGCGTTTCCGGTTACCAATGAAGTTCCCCAGGCCCAGAGTTCCAGCGTCCCAAGGTCCCGAAATCCCACGGGGTCGACCATGGCTCATCTGATGGTCAAATCATAGTACATCGTTTCGAAACTAATAATCCAAACAATTCTGGTAGGGTGAAGACAGCTGCCGGGTGGATGGGCGGGTATTCAGCAGATTTAGGGTCCTGCTACACGTACGTTCTTCTTATTACTAATGGAATCATGTAGTGCAGTTCCGAGGTTATTCAGGTCAATACCATTCTGCAGGTGTTAACCAGAGCCTGAGTTCAGGTGCGTCTTATACACCGGCTAAACACGCAATACCATAATTATACATCCACAATGCCCACTAGCTTAAGCCGAGGTGGCCGAGTGGTTAAAACGTCGTATTCTCATCTCTTCGACCTATACGTTCGAGTCTCGTGTGGGTCAGGTGACCTCGACTGCACGCGTTGTTGAGCTTGGTGAACCCTTGGTCTCAGCAGGGTGCAATCTGTAGGCGAAACGGAAGAAATTCGCCCACAGTTTCGGACTATCTCCCTTCAAAGATACAAACACCCCATACATATCGCTCATAAGCAAATGTCTTTCACCCATTGTTTGTTCAAACTACCTGCAACTGAAGATACACGATCGGTGTGATACGAAGGCGTCGTTAATCAACCCGCCGTGTGTGTGCGTGTATGTGTCCGTGTAGGTGCGTGTGCGTGCGTGCGTGTATGTGTGCGTGTGCATATATGCACCTAACCGCGTATATGCAGACACCACGCCTTTGTAAACTCGGGCCAAAATGGCGTCATTGGCCGGCAGGTCGACTTGACATTAAAATGCTTGCAATCGACAGCTGACCAGTTCATTCTCGGTTGCAGTGTTTGTTTACACTTTCAGGCTTCTTATGGATATTTTTGTTCTTTTGTAAAGTCCTCTTCGATTACTGTAATATCAGTAGATCAGTAAATCTTGCAATGGCAGAATGACGAGCACCCTGTGCTTTCCTGTGCGATGGATCGTCCTTCTGTCAGTTTGATGCACCAAGACAATAATTAATTGGAGGTGTCTTGGTGCATCGTACTGACATTCCCTTCATCCATTCGACCGCAAGGGACTGGTTCCCAGTTGCCAGATGCAATTGTGGTTACTGTCTGGGCTTCATTCAAAACAGTCAACAACAAAAACCTTATTTCCTGCATGCGGTATCTTTTAGTGGATATTCCGCATATTATTCACATTTGCACAACATTAGTCTCACTGGTTGAGCACTCGCCTTGTGAAACATTTTACTAGTTCGAACCTCCTCTGACACCCTTGACCATGTCCATATTTATAACTTCTCAGCGCCTCCTGTTGACGCTAATGCATAATTGCACTAGAAAACTATTAGAAAACAATAAAAGAACTTATTGATAATCGAAAACTGGTCGCATACTGGTGTCCCTGAGTTTTAAATGTTTACCTTCGTTAGTCCGTGTGTCTAGCAGAGAGTTGTACGCATGCAGCCAAGCCCATAGGGCCTAGTAAGCAAAGTCAAGCTCCCATGTCCCTAACAGAGCGCAGAGGAGGTGCTTATTTCCCGCTCTTTGGCCCACGAGCCGGTAATGGGCGAATCCCAAGGTCCTAGACACGAGGCCAGCGCATCGCAGGCGGGCCCTTTAGGCCCACTCTCAGCTTTCGCTAGAACCAAGTTATACTGCTTTGGTGACAGAGGCACGTGGGCGCAAGCAACATGCCGAGGGTCGTTACACTGCCTAACCCAGCAATCTATCGAATGCAAACCAGACTATAGACCCTCCCGTTATTGTATGGTTAAAGCAGACAATAAAGGGATGTCCTTTTCCATTACTGTCTGGTTTTTAAGCACAGCAGCCAGTCAATAAATGGCCTTTTGAGATGGTCTTGGATAGGCTTCCTCCCTCTCAACACCTACCACTGTAGTAGCCTAACTGTGAAGGTAAAGGGAGGTGCCCTACAACAATCACCTTGTCCTTGACCTGTTAGCTTCGGCGTAGACACTTTTACAACAAGCTCTAAATAAATGTAGTATTACATCACATCATGTCTAGCTCTACACTACGCTTAGCTAAGCTTATACATATTAAGGATCATTGCACACGTACTATAAGAGCCGTCGATACTGCTAAACTGAGCGGCCCATTTGCAACAAATTCAGTGCAGCCATGGCGGCCATCAGCTCATCGGCTGCTCGAACGGCGCATTATGATCACGTGACCTGACGCACTCCAAAATCTATAAAGGATATACATATATATATATACATATATCCGCGCTAAAGTGTGTTGGTATATATATATATAGATAGATAGATATTGTAAGATATATCTCCTACTGTTACCTTGGCTTAAGCAGGTTATACCGGTCGACAGGGTTTCTCTGCTTTTGTCCGTTGTAAGCAAACGAATAAACAGTGCAGTTCAGGCATCGTTTGCTTCGGCCGCGCAGCTATTTATTGACCGCCTTCATTGCGACTCCTTGGAAACTCCTATTTATTGAGGCTAAAGAGTCCTTGGAATTTCCTTTTTATTTCGCGCCTTTATTGTGACTCCTTAGAAACACCCGGTCAACAAGGCAGTTTGTAAGACTGAGAATGGACATAAGCCTACACCAGCACACGCAAGCACGCACACACACCGTCTAACATAACATGGCATCACTTAGATATTAATAACTTGATTACAGCATTACGACGTTTCAAAGGGTGCTGGAGATAATATGCCATATGTGTTGTGATATTCTATATTTTTATATCGATTCAAATGCAACTGTACGTGGTTTTCTATAGCTACCGTATCGCCTCGACCCAGCTCATTTTGCAGTTAGTTAATCAGGTTTAGTCGAATGGTGTGGAACATCACTCCAGGAGCTGAGACACGCCGCACTGGAAAGACAACAGTGGAAGAACATAGTGAAAATGGCATCGGACACCTAAGGGCGTTGTACCCATGGTTTATGACGATGATGATGAATCAGGTTAGGTCCTTCACCACCGCTGCCCGTTTGAATGGGTGCCACGCCATTTAAGGTCCCCGTCTATGGATCGTTCTAGCCCAAAATTCAATTCTCTGAAATAAGCCACGACCGGGACGCGAACCGTCATCCTTACGACCAGAGGCGCCTTAACGTACGCATGTAGCTAACCACGCCAGCGTATTGGTCTAGGCCGATGTAAAATAGGGTTCCTTCGTACGTATCATAATTTTATATAAGTGTGAGTCGGTGTGGGCATTATAAGCTTAAAATTTGCACTGGCATTTAACTATTGGGTCATAAATGATACTGTGCCATTTCAATAGTACAGAATATACTGGATGGCTATTTATTACTTTATCCTAATATGAATGACGAAAAATCGATTGATCGATTGCCAACGAAGCATAGGCCTACATGTCTACGGTAATGTGCCCATTGTATGTGGCGTTTACTAGTAGCCGTGACCACGCAAGATGAAAAGACGGCTGAACATGTCCTGGCTCATGGCATGACGCAGAATTCGTTCCGTAGCTTTTTATAGCATCGAAATATTATGAAAATGATCAAACAGTCTGGCCGGATATATAAATTATATAGCCCTATTTGTGGTGCTACATTTAGCGGATCGATTGCGCGACGCGTCACAAATAGATTACGCTCGCACAACGCCACACCCCCACTTCTTTCTATGTACAGCAGGTAAATTACGAACCAGATGGAACGGTCAGTGTGCTGTCATTTCACCAGCTGAGTGTTTTTAAGAAAAACAGGCCTGTAGATAGCCTTGATCTTGATTCATCGGTCCGGTAAAATATCCGTAAATTTCCGTTAACATCAGTTTATTTAGCTCAATCTGTTGGCCCGAACAAGTAGGCCTTCGCGTTAAAATTCGCACATAAATTTACTGTTGATGTGTAGGCAGATCTCTGTAAGCGGGTGGATTTTGTGTCCGTTCACGCACGCATCCATTCATACAGTTCTTGCGCAACGGCTGGTGTGTTATAATTTCTAAATATTGCGAAAAGAACGACGGGCGTAATTTTGCGTCATGCCGTGAGAAAGGGCTTCTGCGAAAAAGAGCCAAGCACTAAAAATAACCCGCATATAATTATCATAATTTTTATTTTGCTGGCTAGGCTACGGTCGTGACGTTGAAAAAATACAACTTCAAAAGCCACAACAGCCAATCGGCTTGGCAACGTAATCCGCAAACAAAACATTTAAATCAGACTAACATAAATATCGAAAGGTGTTAAGTTATCTAAAAATAAAAGCTCAGGAGTAGAAACTATGTACAAAACTTCCATAGATAATATATTCTATCAATGTTTTTTGCTTATAGCGTAAATAAGTAGTCCGTCGTTGTATCATCGCGCAGGGCAGCTCTATAAAAGCCGGCCAACGGCTGGCCGCCATTATTTTCTGTATGGTCTTCTTTGCCAGGAGTTGAAATTTGTTCGTTCCCGCAGTCGTCGGCCTTTTCGTTTCTTTTTGGTTTTAACAGTTTGGAAAATTCTGCTAGAAGCCGAGAAAAAAGAGGGGGACGCTTCAATTCAGGTGAGGAACTAAAACGTCATTTAGTTGTTCGATTATTCAAGGTGAGAATTTTGCCACGCCAGTCGGGCGAATTTTGGCGTGTTAAGATTTCACGTTCGCATACGACGTGGGATCGAAAAACGCAGTATTAGTTTGAGAAAATAGGTGTTGTTGCTGTTCATGGATTTAAACATATGGCAAATTTTAAGACAGTTTAATGGCGAGTTGTGAGAAGTTTTCTTTGGAAAGGCTTAGGACCACGCGAGAAGTTGAGAGGTGTAGCCTCGTTGACCGTTGGGAACCGGTTATGACCGGTTTGTGTGTACCGGGCCCACATTGTTATGAACAACGGTTGTCTTGAGAACAACGGTTGTCTATCGTGCTGGTGATCCCAAAGTTATAAACGACTTTCTGTGGAGCTTACCTAGTGCTAGGAAAGAAATTCAAGTGTACGCTTACACAGTGGCAGTGAATTGTTTGAAGAGAAATGGATTATCGGCATTAGTTGTTGCTGTTTGCCTTGTTCAAGGAAGTTGTGCATGAACCGCCCTTAGTCGATAAATGCTTAGTCCATTTGTGATTGATTTAGTTTATCGAAGCTATAATTTTACAATGTCGCATTGTTCCATGCCAACATGTTTTTTTTTTTGCATTTTATGTCAAAAACTAACAGTTCTTGCTTAGACATTGTATGTGTTCTTGTAGCTGGCTTGGGGTTTCCAACTCTCTGACTGTTTATGCACAATAGTCTGTAAAAAAAACAGACCAAATTTAGATGTGTACAAAATTTTAGACTTTGTGGAAGTATGATAAAATGTCAAGAAATTTAATCTCTACCAAGTGAATTTCTTCAGTGCTGCTTCTGCCGTTCTGCTAACAGAGTTTCAGTTTTTAGTTTTGCGTTTAAATAAATAGTTAAGGTTGTGTAACGTGATTCACACATTATGCAATCACATTAGCTTTTACAAATTGCCAATTTATATAATTTTTATGGTGAAGCATCTGAGTTGGAGAAGATTTGATTGAGACAAAGACTTGTCTATTCAAATGTTTGTCCATGAAATTATCTATTTTTATATGTAAAAGAAATTTATTTGGGTTGATATAAGTTTGAAATTGCATTTTTATTATAAGTATATAACATTGTTCATTGGCAGCATGTTAATTGTATTTTATGGCAGGTTATTCTTGATTCAAATTAATCAGCATGGTCTTGGTACTAGACAACTTAACCTTATTTTACCAAATATTTGGTGCATAAATTATCATCTTTTATGTTTAAACAACTGAAAATTGTTTTGTTAAATAAAATTATGGTTTCATGCAGTGTATGTTAAGAATACTGAATTGTACTTTGTGCTTTATTCTGCTAATGAACTTAAGCAGATATAGACTGCTTTCATGAAATAAATTGAAATAAATATTAAGCAGACATTTGTGATGCCATTTCTACTGTTGTGTATCAAATGTAAAATTTACCTCAGCAATTTCACATTTCAACTTCAAAATTTAGTTCAGACTTTTTTATCTTTTTACTCTAAATTTTTAAGAATTTTTGGTTCACTTCTGCTAAACCATAATTACTACCGCTTATCTCTTTTCCAGCTCTGTTTCCTCTGCATTAGTGTAATACTGTCTGATTATCGTCATCTGTTAAATTACCTGAAGGGTAGCTGCTGACAATTAGTAGGGCTTTGGCCAGTGCATATGACTTGTTCATGCATGTGCATATAAAATATGTGCAGCCTGTTATGATTCATCAGCCTTTTCCGAGAGGAAATATTTTTTGATTACTGCATTATGTAAATGATACTTGTTATTAGAGCTTTTGGGTGATGAATATATTATTTAGGGTAATAAGCAGGATTTTCATTTTGTGTTAGGGTAGGGTGTTTGGTGATTATATCAAGATTCTGTGTATTTTTTATTGCAAAAACAGTTTGTCAAAGGGCTTTTAGTTATTATATCTGCCTAAATGATATAAATGGAAAATGTCATCACTCTTTACATGTGTAGGTTGTGACTTTTAGTTATTATATCTGCTTAAATGGTGTAAATGCAAAATTTCATCACTCTTTACATGTGCAGGTTGTTTAGTTTCTCTAGCATTTGCCTTTGGAGAAATTGTTAAACTATTAACTTGTGATTACCTTTAGAGAAAGGGCTTATAAAGTGGTTGATTAGTTTGAGTTATTTCATACAAATATTGTTTAATTTACTTGAAGACTTATGTATTTATGTAACCGTATTTTAGAAATCAGACAGAATAACATAGTTGAGACATTAAATACGCCAGACCTTCCTTATACCATGCTTTGTTACAACACAAATTCTGTAATATGACGGGATACAAGTATCACAAATTTAGTTGTGATTAGAAAACAACCGCATTATTGCGGTTATAAGGATATCCATTATATGGCCCCAGTGTTAGCAGGTTCTGGTGTATTCTTTAAAAATGATTACTAGAATGTAAGTTTATTTATGTATCTATGTTCAGGGCAATTTTGCTTGGAGATTGTTTGCAAGCCCTGAGGGCTCCTGCCTCTACAAGTATCAACTAGACTACAGGCCTGAGCCACCTTGGGAACCCAGTTGAAGTGGGTCAACTGAGCAGGCGTCTCATCTGGATAAGTAAGTGTTTGTGACATGTCCTTGACTAGTGCAATTTGTTACAAACAGGGCGTTGATTTGATTAATATAGCAGCATTCATGCCTTGTTGGTCGTGATAGGGTCCTGTGATGATTTTTAGTATTAACAGTAACTTCTGCAGTCCTGTTTTCTGTCATAAGTGCTTTTAAGTGTTGCGTAACTACACAGTTGCTAAATAATTATGTTGCACACCTAGCTGGTAAAAATTAATAGCTCAATTTCAACATTAAATGTGCGTGACAAACTGGAGCCAGTATTTGTGGGTGTTTTAACGTTTAAAGTTTTTTTTATATTATTAGCCTGAGATCATAAAATTACTTGAGCAGACAAGCTTATTATTGCACTTTGTTCCAATTCCTGACAACTTATGCTTAACTGAACACACTTCATCCTGTTTAAATGAGCAAACCCTGGTTAGCAACAGCTGCAACTAGTTCTGTGCATAGCTGTTGTAATCATAGGTCATGCTTTGTAGACAACTAAAATGAGCCAATACATACAAAAAGTAGATGTCTTCAGTTTTGATGCTTTAAACCACACAGTTCCAAGATTATTGTTTAAAGTAACTTAAAAAGATGAAAAAATTTGTACCTTGATAGTTTGTTAAAGATTTATGCAGTAAAGTTTGGATAGCTACACGACATGAACACTTCTTAACCTGCATTACGTAAAGATGGGCCGCAATCACTTTCATCTTCTGTTGCAAGCAAAAATCTTATTATAGCTTAACTGTTACCGTTCTTGATCATTGTGACCTGCAAACTGACATTTTGTGAAATATCATGATAGTGTGCTGCGCAGAACTTGTCATGAAGAACAATATTTGATTGTCTCAAGCTGTGCTGCTGAAAGCTGAGGCTTACTGTGCTTATCATAGAGATATTGTTATGTCTATGACTACTGCCCTGATAGAGAAACCGATAAACCTGACTAGAGTTTCAAGGCTGTTTCTGAATTCGTTTGCCTTGTCAGTAAACCAGATAAATGTGCCTGCCTATTTTTTATACTCAGTTGGAGTTCTTGAGTTGCTTATACTGGTCTGAAAATTTCTTGCATTTATTTGAGTCACATTAAATCCTTATGATTCATAAGCTTTTATTAGGTGAGCTTTTATGCAAATACAGATTGTGATTGAAGAATTTATTGAGCTTTTATGCAAATACAGAATGTGTTTGAAGAATTTATAAGTGCTGTAAGGCAGTACTTGGCATTTGTGCTGGGCAGGAGTAAATGGTTGGATTGATTGCTGCTACTGAATTTGCATATAGCCTTGTTCTGTTTTATTTTACTTACAGCTGACCTTTTCTGTACAACAATACACCATGAAGCAATTACTGACTAATAAAGCTAGAGTTGAAGTAGTTAATGAAAGTGTGTCATCTGTCATCACCAGCAAGATCCGTTCTCGTGGAAATGAGGTGCGTTGCAGCAGCTGCTGTAAATTAGATCTATGAGGTCCAGTTTACTTTAAAATCAACTGGTCACCCCGTCCAGTTCATCTTAACAGAGGTCTGCATTATTATTTTGCTTTGATTCTTTCTGTTGAATGCAGACAGACATTGATTGAACTAGTCTGTTGTGTATCATTAGCTAGTTGGCGGCCTTGTACCGTTGGAATCATATTGCTGTTAAAACTGTCATAGGGCCAGATGATTATTGTCTCCTCTCCCTGGGAAGCTATTTCTTTCTAGTGTTTAGGCTGGGTTGTAATCATGTGAGCCTTGCAGATGCGATATGACAAGGATGACTGCCATTACTGTGCTAGATTGTTGATGTGGGTGAGCTGATGCTTGTTTGTTGGTCCTTATTTGCTGTGTTTATTCAGCAGAAATATGACTAATAGAAGTCTGCAATTCTGTTAACTTGATTTACCAGGTTTTGTACTATAAATAATGTGTCGATATTGATTGAAGTTCATAGTTTGTGTACTTCTTTTCATTTGTTTCAAGATTATAAGTGATGTGTTTTAGTGATTTGCATTTTATTGTGAATTTTATTTTTTCCCAGGAGAAATATGATGCATTTTTTGTTGGGGACATGGATGATGTAGTGCGCAAACACAAACTTTGGACCTCCCA
Organism: Norana najaformis; assembly: GCA_964023275.1. Classification (NCBI taxonomy): domain Eukaryota; kingdom Metazoa; phylum Annelida; class Clitellata; order Crassiclitellata; family Hormogastridae; genus Norana; species Norana najaformis. The sequence continues at coordinate 43,318,990 of OZ029915.1, forward strand.
GCTGCCACGTGTTGAACCTTTCTATGGTAATTAAAACTTTCCATTCAGAATTTTTGTTTTTAAGATTTAGAAAACATACGGTTTAGTGTAAGTTTGTGTGATCAGGTTTTATAACATTTGAAAGCAGTATATGTAATTTAATAAATGATCCTGTGAAGAAAATTGTGATACCTGAAATTCAGTTTTAAGACAGGCATTCAGTTGATGCAAATAGTTTGTTTAAACTTGAGATTTGAAAGGATGAAATTGCTTTTGATTTTTCAGCTGTCAAATGTAACGATGATCCTGCCATTCTTGCTGTTCTTGCTCAACTTGGAACTGGATTTGATTGTGCTAGCAAAGTAAGATCTTTGTGATATTTCACTAATGTTATTCACCAATTGTTGGATTGATTTTGATATGATATTAAAGTTATATCAGTTTATTTCACTAATATTCAGCACTTAGTATAAGAGGTCGATTAGTTCTGTAGTTCCTTGTATGCTTTTTATTGCTATGTTTTGATATCTGACAGTTTAAGAATAGTCTTGTTTATATTAATCATTTACAATAAGCAGACAGAGCATGAATATTTAAATACATCTTACATATCTGTTGAAGTTGTTTCTTAACATTATTAAATGATTTGTTTTAATGACGTTTTTTTTTGCTCGTGTTGAATGTTAGTGTAGAGTAAATTGATGTTTTCTGCCTGATAGGGTGAGATCGGGAAGGTTCTTGAGCTGAAAGTTCCGCAGAGCCGCATCATTTATGCCAACCCTTGCAAACAAGCTTCCCACATCAAGTATGCTGCCAAACATGATGTGACACTGATGACCTTTGACAATGAGACCGAGCTGCACAAGGTCAAAGCTGTGCATCCTGATGCCAAGTGAGTTACCAGATTTTAAGATTTTGCCGTTAGTAGGGACACTTTAAATTTTTTCTTCTAACTGTTGTATGGAAGAAATGTCTTTCATGTACAGTTTTCTTTTTGTGTGACCCAGTATGTAGTAGAACTTGTTTTGTTATGAGTGTGTTATAATAAGATCAGTTTCTGAAAATGAGTGAGCTTTGTGCCAGATCTTGTTATTAAGTTCATGACAATGAAGATTGCTATGTGAAGGATCCAGTGTATGTATGCGTGTATCTGGATGTTTATGGAATGCCTTCTGAGAACTTGGAAGGCCTCGGATTCAGTATATACCATATTTTGTTACTTGTTCTTTCTAAGAAAGCTTGTCAAAAAATACCAAATTTTTAACAATTTGGTTGTTTTAGGAAAATATCATTCAGTTGCCTTTGAAAAGATAAATCAAAGTTAAAGGAAAACTTATATAACTAAGCATTAGCAAGCTATTGTTCAGATGGTATTTTTGAGCAATTGTTGTATGTTACATATCCCAGGCGGCACATGCAAGATTGGCCCAACGTGTATAATGGCTAGGATGCAGTTATGATTGTAGTGTTTCTGTTGTGTTAACTAAGTTTTTATGTTGCTACTGTCATTCATATTTTCATCATGGACTTGATGTAAATAAGTTGGTTGAATTGTAAATGTTGCACTTTGTTTCTTAGGATGGTTGTGCGTATTCTTCCACCTGCCAGCAACAAGTGCCAGTGCCAACTTGGAATGAAGTTTGGTTGTCAACCAAAGAATGTGGTACATCTGCTACGTGTGGCCAAGGAATTGGGAGTCGATGTTGTTGGAGTTAGGTGAGTTGTTTAAATTTACACTTTAGAAACTTTGGAGTTACAGGCATAAGAATTAAAATGCAGTCATTGGGAGACAGTTGAGTTTAAGCAAAAATGAGATGAGATTCGGACAAATGCCCAAAATGTGGCTGTGGGGAGAACAGTGGCGAAATGTTTGTACTGCTCAGATAGTTGAAAGATAGAATTTGTCAAAAATTCAGTGACCGTGGTAGAAGTGCCTTTTGGCATCAAATATTGTTATGACAGAGGCATTTATATACTATATACGTACATGTTTTTGTATGACATGGAGTTGAGTAAAAGGTATTTAATTTTTGGGAAATGAAATTTTAATTATAGCCAATGACAATTAACACGTGCATAGGCTGTGGAAATTGTTTAAACCGTAAGCTGTGTGGTAATTATTTTTAACTGGTTGCTGTCTGGTTTATAGCTTCCATGTTGGCAGTGGTTGCTATGATGCTACAGCATATTCAGCTGCTGTAGCCTCGGCAAGAACTGTGTTTGACATTGCTGAACAAGAAGGCTTCCATTTCAGTCTGCTGGATGTTGGTGGTGGATTCCCAGGACAAAAGTCAGCCAAACTGCCATTTGAAGAGGTTAGAGAACTCAAATCTGTTGTCGGTTTGTTTAAAAAAACATTTCATCCTAAAGTGGCAGTTGCTGTTACTCTATTCTGTATGTAGAGTGAAAGTAAAGGCTTGCTTTTCCACGATTGGGATTATTATTTATTTATATATCTCCACTATATAATGACTAACTATGAATTAATGACACTTGAGCAGTTGAGGATGCAGGTCTGAAATGTCTGGGGGTGGGTCAGATTTGTAGGGGCCATGTTACAGGACAAATGCTTAACCAGTGTGCCACTGTTTGGATGTAGACAGGTAAACATTTCATGTACCTTGTATCTTGATCTTACAAGAGACAAATCACTACATTCTAGCCGTGGAGGTCATTGCAACTCAGAATGCAAACTTGCTTTTTGACTGAACCTGCATGAAAATTGATTGCAGAGGTCATTAACCAATAGGGCTGCTCTGCAGGCTCAAATGTGCAATCATTGTCATGTAAGGCAAATGTGCTGTGTTGCACACCTGCCATTTTGGCAAATAACTTGTTTGTATGCATAATTATTTGCTGCTGGTTACTGGTATCCAAGCACTTGAGTTTTGTTGATTGTAAACTAAATCCATTTGCTTTGGGCAGATCGGTCCATTTGCCAGACAAGGTAATTACTGGTTAATAATGGGTTGAAAGAAGAAGTTCATGGTGAACGTGTTGCTGGGCCTGCTTAAAATTACTGAATATTGCTCGTTTTGTTGCATTTATTTTTTTAACATGTGATTTTAGAATCATGTATTTGAAAGTAAGTATAATGTATGTGCATTTTTTAACATGTGGTTTTAGAACCATGTATTTAAAAAGTGTAATATGTGTTCATATATGAATAATTGAATATGTAGATTTGCGAGGTGCTGAAGCCAGCCTTAGACCTTTACTTCCCAGAGTCAATGGATGTACGTATCATCGCTGAACCAGGACGCTTCTTTGTTGCATCGGCTTTTACGCTGGCAGTAAACGTCATTGCTCGCCGTGCCATCGCAAGAGATGATGCTGGAAATGATGCAGGTAAAATGTGTTCTATTGGTGTCAATTTCTCTATATTCTGTAGTGGGACATGTTTTACGTGAAGCGTGGCCACAGCAATCTTTTGTGCTTTGTTAACTGAGAGATCTTTCAGATCTTGGAACACACATTAGTTTCTTTAGGGAAGTGAAATGAAATTTGTTGCTTTTTGTGGGTTGTAAACTGGTAAGAGGTGGAACCAAGTTTTTTGGCACAGGTGATGCATATTTACCTCCCATCTTGCACCAGTTCCAAATGCTAATGAAAGTCATAGAATCGTTTTGTGTTGAAATGGCAGTCACTGTTTTGGAAGTAGTTCAAATGCATTGTTTGAAAATAGGCACAGAAATTTGAGTTTGGTTAGTTTAGTTTATTTTAGTTTAGATTAGGTTATTCAAAATGTTCATGGGAACTAATAAGTATGACTGTGTATACGTTTAGGGGAGTCTGAGCTGTCCTCTGATGACGATCCAACGTACATGTACTATGTGAATGATGGCGTCTATGGTTCATTCAACTGCATTCTGTTTGACCATGCAGAATTGGAGACTCCATATGTCGAGGTATTTTCATTGGCTACTGAATATCTTGGTTGAAAAGTGTAGTTGCATGATTGCATTAGTTTTGTGATAATTAGAGAAGGACAACAAAAGCATTCAGTGTGTCACCAAGATTTATTGCTCGAGGTCTCCAATTTATTTTTAAATCAGTTCAGTTAGTTTACCGTAATTTTGAATTTTATGCTTGAATCATTATTTATGAGAGCAGGTAAAGTATGTTCTGGGACTACGAAAATTGGCAGGGCTTTAGTCACAAGGAGATTTTTCATGTGTATAATTTTCTGTCTTGTAGTTCTAAGCTCTTGTGCATTGTACTTGTAGCCTGCAAGAGATCGCGATGAGCAGAAGTTTCTGTGCAGCCTCTGGGGTCCAACTTGTGATGGGCTTGACTGTATTTCTAAGGAATGCCTTCTGCCAAAGCTGGACACTGGTGATTGGCTGGTCTTCAAGGACATGGGTGCTTACACAATGAGTGCAGCATCCTGCTTCAACGGAATGCCCAAATCCAAGTGCTATTACATCATCCAGGAAATGTTCTGGTCAGTGCACTTTTATAGCATTGTACTAGTGCTTAAGCCAAACATGTTTTGTGCTTAGTTGACAACCTTGGTGAATAATAAACACTATGAAATTCTGTACTGATGTATTCATGAATTGTCTAATAAAGCCTGAAATTATTTGATTACTACAAAAGACTTAACAGTAACTGCTTTTGTTTGGTGAGGGGACTTGTTAATGTGTGCATTCTAGAAATGCGTGTTTGGTTCTGCTGACAAGTATATGATGGTAACAGAGTAGATGCAGCAGAGACCATTCTTCTTGTGTAACTGTGAGCAAATTTCTCTGAAAATGCACAAGGCTAAAGATAGAGCCTTTGGTATCGGCTGCTTAATGTGATTCCACTGTGGTTTCTATTGTATACCAGCTAAAGCAAAACTTTCTTCAGTTTTCTTAAATTTTATGGAAGTTTTAAATGGATGATGAGTTCCAGTTGGTTTTCTGTAAGGGACAATGTTTAGAGTGTGCTGTTAGTGTGGTTCCCTTTTCTTGGAAGACGGTAAAATTAAATTAATATTTGGAAATACAACAGTTGTAGTGAACAAGGTTTTGAATTTGTGTTTTCAGGGCTCAGCTATGCAATGCCGGCCATATGCTGTTGGACACCGCTCATCACATGATCCCTATGAAGACTGGCCTTGACACACTGGAACATGACTTGCCTGCCATTCAGGAGTGTCTGATTCAGAACGTGGAAAACTAGATGGCAGTCGATCCAACACTACGACTGCTTCAACTGGAAAGCCTCCCTAACGGATAACAACTGCATTTATATGGACCGAAATTGGTTTAATAGAAGTTTGGATTGACAATTTTCAACCTTTGCTCACTTTAAAAGTTTTCGTTGCATTTGATTAACATATTTGCATTGTAGTAGTGGTGAAGCTTTTGCCACCACGTCAAATCATATTTTGGAAGAATTTGTCGTTTTGCGTGTTTGGTTTTCTTTGCATCGTTAGTCATTGCTCCCTGATGTGCCTATGGATGGTTTACTTGTTTGTTTGATGACCCTCTGATGGGTGATCTCTAGTCCCGATGCCTTGCAGTCCAAGGGACCACGGTTGCAACATTATGGGAATGCACAGTCATGAGAAAACGGCACTTTTTACTCCATTTGCAGTATTTGAAATGCAGGATGTTCTGTTTTTAGTGTTTTGAGCTTCACCAGAACAGCCTGACTTATTTAAATGTTTGTGCAACCACATATTTGGAATTTTTTACATGCATATTTAAAACTTATATGGATTGTCCTGTAGCTCCTCAAACCCACATTCCGCTGCAGGCCTACAAAATTATTTTTATTTCACTTCTTCACCGACACGCATTTCTTTTAATTTTGTTCGCCATTTGACTTTGACTTCATATGTAGTGCTAAATTCTGTAGTTTGAGTAGTGTAGACCATTTATTCAAAAGTAGTGTTAATATTTGGGAGTGATTGAGTTGTAACACCTTAATTGGTTTGGCTAAATTATATAAATTGTACTGTTGTTTACTATTTAAATGCAACTTTGTGCTGTTTGTGAGACATATCCTGAAAGTGAGGCTTATCCTTCAGTATTTGTAGTCCAATTATTTTGTATACTGTTTTACCGCAGTTAATGATTTATGGACCAAAGTCGATGCTGTGTCGACTCATTCCAGTTAAGTGCGAATACTTGCTTCATGGTGTATTGTTGTACGAGGGCAGAGTATCCGTGAGACGCCTGCTCACGACCGCTCAACTGTACCTCCTATCTACATTATCATAAATATGGCAATCTCCTAATGTGTACAGTCCTTCACAGGACATGTTTTACCAAGAAAAGTACTTTGAAAAGTCTTGATTTCTTTACTTGAGTGGATGAATTTGTGTTGCTGGGATGTTAAATTGTTAAGATATGAATGAAATGCATTGGTTGTTCAGGCATACATCTTCAGCGTTCTGCTCATGGGCAGGTCCGAGAATCCAACGATGCCACTCTTCTGTACCCTTTCCTTAACTTCTTTGTAGCCCCATCTTCTTCCTTTTATCCGTCATCCAGTCCAACAGCATATTCCGTGGCTTTCCTGGAACTTTCGTTCCCTCACTTGTTCCTTCAGTCGCTGTCAGGAGAGAATGTCCACGTAGTAAGTGACCAGTCCAGTTCATTAGTCTCCTTGTTGTATTGACCAGCGTCCTTTCTTCCTGTACCAAGTGCAGCACCTTGTTTGGTTTATGATCCTTTCAGCTGATTTTGACCAGTCTTCTCCATATCCACGTGTTAAATGCCACAGGTTTCTCAGTTTCTGCCTTTCCAAATCTTACGGGATTTACTTGATTCCCCAACCTTGACTCCGTACATCAATATCTCTAGTAATTTAGGCCATTTGATCACTAAATAAATATCAGTAGGGAATCAAAATCTTGGAGCTTCACAACTTTGTGATCGCATAATTTGTTTTTCTGACAACTCGCCGTGAGACTGCATTTGGCAATTGTGGTTTTGCTATCTCGAGCTACGTTTCCAGTGTTTAACGACATCTTACGGCTGCTAGGACCGTTGACGGCGACCTTAATGCTTTCTTGATTAGCCACAAAATGCTTACGTTGATCAGCATGAAGTATGGTAAAGTGGTTCACGAACCACGTTTGGTTAGTCCACTAGCTTCTCGTATAATTCACGAACGAATAGCTCCAAATATTACAAATATATGCAGTTAGTACACGCGTTAATACTTTCTGCCCGTTTCAAGACGTTAATTAGGTTTGAGTCACAGAGGTTGATGACCTGCACTTCTCTTTAATTTTTTACAGCTAAGTGCGTCGCTAATTTTCAATAACATTATGTGCTGAACTTGAGCCGTTCGATTGCGAGACCTATTGTAGACTGGGGCAGGGTTTGCCTGGTACGTATTTAGGCCAGCTAGACATCAGAAGCATCCAATGCCTTGTGGACGGACGTTCGTGTATGTGAACGTATCCGCTATTAGCAAGGTCAACGGTCGGCCTGATTGAACTTGGGAGCGATGTACGTGTGACGTCGTTGATCATGTTACTTGCTGTTATGGCTACGCAGAAACTAGAACCAGTTTAAGCGGAACAAATGACTGCTTAGTACATTATAACCGAGAATCGCCCTGATAAATAATAAGCAAAAGACAGACTAGTATGAGCTAGCTAAGACGGATGTAGCCTAACGTTACGCTACTTACTGCCATGGACTCCTCTATAATAGCACAGCTGTGCTATTATAGAGGAGTCCATGCTTACTGCATATAAATTATGCGGCGAAGAAGAGATAAAGCAATGACGCGTGCACATTTGCATATTTTACCACGTAATTGTTAAGAGCCGACAACAAACGAGACAATGGATTTACGTAAATTACGCGCAGAAAGGTAGACCTACTTTAGATGGAAAGCAACGCATAGTGACATTCGTGAAAACCTCGATAGTTATTTTCATGTTTAAACTGGATTTTACTGGACCACACAAAGGGTTCTCTGATTACTACTCGGTCTAATAGCGGCGGCGTTACCCGCATTTGAGTCTACCATTTAAAACGATGAAGCTCAGGTATAATAGAGTAGGCTACTATAGAATTTTTCAGCCTACGCCGCTTTGATAAAAGTCGGTGTATATATGCCTACTAAACTTGTACTTGCACACATACATACATTTCAGGTCTAAACTAAAGACGCATCAGTTTGAGCTTGCTTACCCACCGTAGGCTGGTTTCTTGACTTATCGGAATTCGATACGGCTTCTACAACAGATTATGATTTGGGATTGGCGCCATAGAAGTCTTTAGATTAGATTTGATTACATAGAAGATAGTCCCGCATGCATACATATGAATTAAACAAGTCATGGTTTGAAACTCCCAAATACTTTAACGATTTAACACTGACTAAGGCTATAAAACGAGGCGAAGGAGGTGGAGGGCGGGAAATAGGCCAATGAAAGCCTATTACTCACCTATGTCGGTTATAAGCACTGCAACATTTAATTATCCGGACGTGGTACACTCAACCATCGGTGAGTGTATCCGTGTGCTGCTAACAGTCCTCCACCTCAATACGACATGGACCAGAAACTCCGAATACGTTGTCAACTTCAAGCTCGACCATCGAGGAGAATCTGGTAGTCATAGAGCGCCGTAAGTCGGCCGAGGTCGAAAAAAGGGCGCTCTATATACACATAGTTATTCGCTGACAGCGGCCACATGCGACGCAAGTGTCAGATTATATGCACTGTAAAAACAATTAATTTGCAGATTAAAATAACATGCCCCTAAGATCAGTTAAACAATGCAACTGAAGACCCTTAGCCAACATACTCCACTGATGACCTGTAACCCCTATTGTCATGTCACCAGACTTTCTTGGGAAGTTATCACAGTAACCTGTAGTCCAGTTCCTGTGACTATAGGTAAGTAAGTAGGTAAGTAAGTAATGCATTTGTTGTGTGTGTGCCAGAGCCTGGCAACGGAAACTTCTCCAGCTGTCGATCAAAAAGACACTACATAAGTTTAGCTAAATTACATTACTTCACATTGTATCCACTGTATCAATTCTGTAGTAGTGTTCCATATAACTGGAGATGAGTAGACCATACTGAGTGATGCAGCAGAGTTGTGAAAAGAATTTCCAGTCATCATCGTCGGAGACCCGAAGTTCAGATGGAATTGTTCCAACAAGTCTGGAAGGAGTGGAATGCAGTGGAGCAGCGAGGCAAACGAGTCTACCAGCAGCTGTTGGTTGTACAGCCCAACATGACTCGCACCAGAAAATGCAAGTATAAGTTATCTCGCTGCACAATTAGTGTTTATTTAGACGCGAGGTGGCAGCGGCGATACTCGCAAATGTTCAATTAGTCACCAGATGGCAGCAATACGTATATTACAGTATACATTTAAGTTTTTAAAAAATCCTGATTTATAAAATCCTAAATACACATAATTTGAGTATAGTTTTAAAATAAATTCTTTCTAGCAGCTGTTTATGAACAGCATAGAATATTTGATAAAGTAAGTGATATTTCTATCGCTGAAAACGGCGCCTAGCCTAGAAACACCTTTTTAAAAAGGTGCAAGCAAGAAAGTAGTGCTGGATGATGGGCAACAACGGTTAACTCTGGTTTCTCTTCAATCCACGAATAAATCTTTCGCCTTTTACTAAAGATTTCCGTGGAGAGGAACATTACAATGAGTCTATAGACTAATTTATCTCAGCCCCGCATAACGGTGGGGTGAAAAAACAAAATAAGCAAGACGGTCAAGAAACTGTCATGTCTGGTCCGCCGAACAATTCACGGCGTCTGTGATAGACGAAGAAGCCGGACTTATTAAAATTTAATAAGTTATGAGCGGAGACATGGTAGGCGTATAGGAATTTTTTTATAAGTAGGCCTATCGCATTTAAGCAAAAACAAAATCCGCAGATGAGACTTTGCAAGCTTTCAATTCAATATGAGTGTGAAAGTATCCCTAGGCTATACTGTACCCGACGAAGATGAGACCATTCTGAAAGACCTGGACGGCTTCAAGAGTTACTTGGAAGAGTGTGACGTGTTAAGCTCAATCAATAACGTGCTCGCCTCGTGTTCCATCGATTGCGAGTTGAGCCTGCCGAGAGCACTCTGTGTAACGACATTGGAAAGTTACACGTGCACGATTGCCCTGAGGCCTTAACATGTTTACCCACCGACAGTTTAAAGGGGTGCAGCATTTAAAAGATGTACGCATTGCTATAAGAGGATGACTGACTTTAGAGAAATGCTCACTTTAAAGCGACGATAGTACACTAAAGTGCAGTTCTGTAAGCAAGATATGATTGGCATCAAAGACCGGCATATCTACACTTGAAAATTGTTCTTTTTCGCTGGAGCTGGGTTGGAATTGCCTTTGAGTAGGCATCCATAGGGGCGTTATATAAATGCTCTAAATGAACGGATGGATTAAGGAATTAATAGATGAATAAATGAATGAATGAAGGAAGGCTGTGTGCAGTTACAATGCAAAGTTCCAATACCTGCCGCCGCTGCTGCTGCTGCAAAGTCAACGTTCCAAGGGTAGTTCTCACCCGCAGATGCCCTGCATGGTTGAGTAGCGATATCCTCGATCTTTCTAGGAATCGATAATTAATTATTGTTCAAACGGGGTGTGGCGTTGGATCAAATCCGGCGTGATCTGTTGAAGTTCATCGTGTGACTGTTGGCGTGTAGGAGTGCCCACTCCTTGAGCCACTGTCGGGCAGACGACCGGCTGAATCGTCTGCGTTATTCCTGGGAACAAGAAGAAACCCCGCTCCTCGAGACAGTTTCTTCTCTTCAACTAAGACCCATCGAGACAAAGCACGCTCCTCATTTGCTAATAAAAACGTAAGAAAAGAAGACAATTATTCCGTTACAGACCATAATACTCAGAACAAACGATGCTATTATCTTGTCTTCTTAGGTCCGAGATTCCTCTATAGCCTATCCCATCCGATCTTATCCTATCATATCTTATCCCATCGTATTCTATCCCATCCTATCCTATCTCATCCTATCCAATCCTATTCAATCCCATGCTATCCCATCATACACTATTCCATCCTATCCTATCCCATCTCATCCAGGTCATCCATATCCCTATCCTGTCCGGCATTTCCTGTTCCGTCCTGCCTATAAAATATTTTAGGTAGTAGTCTCCTGTGAATGTGTGGATTCTTGCTCTGCCACTCGCCAATTTTGCAGCTGTGATCTGACTTTGCAAGAGGAGCCAATTAATTACATTCGTAGTTGATCAAACGTAAAATCAGATTAAAACTGGAAAAGAAATCAGCGAAAACATGGTCGTCGTTCTAGGAATTCCCTGGACTTGACCAAAGATGGCTTGAAGACGTCTAACAATGTTCTGCGTCGCGGTTATTCGGTCGAGCAAGAGACGAATGCGACAGACAGAAGGCCTCACCGATCGGCAGCTGACATCTACCGAAAATGGACCAGAAGGCCTTTCAGGTGATTATAATATCTCTCTTTAATCGTTCTATATCATGTAAAACAGAGTGCGCTTGTCAGATGCCAATAAAGACTACTTACTCACCTACTTCGATCGCCACTGGGCATCACTTAGAACCGACTGTTCCGAGCCTCATATAATGTAATGTGATGTAATCTACAGCAATGAAAATGCGATGTGATCTATTATAATTTGGCATTGATATAGCGCCACTTTAACGATACTACGCATTTTATGGTCTTATGATTCTTGGACCACTTTTTAAATATAAGAAACCTTTATATTACGCTTCTACATACATATAAATTGTCTAGTAATACATGCCGATCAATGAGACATTGACGAAAAACTATTTAGTATCCAGGCTAAGAGGCCATTAATTTTATTTTATTCTTGTGATGTACTCAAAAGGCGCTATATTAAGTGTTCTGGCACACACAGACATACCTACATACAACTTGCATGTACATACTTACTTACATACATTCCAAACAAACTATGGTTACGACAGTTTAGTCCATATTAGTATTTACCGTCCGCAGATAGAAGAACATTTACGCCATTTGTAATTAATAGGCCTACACATTCACGTTCATGTTACAGTCGCTATCTTTACAAACCTTAATCATCCGCGATAGAATTTTGTAATTGAATTAAAAGGAAGAAATCCTTTGCTGAATAAGTGTATGTGCTACCAGTTATCTTGCTGAAATAGGAAAGGCAGAATGCAGATGCACGACAGTGAAGCAGCCGGGAAGAATTCTTCATCACTGAAAATCAAGTCAACGAAGAAGTGCACAAGAAGTTGGTTTAATTTCTCAACTATAAAAACTTAAAAACTCTCCAAGGTTTTCTCTGAATATGTCGCCCTGCAGTTTTTCTCTCTTTGGTCTCTAAGCAACCGAATCTTGCACAGTCTATGCACAACCTCTCTTACTTGACGCAGCTTCTGTGAATAGGCCTAAGCTTGTGCCCTGTGCTTAGCTTTAAAGTAACATCTGAGAAAATGTTACTATTACGCTTACGAATTCACCTTGGGAGCCCGTATAAATCTTTGCAAGGGACAAACCATGTAGTATAAGAAGGATTCATGTTTAAGATCCTCAAACGTTTTAAGATCCTCACAAAGGTGCTGAAACATGGCATAAGCCTACACGTGACAGAAGCTGCTTCTTAAAATAAGCTGTAAATGTTTTTTAGATATTTTTTTGTGGTAAACCTTACTTGCAATGTATTGCGTGTGTTTCTAGGAGTTCTGAATGAACTGGAAAAGCAGAAACACGTGTTGCGGCAATGCGCCGGGCGACGTCTAATGCACATGAATCCTCCCGAAGTCAAAGGTCAGACAAATCCTGGTCATCCGACAATCCTCGACGGAAAAGCAGGACAGGAAAGAGGAGGATGTACAAGACATCACTCGAAGGCGGATGAACACGAGACCCAAGAAACGATCAAACTACTTAAGGTAGATGACAGGCATCTATTGCAACGTTTATAATTCTGTTGTTTAGAATTCTGGTTTCCCAGCAATCGAACTTCGTCCGGGCTTTAAAACGGATTATGATTTTAACTTTAGTCTCACTTGAGGTGACCATTCATTGATACCTTGTACGTTACGAAAAACGGCGCTTTAGAAACTATTAGATTAGGTTCGATTAGATTATATTAGATTGGGTTTTTGAAGGCTGCGAGGGATTTTCAGCAAATGCTGTGATTTTTTGACAGGATCAATGTCGTGATGCTTGGGTATCCGGCATGGTGACATCTCGGACAAGTGAAGCTTGAACTAGCTGAAGGCGCTTTATTTCATTAGATTCAGGGTTAAGGGTTAGAGATGAACGTAGACTCACAACGCAGCTACCAAAACGCTTAGCCACGCAGATTGGAGATAGACGAGGGACGTCTTGATGAACTTTGAGTCAGCGAAGTGGCATGACATGGAGATACGTGGGGCACAGTAGCCGATTGGATAGAGCGCTCGGCTTGTAACGCGAAGAGTACAGGTTCGAGCCTCCCCTTCGACGGTTACTACGCAGGGACCTTGAGCAAGTCCTTCAATCACAATTGCTTCGCGCCTCGGATTCAGATTTACTGACCTTGCGCGTGTAACAAATGCAAAATAATAATAATAATACATATTTTATTGATAAAGTAACAATACAGCAAAAACCTTCAGTATGAAGTCGGTTATGAAAGGAACTTAGCTTACGGAAAGTGAATTGCAATAATCTAACACATGAGATCCCAACTAGGGACACTTATCCAGGCTAACATCCCTGGCTTTGATTTCCAGTATGCCGTTTGAGACCGTCTATGGTCCTATGTCTAACATTGTATTTATGTAATCCATGTACATCATGAGAGTATAGCAACTTTTAATTACCTCTATAAGCACTGTAAAAACGACTATCTAAATATTGCTTCAATATATACATCTGTTTCAGTCGTACCTGGAAAAGCTCAGATTATCCAGGCAAAGGAAAGAAGAAGGAATTACCTTAAACAGACTTTACAGGAAGCCAGCTACTGTACGTATTGCTTTAGAACGATACGCAAGAAATAACACGTATAGAGTATACTTGTCAACTCTCTACACTGACTGATCAGTAAGCTAATCATATAAGCCAATTATGGGCATAAGTGAAGGTTAAGAATCACCTGTCCTCCACACATGTATGCGCGTATGTATACGTGTTCATGCATGCATTCATGCATCTATACATGTGCCTATGTATATGTACATCAGAGATGTATTTATGTCACTGTTTTAGTGCCCAGCTGCTTCAGCTCATTTGCGGTGCATATAGTCCATTTTCTTGAACCTTAGATGGATGTTGATGCATGTAAAATGGACACTTGGACCATGTCCGACGAAAATTGCATTGTAAGATGTCTGAACTTGATCAAACTCCTTACAAAATAGGCGGAAAACTCGAGATGGATTTGTAGGGCTAACCCATTTTTGAACTGGAAAGGAAATGGCAGGCAACACTTAACTTCCCATGCATAGGTACAAACCGCATTCGAATGATATCTTTCACATAACAACTGAAACGGTCTGCAAGTTTGCCAAGTTTTTGTTCTTTTTGCTTGGAAACGAGGTTTTGTTCTGTTTCCATAGAAACGACTCTTTGTTCTGTTTCCTAGGAAACGAGTTTTTGTTCTGTTTCATGGCAGAAACAGTTCTGTGTTTTGTTTCCTTATGTATCTACAGAAAAGAGTCTTTGTGTACGGCGAGAGCGATTCGCTCGGCTGCTGCCCTCAAAGCATAAAAGCAGATTCGATGTTGGATTTGCTGTCCACTGCTACGGCCAAAATGCGTTTGTCAAGACCGGCCAGATATCTACACGCTCTCAACGGACGCCAGGTAAACGGCCTAAGTTTGCCTAGCAACACTAAATGCACAACGGATTATATACACATATATATATAGCCTTTATGAGGTTCTTAGAAAGCGCTATATAAATAGTCAGATCGTGCATATGACGTTTGGTTAGTCCAACTGTTCCTAGGGGTCACTGGCTTCTCGTAGGCCTATAATTCACGAAGGAATAGCTCCAAATATTACAAATATATGCAGTTAGTACACATACGTTAATACTTTCTGCCCGTCTCAAGACGTTCCTCTTTGGAGTTCATTAGGTAGCCGTGAGTTACTTAAAAGGCGCTTTACAAATTTAGTGATATATACATACAGACATACAATGCAATACACTAAACAATACAGCTGTAAAAGATTACGTTAAAACATACCCAGTATACATACACGCTGAACAGATGGCAGACACGATGCGTCATTTCCACTGCCCTACGTCCTACTCCTAACTTTACTAAAAACCGAATGACTTCTATAAGAACTTCTTTGGTTGATCGCTGTGATAGTCGACTTCGATGCTCCTCGATTCCTAGCATTTCTCTGACTGATTGAAGCTTTCTGGCGATTTGGCCTAAAACTTTCTAGTGACCTGCATTCCCGGGGCTGAAAAAACTACCTGGACTGAAAAAACTACATGGGCTGAAAAAAACTACCTTAGACTTCACCGATTTGCCCTCGCCGTAGTCTGCTGTTTTCCCGGGTCATGCAGTCTGGATCTGTCCGGTAAACATGTTTATTTCTCTTCCAGTGCCTGAATCGAGCACTTTTTCATGCGATCTAGGCCACTGATATCTTTCCCGACCACGTGCTGCCTTCTGTCTAACACTCGCCTCGCTTAACCGGACCACAGGAACTCGACCTGCATTAATCATCCTTCACTGAGATTCCATATCGCTTTTCTGATATGCAGTGTACACGAATGAAGCATACGCACAGACCTACATGGATACAATGACACGTAAAATAAGCAAAGAATGTGCATACATGCATACATGTATACATACATACACAACTCCAAATACGTATACAGGTGTACACTTGCATATATACATACGTACATTTGTACATATGTATATGTGGATGTATATATTACATACATACATACATAATACATGCAAACATACATATACACATGCATGCATATATGCATGCATACATGCATACATACATACATACTTACAGACAGACAGACACATACATGGGTGTCTGAATACATATATACATACAGTTCATACTTAGCGTGATGTGAACACTTAATTAGTCTATTTTAAGTGCCTTAGTAGACAATATTGATCGGTATATTCTTTGTTTTCTTGACATATCATAAGCTGTAGAAATCATCAGCTTGGATCATTTTATGCACAGCTGAACAGCTTCGAAGAAATCGACGCCGACCAAGTGATATGCGTTTCCAGTTCGAAACCTGGCCAGATGGGAGGCTTCTTTAGTTCCCTGGATGATCGCCAGGTGACACATGTCAGAGCAAACTGGATCAGGGCAAGGAAGATCTACGGACCGTCGGTCACTGACATCGTGGTCGTCAAGTCGACACAGGCGCGAACTGATATCGGGGTAAGAAAAACACTTTATCCTGGCCAACTGGCCACCACACACATATAGGCCAGACATGTAGGCCTACCTCAGGTAAACAAGCGCTTGTCAGGCTCTTAAAAGGCGCAATATAAATGTTTAGATACAAGTAGGCCAAATGGTAACATGTTACAGGCATAGGTCAAGTAAGCGGAATGAGGTAAGGTAAGGTAAGTAAGGCAAGGCAAGGTAAGGTAAGGTCTTGCTTTATCGTTAGGGGTTTTAAAACCTCAGGGAACTTTTGGGACTGGGCAAAATCAATGTCAACCGTCTGACAGCCATAAGATGTCGCTAAACTGTCGGACTCAGCTATCCAGATCGCTATAGTCAGATAATGATGCGCTATGCCAGCAGGCTTATCGCGACTTTTAACCTAATTCATGTAGGCCTACTAACTTTCGACCTCAGGTCAAAATTTCACAAAATTTGTGCTTACAATCTTGAACTATTTACGCTGAAATTTGCAAACACTTTGAAATTTGTTCTTTAGCAACGTAATGCCTTCAGGTTTAAGGGAGGCTTCGGCCCTGACCTCTGTGCTCCTGGACCCCACTGGGGGCTTCGCCTACAGACTCCCACTTGGCCTGTGTCCGTTAACTTCTTGATTCGCCCATGGAAAATATTGCAAAAGCAGGGAATCTTATAATGAGTCCAGGGTTCGAACAGTTTTCGCCACTACCAATCGTGGCTTGAATAATTCATCGATCAGTTCACTGAAAAATGACCAGAGTCTACGGTCGCTGTGTAAAAACATGTAGGCCCTACATCTACATTTTGAAATGACCAATGGAGATCATACCCCGGTTCATATGGCTGCTTCTGCTTCTGCCTCTGCGATCTTCTGTGATTCCAGATTGTTTGGGTTAGTGGACAGTTAAGGAGTTCAGAAAACTGTGTAATTCTCTGCGATTCTTTTGTGCAAAGAAGAGATGCCGTCCTTGACCGCAGCGAGCAGCTAATGACTATCACCCACTCGGCGCCCAACTGTCTATGAAGGCATGCGTTTTGTGTGGCTGGCGAGCAGACTCCACTCGCCCAGCCTCTGTTTACCTCTGGTCCACAGCTGATTATAATTAATTATCTGTCCTTGGGCTCCTTTGACGGGCAACTGAAGGACTGTTGAATTCTGGATCGACTGATAACAGATTCTACGTACACACTTAGACCTACATTATATAGGCCTACTACATACTTACGTACATGTATACGTCTGTAGTATATGATGTGGGCGATGTATTGCATGTGTCCTACGCACACACTTAGGCCTACATTATATACTACATATTTACTTATAAGTATATGATGTAGGCGATATATAATGTATGTGATTTATATATGTGACATATAATGTAATGTATTTAATCTTATATATGTGACATATAATGTAATGTATTTAATCTTATATATGTGACATATAATGTAATGTATTTAATTTTACAGGTGGATGCATTTGGACCATCAGTGTATTCGTCGAAAACCAGGACTGACTGAGAAACATTTCTCAGTGAACCAGTTTTTGTTAAGTGTTCGCCTCACATAAAACTGGAACAATGCATCAGCAGAGATATTCCAGTTTAAGTCTAACGACCTATAGGTACGCATGAACTGACTGTAACGGTTTAACATGTAATTTAATTTTAAAGAATTTAAAGCGGATTATAATAAACTGAAACGCTTTAATCTCAAGTACAAATGCCTAGCTTTTCGACGAAAGTCGAATATGTATCGAAAATTTGGTATGCATGGCACAGGAAAAAGTCTAAGACTCTTTTAACTTCAGCTGCATCACTGAGTGAAGCTTAGTTCGTAACACTCGATTAAACTAAACCTATCTTTAGAATGACCCTAAATAATTTATGAACTCTGAATTTGCTAAACCGTGCATCTATGCAATATTAGAACCGGAAAAATTTCTGAAAAGCACAGACGCAAAAAAGTTGAGTTAAGAAATACAAAAGAAAAAGTTAAAACTTGGTTTTCGTTTTAAAAAACCTTTAAAATGTGACCTTTAGAAAAAATAAGAAATGCGACAGAACGTGATAAGAAAGTTTGGTAAGCAGGTGAGTCGTGCAACGAGGCTGAATGGGTATGTTTTGATGATTTCCTACTTCTCTAGTAAGTGCACGAGCACCTTGTAAAGAAGAGAACACAATACGAAATATATAATATTGGTCTACTGTTTAGTTAGCTAAGTATCCTGCATTTACCAGCAAATACTTTAAAAAGTTCAACTAACTAACTAATAAAAACGTTCTCGAAAATAAAAGTGTTAAAAAACGTGAATTCTAAGAGTTATTAAAAATAAAAAAGTTTTTACACCTACGTTGAAAGCCTATTATTATGTGCATTGGTGATTTGCTATCTGCCAAAGTTCGTGCGCTTTTTCTGTCAATCGTAATCGTAATCTCGAGATTTCTACTGCGCCCAACGAAAGCTAAGTCGCGGGAACCAGCTTATTCACAGGCGCTCAGTCAAAACTAATATTCTTTCCACGTGACATGTAAGAAGTACAAAACAGTATGAACATCGATCTGACTTAAGAACACAGGTTGCACTTTTCGAGTGGAGTATGTTAAGATCATTTCGCGTTATCGATAATCGTTCGGCGGTTTTTAAAGCAACCAACCTTAGTTTCCATCACACATCTTAGCTTTCCAAAAACGCGCTGGCCGCCAAAACAATGGATTCCATCCAATCTGTACACAGTTGTATCAGTAATATATCGGGAAACTTCGACCCTTAGTTTGCATTTCTGCACTTGCGAGTGCGTCTAGACACGCGTGGACCCATACGTATGCGTACAGACGGAGGTGTACGTGCGTTTGTATGCTTGCATGTTGCTGCGCTTGTTTGCATGCGTATGATTGCGTCCAAGTGTACCGTGTGCGCAGAGTCAACCTGCGTCACAGCATACGTGCGGGGGGTTTCTTGACTAGTTCGCCCGCGGACGGTGCAAATGGCGCCGGCTGTATAAGGCAAAAAGGGGGGAGGAAGTTGGGAAAGCAATGAACCCCTCAACGCAGGTTCGGAGGCGGTTAACCAGACTATCGACGCACGATGCCAGTCCGGCTCGATTGCCATCCGTGCCGATTCGATCGATTGATTGCGCAAACCAATTGACCGACCGACTGCAGCGTCACATTTGATTATCACTCCATCCCGCCTTCCGCCTCTCCCTGGCCCCCTCCTTCATTCCCTCCCTCGCTTCTTTCGTCCCTCAGTAGCTCCCTTCCTCCATCTATCCTACCCTCTAGTGCCTCTTTCTCGAACTGTCGCTCGCTGACCCAACCTTCCTTCCATCCTCCTTCCCTCCTGGCCTCCTCCTTCATTCCCTCCCTCGCTACTTTTGTCCCACAGTGGCTCCCTTCCTCCATCTATCCTACTCTCTAGTGCTTCTTTCTCCAACTGTCGCTCGCCAAGCTTCCTTCCTTCCTCCTTTCCTCCATCTTTCTTGGCCCCTCACTTCTTCCGTTCCACCCTGGCCCTCCTTCCATCCCTCCCTCGCTACTTTCGTCTCACAGTGGCTCCCTTCGTCCATCTCTCCTACCCTCTAGTGCCTCTTCCTCCAACTGTCGCTCGCCAACCTTCCTTCCTTCCTCCTTCCCTCCATCCGTCTTTCCTGGCCCCTTCTTTATTCCCCCTCTGACTTCTTCCGTTCCTCCCTGGTCCCTATTTCCTTCTCTCCCCACCGGGTCCTTCCATGCCTCTTGCCTCGCTCCGTTCCTCCCCAGTCCCAGCCTTACTCTTCCCCATTCGGCGGCTGATGTCACTTGGCCTGCCTGCGGATGGCTAGAGTCGCTCGGGGCGGATAAGAAGTGTTTGCAGATATGGAGAAATGCGCAGTTGCGATCGATTGGTGCCATGGATACGCATGGGTATACAAGAAGGAGGAGAAGAAAGAGGAGGAGGAGGACTGCTCTTAATAGCAGCCGAATGGAGGGCACACAATGGCTCGATTGGTGCAACGAAGCAACGATGAACAGACGCGGTGGCTGAGACGCATGCAGATCAAAAACACACGGCAGACCAAAAGTCGTTTACATCCAGTCGCTAGCGATTCGTTTTATGAAAGCTTTTGATGGTAAAACAGGCTCTGGGTCGTTTTTTGTTGGCGTTTAGATTAGAAAAAGTTGCCTCGGATTTGTAAAGGATTTATAAAGTCGACTTGAATCGTCATATCAAAACATTGATATTAGTTTACGCGTTGTAACTATTCAATGCACTGGAAATGTCAGCTACAGAAACACAGGAGGCTGTAACAGGATTCTAATGATAAGAGAAGACAAAGAGTCGGCCATCTTTATGACATTTCAAATGGAATTTACACAAAACGTCTGCGGAATTTGGTCGGGCGTTTCGTGTTGGACTTGACGGGCCGTTAATTCGACTCATAAACCGACAGACTTGATTAATCAATTTGCTAACTGTTATCATTTGAAGAGTTTAACCTTGGCGATGAATGTCAATGGGCCGACAAAAGCGATTGACCGAGTTGACCTGCGTCGTGTTTTGGGGTTACTGGAATGCCCCAAACACGACAAGTTGGATATAATAATATATTAGCATCCAACTGCGTGTCAAAGAATTTATTAGGCATTATTTTAAAAACAACCGGTCGCACTTTGTGTACAACGAATTTACCTCCATAAATAAGTAAACAACACGCAGAAGAGTTATTTGAAAGGAGTTACTGAAATGATTTTTCAAAGGAGTTACTGAAGTGATTTATTCAAAGGAGTTACTGAAATGATTATTCAAAAGAGTTACAGAAATGATTTTTTCCAAAGGAGTTACTGAAATGATTTATTCAAAGGAAGGTTGAGCAAGGAGTCTATTCGCAAATTATATCCTGCAGACTAAAGTGCCTGCAACAGGCACTCAAAGAACATCCGCAAAGCCGCTACATAAATCCAGCAATACGCTTAAAAAGCGCACGATGGGCAGCTTAAGAACAACGAAGAGCCTGCCACTCATAGGAATTGGTCAGATGGTTGTAGCTGAGGCGAAGCTGCCATTGGAACGACGGACTCAGAGCCGGGAGACTCTGGGACAGGAGCTGCCCGACATTCCAGGCCTGATCCTGTACAAGGAGCAATCGATCTCATCGGACAGCGGCATCGACCAGATGGCTGGAACACCGGGCAACATCAGCCAAGTGTCGACGGCGCTGCCCCCGATCGCCTCGGACCAAAGCGGCCCTGAGCAGGTCGACGAAACCTTGAAGACTGGAACGCTCTGCGGGAGTCTTCGCGGCCACAGCAGCGTCATCACTCAGTGTCACGTGCTTCCGTCTTACATAATCACGTCTTCTCTAGACTCAACTCTTCGGCTCTGGAGTCGAGCGACTCTGCGATTCGTCGTCGAATTCAAGTGCGACAGTCCAGTCCATCGATTCATCTGCCTCACCCTCGACCGGAAGATGCGCAAGCTGCTGGTGCTGGCTGCCACCGAGGCGGGTAAGCTCGTCTCGTGGAAGCTCAAGTTCGACAGCGGACTCCGCGCCCGGTGCACAAACCAGTTTCCACTACACCCTCCGAACCCACTGCGCGCTCTTGCCGTCAGCCCTGATGGACGATTTCTGGCGTCGGGATGCTGCTTTCGGATGCTGGACATCCTTCCAGGATGCACCAAAAGAGCGGGTGTTCGCGGGACCCTGAAGACCTGGGACTTGACGCTGATCGTCCGCTGCTCCAAGCATCCCAAGTCCTACCACCAGGACATCACGCATCGACGCATGAAGACGATGAAGGAGCTCGTGAGGTTGCCGCACCTGGCCAAGGCCACTCCTGAGGCCGACTTCGGCGTCTGTGCCGTTGCCTTCAGTCCGGATGGGACGAAGCTGGCCGTCGGTTTCGGCAGCCCAGACGATTCTTTGTCGTCGGAATACGACGTCGCTTCGAAGATGCTCGTTATCTGTAGTGCAGAGACACTGGCTACCCTCTGGATCCAGAACACGGCGAGCTTCGGAATCCAGGAACTCGCCTTCCTTCCCGCCATCAGAAACTCTGCAGAACTACTCGTCTCGACGCAGAGAAGTCTCGAGAAGCTCCTCGTCTCAGTCCATGAAGACGAAGGTACAGCTCCCTCATTCAGCTGCATGGTCGTCATCGTCATCGTAATCATAACCATCATAATCACCATCGCCATCACTGTCATCGTCACCGTCGTCGTCTTGGTCATCATCTTCATAATCATCATAGCACCACCGTTGTCGTCATCATCATCACCTCTACCATCGTCGTTGTCCTTATCATTAGTCCATTAAACCAGAAATGAACCCTACGGAATACAAACCAGAAAAAACCCTTCAGGAATAAACGTTTTCTGCTTTCAGAAGCAAAAACTAATGGGTAAAGTAGGCCACTATAAAAAATACAATTGCCTTAATAGTTATAATGAAATGTTATGATACACTTTAGATTAATCCAGTTTAATTAATAAAAACGACTATAGCTGCTTCAACAAATAGCTGAATCAACCACAGGTATTATCGTTTAGGTTCCGAATGTTTTATGTATTTAGGTATGTTGGACTGTCGCAATACTTGAACTCCTAAGGCCTAATAGGTTTGGCAAATATAGGAAGCCCTAAGATGTGCTAAGGGAAGTTGCTATTATGTCTGACTTTAATGAACAGATATCATTTAAGGCTCGAAATAAGTAGTTATGCATTTTCTGAAAAGAGCGTTTTACGATTACTAAGATCACAGCTTCAAGACTAAATTAGTGTTGTATCTGCAGTTGATTAGCCAGTGTTTATAAGAGAAAGTTTTCCTCTTTTGAGATAGATACTTAGGCGGCACACAGACTGGCAGATTCAACGCCTGCCTTCGAATATTCGTATTATTGCTGACGGAGCACCATTACTATGCTGCGAAAGAATAATATTATAATTAATTTCAGCTCCATCACGCTCAGTTGCATTCAATTACATGAGCGCAGTTGTAGTAACTGCCGGCGCCAGTGAAGCGTGTACATGTTCGTTCATCCCTGGAACGATTCTTGACAAAATCTAGAAATAGGAAGAAAATCAATTTATTGATTACTCGAATCAATAATCACTTCCTGCTCGGCACTTCCCCCACCACCCATGCAATCTTCAGGGTCAGGGTAACGGCTGCTGATGCTGCTATGCTGCTGGTGCTCTGTTCAGTTGGCCAGCCATCACAAATGACGGTAAGTCGCTTGGCAGCAGTGTCTCAGACAGTTGTTGCTACGCAACGACTTCTGCTTAGCAACGCCAGCGTCCACTCAGATGCCAGGCAATAGTGTAAGAGTTGTAAATCGAAGAGATTGGCGGGGTTTATCGAATAGAAAACTATATCGACTGCTTCAGGAAGGAAATCGTTCTCCAAGTTGACTCAAGCAGGTTTGAACAGTTAGGAAATTTTTACCCGGACGACGAAACTGTTTGCTAAATGACCGCACAGTGTTTAATCGAAAGACTAAGTTTGATCTAAAAATATAACATGTTCCATTTTAATCATACTGTAACGCATTACATCGAAGCGAACATAAGCTAAACGGAACATTCAAATCCAGTATTATCTTAGCTGATTTGATCTGGTTTGATATGATATGATCTTATTTAATATGATCACAGACAGTTCCATGATAACAGATAGTAGTATGATTTTATCTAGTTCGATCACAGATGCTGCAACATAGGCCCAGCTGAAAAAAAGCTGATGTAATTGGATCCATTTAGCTTCTGCTTAACGGTTCCTGTTCCAGTTCATTTACTCAATCAAATTAAAAGCCATAAAACAAAGTTGAGACAACTGCAGCAATCGATTGATGTCAGACGGTGGCTGAGTGGTTGGGCACGCACCTGAAACACGCAGTCTGCAGGTTTCAGCCTTCTGTCAGACGATCTTTGTGTAGACCTTGAGCTCCGAGATGGTCAGTGTTTAGAGACCTTGAGCCACTGTGTAGAGACCTCTAGCTCCTAGACGGTCAGAGTGTGGAGACCTTGAGCTCCGAGATGGTCAGTGTTTAGAGACCTTGAGCCACTGTGTAGAGACCTCTAGCTCCTAGACGGTCAGAGTGTGGAGACCTTGAGCTCCGAGATGGTTAGTGTGTAATGACCTTGAGCTACTAGACGGTCAGTGTATAAAGACCTTGAGCTACGAGACGGTCAGTGTGCACAGACCTTGAACTCCTAGACGGTCAGTATGTAGAGACCTTGAGCTCCGAGATGGTTAGTGTGTAATGACCTTGAGCTACTAGACGGTCAGTGTATAAAGACCTTAAACTCCTAGACGGTCAGTATGTAGAGACCTTGAGCTTCTAGACGGCCAGAGTGTGGAGACCTTGAGCTACGATACGGTCAGTGTGCAGAGACCTTGAACTCCTAGACAGTCAGTATGTAGAGAACTTGAGCTCCTAGACGGTCAGTGCGTAGAGACTTTGAGCTCAGAGCTACACTTAACGCACAATATAATTTTGCTTAAAGCCATCGTTTGACACAAAATGGTGAGGCGGCTGAAGGTGAATCGGGAATGACCTCAGCAAGACATTAAACGCAGTGGGGGCACACGAAGAACAAATCTGTAACACACGAAGAATGTAGAAACTGATTAGCTACGAGAATTGTTTTAAACTCAAAGAAAGTGAGAAAGCAAAATTTGACATTTGGGAACATTACGCAGTCTGAAGACTGCAGAAGCTTGAAACCGGTTAACATAAAAACATACATATGCATATACAATATAGACATACATACACATATTTTCATATATCTGCGTATGAAAAAATATGTACACATCTATACCAAATATCCACATTTTCAAATACACACTTAATAGTTGTATCGAAAACTCCTGCGTTCTTAGCTTGAAACCAGTTCGCGTAACAACACGTAAGTGATGCAGTTATTAATACGCACTAACCGGTGTACTTTTCAGATTGTTATGAAAACGTTCACCTCGAAGTTCGCCAGATATGGGAGGAGCACTTCCGGAGCGACCATCGTGGCCTGACGGTGTCACCCGACCGGACCAGGGTGGCTTCGGTCGAGGGTCGCGTCGCCACCCTGCGCACCGTAGCCACCGGACGGCAGGTGGAGACCTTCACGAGCCGCAGTCCGATGCGTGCAATTAACTTTTCCGAAGACGGAAAAGACTTGCTGACGACATGTCAAGAAAATACTGCAGATTTGTGGAAGTCGTACTACACTCAGTTAAACGAGAAATCATAACGGCTTCGGAAATTGTGATATTGTTAGCGGCAATAGACATTCGTACAATGTGTATTCCTTTGGTCATATTTTAAAATGCTTATACTCTGTTCCGAGTAAAAGAGATCTGTTTCTAATGCAGAGACTACGTGCACATCTCATTCTCTGATTAGAAATATAGTTTTCTATTTAAATATCAAATATAGACAAATGCTGTTGTTTTAAAAGATTGTTTAGGCAAACTATAGTTTGATAAAATGTTGAGACTTTATTCTAAGTATGACGTAAAAGGAAAGAGCGATGTCATCTTGTAGTGACGTAATCAGTTTTTCAGAGACTTGGAAATTTTCTGGTCTCATGAAAAATGTGTATTGCCTCTGTTTCTTCCTATGCAAATTTATGCATTGAGCAACGCAGCATCTCCACTCATCTCTGTCACTAAAAGTCTTGCCTCGTCCAGTGACATCTCTGTACATCTTAGGTCAAGTGTAATGGTCTCCAACATTGTCTTTCTTGGCCTAGCTTTTCTTCCATCTAAGAATATCTCACCTATATTAGAGCAATTTATCAATATGAACAGAATTTCAGCAAAGCTGCATGATTAATCGTTTATTAAGCATTGAGTGATAAATCAAGATTGTGAAGATGATGAAAACACTGATAACGATAATTATATTAATCAGTACGTGAAATGGACTTTTGTAGGCTATGTTGCCAATTCAGTTTTGCTCAGAAATGAGACATTTAAAGCTGAGTTTTAGACTTAATTACAGAGTTGGTTTAGGATTATTTTGCCTGAAATGGTACCATATTCCACAAATGGTTAACATTACATGACTTTGTGCTGGTAAATCTCATAAAATCATAGCCATGTTCGACCAAATTTATGAGCTATGGGTTTTGGGCGTTTTGAACTTCTTGTCTTAATATGTCTTGTCTTGTCTTAATTATACCTCAACAATCCCTATGGCGTCAACATGGAAACGTACCAACGTCGGTTGACCCTATGATGACAACTCAATCTGAGACCAACTCTGATGTTTCATGCAAGAATTTCTTGAATTTTATGTTGAACTGGTTGTTAATCAATGTCGAAACTGACACCAGAAGCCCTTCGCCAGCTAAGTTGAGGCTGTTTTGAAAATAAACTGCATTTCTAGTGTTTTGCTCAGTCAAACTGTTGCTTGGAAGCAGAAACAACATATGTAGGATACCTAAAGGCTATACTCAGAATGCCTCATTTTACGAAAACTGTTTTCTGTGAAATACTGATAAATAATAAAATCTGTTGAAAGGCAGCGCAAACTAAATCCTAGTTTACTGCGCATGCTCTGTAGGCTAAGTGGTCTTCGGTGTTGGAGTCTGCGCAGTGCCTTTCTGCAACAGGAAGCTAAAAAGGCTTGGCTGTTGTACATTGCGGCTAACTTGCAGTGCTTCAAAAAACGGATTAAATGTCTTCCGAACCATTTAAAACACACGTTATTTTATGTTACGTTATGTCATTGAATCCTATTTAATAATATATATTATTATTTATTGTTATATTATGTTATGATTTGATGTGATGTAATATTATTATGTTAGAAGGATGGCTGATCGACGACGATCCGTCGTGCTATATATATTCAGATAATTATATCTCGGCCCATCAATCCCAGCGTAATTGTTTCCTGCTTTAGCTGCTTCACTTTGCAAGAATTGACATGGAAAGCCATTTGATCGATCAAATCCATAATCTGGCTCTGTTTTTAGTGCCCTATCTACCGAGATCCAACTAGGGTGGCCTAGATCTCCATCGTGGTCCTGACAAGTCCCAACTGAAAATCAAGTTATGGCAGAAAACCAATTTGTTTAATCCCATGCAAAGTACCAGGCAATACCAGTTTAACTAGAATAAAAGAAATGGAAAAGCCCAGCTGAATATAAATAATATTGGGTTATATAAATTTACTAATTCAACATTATCTCCGCGAATAGATATCACGATAAAACAGCGTATAGTTGGTTGGCCAACAAGATGTGGAACTTCATTATGTATATGTATATGTGTATGTCTGTATATATGGAGGTACATGCGTATGTATGTATATGTGTATATGTGAAAGCACTTGATATAGCGCCTTTTAAGTGCTTCTCAAAAAATTATATTATGACATTTTAGAAAATATTGGGTCTTTTTTGATTGGTTAGCACTAAAGCATTTTATTTGTGTCCACTGCTGAATTTATGCCTAGTTTTTCGATGAACTGCCAGGCAAAACTATCAACAGAAAACTATTCTCAGTCTCTGAAAAAGATCCGTCTCTTGCGGCTTATAATAAGACATAGTCATCTAATTTAATCTGTTAACTTGTTCCTTGAACTTCGCTTATGTTGAAACTACACAGTCTGCTAATATTTGTCCCTAAGACATTGTAAGCGCTGTATCTGGATTCATTTTTGTAGCCAAAGAAAACCATATCCTAAACAAAGACGCCCAACAGCAACTGCAATTAATCAGCAGCAGCAACCTTTTCTTGATCTTCTTCCTTATGAGTACCAACTCACATCTGCTATACTGTATTAATGGCAAGGAAGATGATGATGATGAGTAGGAAGAGGAAGAAGAGAAGAAGAAGAAGAAGATAATGATGATGAGATGATGACTGACTTATGCAGAACATGGGTGTATCATACCCATACTAGTAGGTCTAATGCCATAAACAACACAGAAACCTTCAACAAAACATTTTAAAGTGGCTACTTAAGAAATACTTTCAGCTTAGCTAAAGACGCAACGTTTTAGAAATATCAGAGAGAAATGTTTAAGTGATTCTGAACGATTTCTACAGGGTGTTACAGAAGTACTTTGTGACATGCAAACATACAAAGTAAAAGAGTTGTGGCCAATTTCGATTTCTTTTTGATATATTTTATTTTCCTAGGAGATTCTTCGACTCTTTTGTATAGTATTAGATATCTCATGGTTTTATTATTTATTATTGCTTTGTTGTACCAAGTCGGAAATGCCTTTTAGGAGTTTCTCTTGAATTGGCGCTATATAAGTTTTTTATTACGATTGCTTGCGACATTCAACACGTAATTAAACTATCGTGATAACGTAATAATTAGGCCTACGATTCCTCACTCAGATGATGGCGTGTTAACAAAGGCATTACTTACTTAAACTAAGCAATATTTTTAGAAAGCGACGATGAAAATTTGCCACGTAAAATCTTTAAACCAAAAAGAACACAAATTTA
This sequence comes from Norana najaformis, assembly GCA_964023275.1. Classification (NCBI taxonomy): domain Eukaryota; kingdom Metazoa; phylum Annelida; class Clitellata; order Crassiclitellata; family Hormogastridae; genus Norana; species Norana najaformis. Next base: position 43,347,779 of record OZ029915.1, read on the forward strand.
CACTTGAATGATTTCTAAACAACTGATTAAAGTGGTTTACCGATTAAAGCAAAGCTGCTTCAAACGGCCATCAGTTTCTTCGGGTTTTAAACCCGACCTTAAAACCGACGGGGCCCACAGCAGGCGTGAATTGCATTGAAAGGTGGCTGTGTAGGCGATCTATGAAGAATGATAATGGAGTGCAACGATGCATTCAGTCCCTATGACTTTACCTTGCCTTATATACGTATATGACAGCTTGGAATACACAAAAAGAACAGAGAGAGAGAGAGAGAGAGAGACGGACGGACGGTCAGACAGACACAACGCTATTTATATTATTACAATTCTTGACCTCACCTTAAAATATCTAGCTCACCTTAAAGAATGTGAAGGCAGACACTTGTGAAAAGAATGACTGCGTCCAGAAACTCATACTGGAGCCATTGAAGTGGTTGGAGCCAATCTTCCGGCAGCCGAGTCCAGCCAGTAGAGTCTCTTCTCTAAGACGTCAATTTCCAAACTGGTCGGTAAAGTAAGAAAAGCGCTGGATACCAGAAGCGTTCGGTTTCCTCCTGAAAGAATCGATCTCTCAATCTTCAGCTGACTTCCACCGTCAAGTCAGAAAAGTTGGCTAAGCAAACAAGCAAATACAACACTTAGATAGGTGCTAAATATTGTGGTGTAGGGTGGCTTTACATAGCACAGTATATTGTCGCAGGATATGGCATGCTTTGGTACGGCATGACATGTAACTGTACATGTTTATCTATAGCGACTATATGGCCTCAAACCTGCTCATGGCACTATATGGTATGGTCTGGTACGGTGCGGAATGACATGGCATGATGTGGCATGGCAAGTATATGGTATGATTTGCCCTAATCCATATCATTTTCACCACATTACAAACGTCAGAAGCGAGCAATTCAAGAGTTAGGTTAACAGGTTAATCGGTTAACTATTCATTTAGTCGGTAAGTCTTGTATTTTAGCAGCTAAATATAGGATATGCGACTATGTATTTTAGCAAGCTACTGGCCACTGAGATGCAAAGTGGCTTTGTACAGTGTATGGCTGAAGAATTTCAGGTCGGTTGTGCCATTTCTGGTCTAATAACTCTTATCTAGTCTAATAAAGCCGTTTCTTGTCCAATAACTCTTGGATCCACAACTGTGTTTTTACGGTCTTCTCCAGCCCTACGCCGTATAGTAAGGAACAGATATTCCAAAGTAACAAAGTATATCGGCTCAAATGTAGGCCTATGGTGATTTCACAAATAATGTCAACACTTTGACTCTTTAATCGATAATTATCATCACGATAATTATGACGAAAACAAAGCCATTAAGTAAGTAAGTAAGTATATTCTTTATTGACCAATAGCTAATCGCACATTAGCCAGATGTATAACCCGTTGAATTACCAGTTCACGGTGAGCTTAGATTTTATGGACCACTGAACAGCGGTGAGCCGTACTTTTGATTTGTTGATGCTGTTTCTGCAGGTGTGGCGTTAATAAAGGTGTTCATATATTGTACACACGTTATATAGGCTTTTTGCAGAATTACAGGCCTAATAAATTCAAACATTTTAGTCGGAACACGGACAATTCTAAACCACAATAATATATGAATAATCCTGTGCGTAGGATTACAAGTTATTTATCACATAATTAGAAACTGCATCAAAAGAAAATTAATTAGGCATACTATGTAAAGCAAACTAATGATAAAATAAATAGAAGCAATTATGTGCTGCAACGTTCTTTACTGCGGGGTTCTAAAACGTGGTTAGAAACTATAATGCCATACAAAGATTTTTCCTCTTGAAAATCCTTTCCTGAAGGTTCCTGTGTCTCACCTGTCAATAGGATAAACGGCGACATCTTGCGGAGCATCCAGATCATTATCAACGACTGGTCGCCAATATGCATAAGCATTCATCACAAGAACACCAGTGAGTTGGTTTGAGGCATCCGCCCAGTAGATAAGTCACGAAATCCAGTCGACGGCCACTCCTGTTACCTACGAAGACAAACTGATTGCTAACGCACAAGAACTCGAGAGGTTCTTAACAGCTGTTATATAGGTGGACGGATACATATGGGTATTACCTTTTAGTTGCTAGTCCTATATTCATAACTACAACAACTATGATTATGGTCATCATATCGCCTGGTCACCTATACACAAACTTACATGCAGAGTAATGTAAATCTTCTTTTTTTAAAAAATCCCAGCAAATGTAGAAGTGTTTGATCTAGATAGGTCTACATGTATGACGAGAATTATATACATAGGAATATACATGCATAACAGAACTTACTTTACATTCTAACACTAAGATTACGCAATGTATCGCAATTTCACAGCGTATTTCTCAACCAAGTTCTATAAGGCCATGCATTTTAATACATTAAAATAATTTAGTTCAATAACAATCATATGGTTACTCATCTTTGTTCAATATTTAGTGAATTCGCAACAGTTAGGAGTGTTTGTTTAGTGTCTTTTGGAACCCATGCTTGTATCATGCTCGCGTGCCATTGAAAACGAGAGAGAGAGAGAGAGAGAGAGAGAGAGAGAGAGAGAAAGAGAGAGAGAGAGAGAGAGAGAGAGAGAGAGAGAGAAGGAGAGAGCCAAATCAGTTAAGAGATACTGGCTTTGATAGACTACAGTTTACTTTTTGTGCGTTGATTTCTATGCTGATTTGGATTAAAAACTGACGCGGCTGATTTCAGCTACGAACATATGCCGATTTCTGTACAGCAGCTGAAATTAGTCTACAGTTTGCTGACTTATAGAATGCTGATCAATGGTTTAAAAAGTTACATATGCAGGTCTAGAGCAGAAACAGCCGCACCTGATCGGAAACTCCAACAGTTGTGAAGGATTCATAAATGATGCTGGGTAGAGTGAAGATGTTCGGTATCCTCGTGAGTCGTCTGTGTCGCCATTCTGCGAAGTAGACGGAAGCACCGATGTAGTCGAATGACAAAGGCTCAGTCGAGTGGACATCGCAGTAAATAGTCGTTACTTCAGTAGGTTTCGAAGTGCGGCAGAAAGCTGGATCTCCGGACAACTTCACAATGATGGACCGATTTGCAATGGTAGAATGCTTTGTTGACCAGATCAGGCCTCGTGTCTTGTCCACTTCAAAGGCAAATCAACAACTTAGCTATCAGTGGTGGCGATGTTGCTATGGTGGTGGTAATGTTGTCGTCATGGTCTTGTTTGTTGTGAGGTTATGGTTGTGGTGTTGTAGTTGGGTTATGGTTTGGTTGTGGTGGTGGGAATTACGGTCTTGATAGTTTCTAAAATATATCCGTGATCGCAGTTATAATGCTTATGGCTATGATGCTTATATTTTTGTCATTGTTGTTATATTAACTGCATATTTATCTATGTTGCAGAATCTTGTCACTGTAATCGTTTGTGTAACAGCTGCAGATGGCCAAACGACTAAATAACCATGGTTATCCATTAGCTACAACTTAAATCCTCGAGAGATTTTAATTAACGGGACGAGCAAAGCAGGCTTGTTATTGACTTTGATTTTTGCTTCTTAATGCACAACATGACCAATATGATGATTAGATGACTAAATGGCTGCGTAGCCACTAACGAATAACCTAAAAAGAACCAGGCCTATTCGAATTGTGTATTTTTAAAAGGTCCATTCGTTTAAACAATAAGACAGCCGAATGTAGTAAACACACCTCAACTTTAATATGAATTACTTACCTTGTGAGAGGCATTCCTTAACGAAAATCATAGCTGTGAGACACAAAAGACCTACAAGGTAGTGACTTCTGACGAATACTGTCATTTTTTCATTTCTCAATTTCGTCTGTATCTAGATATTTATCTAGCTCCTTTCGAAGGTTTTACACGGGTCTCTAAAAGTACACTGTAGTTGCCAAATGAATTGCAGTGATTACTGCTCAGACAGAGAGCTGACGAATGCTGCGTGTGTTATTTTGGCTTTAGTAGAGTTGAAAAAATTCTTTCATGTGTGACGGCGTAATGTCAGCCGACGGAAGTGGGTCAACAGAGTAAAACACACGTGTATAGCTGACCTGAGATATACGAAGTAAGTTATATAGGGGTCGATCAGATGTTGCTTATTATGTTAGGGCTATTCTAAGCAAACATACTACGGTTGTTTCAAATACGGGGAGGTTCAAATTCGGGAGTTCAAATGCATAAAATATGTTGCAAACATAATATATTGCAAGGTTTCCCAGTTCAGCGACAGGCCTATAAACACCAACGGTGTGCGCAGTAATCTAGTGGTTCGCGTGCTTGGGTTATCAGACCCAGATGGCGGGAGTTCAAATTCACACTAAGGCAGAAAACGGCTCTGAGATAACGATAGGTAGGTAGGTAAGTAGGTGGGTGGGTAGTTAGTTAGTTAGTTAGGTAGGTAGATAGGTAGAGACAGAGACAGACAGAGAGAAAGACAGAGAGTGACAGCGAGAGAGAGCGATGTCCAGACAATCAGTCCACTAAGACAAAGAGGCAGCCTAAGGTGGATATGCAGTTAGAATAAGGTTAGTCTTAAGTTGAAAACGAAATGACATAAGCGAGTGAGCACAACAAGCAGATATAGAGATTTCCAAAATCTAGGTATAGCAACCGAAACAGCCCGTTCACCAAGAACAGTTCTAATCTTAGGCGTTATCAGAGAAAGGCAATCAGAAGACCGGGTTTAATAACGATAAGTCTGGGGAATGAGGACTGATTTCAGAAAGCCTGTTGTGGTTGGTCACAGTACAATGTTTAAGAAACAATAAGCCCCAATTTGAGACAAATCCTTTGTTGAACAGGAAGTTCCATGCAGAGATTTAAGTGGAAAGATTATGTGCCATATATGCTAGTTATAGCCAAAGAGTTCTGAACGATTTAGAGTTTCTGCATATTAATTTGTGAAACCAGTAAGAAGCTAGTTACAGTAGTCAAAGCGACTGGGGACCAATGCGTTTGCCATAGATATCTTTGAAGACACGAAGACATAACGCCTAATTCTGCGTATGTCACGAATACATATGTATGACCACTTTCAAATAGCATTGACATAGTCAGTAATAATAATAATAATAATATTAGCAGCAGTAGTAGTAGTAGTAGTAGTAGTAGTAGTAGTAGTAGTAGTAGTAGTAGTAGTAGTAGTAGTAATAAGTAACTTTGAATGCGCCGGTGTCTAATGCACAAGGCATTAAATGATGGCGCAGTGATAGACATTGTAGAATCAAAAACGGCGCCTAAATTACGAGCAACATCAGCTAACTCAACAAGTGAGTCATCCAGTTTTAAAGATTTAAGCCATTCACACTTCTTAAGTGGCTGTGGAGTGCCCAATAGTAGAAATTAAGTTCTCGATGCATCGAGGAGTTTAACAGTCGCCATCCAAGACTGCAGCTCCTCTAGGACAGTGGACAACAGTTGCACAGACGAGCAACAAGACAAACTGTTAAATGAATTGTAGATTTGAGCATCATCAGCATAGAAATGATATCCTAGTGAATGATTGTCAAGCAATGTACCTATCTTAATTCGTAATCGTAATTCCAAGATTTCTACAGCGCCCAACGAAAGACGCGCCGCGGGGACCAGCTTATTCCCAGGCGCTCAGTCAAAACAAAATCGATAGGCATAAGGGTTCGGTTCCGGGTCAAGATCCAAGTCAGGCAGAGAGACAGCGTGGCAGCTACGGTGGGTGATGTTTGGGGTTGGAGAGCAGAGGCAGTTAAGAGGAAGAAGGGGTGTCAGGATAGGATCTGTGGAAGAGGAATGTTTTCAGTTTTGAGTGAAAGGCCGAAGCAGAGATTGCAAGCAGTGGAGCATCGGTGAGTTTGTGTGATGGGCCAGAAAACTGTCGCAGTTCTGGGGGGAAGTTTAGTGTCTAGTGTTGTGACGCATAATATATACAAAAGAGGACCAAGCACAGAAGCCTGCGAGACACCAGATGTCAACAAAGCACTAGACGACTAATAAATTAATAAACCTTTAAATACATTGACTGAGTGTGTGGACTGTAAACTGTAAATGGCAGACCAATATAGGGAGAAGCCAGAAACCCAAATCAGCTTTAGATATGTATGCATATATCGTGTCTGTTTCAATATTTTTAAAATTAAGATACCAGATGTAGAGCCTTTTAAGTAACTCTCGAAAGACTACATTACACGCAATTTGTAAAATTTTGAGTATTTTATTGGCTACTACTAAAGCAAGCTTAATCTACCAATTGCTATGTTAATACCGATTTTATCGGTGGAATATTGGCCTAGATAGCGTGTCAAATCCCGCCATGGCAAACTCTCATCATACATCATAAAATATCTATCCAGTTTCGGTGTATATAAAGATACAGCCATCTATTGAAATTGTGCTCTGTTATAGCACAACTTCAAAAATACACATGACATCAATCGGTGGTTAGTTAGCACTTCTGAGTTAATATCTTATAAAGAGATAAATGTTCTGAATGAATGAATATACGAACGAGTGAACGAGTAGGTTGTCATCACTAATTGTAGCCCCCGTTCTCAATCTCATTCAAGGCTTGACTTCTACTACCCTGGATTGGCTCGTAACATCTCTCGTATGGTTGGAGTCCTTCGTAACTCCCCTCATTTTCGACTTTTTCGTCAATCTCATTGTAGACGTTCCCTCCTTCTGGTTCTTCGTAACTCCCCTCATTTCCAATAATCTCGTCGTAGATGTCCTTTCCATCTGGGCTGAGGTCTGTATCCACGGCGGTTGAATAGTATTCACCATTAGCTGACTGCTGTTCGGAGATGTTTGAGGCGTCAAGCAACTTTCTAGAATCACGACAATCAAGATAGCCAAAATTATGTCCTCGGACATACTGACTAACTTTTGATGTATTCTGACTGTGACGATTTTGGCGTATTAGAGAGAATATTGTGTTAAAATATAGGTTTACCCTTATTCATTTAAATTTCAGCTTAATTTCTTCTCAATGGCCAGTTTATAAAGTTGTAGACTATGGCTATAGTAACAGAAATTGATAGTGCACATAATACGATGAAATGACTGTCTATAAGATGTTATGGTTCTTCTTTATGGAATAGTCGTTCATATGGCATTATGAATCTAGCCACCCATAATCCATAATCAGTTTAAGAAAAAAGTTGAAGAATCCTTGATTTATTTTTATGTATTAAACTGTACAGAACCCCAGAAGTACTCATATACAGTGCTTTTCTCTGCCTCGGCCGTGCCATGGCGCTACATAAAGTGATTGATTATTATTTTTATTATTATTACTTTATTATTATTACTTTATTATTATTATTTTACTATTATTACTTTATTATTATTATTTTATTATTGTTATTATTATTATTATTTAAGCTGTCAACATATTAGTGGTCATTAGCTAATCTCATTGGGCATTACATACTCCTTAACTATATTTTGTGCTTGCACTCCTTACTGTGCATGCAAAAAACAAATGCATTGTTAGTACTGCCAAACAATTTTTCTGAAAGTAGGCAAATTGGGTTAAACGTTTCACTTCTGTGTCATTCGCTGTGAATTTTGAATTTTTACTGATTGTTGTTATTGGGATAATAATATGATGTTGATGTTCAGTGAACAAAATGGCTAAACCGAAAAACGAACAATGGAATTATTGACAACGAATGATTGGACTACTGTCCAAGTAATCTCATTTTTAAATTGAATGTTTCGAAATTCAAAGTAACACCCCACTTAATGCATATATACGTTCTTCTGTCATTCCGTTTATTTCCAAATTTCAGCATGAACAGGACTATAAGTCTCAGAATCTGAAAGGTGTTCGGCCTTTTGTCAGAATTTGAATGCTCTAATATTTGTGAGCAATGGTGTAACAAGAAATATGGGGTCCCGTTTCAGTCGAATATCCTTCTCTTTAATATCCCTGTTGGGACCTGTTGATTTACTTCTCACAGAAATATTTTATGAGATTGGCTGGGGCCTACCATCCATATTGGCCCCTTGCGAACATACATCCGCGCCTCAGATTCAGGTGTACTGACATTGCGCGCGTTTTAAGTGCTTTATATAAATAATTAAATATATAATTCCGATTAAACTGCGGGGAGTTACACAACACAGCAAAGACAATTAAGGAAAGATCGAACCTAAAACTTTGATAAATACCTTTTCTCTTTTTAAAAATAATGACAGCTACGATTATAACAATGACGACAACCAAGACCGCTCCCCCTCCGCCAAAACAGGCCGCAATAATAATGACGACGCCTGAAAATAAAGCAGTCACCAATATACGAATACAAACCAATACAAAACACAACAATATTCAAAAACGCGCTGTGAAACAAAATGAACGCCAAAAGTTTTGTGAAAAATGTTCACAGCTGATTTTTATTTTTCTGCCGACTTTTATTGTAGTTTACCTAAGGATTCAAGAGATACGAAGTGCAGATAAGTTGATGAGATAGCCTATAGGCTTAGATGAAGTTTAAACAGAAACTGTCAGTGTGTTTAGGCATTGACTGACGGCCGTGAGGGTGACGAGTCAGCTTGTTTTGAGCAGGCCTGGGCGTCATTGCTGCGTGCTTGTGGTTGCATGTAGTGCACAGTTGATAGGTCAGTTGAAGGTCGATTTGGTACAAATTGAGATGACTAGAGTAATTGTGGTTTTGTGCATAAAGAAGTTTTAAATTCAGCTATCGAAGTTAGTGACTGAGTTATTTTGATTTAATGAAGCAATCATAATCTAAATATTCAAGTCAGTGCTAAGCTGGGAATCGGGCGAATCTAAGATTCGAGGCCCAATTCTATCGACAGATCGCTGGCAGCAAAGGGAAACTGTTCTCCGATAAAACTGAACACACACACACACACACACACACACACACACACACACACACACACACACACACACACACACACACACACACACACACACACACACACACACACACACACACACACACACACACACACACACACACACACACACACACACACACATATATATATATATATATATATATATATATATATATATATATATATATATATATATATATATATATATATATATATAGAGAGAGAGAGAGAGAGAGAGAGAGAGAGAGAGAGAGAGAGCTCTTCCAAGTAGATTCCAAGTTGATATTCGGAGCGTCCATAAGCCCCAAGCTGACACTAGGAGTACAGTAACGCAATTTCACCATGGACCAGGAAGAGATTTCAGTCGTTGGCAAGAACAGACCAGAGTCTAACGAAACTTTTAAGTGAAGCCATGAAAAATTGCACATTGTTTCATGGAAAATTTGAAGACCCGAAAAGCTGTCAAAAGCTATGAAGATTCTGCGTTTTGAAATGTTCGCTACAGGTAACGAAACTTAAAGAGTTTAGAAAATTTCTTCTATCTCACCCATAAAAGGTGAAGGTAGCAAAGCAAAGATAAAGGTTACACATTATTTTACCCGCCTCAAATTCGCTGGGAACATGGTTCTGAAGAAGAGGATAATACAGGTGAGGTACAGACACAACAGCAATCCAGGTACGATTAGATATTCGGCTTGGCAGGTGATAAGCCGATACCTCAGCTAGAATTCTAATGCCTCGGAGCAAGAGAACCTAATGAAATTAAAACGGTCCGTATAAAAACTTTGAGTGACAACTAGAATACCTGAGTTAGAAGTCGCTGGAGATGGAAAGATTGCAAAATAATCCGTTGTTCTCTCTGTAGATTCTGTAAGATTTTTAGAAAATATAATTGCCATTCATTGAAATGTAGTGACTACAGGATCTCAAGAAGGCCCCGCAACGGCGCGTACTAAGGCACCTCAAGAAGGTCCCGTAAGTGCGCGAGATTTCGAGGACTCTCGCGTGTCTGCTATAAACAGGAAAATGGCTGCTGACGTAGAATCTGTTTTTTTGTTCGAATGAAGTTGTTTTAAACTAAAGAGTTACAAAGTGCTAAGAAAGCATAGGAATAGCGTCATTTTGTAAATTCACCGATGCATGATACTAGAACGCTATAAACATTGCAAAAAATATGCACCGAAGAGGGTCGAACCCGCCAACGCTGAATTGCAATCCTATACAATTCTACTGTGCTGCATGTATGGTTGGGAGAAATTCAGGAAGCGCAGTGAAGGTAAGGGATACACTGAGGGTTAGGGATAAGGTTAGAAGCCTCCTAGTATTCCAGTTTAGGCGACCATCTTGAGATCCTAATTGAAAATAGAACAACTGTCGCTGTACACGGCATTGTAGTTTTTGTAATTGCAATTGCTATTATAAATCTATATAGTATCGCCTCCTGATAAAAACTTATTAGGCGCTCGATACAATAACCCTAATGATATAAATGTCATTAAGAACAGAAAGCTTGCTCAGATTTTCGAAACGTAGAGCCTTTATAAGATAGAAAAACAGAGATCGTTGGCTAATGAGTATGCACAATGAAGTGTAAAGTAAACGTTAAAGACCATTTCGTCTCACATGTATAAAATGTTCAGCTACTTTGTTTGATGTTTGTTTTAAAACTTTGTTTTAGCCGTTTGTTAAATTGAATCTATGGAACAAATGACTCAGCTGTTAAAAATTTATGTCTAATGCATGCAACTCAATTCGAATCTATACTCCTATGAGTAACCTATCTGCACTTAACATTTTATGTAGGCGTGGGTTAAGACACATAGGACTTAGGAATAAACTTTGCGAAGAAATCTTACAACTTACGCGGCTTAGTCGTGCTGGTGGTTGTAGGTGTGTAAGTCGGTGAAGTCGAAGGAAGACCTTTTTTTTCTTCAACACAATATATTTTCAGTTGTTATGTTACTGTTGTTCTTGAAAAGATCATAACATCCAACAACAGCGGCATATGTTTATATTAATATTAAGAGTTAGGAACTTAACTATCATAACGAGCTTATCGAAGTACCTTATTTGTTGTAATATATTCGCAAATTTATACAGCGCTACTCAAGGCAACTTCTCAGCAGTTTCCCGACCCAACATGACCATGAATCAACAAAAAAACAAGAGTCGTGAACGGACACAAGTTAAGAAAACTCAAAAGCTCTTTCTATAATCTACTAGGCATGAAATCAATGCATGGGACTGAATAATCAATTATATTAAATAAAGAGCAGGTGGTCTGATGCAGATGCACGGCGATTGGCCAGATTTAAGTTAAAAATAATTATAATTTGATTTCCATGCTCTCCCACTGACACTTTATCAGTTAGATCATCCAGACAGAATTCTCATATCCGGATGCCATTATTTACCCGATTACTATCCCTATTATTTACTGATTCCCCAGTTGCAATGGCTCCACTAGAACTTTATCCGTCAGAGCATTCATGCATAATTCTCTCACCGATTTAGTGCCCCCTATAAATCATACCCCCTTAACTTACAGTCTTCTGTCTCAATTTACTTCCAAACTCTAAATTCGAAGTATCATGCCTTCCAAATTCTCTTCCCAACGAACAACGCAAAGATCCTAATCCTACTTCTCTTCTCAAAGACTGTGCTTCTGTCCTTATTCTTATTATCACAAAAAGTATTCCCTCTACTGGTTAATTCCCCTAGCTTTAAACTATTCTTTTGTCACTCCCCTTCTAAATATGCAAATTTTTCACAGAAACCCTAATTACTGTCCTATCTCCAATCTTTCTTTATCAAATAAACTAACTGAACTCTCCTTGCCCGCTTGAATGATCTCCTTTCTTTCAACTCTTTTCTCACATACCTATCATTCTGGATTCACTGAAAATCAATCAACTGAAACTCTGCTTGTCTCTCTATACCATAAACTAGTCTGTGCCACCAGTCATCAGCAAGTCTCTTGCCTCTGTTTTTTCAGCAATTATGCTGCTTTTGAGACCATCAATCATGAATTACTTCATCAATGACTATCTTTCTGCTTTAGATTATCTGATACTGACATTCTTTGGGTTCCGATCTTAAATGTAATCCCCTTCCTTTTCTGTAAAAGTTGGAAGTCATTGTTCGCAACTCCTCCCACACTTTTGTAGTGTCCCTCAAAGTTCCGCCCTATGGCCATTTCACTTCATGTTGTACACTAAGCCGCTCAGCCAACTCACGGACTCCTCTTTAGTCGACCGCTATCTTTATCCTGATAACACTCAACTCTTCAAAGCCTTATCTCAAAGTTCCTTTTCGTCACCCATCACTCATTTGCTTGATATTGTCAACAAAATTTCAACATGGATGTCGTCTAATTTTTTAATCAATTCAATGTTCTTGGTTTACTAGATCAGGTTAAAAAATCTCTGACTCCCATCTACTTATCGCTAATTCCTCGACTCTCACTTTCACCTCTAATTCGCCTGGGCGTTACCTTAAGATCACCTTTGACCCACATCTCTAGTTTTCAAATCACATTTCCAACCTCTCGCACACCTGTTTAATTCATATTCTTGGCCTTCGCCATTTTAGACCTAAATTTGATTTTAAAACTACCTCTACCATCGCTAAATTTATTGTCCACTCCAAGTTTGACTACTCTAATTTTCCTTAACCTTGATTTCACTCAAATTAAGCGTCTTCAACTCATCCAAAATTCACTTACCCGAGACAAGACACCCAAACATCATCATATCACTCCCATCCTGAAATCCCTCCCCATACGTTTTAATTTTATACTTCGTTCTCTAAACTATAACACCCTGTAATATTCCCAACCCACTTATCTTCACAAACTCTTTACCACCCAATAAACCCTCGTTACTCGTTCATCCTCTTGTCTTACTCTTGCCCGTCCTCTGTAACGCTTCATCTTAATTTCTCTATCTAATCAATACACCACACTGCATCTCAGTTCTGGAACAGTCTCCTTCCTAACTCCGAAAATTCTTCTTTCCTCTATCCCTTCTGTCATTCACCCACCACCATCTATCTCAAGCCCCTGTATCTTGTACTCCTCATGCATTCCATTCAAAACTGAAGTCTCACCTTTCAAGAATCTTATCCTGATCTATGCAATCCGCCGACTTCCATTTCTCTCAACCTAAGCACATAAGCTCCTCTGTCCCCTATTCTCTCTTAGGTCTTCTGACAATTAGACTTTGTTCTTTACATTATATCTTTGGACAAACCCTCTAACTTGACACAGCACTCGTGAATAAGCTGGTGCCCTGCGTTTAACTTTAAACTAGCGCTTTCAAAAGTTTTGAGATTACAATTACGGGAATTACTCACTTGATGAACCCAAGGAGACGGCGAACGGTGTTGTGAACACTTTCTTCCCGAAATCCTCTACGATATTTGTTTCTCTATTCATTTTCTGCAAAGAACTGAATGAAACACATTGGCTCATTAACGTAAACACTGGAAGTTTAAGAATGAGTATTAATGGCAACACAATATAATACAGAATACAATGCGAATGAAGTTTGATAATGCCCTCACAACAGTTCAGAAGTGCACATTGAAGCCAAATAACAGAAAAATGTATCAATCACGAACAGACTGGAAGACTCAAGTTTTCGGTTAAGAGCAAAGATTGGGAAAGGGAGGAGGATCCAAGACCGGCAAAAACCACGTGCCCAAAGTCAATTTTGGAGCAGATGAGTAAAACATCAACTGTTGAACGCCAGTACTCTCCAAGCCTTACTACTGATCATCGGCTGCATCAGTTGAGATTTATTAAATCGAGACAGTAGGGTATTTGTAATGAACCGTATTTTATGTAATGAATGCAATATCCCTCATATCAGCAATAACTGGACTCGATATAGGCACCAGGACAGTGTTGGGTTTTCGGACGTTTCCCTTGGCTGGTCGGACGCTTTGGAATGCAATGCCAAATTCTTTGGGTTCTGGTATTGCTTCAATGTCATTCAACTCTGAACTCAAGGCTCATCTTCAATTCCTTCCCACATCTGATTTGGACTGGGTTTCTTCAAAGGATTAAGATTTTTCTGCCCGTCTCAAGACGTTCCTATTTAGAGACCGTTAGGTAGCCGTGCTGCAGCGCCTTTGTGAGTTACTTAAAAGGCGCGTTACAAATTTAGTGATACATACATACATTATTACGGTTTTATATGAAGCGACCATCGATGATGCCTTGAAGATTATGACAAGGGGGTATAGAGTCTCCGTTTAGATTAGACGTAAACCTTCGGTTGTTATCCGCCATATACAGAGTTGAATCATCGAGAGCAAATCCCGTGTAATTCGATGTGGAGTCTGTGTGAATCAAGGCTCGCCCTGTTCCATTAAAGAACAAAGTCTCTACAGTGCCAAGATCGGTTCCCCAGTACAAAACTCCGCCTAGAAATAAAGAAGAACATGTATATCCTGAGTAAATGAATCAATTATACAGCGCCTGAATTCTTAATTGCAAGTTCACATAACTCTCCTATTATACGCCTGGAAAACAATACAGTCTTTAATGAACTTAAGGTCTGTGTCAGGACTAACCCTTTCTAATCTGATGTGTCTTAACTTCCGACTGGACGATTATATATATATATATATATATATATATATATATATATATATATATATATATATATATATATGCAATCTTTAAGCGCCTTTCATGAATACCTAAATTAAAGAGCAACGGACAGGTTTAAAGAGCTACGGTTTGCTATGAGTTGAAAATGTGAATGGTCCTGTCACAAGCGGACCAGAACGCATGTAATGAATTTTCTATACCGATCATATGGCCTGCTCAATTTTAATGAATTTATGGGTTAGATCCTTCACCACTGCTACACGTTTGAGTGGGCGCCACGCCATTTAAGATTCCGGTGTATGACCGTGCTAGTCCGAGATTCATATCTCTGAAATATATCCGCTATCGGTACGCGAACCGGCATCCTGAGACAAAGAGGCGCCTTTACGTACGCTCTAACCAATGTAGTTTAACCAGGTCGCAGTGTAGAGAAAGACTTTTCCAAGAAGTTGAACCGAGACACAAGAACACACGATTTGTTTAAGCATATAGTCTGATAATCTGGTGAGGAGACAGCGCAAGTACTCCGAGGATATGACTCTTTAATGGCTGTAAGCGGGCTCAGACTGATGAGGAGCAGCGGGTAAGTGCCCTTTCGGAAGAGCATACATGTCTCTGGCCAGTAACCTAGCGAGGCAAATTTCACAAATATTTGATAGGCCTGCGATAGTAGTGTCACGACTCTGTCTGCTCGAACGTGCCGTCCAGAATCGTGACGTTGTTTTCACTAGACCCGAAAGGGAAGTTTCTTAGATTTAATGAAAGCAACGACGGAAATCTAGGTACAACCTTGAGATTCACTCTAACCAGTCCTTATATACAATTGCTCCTCACAGCCTGCACGAGTTAATGACTTTATGGCATATAACTGATGCCCCTATTAACATTCCATTCATAGGGCGAAGATCGTTCATTAGGACGTCGAACACCGTTCGTTTCGGCCGGCGGGTGACCACCAGATGGCCGCGCATTGTTGATCCAGGTCCGTTAGACGTTAGTTCCGGGAGGTTCGTCGAGTGCATGACGAAAGGCGTCCATTTACCCTCGCAGTCGCTAGGTGTCGCCATCCCTCCGGGGGTTCCCGGCATCGTCATCCTCTGGACGGACTGCTGCGAGAGCGTTGGATCGAGGAGAATCTGACAAGGCCATGACAAGTAGCAGAATATATAAAATTATACTGAGCCTAATACGACTTCCTTGCAACATGCTATCGTGATACACGGCAACTGACGTAACAGTTACAACATCGCATTTTTGTGCACACCAAACGCATCTAGTGACCAATAGGGCACTAGACTGTCAGTAACTGGGAAAGCCATTGTGAACAGATACACATCAAGCAGGTTCTAAGATTGTACATTCCGCTCTTCCACTGCAAGGTGTGCGATTCGTGGAGTGTTCCAAACAGAGAAGAAATTTGAATATTGAGTTTTCAGTCCCGACATTTATACACAAAAAGGTTCTTCAAAACTTTTGCAAGCTGCACTTTGCAGCCTTTTATGCAACTAAGTTTTTAGACGGAAGAATTCTAAACCATTCCTCCCCTTTGAGGATGTCCGAAATGGGTTTTGCCAACGTTTGCCAACGACAGTACAGTCTGATACAAGTTGACTCCTTGCAACGCACGTCTGTTAGGCTATGGAAGTTAGAATGGTTGATTCCGAGTTTTGTGACGGAATCAGCCATTGACATCTATCGTCTGTTAGAGCGTTCTAGGTGCCATAATATCCTAAAATATTCAAGATGATCGTAGCGACGTCTCACGAGGCCGGAAGTTGCTCTGAAACAACACCTCACGAGTAACCCTGACATTCCTCGTATACCATGACGACATCTGGCGAGTGTTTGTTATATTTTTCGTGTTGACGGTTAGCCTTAGCCGTGATAGTTACATATATCAGAAATAAATAAAAATTAACGTAAATAACCATACCTTGCATTAAAAATCTAAATATTCATAGCCTAATGTTAGCGACTAGTACTCATATTTTAAATTACAGCATAACTGTAATTAGTTCCTTACGGGTGGAGTCTACGGCGAGAGCAGAAATGCACCCTGTGACATTTGAGATGACACTCCAGTCTGGCGTGGAGAGACTCATTTTGCAGATGATAGTCGAATATGTATTTTCACACTTGGACCAACAAATGAAGCTGAAAATCAGTAAAAAGTATACATAACAATTAAAAGGTTAGTTGAACATTTGTAAATTTCTTAAATCTACAACTAGTACCACATTTTCTACACTAACACTACCCAACGCACAGTGCTTAACTCTTGCATCTACATCACACACTAATAATAATTTCACACTATCATCGCTGTTACTACAAAAACCATTACCCCTATTGCCATCCTTCCACTACTGCTATTAGGCCTACTGTTGCTGATATTCCACAGCCGACTGTGTTTATTGTTACCACTACAGTAATGAACAACACTAATCAGACAATTATACTTTTTCTGCAAATCAACCGCATAGTCGGTGGAGGGATGATGGGGAATGTAACTTCGATTTTTCTTCAAACGCCAAACTGTGGTCCTACCGTCACCCTAGCACTAGATAAATGATGGCATCTTGTGTCAATCAAAAAGGCATGGTGGCGGCGGAAAGCGTTTATGGCTTACCCATTGGCTACGTCGATGGCAATGGCTTTGGGTCTTTCACCGATAATTATTGTTAAATCTCCAATTCCCGCAGCATGGATGAGGCCTTGATCCTCTCTGAAGGCATTCCTGCTGATGCGCAGTAGTTGAATTTGTCTGAGCTCAGAGTCCGCGACGTACAGAACATCACCAGACGCATCCAAGGCCATGCTTGCAATCACGGGACCTTTCAGGAGAATAATATCACAGGTCTATGCTACTGTGAAACATTAGGTATTACCCACGAACAAAAGCTTATGCATGTACGTATGTACGTATGTATGTGGGTATTTATAAAGTGTCTCCTTTAAACCTGTCGAAGGGGCAATTCGCCAGTCTAAATTCTAATTATTCGATAAGAACGAAAAGTTACAAATATTGGAAGAAGTTTTGAACGCAAATTTTGCACTGTTGAATAACCATGCATGTATATCGAAAATTTCTGGGATGTCATTGGATTTTGCACTCGCTGATAACGTATTTGCTATTGCTGGTAGATCTAACTCTCACACATCAAACTCGTGTTGGGCCTTGGCGTGACGTCGGATGCACGAACGTTTTGTGACGTAGGGTTGACGCGTTAATTGGTTGCATACTTGTTTGTAATTGGTCGGCGTTCACGCGCAAATCTTAAACATGCGCTTTTCACTGGTCAGCACTGGCGCTCATTATCTGACGTACATTATCCGCGGTTACCATTGAATTGGCGGGAAACAGACTATAAAAGCGGATGCTAATGTTTTGTTGACAGAGCGCGAGAAAGATCTGAAACAAATCTAAACTCTGTTTTGTTCTCAATTGGTGATTGTAGTTACAAATGTCGTTGATAGATTCGTGCGTTTAGAAATTGTAACGTTTCATGCGTTTCATGTACTGCTGGGATCGAACTATTCGGTTATTTAAATGATGCACATTTGAAAATGAAAGATCATGTGTCTTTCTTGATTTAGGCTAACACTATGCTATAAATCTGCGAGTGGACGGCTCGAAACCCGATTGTTGAAAATTTCGAAGGATCGTCCACAGCAGTCTTCACTACCAGGCTCTTGCACATCCGTTGAACCAAGGCAACGGATCCTTCACTAAAAACAGTTTTAAAGTTTCACAGGATCGGAGTTCAATCACTGTGCATCGCATCCGTGTGTGAAGTATAATGTATTTACAATAATACTTGCAAATCGTAATCTCGAGAGCCCAACGAAAGCGCCCAACGAAAGCTAAGTCGCGGCGATCAGCTTATTCACAGGCGAATTCACAATTCAAATGTGAGGTATGTGTAGTTATCGACGAACTTTTGTAGTTGTCAATGATAGGGTCCCGAACCGTCGATTTGCCCTATTCGTAGCGTAGCATTAACTTGAGTCGTCACAGTTTCTAAACGCACGAATCTATCGACGACATGTGTAAATCAAACTTCCAACTTAGCACAAATCTTCGCACTCTTTTAACAATGCATTTTCGTACGCTTATATGCGCCCTTTCTCGTCAAAACAGCAGACCACTACAAACCAGTGAGAACAGCCTTCTGTCATTGCTAAATCGTGGGTTTTTCAAAATTCCCCTGACACTTCACAACATTGGCCCCGCGAGCGCCCATGTGATGAGATACGCATCAGCAATAACTGGTGCTGATGTCAGCTTGCCTGCCCACAGTGCTAATCACAGTTCTAACCAGCCAATCACCCAATCCCACCACGTGTTCGGTGGGGGCCATCCAACACGTGATCCACGCTTGGACAAATAAATCAATAACCCGATAACTACTTAAATAAGTGCCCAAAACCTGCTGACAAAGCAGCTCATTGTTACTTTCACAGTAATCTGTAAATTTTACAATGTAGGCTAACGTGTATAAGATCACTAACAACAGTTGGCATAGTGCCTATTTTAAGTAGATCAGAAAACCCTCCTGCTTGTGAGTTATGGATGACGAATATTGAATAAATAAATTGAAGCCTATATGAAGCAGCAGCTGAACTAGGATTTAAGTCAATGGATAGAGGTAATCGTTGAATATGTGGCGTAATAAGAAAAATACTTAGGAACAACGCCACTCTGCCAAGTTCTGGAGGACTGCATCTTAATTGTATGCAAGCGGTCTGAAGAAGTTGTGAATCGATCAGGCTTCGTAACTCGCCCAATTTTAGCAAAGAGTCAGCTCGAGGAAGGACACACAATCTTTGATTCTCAAACGTGCATTTCTAGCTGGGTTTGGTTGGTGGAACGACCTGATTGAATCATTATTGATCTTTATATAAGATATTCTGTGAAATTAAGTATGACATCTGCCTTTCATGAATAATTTTAAAAAATAGAAGTGTGGTAAGACTAAAATAGGCTTATAATTGCAAAGTTGATTTATCTAATCAGATTTGAAGATAGGAATTTTGGAAATTTTTAACTGTTTGGAACAATACCAGTTGTAATAGAAAAATTATTTTTGCAAGAGGGCTCGATGTGGCGTCAATAGCAAATCTAGCAAAGTGAGGGTCAATGTCATTTAAACCAATACTGAGAGTGAGACGGAATTTATTTGCAATGGATATTATTTCAGCAGGTGATGTTACTTCAATTCCATTGGATGAAATGGAGGCTGTTTAAAAATCCTTGAATGAATATTTACTGTCAATAATGTTAGTAGCTAGCTTGGGCCCAATTTGTTTTAAAATTCATTGAAATTAGAATCAATAAGTCTTCTATCTTTAGTTTCTATGTCAATAACAAGAAAACTGTTAATAGTTTCGCTCAGCAGATTTCCTTATTTGTTTAAATTTATTTCTATATGTGACAAAAATGGCATTTTTGGCAGTTGGAGGATATTTATTGTATTTTGCATATAGGCGTTATTTCTTTTCTTTACACAGCTTTAATAACGGTTTACTCATCCATTGCTGTTTAAATCTTACCCTTTCTCGAATGACTGTTTACTATTGGGAAGACTATACTATATAAAGATTTAAACTTTTCAATGAATGGGGTATATTTAGCGGTCTCACTGATTGCCTTTTTTGATAAGTTGGGGTTTTGTCCAATAAAGGTCACGCTAAATTATTCTGTGTGGTGATGGGCAAATGGTCAGATTTATCATTTAGGCCTATTACTACTACTGCATTCAAATCAATCAGATATATAGATAACTGTGATAGAAGGTCTCTCCTGCCATGCATAAGCTCGTTTGCTATAGAAGTGTTAAGCATAGTTTATATTTTTATGCTATATCAGAGTTATATGCCTTTACTTTGAAATGTGCTACATAAATAATTTTATGTTTCTAGCACTGAATCTGAATATGTTGCCACTTTCTTGCTACGTGTGCGAACATAGTTTGCGTCGCGTACGCACTACGTAGTAACTGAAACCTAGTTGGACAAAGATACAGCTGGCAATATTTTATACCTGGATATAGATTTATATGTAAATGTAAAAATAATGGAAGAGGAGGTTGGGTTGGTTTCTTTATTAAGACTGGTCCTGAGTTTCGCTTGATGGACACTGAATATATATATATATATATATATATATATATATATATATATATATATATATTCATCTAAAAGTGGTTCTTATGAAAGGAGTTTTGTGTTAAATTAAAGCACAAAACAGGTGAAGACCTAACAATGGGAGGTATTCATCGGCTGCCTGGTCTCAGCCTTGACATTTTCAATGAGGAATTTGACTTCTTATAGTCACATTTATCTCGTGCAAGTGATGACATTTTTGCTGAAGATTACAACCTGGACTTACTGAGGGCAAATATTCATATACCTACTCGCACATTTTTTCATATTAATTTCAAACCATTTTTACCATCAATTTTATGGCCAACTATAGAAATACTCCACACACTGCTACCTTAATTTACAACATTTATTATAACATGTGTAGGCCTATATATATTTTGCAGGGCACATGCATAATGCCAATGCACATATCTGTCATTAAAGGGTCTTAAAAGGTGTGACAGAAGTTTGAACACTCCTTGTGATATGGACTATATAAAATGTGAAGTCAGTAGTAGAAGAGAGACATTGGTGGATCGTGTTGATGTTCGTCGCTTTCGATCAACAGATAGACATTTTAATTAAAATTATAGAAAGAGATTAGGGCGCTTTGTTTTAAACAGTTCGAAACTCTGAATACTGTTGAAGTGAATCAAAGAACCTTGACAACGAGCACATATTTTATTTTGTTCACAACAGAACAGGGGATACATCCCCTACAACCCACAATAGAAATGGGGGCTCGTCCGGTTCTTGCAGTCCGGTGGGTTGTTCTGGTGGGTTCCGGGGTTACCATGCAACTCACAACAATATATATACATACATATGTTGAGTGTATTCTGAAGTAGGCCTATCCCTCAACGTAGAAAAGCGGTGACTTACCGTTGTCGAAGGAAACCAGAACTTCGCCGTCCGTATTTGTGGAAATCGATCCATTGTAACTCGATTTCACAATCTTCTTTCGTCTGTTGTCGAACCAGAAGACAATCTTCTTTATCGGATCAAAGTCAAAGGCCGTCGGGTAAATCGGAAAGTTGACTTTGATGAGCGCACGCACCTCTCCAGTTTCCAAGTGAACCTGGAAGATGTTCCTCTGATCGGTGTCCGTCATTATTAGAAAGTTCTCCTCAAATGGTTCTTACGAAGCAAGAATATCAAGCAACCACTAATATCAATTCACAAAACTACTTTTGATCAGTGTAGATTAACAACAGGGTAACATTAAAGGGTGTCCTCTCTTACAAAGAGAGTACTTGTCCTCACGAAGAGGTGGCAAGAGATGATTAAGACAGTTACCTGAAAACCGCAATCTCTTTAAGAAATTACCTGGCTATATTATGTATTATGTATGTATGCATGCATGTATATATATGTATAAGTGCGTGTATTTATGTATATGCACGTGTGTGTATGTGTGCGTGTATGTATGCTTATACGTACGTACCCATGCATGTTCGGCAAGACAGAACAGTTTCCCTGCGTTAATAAAAGGTGCATTTGGTAAAGGTGCATGAAAGTGTATTTTATAAAGACGTTAATCAGATGACGCGGGGGAATTTGAGCTCTCATACCCATCAGTATACATTAATAGACATACATAGTATAGTATATTTCTACCTTAGCGTCTTTGTTTGTTATGTGTTTACGGCAGACATGTCTGAACTTGTTCAGACATAATTTGAATGTATCGGCTGGAGTTATATATCGATATATATATATGCGTGTGTGTGCGTGCGGTTTTCAGGTAACTGTCTTAATCATCTCTTGCCACCTCTTCGTGAGGACAATTAAGAGAGGACGCCCTTTAATGTTACCCTGTTGTTAATAATACACTCGATAGGTCTTTCCATTCATGCCAAACTGCCTTGTTCGATGTCCACCCTTAGCAATCATTATCGACCCAAGCTATTTAGAAGTTTCAATTTGCACCAATACGTTTCCTGCGATGTCTGTGACAGCAAATGTCTCATTAATTTTGGAACAGCCCATGGTCTCTGTTTTATTTATATTTATTTTAAGACCCTTGCTATCCAGTGCCCTCTGCCAATCAGTGAAATGTATTTGTATCTTTGTCGCTGCATCGCTTGCCACTTTGAGGTCATCAGCATATAATGTATCCCATGGTACTTCTGTTCTCACATTTTTCCATATGACATCCATTACTAAGACGAACTAGAGAGGACTCAGGCAGGATCCCTGATGTACACCCACTCGAATCTCAAATTTTACTGTGTTTCCTATATTGTTTCTCAATGAAGTTTGTGCAACTTCGTACACTGTTTTCGCCAATTTTCTATTTTCTCAAATACTCCTATTTTTCTCAGACTCCAATATACGGCCTCTCTTGATACTTTATCAAAAGCCTTCTCCAAATCCACAAAAGTCTAATATTTCTTGTTGTTTCCTTCTAATATTTTCTCCTGTACATGTCTCAGTATGAATATTGCATCCGTTGTGCCTCTACCCAGTCTAAGGCCAAACTGGTTATTATGTAGCTTGACCGTTCTGTAATGCGCCCTTCGATCACCCTTTCGTACACTTTCAGTCCAATTCCAGCAGCTTAATTCCTCTGTAATTACTACATTCCAATATTTTTTTGTTTTTATATTGTTACTATTTTACTTTCCTTCAGACCCTGTGGTAGTCTTTCTTGTTTCATAAAGTCATTTAAAATAATGCATAGCCATTCAATCCCATCATATCCAAGTGTTTCAAACATTTCGACAGGCATTCCAGATGGTCCCGGTGCTTTGTTGATTTTCATCTTTTCAACTGCTATCTCAATCTCTTTGAGGGGAATTTCATTTTCCGATCCTGCCACAGGGATGGCTTTCTCCAGCGACTCCCTTGGATCTTCTTCATCTACTACAGTAATTCATCAAAGTAAGTCTTCCATCTGGCTCTGATGGCATCCTCCTCAGTTAGAATTTTACCGTCTTTATCTTTAACTATATTCACTGATTGCTTATCCTGTTTACTTCTTTGACTTGCTTTTGCTATGTTATATATCTTTGCCTCTCCTCCTTTTGTGCTAAGTTCTTCGTATACATGATGCAATACCCTACTTTTGGTTATGCCACAGCCTTCTTTGGTTCCTTACACGTTATCTTATATGTTGCTTTTAGAGCATCATCTTATTTTCTAATTGCTTATGCCTCAAAAGCATAGAAAATGGCTATTATTCCCCACAAACTTTGCTTTTTGTGACCAGGACACTGTTATTCTGAAATTTACCTACTTTTCAGAACATTCAAAATGAATTCAGTGCTGATTTAACTTGGAGTAACGGCTAGAACTTTCTAGAACTTTCGAGAATATTCTGGAATGTCCGAGAACCTTCTACAACTTTCCAGAAATATAGAAACAGTATAAATACAGTGGTCTTAAGCACACCAGTTCAGTTTACTTGTATCTGCCTAAGGGGTTACATATCTGAGATGGCATTAAGAGGCTGTAAGCATCCATCAGACGCATTCTGCTATGTCTGCGGCCAATTTATTAAAACAAGTGCGAAAAAGTAATCCGCGGAAGAATCTTCTAAGATGTGTGAAGCTTACAAGGCAGATCTCTATATGCCTATCGGTGATCAAGACAAACCCTGGGCACCTCATTTCGCCTGCGATTACTGCAACAAACGCTGGAGGGTAATCTGGACATCTTATGATTCTCGCTTAGATGGCGACATATTGTGTTATAAAAGTTTGAAATGTTGTAATTTCACAATTTCTGAAAATTTTCAATGTTATTGAGCAAATATATGATATATGAAATATGTTGCAAAATTCTTACCCATTAGTTGTCAGGAAATGCGCTAGAAGATGATACCGGACTTTGTGTGCGGGAAAACTTACCCAGTGGGCGCTCATGTAGGAGTGGCTGGGGCACACATTGAACTAGAGAGGTGGTCTGAGAGGTCAGAAGGCAGTTCCTGGTTGAAGTTCCTGAGGAAGAGAGCGAAGGAAAAAGTCTTCAGTCAGAGGAACCAGAAGCTAGAATTCGGGGTATTCAAAGAAGGATTCGGTCGAACGGAAGGACTGGAGGAGCGATGGGAGTCTGAGAAGCCGAGAAGAGCTTAGAGTCGCTTAATCATGTCTTCCCCGGTTTGTTGGGTGTTTGGTTGGTATGGAATGGAACTGTGGACCAAGTCAAGTTCTTTTGATGGCAGTGCTGCTGGTAAAGAGAACGGAGCTGAAATCACGCTGGAAGCCGCGTCTCTTTGCTGTGAGCTATGGACTGTGCTTGTGGCTGGCGTATTGTGAGAATTTTCTGGTTTAATTGCATTTGAATCGAACTTTATGAACGTTATATATAATCATGTAGAAGGAAAGGTCAATGTAAATATGTATTTTATATAATCTTTTGTAAATAACTCAGGTGGAAATATAAACTTGGGTTCTGTGCTTGAATTTCAAGTAGGCCAGAAACGAACTTCGCGACATTTTCGAACACATAACATTAGTCATGGTTGAAATTCACTTATTTTGTTACGAATATTTTCGACTTACGCGTGCGGCAGGTACCAGGAAAGCTAAGAAAGAACCCCATTTCGCAGCTACAGATGCTGGATTCGTTCATTGTGTAGCATATGTGATCGCAACCGCCGTTATCGAGGAGGCAAGGACCTGGACAGAAAATTTCCACCAAGCTAGTGAATAGTTTTCAAACACACCCGGAATAAAAAGAAGACAATTGGCCTACAGGAAGTAAAATATAATACAACGACATTAAATATTAACATAAAATTTAAAAATAAATAAGTCGAAATTTAAAATAAACTGATTGTGTTACACAGCATTCTCGAACGAGATAACGTAGTCTATCTCTATATGAAGCATAACATTGTTTTCCTTTTCTTTTTTGTAGTAAAATCTTTCTGCTCAAAGCATAACTGTTATCACTTAAATATGTTCAGTTTCTGTCTTAATCTGTCAACAATCACCACCTCAATCACCGACTACTAACGTCAAATCCATATATACAAAGTACTCATAAACATAAATTGCACTCATACCTATACCCCTCTCTTGTGTGAACACATCAGTGAATGAGATTCTGAATCGCACGCACGCTCACCTGCTCACGCGCCATCTACTACAGCTCACCATACAAAAATAATGCTGACAGACTGTCGCGCCAAAGATCAGCGGTCAAGATGAAGGCGACTACGACACCCGCCGGATGTCGCCATTATGACATGGGATAACATGCTGGGCCCTCCGATGAACCTATCTTGGGATGAAGACGTGAATCTCCCACAGACTTCGACAGCGACAGCGACAGCCAGGGACACGAACGTGAACAGACACTCCTATACATTCGACGGTCCCAGGGGAAGGGGATCGTGTTCGAGGGACTTGGATAAAAGGAATGCGCTCAGGCGATTGGGGGAGATTAAGATTCGAACAGAGTGAAGTTGAGATCGGACAGAAGGCTGCAGTGCACGCCAGCTAAGAAGAAATCTCGAACTTTCCGCTAGTTTTATTAATTAATACATTTTTATTAAAATATCGCTTCGTGCTGAGCGAACCCATCACGTCTCGTTCCTGCTAGACTAGAGGGGAATCGAGGACGTGACACAGACTTACAGACTTCATTTTTCTTAGCCCTCGATTGTGAAGTCCTATCTGTTGCCGCTAATCCTCCCAACAACAGTGTAAGCTGGTGTACTCATTTAACAGTATAAGTTTGCTAGGAGGCGCAAGTGGAGCACAAATCTTATTGCATCCTTCTGGCCTTGTGACAGTTCGATGGCGAAGTTCATGTGATCCAGAGACAGTGACTGCTTTGCTTTGCGATTGACTAAAGTTCAGTCAACTCATAAGCGAGAACCTGTGTTCGACACCAGAATCGAGAGAATCAGCAAAACTTTGTAGTAAAAAGAGAAAAGTGCCTGGTGACAAGAAGTGCGGGGAGTGCCAGACGTTCGTTAGCAGCGAAGATATTAAATTTTTCTATATAACTGAAAGAGTTAGTCTATTACTAACCCGAATACAAGCATGCTCTCTTACTATAGGATCAACAATGTACCCATAAACCTTCGGGCGGTTTTAAACACTGCAAGACGTCACAGAAGTCAATGGAGAGACTGCAGTAACACAAGAAATTCTGTAAGCCTACTTCTGGAGATACTGGAGTTATAGTAAACTATTCCATATTGTGTGCCGAATTCTTTTGGTTCCTGTTCCGACAGCCTATGTGTTGTTCTGTCCAATTTTCTTACGGCACTAAAACAAAAACCCTTGACTCTGTGAACGTTTCGGAACAAATTCTAGATGAGAAAGAGTGATTAGAGTGAATGTATTGCACACTAAGTTGCAAAGTAATGCAGAACAGATGGACAAATAAACTGAAATCATTTGGCCGGCTAAAAGATTGCTTGAATGACTTATTGCTTAGCTGATGATACACAGATATGCACTGGCATATGCTCAAAGAACAAGATGTTCACTACAGTGGAAAAAGACAGAAGTAAACAGCGGAAAGCATAACATTACACGAATAGTTCAAAACAAAGAACTTGATAAACAATAAGGATGGTAATCCTGATGAATATAATCTTAGTAAGAGTGAAATTCATAATAAGTAAGTAAGTAAGTAAGTAATGCATTTGTTAAGATGCCATGTGTCCATCGACTGAGCGAGGAATCGTTTGGATATTCATAAGGACAAAAGTGAAAACCGTGATAATGCTGACAAAGGAACAACGAAGGCATCGAATTCTTCTTTCTATTTCTCTGTTCTCATGAAGCTATGAGCATCTAACCTAGAATTCCAGTTTGTGATGTAAAGGTATTGGGGACTGAGTGCCATAGCAAAATAGAACACGTTTGACTCTGTGACCAGCGTAATTCGTCCACTTCCGTTTAGATTGGCCATCTCTATGCGGTCGATGTTTGCATCTGCCCAGTACATCACGCGCTCTATATAAAAGCCAAGATTATTAACGAAAATGTTGCCCTGATGTGATATAATTGTGCAGCTATAGTTAAGGACCATAAGATTTAAGTACAAAAAACAGATTTTCATTCTACAGCCCAAGAGCCTTCATTGTTTTTCCATAGTCGACGTCACTGGGTGTAATATGTGCTTTTCAAGCTTTAAAATTTTAAAATGGTCAAAAACTGTATTTGAGCGAAAGCAAGAACCACCATTCTATCCATTATCTATAAGTTTTGGACCGATTTAAAAAAACTGTTAAATTTAATAATGCTGAAAAACAGGCCAAGTGAAAAGTGTTGTATAATTGCAATTGAATCTAAATTTTGTGCCAAAATTTGTTCACAAATTTGACCTAAGAAAGAAAACACATGCCTTTAAAATCGATTGCCAATGCATTTGGCCAGATCAAGTTGTCGTTCAGAATCGTTCTGCGTTGGCGTGTACTGAGATCGATAACGTATATTCCAGGCTGAAAACCCCAGTCAGTGTAATAAAGGTCTCTGCAAACGAGAAAATAATTCAACGCAAATTAATACAATTGCATCGCCTTTGTAGTTTGAAAAGATAGATACTAAATATTGTGCTTTTGCACGTTCGACTTTATGAATTGATGTATTCTAGGCAATCAATTTCTTAAATAACGCAATGCATGCAAAGTGATTGAAGAACCTTAATTTTATTGCTCCAGGAAAATTCTTCGGTATTGGATGCATATTTCATAGGCACTTGTTTCTCCTGAAGCTTTTACCTTTCTGATTGATAAGATGGAAAATAATAGGCCAAGACTATCGGAAAAGTCATAAAATCAAAAGTTAATGAATTCCGCATTTATAAAAATAACGTAAATGTTGCTCTGCGGTGATATAATAGTGCAGCTATAGATAACGACCATAAGGTTAAGATGGAAAGAGAAGTTTAAGTGCAGAAAACGGATTTTCATTCCTCGGCCCAAGAGCCTTCATTGGTTTTCCACAGTCGACGCGCTGGGTGTAACATGCGCTTTTCAAGCTTTGAAATTTTAAAGTGGTCAAAAACTGTATTTGAGCGAAAGCAATGATCACCATTCTATCCATTATCTATATGTTTTGGACCGATTTTTTAAAAAACTGTCAAATCTAACAAAGCTGAAAAACAGGCCAAGTGAAAGGTATTGTGTAATTGCAAAGAATCTAAATTTGATGCCCAAATTTGTTCACAAATTTGACCTAAGAAGGAAAACACATGCTTGAATGCATTTGGCCAGATCAAGTTGTCGGCCAGAATCGTTCTGCGTTGGCGTGTACCGAGGTCGATAACGTATATAGAAGAGCACATAAATAATAATATCTGCTTGCACATGCATGTAGCATCAACGCTGCACGGTGAATTGCTGAAATTTGGTGTTAACGTTAGAGTTCAAGATTGATAGACATTATATCGGATGCTCAACACTGTGGCTGTTTAACTTATAATGCGATCAGTCGCACCTGTGTTCGGTATCTAGAACCAAAGCGCATGGGTTCATTCCGCTCGTCGTGAATATGGTATCTGGTTGACTTCCATCCAGGTTCACCTGTACGATTTTCGGAAAATTTCCTGCTTCTGCATAATAGAGCTTTCCGTTTCCAATGTCCAGCGCCAATCCGCCAAACAGTAATTTACCTACATTCAATAAAATAAGGCAATGTAATGTAAGGAAATGTAAGATGACATACAAAGGTAGTCGCTTAATCCCCATGTGCCTATCGACAGAATTGTTATTCCTTTTTCTCTGAAGGATCTATCCATTAAAGCGCCGAGTCGATCACAAAACAGCAGTCTCTTTAATTCAGACAAATATAGCCTGACAAAATATCGTAAATTTCACATGATGCAACGGAATATGAACCTCTGATCGAACACGCTTTAGTCGATAGTCCCTGAAACAACAGTGAAAGGCAACGACATATAGAAAACAGCCTATCAAGATGCCACAGTGTCATAATATTTTCACTCAACTGAATCATCTGTGTAGTCGAACTAAATTAAACCGGCGGATTAAACACTGTCAGAATGAAATCCTATATTCAAAACAAGATTTTCAAGGTGACTTACTTATACCAAAGGACGTCTGCAATTATGCAACGTTAGGCCTATGTTATGTTATGCAATGTTATGTTATGCCATTCTATGTTATGCTATTCTGTACAGTTTTCCACATGGAAGCTTGAATAGGATTTCTGGCACAGTTGTTTGAATACGATTACCGTCCGAACCTTCGAATATGATGGTAGAAGTTTTGTTACTTCCGTTAACGCTGGTCTTTCCGATCAGTCCCTCGACACTGTCGGTCCAGTAGACTTCCCAATGCACTGGGTCGAAGGCTACAGCCACGAGTAGGGATGCATTTGTCGTTAGAAGTGGTATCATGGTACCGGAGTCGAGGTCGATCTGATAGATATTCGTTGCTCCTTGGTAGTCAGCCACTACCAAAAGGAAGCTGTCCTGAATATGGTCTAAGGACATAACAGAAAAAGCCATCGATTACTGGAACTCTAATTAGTTAAGTGCAAACAGACTGGCTTTCATACGAAGTCAAACTTAATAAAACTGAGCAGAGTTCCAAACTCTTTGGTAAGAGATTACTAGGTTTGAGCACGCACACAATCCAGGTCTTCCAACCATTGCATTGGCTTTACCACGAATTATCGAATCATGGAGCTTTATATCTAAACTGAATTGTTTTATAAACGACAGATAATTTAATGCCACACAAAATTCAGTTATATAAAACTGCTACATAAGCAGGTAAGTAAGTAGCCTTTTATTAACCTCCTGAGCGTTAAACCCAAGCCACCAAATATTTCAAAAGGAAACGTCGGCCTGTTTCTCCTCTCTGTGTGCCTGACTTGTTGTAATGTTTCTGTTGTTGCTCTTTGGTTGTATGTGTTGCAGCGTTGTGGTTGTGTTGCTGTGCATGTGCTTGGGAGGTGGTAACGCTTGGGTAGGCAATCCCAAATTTTTTTTCAAAACTGGACAGAATGATCGAGAGAAGATAAAATACTAAAGAATTATGTTAACCTCAAATGTGAAAAAATGACCAAGATCTGGTAAGTTAAAAATTTCTTACCTTTCAGGCGTTTTCTTATATTTCCTTCGATTTTTTTTGACTACGGTCTACATACTAAAAATATTGAATGTTTTTATATATGAAAATATTTGTAAAATTTCTTTTGGATTTTGTCTGATATTAATTTCTGCACAGTTTTTATGCTGATAATAATATATATGTTGCCACTGAAAATTTTTCTCTAGGGGCTTGAACAAGAAAAAAGTAAAAGGTGGGTGTGGTGCAGTTTGGGGCAACTTTGGGTACCCCAAAGTTTTTATGTCAAAACTGAAAAGTCAACGGGAAGAGGAGATAAAATGGTAAAGCGTGATATTAACCTCATGTCTGTAGCTCAATAACTAACTGAGATATCACAAGTTGAAAACTTTAATTATAGGCTTTTTCAAGTTGAATAATTCTCTAGTCAGTATAGGGGAAAATATAACGTTTTCGGCATTTTTTTCTGAGTGGAAATCTAACGCTAATGAGGTTAATGTAAGACAAACGTTCACATTTTACAAAATACACAGTTAATGTATTTAACTGTTATTGTCAGTAAGGAAAAGTCCAAAACGTCTCGTTCACTGACACTATGAGCGCTTACAACGTTCGCTTGATGATAGTACACAGTTCGAAGAACGTTAAGTTTCATCGGTAGTTGATTGGCTCTAGCAAAGATGACGCCGAATTTGAAGTATAATGTCCGATGTGAGAAGATTACTGGCTTCTTGAAGATCCACTTCATAGGCTTACGGATGAAGCACATAGAAATCCATAGTCGCTCGTTGTTATTTCATCCAAAACATTACGGGGACCACGCGATGACTATTGTAAGCGTGGATGAGATTATAAAAAACCCAGTAAAATCCACGCGGTTGACTTAAGAAGCAAACCAGAAGCGGATTCGATCGCAAAATAACTACGAATTCATATTACGGACAGCGAGCATCAGGAATAATGCCCTCACTTCCTGGTTTGCTGCGAAGTGCATAGCGTTGCGTGCAACGCTCAGGACATCTAGTTTATACAGGGTCGGAAAGTGATAACAGTGTAGTTCAGTAGAGTTTTGATAGAAAAGAAATGCAGGTAGCGACAGTAAGGTAATCAGTCAGATGTTTTCTAAATCAACATGGCGCTAGAGAAGTCATTAGATTAGATTAGATTTGATCAGTCGTTGGTTGCTTCAAGTGAAACCACAATAAAAAATTATAATCCTTTGGAGAATTGAGGACGAATTCCGATAGATCAGAGAAACCCAAAGCCAGGCAACGGTGGGTAAGCCAGTTGAAAAAGATAAGTAAACATGACGTAATTGCATTTTTGTTTTTGGAATTTTAAAAATCGATTAATGTTTACTAATTATTTTCATATTTACCGTAAAGCCTTGGAATTTTTCCGGACACAGTGTATGTTGTATCGTGTCACAGGTGTCTTCATTTAGCGGGATTTTACCCCTTCGAAGCTGCCTTTTGCTTTATGTATCTGAGAATGTATGTACTCTTAAGTTTGTTTGTATTTATTGGTAGCAAAAAATGATTGATTGATTGATTGTCACAGTTGTCATGATTTCTTATTCCCCATTTATCTGACAGAATCTTACTCCTTAATTATTACTGTCTTCGTTGATGTTACAGCTGTAGGGCATACAGAGGTTCAGGGTCCATTCGTTATCAATGCATAACAGAATCAATGTAGTGATTAAATGATTCACTGGTTGCGTAGCCTTTGCCGCAGTTTACCGGTTTGAATTCCAGAGTTCTATCTAAAAACGTTTGTCATGCTTAAGTTCCGGCTTAAAACCAAGACAATATTACGCATTTTAACCCCCTGGATTCTTTCCTTGAAGGCCTGCCGAAGTTCAGAATCCGTCAGCTTCCATCTTTCCTGAATTCAGCCGCCTGACCACTGGCCAGCCTTCAGAAATTTCTAATTACATGAGGGACAGTCTACACTGACTCCCTATCAAAGAAAGAATATACTTCTTGGCTAGACCTCATTTGTTGACACCGCACTGACATACAACAGCGAGCTCTGTGTTCCAGTCTCGAGTCAACCGGGTCGGCGACCGTTGCTCTCTGCTAATCGTGGAGATATGAGGGTGCCGCCCTTTGGCACATCAGCTCGGGCCCATAGTGCCTTCTCATGTCTTTGACAATGCTCTCGGAACAGTCTTCCACGATACACATACTGTTGCATTGATTAAGTTCAGCAGACATTTAAAAACTGTCTTAAAACGCACTTTTTTAGATCATTATCATAGTCATGCGTGCAACGCATTTGTGAGTTTTTTAAAGCGCGCTATATTAAAGGTCTTAAAACATACGTACATAAATTATATTAAATACGTTGCTGGAAACTTAAATAACCTAAAACTAAAAGTGTTGGAAACATGGACTTTGGGAAAGGTTGATTTATCTAATCAGGTGTCTAATGAATGATGATCTACCGAACTAGGTTTAATGGAAATTGGTATTTTGTGAAAGACAGATTCATTTCAATAACAAAACATCCGAATACCATGCCATTTACTTTTTCAAATAAAGGAGAATATTGATATGAAATACTTACTTTGGGAGAGGCATTCGTTGACGAAAATCGTAGTTGTGAGATACAGAAGAACTACAAGGCAGTTATTTCTGACTGATGCCGTCATTTTGTTCTTTTGCAACCCCGTCTGCATCGAGGTATTTATGTAGCGCCTTTTGAGGTTCTCACAGTTTTCAAATATACTTTGCAGTTTCCATATGAATTTCAGCCACAGTTAGACCTTCTAAGAGGAAGTTCACGAATGCTGCGTATATGGCTGTGACTTTACTTCGAGCGAAGCTATAAAAAAATTCTTTTACGCGCGATGGATTAATATCAACCGACGTCACTGTATCAACAGAATATAACAAACATGCATAGCCGACCGAAAGTTATGCTGTAGGGCGTAGGCTGAGTCGCATGTGGTCTGATCTGTTGGCAATTATTATGTTAGAGCTTTCTAAGCAAATATAGTATGGTTCTTTTCAAATAGAGGGAAGTTCAGATTCGGGAATTCAAATGCGTAATACATTATGTTGCAAATGTAATACGTTGCATTTGTAATTGTAATTGTAATTTTAGATTTATAAAGCGCCTCTTAGAGGATAAACTCAACAGAGGCGCTTCCGACCCGAAGGAGTAAAATTTCTGTTAAACAGTACAGTCTTCAGGCGCCTACGGAACACTGAGAGGGGGAGAGAAAGGAGCTCAAGTCACAATTCTTGAGAGAGACGATTCCAGAAGTGGGACCAACGTAGGCGAAGCTTCTGGACTGGGCAAAGGCAAAGCTTAGCGACAGGCCAATAAATACCAGCGTTCGCTTGCTGGGTTATCAGAAGCAAACGTCGGGGGCACAAATTTCCACCAGGGCAGAAAACCGCTTTGAAATTACGAGACAGAAGGGGAGGAGAGAACTGGCCACCCGCCTTCACATGCCGAGGCTGAGAAAAATGAAGTCACACTTTAGCTTAAGAAACTGCTCTTATTCTAACACCAACGGCCTTGCTATCACACGATGCCTTGTTGTTTGACCTCCTGGAAATTCTACCTGGCACTGACCCAAGAACTCGCTTTTGGTTTGATTAAGTACCGTAGAGTAGATACTTTGTTTGCAGTGTAAACAAACTGAGAAAATTGTGAAAGTGTCAATCCAGAAGAATCGGATCTCTATTTGTATACCAGTTAGCATCAAATATTCGGAGATACGCACGCATGCTATTATCACCAAGTTAATTTGAGTACGTATGAAAGTATTACCAGACTCACTCAGTTTAGTAGTTGTTGAAGTTCGTTGGAGTTTAGGATGGAGAGAGGGGACAGCCAGTGCAGAGACATCAACTGATATCAACGCCTGGCCGTGCCAACGAAGTAGGGGTAGGACGCCTGATTAATTGGTTTGTTCAGACAGAGAGATGGGACTGATAACTGGTAGTGAGTCAACCGGCCCACCCAGAAAGTGATTGCACAACCAGTTGCAATAGAGACAGGAATACAGACGGGTACAGATACAGGGAGAGATACGCAGAAAGACCACGCTGAGTAAAGAGTCCGCTTAGACGCGAGAGAAGTCAGTCGGGCTCTGGACGCGACAGAAGACGGTCGAACTCAGGGTTTGCTGTAAGAACTAGCTAGAATCAGTTGAAATGTAGGCTCTTATAAAGTCTAGCGTCTTCTGGCGCTATAGCAATCTTTATGGGTAGAATTACATCTTAAGGTTCGTCGTAGGCTAATGTCATCATTGCCCGCTCCGTATAGTGTAACTCTGATTGAACTAGAGAATCATACTCGCGTTGTCAGACATAGAAGAATGACAATAAACTATGAAGGAAATTGAACAATGCGCTATCGCTTTTGGTTTGATTAAATCTCCGCGCAAAAGCTTCTAGCAAAAACAATATTGTCTTTACTGCCAATGCATAATAACCTAAAAAGCTGTTTTTGTGATAGTCATGCCAAGTTAAGCCAACAGAACGACGATATAAGTAACTAATCCCCTAGACTAACATCACGGTCATATAACGCCGTGTAACAAATTTTTATTTTATTTTGTTCCTGGGTAGTAAGTGTTATTTCCTAATTGCTTATGCCTCAAAAGCATAGAAAATGGCTATCATTCCCCACAAACTTTGCTTTTGTGACCAGGACACTGTTATTCTGAAATTTACCTACTTTTCAGAACATTCAAAATGAATTCAGTGCTGAGTTAACTTGGAGTAACGGCTTGAACTTCCTAGAACTTTCGAGAACATTCTAGAACGCCCGAGAACCTTATGGAACTTTCCAGAAGTATATATATATATAGCAGTATAAATACAGTGGCCTTAAGCACACCAGTTCAGTTTAGTTGTAGTTGTTTAAGTGGATACATATCTGAGATGGCATCAAGAGGCTG
Organism: Norana najaformis; assembly: GCA_964023275.1. NCBI lineage: Eukaryota > Metazoa > Annelida > Clitellata > Crassiclitellata > Hormogastridae > Norana > Norana najaformis. The sequence continues at coordinate 43,383,318 of OZ029915.1, forward strand.
TTAGCATCCGGCAGACGCATTTTGCTACGTCTGCGGCCAATTTATCAAGATAATTGCAAAAAGTACTCCGTGGAAGCATCTCCTAAGGTTTGTGAAGCCTACAAGGCATATTTCGGCATGCCTGTCGGAGCTCAAGACAAACCCTGGGCACTTCATTTCACCTGCGAGCACTGCAAAAACACTCGATGGTAAGATGGACTATTGATACTCACTTAGATGGTGACATTTTATGTTATGAAAGTTTGAAATGTTGTAATTTCACAATTTTTGAAAATTTCAATGTTATTGAACAAATATGTCATATATGAAATATGTTGCGAGAATGTCTTACACATTAGTCAAGTGTGAAATACGTTTAATTTGTTATGATCACAATTGTTCTTTTGCAGGATGGTACAGAGGGGAAAAGACAGCCATGAAGTTTGCTATCCCAAGAATTTAGCGAGAACCCACTGACCACTCAAGTAATTGTTGCTTCTGCATGGTGGATACGTACAAACGTCGGACTGGCAAGAATGCACTTGCTATCACGTATCCGGACCTTCCTTCATCGTTCGCCTCGGTGCCACGCTGCCTTGAGCTTCCCTTACCCACTCCTCCGGAGAGAAAGCAGACGTCTGCAGAAGAGAGCAGTAAGTCAGAGAACGAAGAAGACGTTGGAAATCAAAGATTACAATTTCCGAGCTGAGGAGAGAAACCCATACTATCCCAACCAAAAATAACTCAACGACTTGCTCAGAGATCTTGTCTCACCAAGTCCAATGCCGAGCTTTTGATGTCTAGGTTCAAGGAGCGAAATTTGTTGGATGAAAATCTTCAAGTCGCAGATCAAAGGAAAGCGTCACCAAGCCTTTTCCAGCTTCTTCATCAGTCAAGATGGGCTCTGTTGCTGCCACAATGTGACCGGTCTGTTGAGGCAACTAGAATCGACTGTAACCCGAACGAGTGGCTTCTCTTCATTTAAAGTTCATCCAGAAGCCTCAAGCCCCCGTGCTGCTCCATAACGGGATCAAGTACCCGTCTCTTCCCTGGCTCACTCGGTGCACCTCGAAAAGGATTACAACAGTATCAAGAGCTTACTAGACGCCTTGAAGTATGATGAGAACGGCTGGGAGGTCATCGGAATCTTCAAAGTGGCAACATTCCTGATGGGTCTCCAAGGCAGTTTTACCAAGTTTCCCTGCTATCTTTGCCTTTGGGACAGCAGGGACAACAAGATGCACAAACACAGGCGGGACTGGCCATAGCGGAACGAGTTCTGTGTGGGGAGAAACAACGCCATGTGGGAGCCACTGGTGGACCCCCCCAGAAGGTGCTGATGCCACCACTGCACATCAAATTGGGCCTTATGAAACAATTTGTCACAGCTGTAGATAAGGTGTCGGCACCCTTCAAGTACCTTCAAGACTTCTTCTCTAAGCTGTCTGAGGCAAAGTTCAAAGTCGGTGTCTTCGTCGGACCACAGATAAAGAAGATCCTGGAGTGCAAAGAAATCCCCAAGAAGGTCACTAGGAAGGAGAAAGTGGATTGGAACAGCTTTGTCGCAGTGGTTAGGGGCTTCCTGGGTAATCACAAGGCCGAAAACTATGTGGAGCTGGTTCAGACTAGTAAAGAACTGCAAAATGGGGCTGCGGGATGTCCCTCAAAGTTCATATCCTTGATGCTCGTCTTGGTAACTTCAAGGAGAACATGGAAGCGTACTCGGAGGAGCAAGGCGAGCGCTTCCATCAAGGTATACTGGACTATAAACGACTCTGGATGCCATCTCATATATGTATCCTCTTAGGCAGCTACAACTAAACTGAACTGGTGGGCTTAAATTCGGGTAGCTTAAACACTGCCAGACGTCAAAATAGTAAAGGTAACTGCGAAAGACATAAACTACATAGTACATGTTGTTGATATATTTCTAAATCAGAGGTGATCATTTTTTCAGACTGTGTACTTCGTTTTGAGCTTACTGTAAATGTTATATTCTTGATATTCAATGCCAAAAATTTTAAGTAGGGAACAAGATGGGCCACTCTGAAAAACTTTGCATAACCAGGTCATAGGAAATACAAGGAACCGAGGACCTTAAATTTAGTATTAAATTTGATATTTTAGTCGAGCTAAAAGACGGGTTTTAGCAGTCGTTAGGCAAATAATTATAATTCGTTGTTTTCCCACAGACAGAACAGAAGCCTTTGCTCGACCTCGTTATGCAGATTTTGAGACAGTGACCCATCTTGTTCCCTTCTTAAAGCTTTGTTCAGTACTATCACGGCCATATGCTGGATGTCATCCGGTCAAGCATAGACTGAATTGGCAAATTCTGATTGGTTGATAATTCTAGCTTCTTGAACATTAGAGCCCTTTCGAGGATTATTGAATAGATTGAAAAATTCGATAGATTGTAGAACTCTAATTGAAACTTATAGAATAGGTTCGCAGTGGCTATCTAAGAACAGCTCGCCTAGACGAGAGGTTAGGTCATCGTCAGAGATTGGATACTGGCCTAGTTAGCTACATCGGTAAACGCGTGAGGATTCCCAGTATTCAAATGGGCAACGGTGGCGAAGGATCTCATCCGAGCAGAGTCGAGGCCATACTGTCACTATAGAAACCCATCTACATTTGGATAAGAACTCGACAAAGAGTAAAAGACGGCAGTATAAAAAGATGGGACTATTACTTACTAGACCAAAATTTTACTGTGTTCGTATGCAAGTAATAAATTTTACTTATAGCTTAGTGAACTTATCACTTGTCGCTTATGCCAAGACAACCAGAAATCGACTATGATGCTCGCATGTAGGAAAATCCACCGAGGTGCTAATGGAATGTTTTTCGGGCGGTTGCCCTACCCATAGCCGAACTTCTTTATCAATTTTGAGATCAGTGGTAGTTGGCGCTGGCATTCCTCAACTATATTGAGCTTACCGACAGCGCAGGCCTATCTGCAATACCAAGCCGTTATACTGTACACGCATCATGGACTATGACTAGAAGTGCAAATATGGCAGCAGTCGCTATCTGTGCATAACTTGGTGAAGCGATGGTGAATCCATCCAGGTCCTTTTCGGAAGACCACCCACATCAAGGCCCGTTCTACTTTCGCTATAAAATGGCCGTTCCGTACCACATTTGCCCATAGTATTTGTTTTCTTCCAGGAAGGCTCAGGTTGGGCCGCTTCCTTAACACTATGAAGACAACACTAATCCTCAGAGATAACACTTTATAGACCTCTGCAAGAATGCATAAATGGAAAGTAGAAGCTGGATTTTGAAAACATCTGCTATCTAGCGAATACACTTTCACTCTCTCCCTCTCTTCGGAAGAGGAAAAGGAAGAAGAAGGGAAAGAGGAAGAGATAGAGAAAGACGAAGAGAAAGAGGAAGATGAGGAGGAGGAGAAAGAGGAAGAGGAAGAAGATGTGGAAGACGAAGACGAAGAGGAAGAGAAGGAGAAGGAGGAAGATGAGGAAAAGGAGGAAGCGGAAGAGGAAGAGGAAGAAGAGGATGAGGAGGAGAAAGTGGAGGAAGAGGAGGAGAAGGAGGAAGATGAAGGGGAAGAGGATGAGGAGGAGAAGGAGCACATGTATAGCTACCCGAGATATATGCTGTATACGGTAGTTGTGTAGGGGCCGATCAGATGTTGTTTATTATGTTAGAGCTATTTTAAGCAAACATAGCATAGTTGTTTCAAATACGGGGAGGTTCAAATTCGTGAGTTCAAATGCATAAGATATGTTGCAAACATAATATATTGCAACGTTTCCCAGTTCAGCGACAGGCCTATGAACACCAACGGTGTACGAATAGTCTAGTGGTTCGCGTGCTGGGTTATGAGGCCCAAATGGCGGAGGTTCAAATTCCCACTCAGGCAGAAAACGGCTTTGAGATAACGATAGGTAGGTAGACAGGTGGGTGGGTGGGTAGTGGCTGGGTGAGTAGGTAGGAAGGCAGGTAGGTGGATCGGTAGAGAGAAAGAATTCTGCCTGGCACTGACCCAAGAACCCCCTTTTCGTTTTGATTAAGTACCGTAGGGTTGATGCTTTGTTTGCATTATACACGAACTGAGTAAATTGTGAAAGTGTTAATCCAGAAGAAGCAGGTCTCTACATGTAAACCAGTTTGCATCAAATGAAGTTTAAGTGCATGCATCTTATGGTCTGGTTCAAGGGCACAAAAATCCGCTTGTGTATATGTAGTATGTTTGAGACATTAGAAATGTCTGTAAAATCATCACTTCTTGACCATCATTAACAGCTATTCTAATCATTCTTTATCTTACTTAGTGAAGTAATCTCTGTGCAAAAAACTGCTAGCAAAAGCAATATTGTGCTTGCGTCCAATGCAGAATAACTAAAGAAAGTTATATATGATAGACATGCCAAGTTAAATAACTGCTTAAAGAAGGTAGCACTTAACTGCTTGGCACTTTGTATAAATATATTTCTAAAATTGTACGTAGGGCTATCTAATCAGCAAATCTTTGGCATCTAGAGTATCGTGAAACATGTCAAATTTAGTTGAATCAACCTTGATTAAACACCCTCAAGAGGCTTAAGTTCATCATTGTTTTGGCAGCGGAGTCGAGTACCTTCCTTTCGCAGGCTCAAGAGCTGCCGTGCAAATGCCATATACAGTAGTGGTATGCCGCAAATCCTAAAACCAGCATTTTATGGAATATTTACATCGTAAATAGCCAAAAATGAACTGGCTTTGTTTAGAGTGAGAAAATGATTGCAAACTGGTTAATGTTCGTAATTGAAGGCTTTTGCGAGAAAGCAGAACCAGCCAACAAACTTCATCCACGGTTGACAGTTGCTGCTGTATTCATATTAATTTTGCTCAACACTTAATCAATTTGTATTGCGAAGATTATGCTGGAAATTGGAGTAAAATACGAAAACCTGTGTTAGTAATTATTTCCCAGACAGGCCGTGTAATACTCGAATTGTAAACATCGTACAGGAATAGGGTTTACTTTTTACACAGGTATATTTGAACATGAATAGTGACCACTCAGAGGTAATGTCATGGAGGATATCCGGGGAGCAGGCAAAGTACCTAGGACGAATAAATCCATTCCGCGGAGAGATTTTGCTCTGGTTGTACCAAATACTAATTTTAACACATAAAAACGAATTTCGCAACTTAAGCAATACAAACAAAGGCTGCGAACGTGGTTTATTACGACTCAAACACAACTGTTCATAAAAATATTACTGTTCTTGTATTCAAAACAGTATAACAAAAGACAGTCATTTTAATTGGCCATACGGTCAAGCCGAGTCATAATAAAACAATGGAATGGCAATCTGAATAAAACAGGCCATTGCTTACAAAATGGTGATATATTGTCACTCTTAGAAATTATGTATATCAATGATTGAGCGTCTTTTATGAGTCTGTCTTAAGAGGCACTATATAAATCCGTGGATACAGTTGCAATCAGTAAAGCTGCCGCATCTAGAACAACGGTTTTGCGTGGGGATCATTGTAGAACATTACTACTTTAGCTGCATCATCCTTGATGGAACAGTACACAGGTCCGTCGACAGGCTTAAGGTAATCGTCGGCCGTTGGATTCAGGTAGCCTCCGTCGGGCGACTCAAGAGCTGCCGCCGACACAGTCGTCGTGGCATATGGTATGTAGTCGTAGGTATTTGACGACCGGGTCCCAGTGGATGTAGTGTAGCTGGCCAGTGTGTGTCCTGCCGGCCTCGTGTAATAGTGGTCCGCTTCGGCACGAGCTCTGTCAAGCATTGCAATTCAGAAATATAACTTATTAACCCACACATAATATAGGCGGATATATAGGTGGCGCACCTAGCGTTTTCGCACCTAGTATGGCTAATTCATGTGCAGCTAACGTGAGGGGTACTAAAAGGCCGCGATATTAAGTGTTTGATATATAAATACACTTATATTGATACATAGACCTACACACGGTAACAGTCTCTTTCGCCTGTGGACAAAACTGAGTGTTTCCCTTAAGGTGATGTACAAATATCTAGTTATAGTATGTTTCAACTAGTTACATTACAACATACAGCACTTGTGAATTTTCCTTTCTTTGTACTTATATAGCGCCAAAATCAGATGACAGGGCATGTATCGAGAGCTGTCCCTAATGAACTATCTTAGTGTCCCTATGCAGTAATCTTGGGTGCAAGAATAGATAAAGTGAGTCGGTGCAGAGGGAGATTTGATCTGAAAGCGAAAAGCAAGTCCTCCATGTTTACCACTGCATTGAGGTTCATTTAGGATAGAGAAGGTAGGTTGAATGAGATCAGAAATAAATGCCAGTGTATCATTAGGTTGACATCAAGACTCATTTAGAGCAAGTTTATGTAAAGAATATTCACAAAGAAAATTATGTAGAGCTGCAGCCTTATTTTGGAGAGAGCAATTGTTCAATTGACCAATATACAGACTCTAAAGTCTAACAAATCAGAGGAGAACTAATGAGAGGTGTGGTAACTACTCAGTTTTACAGCAGTGATATGATGACCGAATTGGCGAATTCCTACCTTCGTCGTTTGGCAACGACACAAACGCCGAGTGTTATCATTCCTGTCATCAAAACGATTCCGCCGACTACCACAGCAATGACTATAATCATCGTGTGATCTGTGACGAACAATAAAACAAACGAACTTATCAACAGTTTAAGCTCAAAACTGTCTCAACTTGCTCACCTTCCTTCATAGCCTACATTCCAGTCTTTCAATTTCAATTCCATAATGTGGACGAACAGAGTTGGAGGAAACAGGTTAGATGCAGACCAGTATAGAGCAGCATCTGAAGGCTCGACCTACTCTTGAAGAATGCGAAGAGGTATGCCACGATCGTAGGTATCAAAGGCAGTTTATAGTTCAAGCGGGATGAGAGCAGTGACATTTCCTTTATCCATAGAACGGACTATATGTTCGTGGACAGAAAGCAATACAGTTTTAATGATGTTATGCACGATAAGTTCAATGGAAGAGAAAGAGAGAGTTAGACTGACGGGCGACAGCCAAGCATGTTAATTCAGAGATGAAATTCAGGGTAGAATGGGACGATTGATAAATTTCCTGGATAAATAAACCTTGGGCATTATGTAGGTGGAAATCAAAAACTGTTGACGATAAACGTTCATTGGTTGCAGAAGAATGAGGAAAGACAGCATACCTATCTGAAGAGCGGAGGTATGTCCCTTTGTGACGGGTTCAGGTGTTCTGTCGTTTCCATGATTTTTTATGTCTGCCAGAGTAGTAGAGAGGGCAGTATTCGTCATCCCTGGTTTAGCAGTATGGACCGGGATTGCATTCGTTGTCCATTCTGTAGCTGTGTGGTCCGGGATCGTTGTTGGCGTCAACGAGTAATTAATATCAAACACTTTGGTGGAGCTTTTAGTCCTGATATGGTCTCCTGTTATCTTCATTGATATTGTTACTGGAGTGGATTTAGAGCTAGCAGTAGGTGTGATTGTGGTCGACCTTGAAACAGGGGTTGTTCTGCTGACCATCATTGTGTGATTTCCTGAAACACGCATAAATTATAAACGAATATTGCACAAATTAAATGGTCAGATGATACATTGATCTCGAACGTTTTAAATAAATAACTAGCTTATTCTTCACTTCTTTTAATATTAGTAAATATAGACCTATTCTAAGAAAACTCATAGGTCTATCAATATACATGCATGTATTAAAGTACAAGAAGTGATGAACAAGCTTTGCTTTTGCGTTCTTTTACATACACACAGTTAAAGGAATAAAAGTACCAACATTAAACATCAAACAAATAGAATCAAGTTCACCAAAGTTTTACACAAGGGGGCCTGAATGTATCTAAAGTAGTCTATGACAGAATTTCCTTCTTGTAGTTGTCCTTTCTTGATGTCCAGTTTAAAACGAAGTTAGAGTTTAATACAAGATAGTGATCAGCTAAAAATATGAATTAGAAACTTCTCTTACGTTTCTAAAGAAAGTTCTTCCCCTTTATCTGAAAACCTTTCACTTGTAAAGGCTATAAATTATGCAAATAAGTGCCTATAGTAACACAACCAATCATATGAGGCTACCTCTGGAGACACTGGAGTTATAGTAAACTATTCCGAAGAGTCTTCCGAATACGTTTGGCTTCTGTTCCGATATCTCATGTGTTTTTCTGTCCAATTTCTTTACAGCACTAAAACGAGGAAACCTGAACCTGTGAACTCTTGTGAAAGAATGTTAGGAAGAAGGGTTATGCAAGGGTTTAAATGCAGAGTGTGTTGCAGAACAAAGCAAAGCAGATAGGCAATTAAGAAAAGAACACAGGCTTTCTAACCAGCGGGCTGATTCACAGACTAGCCAAGTAACTTATTAGTTAACTAACAATACACTTGGTTGCGGTTGCGCAATGATAAATATGTGCAGTCTCAATTAGCAAGGTGCATCACTAGAATAAAAGAATATAGACAGAAGTAAACAGTAACAAGCAATCAGTTACAAGAATCGCTCAAAGCAAACGAGACTGATAACGATAACGATGACAATGCTGATGTATATGATCTTGATTGATGCCAGTTATAATTATAGGAACAATAGCAATCATTAGGATCATGGTCACTCTGACAAACAGAGACATCAGTAGCAACTGCTTCATTGATTTCTTTGTCCACAGGAAGTCAAGTTTTATGCGAGCTTTAAACAAAATTCTCTACCCGTGATTCGAGTCTGTGATGTAAAGGTACTGGGGACTGAGTGCCATGGCAAAATAGTGCACATTCCTCTCCGTGACCAGCGTAACTCGTCCACTTCCGTCTAGGTTGGCCATCTCTATGCAGTCGATGTTTGCATCTGCCCAGTACATCACGCCCTCTGTAGAAAAACAAAACACATCGTAATCGTAATCTCGAGATTTCTACAGCGCCCAACGAAAGCTAAGTCGCGGGAACCAGCTTATTCACAGGCGCTCAGTCAAAACAAAATCGATAGGCAAAAGAGTTCGGTTCCAGGTCAAGATCCAGGAGTCAGGCAGTCAGAGAGACTGAGGTCAGTCTCTGAAATTACCGCATCACCTAAGATATTACCTTTGAAGCATTACTACTGAAGAACATGACCAGCATAAAGTTTTTAAAATGTTAGCGGTTATAATTTTGTTATTTTACTAGTGTCAAATGTGTTATATTGCCGCTAAAACTTATTCTTAAACTTGCAATTATTACTTTAATATATGGCTTCAAAGTTCTGGAATAGAATTGGTCCGGTGTTTTGTTAAAACCTCTATTTTAAGTAGAAATTGCCTGATCTCGAGAACGAACAATGCCAGTATGAAAACTCTTGCCTTCAAAATCGATTGCCAATGCATTTGGCCAGACCAAGTTGTCTGTAAGAATTGTTCTGCGTTGGAGTGTCCTAAGATTGATAACGTGTATTCCAGGTTCATTTCCCCAGTCGGTGTAGAACAGGTCTCTACGGACGAGAAAAGCAGCGCAATACAACATAATATAAAGCTCATTTGCATCGCTGGTGTATATCAAAACGATAGCTCTACCGACTGTTATGTCTACGCCTTCGACTGTGTGAAAAACAGTCATTTTTAAATACCAATATGCACTTAGCCAGTTTAACGGCCTTAATTTCTTTGCTCCGGGTAAAGTCGTTGGTATTGGGGTGAGCGTTACTCAGATTCAGTGTTGCATTTTCTCTGTAGACCAAATATAGGCCTATAGTTATTAGAGAGATCGAGGCCAGGTCATGAGTCAAAGTCCAGTGACAGGTTTTCTAGGTTAAATTAGTTTTTAGATGGTAGCAATGTTTTTGCCAGGACTCAACCAGCAGCTGAACTTTTAGTGATGTCTTACATTTATATTTTCCTATTTTAAAATCGGTTAATTCAATGTTCTCACTAGACTGAGCATGTACCTCTTGGTCAGGTAACTTTGAGGCAACATTCAGCAGTCTGCATTCAACACTGAACCGCAACTGGTTTACTTCTAATACAGTCCTGAACACCTCACCTGTTTTCTGTGTCTAGAACCAAAGCGCGCGGTTTCATTCCGGTTTCCGTGTAGATGGGAACTGGCTGACTTCCGTCCAAGTTCATCCCTACGATCTTTCCAGGAATTCCTGCATCCGCGTAGTAGAGCTTTCGGTTTTCAATGTCCAGCGCCAATCCGTCTAGCGGTGCTTTACCTACATTTAGTAAAATAAGATAAGGTAAGGTAAGGTAAGAGGACAGAAAAAAATAGAGCAATCGCTTAATCCTTGTGTGCCTATCAAGAATACTGCTATTGCTTCGACTGTATAGGATCTTTCGACTAAAGTGCACTCTAGATCACAAATCAGCAGCTTCTTTCACTGCAGACTAAACATTGCTTGACAACATATTGTGAATTTCACACGACGCCATTAGTTGATGCTTTGTCCATTAGACACAGCGCAATAGAAGTTTCTAATTATTAGTGACTCAACGAGATTCGAACGCCTGAAACAGCACCGACCTTACGAATGTCTTACCATAAAGAAACAATGTCATAACATATTTACTCAATTCAGTCACTGTGTGGGCCTAATCGAGCTAAATTAGACCTGCGGAATTATACATCTTTACGAGATTTTCAAAGGATCTAATAAGGATCAAAGGACTTCTAAAAGTTACGGTCATTTTTTGTTATGCTATATTAAGTTATGTGCATTATATATTAGACTATGTTCATTTATATGTTACGTTATATTCATTTTTATGAAATTCTATGTTCATTTTTATGCTTATTTTATCTTCAGTTTATGTTATGTTATTCATTTTTATCTTATGTTATGTTATATTTATTCTTGTGTTATGTTATCTTTGTTCTTATGTTACGTTGTGCTCATTTTTATGTTCTGTCATGCTATGTTGTGTTTAAGTGTAGTCTTGGTTAAGATTCTCTTCAGAAATGACTGAATTTAATCACCAAGGGGATCTCTGAATATGATCGTAGAGTTTCTCCCACTTCCGTCAAGTTTGTTCTTTCCGATCAGTCCCTGGTCGACATCGGTCCAGTAGAGCTCCATTTCCACTGGGTCGAAGGCCACAGCCGCTGGGATGATTGTTCTCGCCGTTAGAAGTGGAATTATGTCACCAGATTCCAGGTCGATCTGATAGAGATTCTGTCTGTGTTCGTTGGTGTCGACCACGACGAGGAAGTTGTCCTGAACAGGATCTAAGAACGTAACAGAACGATCTCAATTCAATTCAAACCAGTTTTATTAACAACCATTGTTCATCAGCAAATGATCGTATCATTCATGATTTTACAGTACATTAAAGAATATTATTTGGATGAACACAGAAAGAACAAGTTTTCCGCTATTGGGCCCAAGTTACTAATACAAAAATTTCATAGTTGATGACCGACAGCAATTTCACTGGACTATAAATATATAAGAAGTACTTGCATTTGTCAATTTATATAACAGGTACCACAAGTACATATAGTAGTACAAATAGGCCCTTGCATATTTCGCTAATAAAACAGTTTCAATAGTATAGATTAGGAATGTCAATTTGCATCGATTGTTAGGACACAGACTGAAAAGAATCTCAACAGAACGCACTGCGTGTATATCAAAAGCTGCTGAAAACTATCCTCTTCGATCGCTTTTTTCTGCTTCCAATTTGATACAAGCCCCTGGAAGTGACTTTTAAAACGCCATGCATAACCTCATTACTCAAACGTTTTTAGGTAGGCCTGGTTTACATTATGTAATGCAAAGCAAACCAACTCTGACGTAGAATTTACACGAATGCTATTAAGATAAATGCCATGACATACAGTGCATGACATGGTCTAATTAATAGCAGCCAACCAACCTGGAAATCTGTAGCTGGAATCAGAGGTTGCAACGCCTCCTAGTGTGTTAAACACGGCCAGTGGTTGCTGCTGAGAAACAATCGATGTGTTTCTTTCTATCCTTCTAATCCACCTGCCAACAAAACAAAAAAAATTCAACACTTTTTCCCCTTGTCGTCTGATTCGTTGAAGAAAACTTAGTACATAGTAGGCCAGTTAGTTTGTATATAGATTAACTTCCATAGCAAATTTGCTCACAGGAATCCATTAGAGGAGCTACAAGTCCGATCTCTTCAAAGCGTTGCCTTTGCAAGAGCACAGATTCGTTGGATGCGAACGCGCAGGTTCACAGCTTAACCTGATGACTTTACTGCGCTTTAGTGAAGTATTTAAATGCGCTATATTAAGTGTCCTGATGCGTGGTTGGTTTGTGATCCTACATACATACATATATACCTACATACATATATCCATGCATGAATACATGCATACATACACTATACATGAATTCATAGACCCATGCATACATACATATATACATACATTTATACATACATATTGAATAGGTCTAAATAGGCGAATACGTTTTCTAAATAATTTCAGTAGGGTAGAGAGGTGTGCACGAGAACATCGACGGAAGAGCCCATTGTGCCTTCTCCTGTTTTCCTTCGTCTTGGAACAGCACTTGTTTAGGTCAATTAGATAGCGATGCGTGCAGTGCTGTTGAGAAGTATTTAAAAGTCGCTATATAAAGTGTCTTCATGCCTAAGTACCACCTACTGGAGTTTAGAATTGGAGACGAAGATGTGCTGTTTGCTGACTGCTATGCTTGTCATGGCGTTGGTAGCCACCGTTGGCTCTCTGTGGAGCAGAACTCGGTTTCTTCCGTTCATGTTGGCCTTCCATATCTCACCAGTTAAATCGTCGCTCCAGAACAATTGCTGGACTGTACAACAAAGAAACATTTCGGATCGATTATGACGTGATATAAACACATATGCATATATGAAAGTATGTATGTATGTATGTATGTATGTATGCATGCATGAAAGTAGAAATGTATATATATATATTTATGTAGATATGTTTATATGTATCTATGTAGGTAGGTAGGTATTTGTGTAAATATGTATGTATGGACGTATGTATGAAAGTACAAATATATGTATGCATGTACGTATATAGGGCTGAATATATTGCCACATTAAAGTCGAAACTCGGTGCAGTGGAGAAGGAAGCTTCGGACGCAGTGCATACACACACAGATATACACGTTCATGGGGTCCTCATCTTTGCACAGTCCTGGTGGAAAATGGTGGCCAGTTATGGGCCAAATATGGGTGCATCTAACACGGCTACATAAAAGGAAGAAGACTGATGGCGTCGTTAAGAGAAGAACACAGGAGAGCGAGCAGAAGAAGGACGTGACCTCGAATATATACCCCGCAGTAGGCCTCGTAGTATCCACTTTTAACAATAGTGTGGCTGGAAAGGCCGTTATCGTAATCGTAATCTCGAGATTTCTAAAGCGCCCCACGAAAGCTAAGTCACGGGAACCAGCTTATTCACAGACGCGTTTGCTTGTTTGTTGCTTGCTTGGTTAATGATCAAGTGTTATCTAGCTTAAATGGTGTTAAAGTTCTTTAAGAAAAAAAAGTTCCTCATTAAGGAAACAGTTCTCAGATGACTAGAAAAGTCACCACATATACACACACACACACGCAGAGACCAACTAACAGATTCCACTGTCGATGACGTCGACTTCATCTTGACCCTTAAGATGTATCTTTTGCCGTGATTAGTCTAACCATGAATAGGCAAACTCCGTCGTTTTTCACTTGGCGTTGCATCATAAACTCTGCGACGCATAATGATCAATGCGCATCTTCATTAGCCTCCGTCCTATCAGATCGTCGTTTGTGATAGAGGGCAGAGGGCAGGGGCAGAGGGCAGAGGGACTGATTTAGACAAAGCATTGCATTGGATGGCCGAGGAGACCAACTGAATCATATGGCTTACGTTCGTAATCGATGGCTATCGAAGGGCATCCGATGTTTTGCCCCACGATGACCTCGATATCATAAAGACCATTGTCCGATGTCTTTGCTCTCTTTATCGATCGAGTGAAGCCACAGTCGCTCCAGTATAACTGCCTAACAGTCGAACAAAGACATCATATCTCATTCACTGGATGTTGTACATGTGTTACGGATCGCAAAGACATACATCAGTCATAATACAAAGACAAATGCAGACACGAACGTGACACAGCATCATGCCATTTTAAATCGACTGTAGTCTACAACTCATATAACAGGCATGAAATAAAGCTGATAAGTACAATCAGCTCATGCGATGACATTATGTTTCAATATATTACGGCAGTTATACTATCAGTACCCTATGTTGTTGATCTTGTTTAACTGTTACTTTTAGCAGCGTAATGATTTGATTGGATTCTTTTCAGAGATAAGCAAGTCAGCCTTGTTTTCACACTAGGCTGGTGCCTTTCTCAAAAGCTTTGATCGCTTAATCAGTCATTAAATCAAAATTAACTGAACTGAATTTAACTTAATCAGTCATTAAATCAAATTTAACTGAACTGAATTTAACTTAATCAGTCATTAAATCAAATTTAACTGAACTGAATTTAACTTAATCAGTCATTAAATCAAATTTAACTGAACTGAATTTAGCTTAATCAGTCATTAAATCAAACTTAACTGAACTGAATTTAACTTAATCAGTCAATAAATCAAATTTAACTGAACTGAATTTAACTTAATCGGTCATTAAATCAAATTTGCTGGAGCCTGGATGAGTTGACACAAGGAAAAACCATGGCGCAATCTGTAGGGTGGAGTGGAGTGGGAATTTCTCCCTCTAGTGGCTCATAGCATCCCCATGCGACCGGGGCCCGATGTCTTAGGGAGAAAGCGTTTCCTCTGGCACTGTGTATCCACTGTATATACGAAAGTCTAAATGATAATCACACAGGAATGGAGCTCAACCTTTTAATGACAGATATAAGTAGGAAGAGGTGCTTATCCGGCCACAGTCCTCATCTTAGCTGTAGTCTCTTCTGTAGGATTGCCCACTAAAGTTGGAACCCAAAAGAGTCATGAATAATTATAAACAGGCCAAAAAATATTTAAATGGTAGAAACCCATAAAACATGGTCAGATATCAAAATTTCCGTAAAATCTACACGTGGTCATCACTTGGCCCCATCTGTAAACTTCTGGATCCTGGCTCTGGCTCCCAGGGACTTACCCCATGGCTCTTTGACTTTTGGCGCTTCTATCGCTTTCTACCACCGCTCGATGCCAGGCATTGCATCCTGGATAGGGCTAAACTAAACAGGATTCCATTAGAGTAAACTGTTTAGATTAAAAGAGATTATGTTGAATTCTTCTGAGCAGTACAAAGCCTGCGTTCTCTTATATGCCTTAAAATACGAGATTGCTTAAGCTATGAGTATTCTTTTTTTTATAGTTTTTCTATAAAGTCCTCGCCTGCACGTGATTGATTTTTTCACCGTGGAATCCAAGGCTAATCACACAGATTGTTTTCAGTCCGGTTTCCACCTATTACTTCAACTGACCTGGGTTTTAATATGCATGGCGATTAACGAAAATCCTATAATAGCCTGAGCCGTGATTTAGCCAGACGATTCGTGCTGGCTAGCCTCTTCGTATTGATGGCAGTGGACTTGGGCTTTGAGGTACCTCAATCTGCGTTGCGATTAACGAGGACCCTTTAAAGGCCTGAGCCTTGACGTACGAGTAGCTCTGACTAACCTAGTCGTAATGTCGAGAGCAAGGGACTTGGGCCTTGAGGAACTGTTGGAATAGATGAGCTTGGCATCGCTGCCAAGAGTCGTCATGCGGGCGATTCTTCCAAGGCCCGAGTCCGTGAAATAGAGCAACTCTTGAGATACGTCGACCGCAATATCAGTGATGCAACTCAAGGCTGCAATGAACATCGCAAACTGCAGTCATTTAAACAACGATAACAACATGATTGATTGAACAACGGACAATGATATAAGATACACAAGATACATTGTAAATATAATATAGATATAGATATTATTAGGGCCTATGTATCAATCCTATGTCAATCACAAGATGTGTCATGTATCATTAATTAAATACTTTACAATTTATACATCTATGATATATCGTATATCATAGATCATAAATCAAGATAATATTGGAATTATATATCTTACACCAAATATCAAATATAATAGCTATGATATATTGTATATTTTATATATAATAGATCACATTGATAATAATAATAATAATAATAATAATAATAATAATAGTAATAATAATAACAATATTATTGTTGTTGTTGTTGTCGTCGTCATCATCATCATCAAGAATCAGATACATATAACGCAATAATTTTATAAATTCGCCTGGGTAGCTGAAAAAAAGTCTTCAAATGTTTGCGAACTGAAACTAGAGAAAGAGAAAGATCACTCAAAGCTGACGGTAGTGAATTTCATAGATGTGGACCAGCGGGTGAAAAGGCACGGAAACTACGAGTCTTGTTTGGGAATTTGGGACAAACAATTGGCCAGGGGAAGGTGGTCCTTAAGTTTACCCTGGTGGGGTTAAGTATGGGGGAATACATAAGTCATCAAGGTAGCTCGGTGTTAGACCACGAAGCATCTTGTTTACAAGGACAGCAACTTTGAAACTGGATCCGAACTGTAGAAGATTACCAAAGCAATCTTGGAGACATTAACTGGAACTGGAATTGGAACTGGAAATACACGAGGAAGCTGAAGAACAAAGCAAGCAGCTGCACGGTTAACTGATTGTAGCCAGTCATAAAGACGACGAGAAAGAGAACTTGAGTATCGAACTGCAATTGTCTAGGCGTCATAAGACAAGTGAACGGATAAGAGAATGGGCAGCACCAAGAGGTAGAGAATGACGCGTGGAAAGTAACAGATGAAAGTAACAGGATCGTGTCATGTAGGCAACATGAGATTCCAGTGTCAACATAGAATCCAGAGTCACACCTGGGTCACTAATTTCTGTATTTCTGGAGCCCTATAGTTTATATACTATATAATCTATATACATATATAGTTGAGCACTATGTTTATATAAATATAATTTCTCATGTATGAGTCGCTTACCTGATGTGTACTGGAAGATGTAACTGTTAATTCTGCCATCCAGCGATACTTTTCCAATGGCGTTTGTTTTGTTGTCTATCCAGTAGACGTATTTGTGGACGAAATCGAAGTCAACTGCTGTCGGAAAACGATCTGCGAGTGGAAGGATCGCCCTCAGTTCTCCAGTTCCCGGTCTCACCTGGAAAATGTTGCGTTGGAGAGTGTCGGCCACAAGAATGTAGTCCTCGCTAAAGGGCTCTGAAACAAACATGCAGACCAACTACACACAAAGATCTGGGTCTCTGCTGCTACGAAACGGTGGAATTGGTACCAGCTTTGGATGGAGTGTCCCTTGAGCGTCTGCAGGAACGTTGGAAATTGTGTGCTCGTATCAGCCGATATCGGGGCATGGTAAAATGGTAAATGGCCAGATGGCAGGAATAGTGTATATCTGTCATCATTGTATAACAAGTGTTGGTTATTCAAGAAGTAAGCATCGCCGTAGAAAAAGGGATGACTTTAACTTTGACTTCTCTTTCTTGATTAGCTTCAGCTTTGATGATTTTGCAACACCAACAAGTTTATGGCAATTATGTAGACCATATGTATACCTATTTATTTGTAACTGGCATAAAGTAATCAGAAATTTTGGCGAATTGAAATCTTGAAACCGGCCTAAAAAAATTCTAGTGGACTAAGGAAATGTCCTCAGAAATTTTCGGGGGTACAAAAGCAGTCTTCCGTCCTAAAAAGTCTCTCGATGACAAAAAAGGATAATCAGAATTGTCCATCATGCAGCGTCTCATCCATAGTACAGTTGGCTCCGCCTCTTCTCAACTTCTGGG
The DNA here is from genome assembly GCA_964023275.1 of Norana najaformis. Classification (NCBI taxonomy): domain Eukaryota; kingdom Metazoa; phylum Annelida; class Clitellata; order Crassiclitellata; family Hormogastridae; genus Norana; species Norana najaformis. The sequence goes on from OZ029915.1 coordinate 43,401,103, forward strand.
ATCTTGCAACATAAAAATTTGTAACAGCGCAATTTTTCGCGAGGATAAGGTTCAGATACTGCTTACGTTTATATTGCGTGCACGCTGCACTTGGCACCGAAGTACCAATCTTAAGTCTATTCTTGCTTGTACTTGCTGCTCGAGTACTTGCACTTGTTCACTGTTATTTCGACTCTTGTGTTTGTCTCTTTTGTTTCTTTTATGGCGGAGGAAGAAGTCATTTATCACAAGGAAATCTTAGTAGAAGGCTTTTAAACGAATCTAATAAATTTGTATCAGATACCAGATCAGTCAGAAAATTGATCCAGCGATTGCCGAAACGCAGGACTAATGGCGCCTTGTGAGGGACGGACCACACATGGAAACAAACCATCGGAATGTAGGACTACTTACGTGTTGTGCAGTTGATGTTGTTCGGTCCAGGAACAAAGCCAATAGAACACTCGCAAGATCTCGAAAAGGAAGAGATGCTGAAGCATAAGTGACTGCAACCACCGTTTCCCAATTTACACGGACCTGTGAAACACCCGAAAGCAGTCAGAAAACACATACGATGATGATAATAATGATTAGGCTATTATTATCATTATTTTCTTCCCCCGGTATTTAAAAACTTATTGGAATTATTATTATTATTATTATTATAATATGTATTTGTATTATTATATGTATTTGTATTATTATATGTATTTGTATTATTTGTATTTTTATTAGTTAACCTAAAGTATATAAACCAGGGTGAGTGGAAAAACTATTCTATGCAAGGGAGAGTGTAGCTGTTATTTTTACCTGAAGTAAGTGCAATATGGAGGGAGAGAAAAAAATCTCCAGACACTGTTATTGACATCTAGAACGGCTATACGTTCCACCAGGTTCCGACAAGGAGAAGGTACTGCGGGAAGTTACTGAGTTGAAAATTTGAATTGTTAGTGCGAGGCAAATTTCTCTCACATAACCGGACATGCTAGTTATGCTGCGTCCCAGATCCGTGATGAATGTTAAGCGAGTAATAATAATGGGATCGAGGTTTTCAAAAGCTAAAGAAACAGAGTGAAGGCTTGGGCATTTCTGTACTTGGTAAGGAGGGTATTATCAAATTACAATTGCATTGTATTGTATTGTATTGTATAAAGTGTTATGTTGCGAAGATTGGGCTGTATTTAAAGTTTTTAGCCACTGCCAGCTCCTCTGCCCGATTAGCCTTAGCTGAAGTTGCTTGGCAAGCTTATATAGGAAGCAACTTCAGTTAATTCCTACTTGTCTTTCATGTACGAAGTAACTGGATAAGTTATAACAATAACATTATTATTACTTAACATTATTATTTATTAATAAGTAATAATAGTAATATAATAATATATTGTTATTCGTAGTCGTCGCTATAATCATAATAATAATAACAATCATATTCATCATCAACATCATTATTATCATCATCATCATCGACAACAACAATAGCACTTATTATGCCTCATATCCCTACAATCATTGCACTCCTAAAAGCATTTCGCCTTTCACCCTGGATTGCAGTTTCGTTGCAAGCCTGACGATAATTCTTATTTACCCCGAGAATTACAACGAAATACCGAACTGATGGACTGGTAATGTAACTGATTTGCCATAGACAAGTAGACTTACTGGCGACATCTGGCTGATTCGATGGAGCATAGATGGCGGTGTCGATGACTCCAGTCAATCTCGTCACTGGTATTCGGGCGTAGAAATTCAGACTGCTTCCGACCCTGTAAACCGTGAATTTTGGTTGCAGTCTGTCTCCAACGAACACATAGTTCTGCAATTCAAAAGAGGGTGAATTCATCTGGCGCCAGGTTTTAAAGCATCGGTGTCTGCCTTTGTAATTGCAATGTTAATCAGAATTTGTATAGCGCTGCTCCAGAGAAGCTACTTAATCATTCATTCTTTCGTTCGTTCATTCAGAGCATTTATACACTTATTAACTAATTAGACTAATTATAACTAATTAGGGAGCTTTCGACGCTAGCCAGAATGTTAAAGTTATGGTGAAAGCCAATGTGGTCCCCACCTCCTCTCCCCTCCTCTCTCTGGTCTCCTGGCAACCGGATTTGGTTCTTGACATGGCACCTTTGGACAACTCCACGGACTTGACGCAGCGCTCGTGAATGAACTGGGCCCTGCGCTCAGCTTTTACGTAGCGCTTTAGAAATTTCGAGTTTACGATTACGATTACAGTCCGCCACAAGAGGCACACAGTTGCCTCAGCGAGCAAGGGTGCGCATTTCGTAATTGTAATCTTAAACTCCTCATGTAGACATTTTCTCTTAAGCTGAGTCATTTGAATCAGTAAGTTCACAGGCTCTTTGAGTCAGGTTCGTTTCCTAGTCGTCCGGTTTTGTTTATGATGATTTATCCGATCGCTTTCTAGGATTCGTGCAGCTTCTTTTTGTTCTCATATTATTCGCGAGATGGTGTCGCGTAAAGTAGCGCCTTCTCTAAACATATGAAATGGATCACGGGCAACGCATAGATCTTGGTCTATTTATCAAATAGATTTATTACCTTGTACATGGCAAAGCTGGCGGCTGTAGATAATTCGGAATGTCTCCAGACGTTGATGTTCGTCCCATCGAAGTTCACTGACCCAATTGCGCTGTTCGCTGTGTCCAGCCAGAACAGCCTTTGACCTTGAAAGTCGATAGTCAAGGTCGAAGGCGACACCAGACGCGACGAAGGTACGATCACCGTACGATTACCTCCGCTCAAGGTCGATCGCTCGATCTTCGGATTCGAACCAGCATCGCTCCAGAATAAGTGCCTGAGACAACAGCAAAGATTAGCACTACACACATGTATGTAGGTATGTATGTATGTATTTGTTTATTTATTTATTCATTTATGCATGTATGTATGTATGTATGTATGCATATAATATGTGTGTAATATGTATGTATGTATACGCATATATGCACAAATGTATGTATGTGTGTATGTGTGTAAGCAGTAAGTAAAGGTAAGGTAGGTAAAGTAAGGTAAGGTAAGGTTAGGTAAGGTAATCTGCTGTTGAGTTATACTGCCTCCTTACCCCCGGAGTGGGTTGGCAGCGACATCTTGCGGCGAATTGAGATCGGTGTCGATGATTGGTTTCCAGATGAGAATGAGTTCCAATGAGAGAACGCAAATGCGCTTGTAATATGCATCGACCCAATACAGAGAATTCGAAATCCAGTCGATCGATATTCCTTTCACCTGCGAAAGAAAAAAGTTTAAGTCTTCTTCATGAAATTCACAGGTCGACCGATCGATGAATGGGTGCCAGGCCATTTAAGGTCCAAGCGAACGGACCGTGATAGTCCGAGATGAAAATCTCTTAAATATAGCCACGATCGGTACGCGAGCCGGCATCTTCACTTACAGAGGCGCCCGATGTATGCTGGCAAGCGCACGTCACATCAGTAGCCGCCTTCCAGGGTACAGTAGATACTTGTAAGCACGCTGGCGAAACATGTAGGTCTTACTTCGAGAGGAAATGCCAACAGAAGCTCATCCGAAAGGACAGACCCAGGAAGTGCATACCTGAAACTTGGCCCAGTACTGAAGTTATTGAATGCACGTGATCGAGAGGGTAGCAACCCGCGTGACTTCGCAAACTCGACAAAGCAAGGGATGAAGGCATACGGACACATGATCTCTCAGGCATATGATCTGTCAGTAATTCAGTAATGATCATTGCTCGCTACTATAATTACAGCTGACATGATCTGTCGGATCTTACTGGTATACGTTGTGAAACAGCTGTAATTATAGTAGCGAGCAATAATCATTACTGAAAAATTAGGCTTCTTTAAGACACGTAGGCATAAATGTACGGTACGGTTGCCGAGTGGTTAGAGCATGGGTTCAAGCCTCCTTCCCTGAGATGTTAACGGTGTAGGGACCTTGAGCAAGTCTTTCACTCACAATTGCTCAGCGCCATCGACGATGCTTAGTCATTAGATAGTGGCGCTTAATGAATGCAGAAATCATGCAAATGTACGCGATTTTATATAGCGACCGTACGGTCTCGACCCTGCTCTTTTGCAAGGAGTTGATCGGCTGAGGTCCTTCTCCACCGCTGCCCATTTGAATAGGCGCCACGCCATTTAAGGTGCCCGTGTACGGGCCGTACTAGCCCGAGATTTAAATCTCTGAAATATAGCCACTATTGGTATGCGTGCATATCTTCTATACACACCCAATTTCATACACCTGGCTGACGCATACGCATGGATTTCCTCTCATGGAGAAAGTATGTAAGGCAGCTGATATGTGGAATGTGCAAACTTGAAACCCTGGGTGGCTTCTGCCTCTCATAGCTCAGCATCTGACCCATCGGAACGGTGACTTTTCAGTATTGTCTAGGAACTTTAACAATACATTGTACTATATTTCAATTCAACACACCGCATTACATTACACAACATGACATTACATTGTTATTGCCACATTACAGTATGTCGTCTGAAGTTAAATTCATCGTATACACGAAAACAAGTCGCTATGGTATTCGATAGAGTAAATACACTATTGAATTACTACAACTAACATATTACTGTAACGTGTTGCGTTACAGTAATATGTTTTTAATATGTTTTTATGTCTTTTTGACAGAATTTGAACTCGGCTTATGCTCTCCGGATACACTAGGTGAAGCGACCAGTAGAATGTTGTAGAGATTGCCACACGCCAAAGTCATATCGCTTGAGAGGAAATTTGGCCTGGCCATCCTGAATTTTGGATATATCTTATATAAAACACTATAAATGTGAGACCCCACCAGGGTCAAATTGGCCTTCTAATATCTCTTATAAAATATACTGGCACTATAGAAGTCATTGCGCAATATCTGTTTACTAGCATACTTGATCGCTGACTTTCGTCGGATTGACATAATAGAATGTGGAGTGGTTGTTGTAGATGTATGCGCCGACGTTAAGAGTTCGTCCTCGTGGATCGGTGAAGTAGAGCTGATGGCGCCTGTAGTCGTAGGTCAGCATCTCAAAGCTGTTATCCAGACTGTTCGCGTCGACGCTGTCGATCGTGAGTCCAAGGTCGTTGCTAATGTTACTGGCCAGCTTCGCCAGGTATAACTCCGGATCCCCGAACAGCTTGTGGATCGTCGACACCTGCGACGAACTGATCTTCGTCGTCCACACCAAAGCTATCGAAGTGTCCACTGTACAAACGCAAAAGCTGCTGAATAAAGGGCTTGCTGTGCGTTTGTGTCGCTTTGTATATAGCTCATACCAGCATGAATTAAAGCGGTCGAATTGTCAACTGCGTCAAGCGCAAATAATCTAAAAACACGGCTTACGTGTCCTACATCAAGACATCATAGTTTTCTCTCTATTCTTTGTCTACAGTGCATGCAGGTAATGCACCTGAACATTTATAAAGCACCGTTTAGAAACATCTCAGAGGTCTTTAACCTGTGGGTAAATGTCTTCATATGCGACTTCAAATACCAACAGTTGCAAATACAGTTTTCTGCTGTGCTAACACCATGCGAATACAAACAAACTCCACATACTTCCTCAGGGACTTTGATATAATTTGCAGCAAGTGTCAGAAGCGCAAACAGTGGCATCTAGTGAGACTGAGGCAAGACTGTACATGGTCCTCGAACAGCCTCCCTTTGGCTACGAATTTCATGGTCAAGGTACCTAATGACAACTCCTGAAGTGACATTTTGACTTAAACCATTTCTGAGAATCTATCTTCTTAGGGCGCCATGTAAATTCTCCATTACACTATACTAAATAGCATCATAATTTATTACATGCATTAGGGCATATATATGATCTAAATCACAGAATTTCAATTCACCAAAAATCCAGTTACGCTACATGAATTACGTGATATGACATTTCAAGAAAGAAATGAAAAACAACGAAACCTGTATATATTATTATTATTATTATTATTATTATTATTAAAGTAGTTTAAATTTAAGTATTATTAAAGAAACCTGGATTGCAGTCGAGTTCATCGCTGTTGTCACCGCAGTCGTTAACTACATTGCATTTCTTTTCAGCGGGTAAACATCTCATGTTGTTACACCGGAAATCCGCCGGAGAACACACTGTATAGATCGAAAGAAACCGGAACAACAGTCCCTATCATCAACCGAGTATGTAGGAAGCACACAATTGGGCATATGCAATTTTATACTTTGGCAATAACTAGTAAAAAGTCAATAGCTTGTCGGGCTTAAAATAACATTGGGAGTACTGGGAGTACTAGTAGGGGTGGAATAGTACACAAGCAATAGTAAAAAGCAATACTGATACAAGCATATACTGTGATGCTAAATAGTGAACAGGCTATGCCTTACCGGACTTATAATGTAACAGAAGCAGTGGCAATAATAATAATAATACTAATAATAATAATAATTATTATTATTAATTAGGATGATATTTTGTGTTATATATTTACTTATTATTGATTACTATATTATATAGTCTTATTATTGTAGGGCTATTTATTGTTAAATTTTATATCACTGTTATGTCTGTTAGCTCGTGATGCCTGTGTTTAGATTAACTAAAAGTATTTTACAAATCCTGAGGCAGGAGAGAACAAACTCACCCTGAGCGGATGCCTTTGGAAGGTACATGAAGAACGAAAAAGCGATGCCGCTCAGTAGGACGGAGCAGCCGAAAAGGCAACGCATCTCTATGGTTAAACTGTTCTGGTAGACTTCTGACTTATGTTGTATTCTAAATCGGACATTGAACGAGTTCTATGCTGCAACTGCAAATCCCAACAAACGAATGAACCCGCCGTCCACAGCGAGTCGATTATAAAAGCCTATTCCTTCAGACACTGCGGATGATCGGCTGTCACGTGCTCATCTGAATTTTCCGTTTATGCTCTATGGATGCGGTTTATATGATATAAAGGGATGTGCGCTTGGTATTCAAGAGTCATGATTTCCACCTAACTAATTACGATAGCAGGAAGTTTGCTGAATACATAATTAGCTGAACACTTAATTATCACGCGGATTTGATTGTTCTACAGTACTGTAATAGAAACACTTGTTGAATCATACTTTATACAGCTATCTCTGAATATGGTGTCAACTGTCAATCATCTGATCTAATCTTGTCTAATCTATAACTTCTATTGCGCCGCTATCATAATCCCATTGCATTGCTTCAAGTGAAATCTTAATCAAAGCTATAATCCAGTGGAGAAGTCAGGTTGAATTTCGAAAGGTCGGAGTATCCAGAAGTTACGACGGATAAGCAAGTTGAAAGAGATTAGTCTTAAGTTTAGACCTTATTGATATTAAAGTACTGATAGAGCGAACAGAACTGGGCAGCGAATTCCAAAGCCTTGCACGAACTACCGAGAACGCTCGAGAACCAAATGTTGTTCTTGTACGAGGGACGACAAGAGCTATAGCTATGCGCGTTCCTCAAAGGATCACATACAAACTATGTCTGATCACTTTCAAAGCACTGAATGGCCTCATGCGGGACTACATCTCCGAATTTTGTATTCGAGTCGGAGATAATGAGAACAGATGTCGGCTGAGGTCCTCGTCGAGGAACCAACTGCAGGTCCCAAGGTCTACCACGCGGTTTGGCGAAAGCTCTTTCTCGATTGCCGGACCCGCTGCGTGGAATAGCCTTCCCGACCACGTGAAGAATGCTCCATCCTTGGATAACTTTAATTAAGAAAGGGCTTTAAACGTTTCTATTTAAATTATCGTATGACTGTAGTTAATTTTCTATTGTCGCCTGAACTTATGTACAGCGCCCTTTTCTTCGGCCTCGGCCGTGTTACGGCGCTATATAAATTGTCTTATTATTATTATTATTATTATTATTATTATTATTATTATTATTATTATTATTATTATAGTGTTCTTCGAGTGCAATATTTGTTAGTATGATGGGATGGAACATAGATGGGTCGACTGATTTAAATGCAGTACTTTTGAACTTTAAGACAGATCGCAAACTGAGTTTATTGCTTAATGGGTAATCAGTGTAGCGAATGCAATATTGGCGTAATAAACTGATATTTATTGTACGTGTCTTTGTCAAAACTCCCTAGCCTCTGGCCATAGTTTTGAACCAGTTATAGTTTGTGCAGATCTTCCTAAGTGATGTCAATGAAAAGTGAGTTACAGTAGTCAAGTCTACTAGAGAACAATGCATCTGCTAGTGGGATCAAGATAGTATAAGTGAAATGTAATCTGTTACTACGGATATCTCGTACGTGAATTGAGCTGATTTGCATACAGGCCGAATATAGTTAGAAAATGCCATGATGGAGTGAAATATTATGCCTTAACCGCTTGCGCAATCAATCCGATTCACAAGCAAGCCACTCAACTGAACAGAAGTAAGGCAATCAAATTTTTGGAGTTGTTGACTCATGCCTTGGAGAAAGAACTCGGTGTTGGAAGAGAGCCAATCAGCGGCTCTTTATATTTGCTATTGTACTCTTTTGCAATTGACACTCGTTCCGAAACTGCGCAGTTTTTCACATTAGGCCTAAGCGTCTGGAGCTTACTTGCTAGTTTTCTTGCTCACTCACTCGCTCAGCTTTGTATTGCGTACTGGCATTCCACTACTCGTGTTCTGATAATAGGCCGAAGTAGGCCTACTGCATCGACAGACGACACCTTCTGTTCAGCTCGGGTAATTTTGCTGATCCAAGATTCTCGCCGAGTGATTGCGGGTTCGACCTTCAGAGGCGGATTTTAGTTCAGTTTTTAGAACTCACTCATGGTTCAGCAACTGTTATTGTGATCTAATTTCAACCGATGGCATCCAGGAAGTAAACTTTACACAGTTAGCTCAGCCATATAGGATGTCCGGGATTTGGCGAGGTATCATCCTTAATTGTATTATCAGTACGATTGTTTACAAATGCTTCACTTGAAACGATAGTCTAGCGATTAGCATGCTTGACTGTCAATTGAAAGGCCTGGGTTCAAATCCCCGCCAGGGAAAAAAGGTGTTCAAAATTTCTGCTCTATTGCGCCCCATATTGCAAACTCAGCTATAAAATGAGTACGCTGACCCACACTGTTCAGTGGGAAGCTCAGGCGGCGAGGGAGAGGAATGGCCACCCGGTCTCGTGTGCTGAGGCCAAGAAAGTGAAGCTGCTAACACTTAATACCCATGGGTGCCGAAAATACTTTGCAGTTAGTTTCGTGGTTAGTTTAACCCGATACCGACGAGATAATTATTTTCGCCCGCAGCCCCGACGACTAGCGATTTTGCCGTAAAACGCCCTATTAATTAAATAGTTTTCAACTTGTTATATCTCAGTCAGTTCTTGACATACAAGCATGAAATTAACATTGCTCTTTAGCATTTAATCCCCTCTTCCTTCCTCTGCCAGAAATTTTATTCAAAAAGTTTGGGAATACAAAGTTGCCTCAAACTGTAGGCCTACCACATCCCATTTTTTACTTTTTTCAGAAAAAAATCAGTAACAACACGTATAGCGTCAGCACGAAACTTGTACTGAAGTAAATACCAGTCAAAACGCAAAAGAAATTTTGAAAAGGTTTTCACAAATGAAGGAGATACAATATATTTAGTATGTAGATCGTAGTCGTAGAAATCGAAGAAAATATAAGAAAACGCTTGAAAACTAAGAACTCGTTAACTCATCAGATCTTGGTAATTTTTTGACATGCAGAATTGAGGCTAGCATAAGCATTTTATCTTCTATTCCCATCCATCTGTCTAGAATTTCGTAGAACGGACATCAAGAAGGCCAGTTTTCTTGGAAAGAAATTCTTACTGCACCATTTCTCATATCATCGAGTTAGACCAAGGGAGTTTTCTCAAAGTGTGACAGTTTTTCTCCCATCATCAGAACGGGTTTGTGCGATTTAATTCCTTACAGAAGGAAGAGAACGCACATAGCTGCTAAATCAATAAAACTATTTGATGTCAAATTGCTTTTAAAGGAAGACGGCTTACATACGGTTCGCGGAAATACTATTCATTCGCAGAATAATTAGACTGTCTACGTGCCTCATTATGTTTACAGATAAAATGCTGGATTCAGCTAATCTGGCTATCAGTCTGTGACAGAACCTAACTGCACTGAAGTTGACTGCGGGCAGCAATGTTGGCCGCATGCATATACATGTAAAGACATAGACCAAGGGATCCAATCAGGTGATCGCTACAATGACTTTGTATGAAGGAACTTAGTTTATAGCAGAATGGTGGCCTACTTTATAAAGGTCTTTGGGTTTCATATGAAATACGAAACGTTTTTGGTCTATAGATGGGCTTTATGTAAAAATATGGAAGGTATTTACTGTAGAACCTATATATGGGCCATATATGAAACATGAAAAGTATTTAGAATCTATAGATGGGCCATATACGAAACATGAGATTTAAATCTCGGGCTAGTACGGTCCGTGCACGGGGACCTTATATGGCGTGGCGCCCATTCAAACGGGCAGCGGTCGTGAAGGATCTCACCTGATAAATTCATTGCAAAATGAGCAGGGTCGAAGCCATACGGTCGCTATATAAAACCTATACATTTATACATTTATTTATTTATAAAAGGTATTTAGAACCTATATGTAGTCCATATATGAAATATGAAAGGTATTTAGAACCTATATAGGGTCCATATATGAAATATGAAAGGTATTTAGAACCTATATAGGGTCCATATATGAAATATGAAAGGTATGTAGAACCTATATATGGTCCATATATTAAATATGAAAGGTATTTAGAACCTGTATGTGGTCCATATATGAAATATGAAAGGTATTTAGAACCTATATGTGGTCCATATATGAAATATGAAAGGTATTTAGAACCTATATGTGGTCCATATATGAAATATGAAAGGTATTTAGAACCTATATGTGGTCCATATATGAAATATGAAAGGCATTTAGAACCTATATATGGTCCATATATGAAATATGAAAGGTATTTAGAACCTATATGTGGGCTGTGGTTAAACCATGAGAGGTTGTTGGTGTAGATTCTAGAAATGGTCTTTATATGAAAACGTGAAAGGACTTTGGAGCCTATAGATGGGGTTTGATCGAACAGCTAAACGCCAGTTCACATGACAAACATTTGACATGAAAGATTTCATGAACAGGTTGTCAGATTGTTGTTTGCTCTGACCATCTCTTCATTCCTGATTGACTGATGATGAGGCGCACTGAAACTCGGAAGCTGCAGACTCACAAAGAAAAATAAGCCTTGAACCACAATGGATTGTTATTTTTAATCAATGCATTCATTTATATGAATTATCTAACAGCTAACAACTTAGTCTTAATTAATTACAAAATTTAAATTGCTGCATTTTTTTAGACAGACCACGATCGTCATTCATGGTCTCCGAAGCAGGATACTGAAGCTGAAAGGTCTTTCGGCTGAAGCGCAGACACGACAATAACAATCCAATCAACCGCGCATGAATTAAGATGAATTAAGCCATATTTCTTACGGGTGACCTGGCTCAACAACAAATTTTCACTTCAAGAGGTCGATCTGGGGCTAAAACTTCGAATCATATCACTCTCAAAATGTTATTTTATAAAAGCTGAGCTGGGCCTAGGTCTATAGAGTTTCATATGTCCACATAAGTATATATATATATGTATGCAGTGCGGTGTTGTAGTCTGTAAGTTTATACGTATTGTATTTATATTGTATTGAACCAGCTACGCGGACCATAACTCCGCTACTGCCGTGCTCGGGTGGTGGCAATCGGAAGCCTGGATATTGGAGGAGGGCTACGCTAATCATCCAACGTCGTTAAACAGAAATTGCATGTATATATGTATGTATGTGTGAATGCATGCATGTATATATGAATGTATGTATGTATGCATAGACTACAGGACTATTCATATACCATTATACCCTAAGTAACTATGGTAGTCGCTTTTATTAAAGATATCATGCCTGCGAGACACTGGGGCTTTAGATGTAATACGATTACAGTTATCACGAGACTTAACGTTTGAAATTAAGGGAAAGAACTTCTTAGTAAAATATCAACAGCAGCACAAGTAAGTAAGCAACGCGTTTGCTAACACGCCATATCATCAACTAAGCATCTAAAAGCTCTACAAAGAAATATATTATGCAAACTTCTCAGTGCCATGAAAAATTGCCTTCAGTAAATTCTAAGATGAATATGTTCGCAGGACTTTTCCAAACGAAACAGTCGAATCAGCATTTCATGAAGTTAAGAGTCATGTTATGTTTAAATAAATCCAAGTCAGAAACGATGCATATGAAGTAAAAAAGATCCTTCAATATGATTAGATCGAATTGCGGTAGATAAATCCTACTTCATGAAATAAACAAAAAGAAGTCATTTGCAGTCGACGAGAAAATAATTCAGACAGAAATTGAAGGGTATGCTTTATAGGAGAGTAGTAAACTTCTCGAATGCTTCATACTATTGAAGATACAATCTCCCCACACATATCCGGCCATGCAACATAAGTAGATACAATCTCCCCACACATATCCGGCCATGCAACATAAGTAGATACAATCTCCCCCACACATATCCGGCCATGCAACATAAGTATTGTCCCCATGCATTACTGCCAACTTATTGTCGCAACTTAATAGTGTAAACAGTATAACATTTCTACTGAAGTCTGTCTCCGTGTCTTCTCGGATACCCCGCGTGGCTTCCGACCGAACTTACCCTGGAATTTAGCATGCTCACCTACCCTGCCTAAGAAGACTGATGCCTTGAGCAGTATAACAGGGGCACTATAGGATATCCTCGATTATTATTGCTATCATCATCATCATCATCATCATCATCATCATCATCATCATCATCATCATCATCATCATAAGAGAAGCCGCAGTTAATAAAGCCAATTTCGCATATAAACCATAATGTGACGTATATAGTGAAGGCATAGGCAATTATAATTACAATAATTATAATAAGTAATTAGAATTATAATGACGGAAAGGATCGACATAGGCCTAATCGTCTACATGACGACACGATCACAAGATATAATACGACTGCACATAGGCTCTATGAATGATGGTAAAAGCAATACTTATAGCATAACAAACATATAAAACGGCTTCGTAGTGGGTGTTGCGATTTAGATAATATGCATATAACTATAAAAAATACATTTATAAACAGTAAGAAAAGGCAAAGGTCACACACTTGTCTCCACTAAAGCAGAAGAGCCCTAGAAGTGTGGTTGCAAAGTTGATGGATCCTTCGACTGAGGCTCACACACGACCAAAAGAACCCAACAAAAAGATAGGACACCTTTCAACTGCCATTTAGCTATAGACGTGGAAGGAGGCGGTTCTGTCTTCCCCTGCGCCCCTCTTAGTTATATGCCAGCGCCCCTTAGACCAGGTCCGTGTATGGTGGACTGCCAGAACGTGGTGCCTCTCTGGAAAAGCTCTTGCCCTTCCCACGCAAGCAATTCGGGAGCAACCACTGGATGGAAGGTAAATGGTGCCAGATGACCCGGCATTTCATGCACGGGAACCATTCAATGTTAAACCAAGATGGCACTGCTCAGTTTCACTGCGCTAACCAGCGTTGAATTTAGACTTGCAAAGCACCGCCAGTATCATCTAGCCTAATAATATACATGCATTTTCACCTGAGACTTCTATAAGGTCCAATAAAAGCTCATGCATCCACAATAGTTTGTACCAACAGAACGCCAGAGTGCTAATTAACTGATTATAAAAAGCCAGGATCAATGCACAAAAAATTTCGAAAATTTGAATCTTATATCATTATTATAGCACGTGCTTTAGAGACTAGCAATTTACCCAATACAAAAGCAAAGAAACTAATTATGAAGCATGACAGCTTCTGAGTTATGACGGACCTCACGTTTTAACATAAATAAGTTGCATGCTCGACTGCTATTATTTCTGAATTGCGCCACTAAAGACTAAACGTCAGTAGATAGCGCGGAGCAGTTGTACGTGAAGGACTTGCTCAAAGTCCCTACACAGTAACCGACTCAGGGAGGCTCAAAGTCTCACCCCCACACACGGGGAGTGTGGGACTCCGGTTACAAGGCAAGCGACCAAACCAATCGGTCACAATGTTACACGTTCGTCTGTTTTGCTCATAGTGTAACCTACTGTACACCTAATCTGTCTTATACAATAATATTTGGTTGAGGTACATAGTGTTTCATGCCCGATGTGCATTGTACGTTAGCCATTGATGATACCGCATCCTCGCCATATACGGTATACTGGACTCCGGTCCTTCTCAAAGCAGGGCAGCATAACAGTAATATAATAACGCGAGTTTCGTATTGATTAGTAGAAAACAAATTTATTTTGATATAGAAGCGTTGCTATCAAAGCTCGGACTGGAGCACTCTTATTCCTAAATAATGTTTGGCCGTCAATAAATGGAGTCAAGATATCCAACTTCGGCCATGACAGTTTAAACCAGGGTGAGTTAGACGAGGGATATTTATGACAGGATTATCTTTTAAAACATTGTGTGAAGCGTACAGTAAGTTTTATAGTTAACGGTAAAGACCATTTTAGCTTAAACAAACCTTCTAGAAAATTCACATATGATATTGAGTTCCTTGATAGAACCTACGTATTTTCTTAATATATCCGTAGCTTGCATGACGGCGAATCGTAAAATTGAAACAAACTGAAGAAATTAATAGAGCAGGTACTCATTTGTCGGATGTACAAACTGCTTTAGATTAGCGCTAACATTTATATAATAAAATTAATATAATTATGTCATGTCTCAATGATCCGTATATTTCTGGGTTTTTCGGTCGCGTAACTTTTGCACCCACTTAATCTGCAGACTATGTACAATGTCTATTGATACCAAAATACATTTATATATATATATACATGCTGTAATCGCATAAGCTTATATTTAATTCGCTATTCGTTTACTAGAACCTGCATTTGACTCTGAGATTATTACTAAAATTGCATTGTCTCATACGACGTCTGAAGAGGAAGGAAACAGTGAGAGTTTTGCTTTGCCTCGGAGCATCTCGTATGGCTGACTGCCGAACAACGAATTTGAGAATCACCTCCGCAACATCTGGACTTTGTGGCGCTCCGCAAGCAATCGAAACAGGTTTTTCTATTTCCCACCCTCCCTTCTCCTCTTCCCTTCCTGTTTCACCTCCCTGGGACGAGAATAAGCGTCGATTCCTCAGGGACAGGGGCATGTTCTTCAAATATACAAGATGGAAAACGCATGCTTACGCTCCAAATATTTCAAAATCTAGAAAAATTCTGGACAATATATGAGGCACAGAAAATGAAAGAGTAGACCTACTAACAGCATTGGTGGGCGTGAATTTGCAACGAGATATGAGGATAGAAAATTAAAAAGTGAAACTAAGGCAAAACATGTTCCCATAAATTTCTGAAACGGATCGACACCACTTGGTGGAAGTTTGGGGTGGATTTAGATGAATGAGTCGTCGATGACTTCGTAAGTGTTGAGATTCTCGTAGTCTCCGACGACCGTGCTGTAGATATTGTTAAGTGCGAGGTCGTCTTCGCTCAGGATCGGCTTGAAGCTGCCCGACCGGTTAGCGGCCGCCCGAGTGAAGGGCGAGGAAGGCGACGACGACGTACCCTCCCCTCCGTCGTCGCTGCACGAAGTCGTCGACCCTCCGCCTGCACCGCGAATCAGTGTCCCTTCGAAGGGACTGTAGTTGTAGGAGTTGATGCCGCGTTCGGCAGGTGGAGCCACCACCAGACGCTTCTCCAGCAGCAAACGATTCCTGAACAATCAAATCCACATGCTATGCATATATGATATTCATCCATCGCATTTTAAGAAAAAATACAAGTGTCTAGGTAATACTTATGATAATGACACTAATACCAGTAATAGTAAAAATAATATTGATGACGACGACAACGAGGACGACGACGATGTCAACACCAACAGCAACGGCAACAACAACAACAATAACAATGACAATAACTATAACAACAACAACAACAACAACAACAACAACAACAACAATAATAATAATAATAATAATAATTATAATAATAATAATATAAAATATTAATAATAATAAACTGCAATTCATAAATACGCAAAATATTCAGGTCTCCCTCCATCACACAGCTTTGTTCCAACTGCATTTGAGACATTGGCACCAATCAAATGACTGGCCTTGAATTTATTTCTGAATTGGATCGCTGTCTAATTGCTATTTTCTGGTGATCCTTGTGAAACAATCCATCTTTTTCAGCGCCTTTCAAGCTGCACACAGCGGTATAGCCGTCTCTTTCAAGGGCACGTTTGCACAGGCCTCAGTGGAGTCGAAGACTGATGACGAATTGTTCACTTGTTTTATAATAATAAATGTACTTGTAAATAATAATAATAATAATAATAATAATAATAATAATAATAATAGGCATTACGTAGGTTTTATAGATAAGGTAAATTTAGGGCAAGAACTGCAATAAATGAAAAAGTAAGAAAGAACAATAATTATGTCAAGGAATTAGTTAAGGTAAAAGAGAAGATTTGATAAGGGTAGGGCAAACAAGTTTTGCTTGATTACAGCTGTCAGAATTTGAAAGCGCTGAGTGGTTACTGTAACAACATTGAACCCTGTTAAACAAAAAGCAGTTAGGATCTGAATGGAAATCGATCTGGTACGAGTTAATCGAACCCTAGGCGTTATTTATGTGAACGTCGACAGTTGAATTGGCTTTGTTCCTGAACTACTTGATCAACACGAAGCCAATTCTCTTCTGTCAGTTCAAAGACACAAAGCCACTAAATTGTCTCTCAGTTTCATGAAGTCTACTGACCGACATCCTTTAATGTTCTTCAGGTTAAAGCAGAACAGAGCGGAACTGAAAGAAGGAGCCCAACAGTCGTAGAGCCTACTTTTGATTTTTAAAAACTCGATTTACTATCTTATTAAACTATGTTTGCTGAATTAGACAAGTATTTTAACTCTGTCGCAAACTAGGTAATAATTTTTCTTGAATCCTACCTGGCTCTCTTCGCCTTGACTACAACAACACCAACTGTGATGACGATCGTCATAACAACGACTCCAATTACAACTACGACTATGATTGTCACAACTGTAGAATCTGAAAGTCAGCGAAACGCGTGAGTCAGGAAATCTACCATATATTAATTATCATTTATTATTATTATTATTATTATTATTATTATTATTATTATTATTAACTATCAACTTCTGTAGCGCCTGTATCCAGTGCACAAGGCATCAAGTGATGGTGCACCAAAAACAAGCTGTGACGAGGTCAGTATCCAGAGAGTCAGTTCACTGAGACAGAGAAACAGGCTTCGGTGGATAAGCCAGTTGAAAAAGGTAAGTCTTCAGCTGAGACTAAAATGCTTAAGAGGCTGAGCAGAACAAACAGATGCGGGAAATTTCCAAATTCAGTTCCAGGAAACGAAAAAGTTCGTTTATCAAGAACAGTTCTAGTTCTAGGCACAAGCAGAAAAAGACAATAAAACGACCTAGTTATAAGATTGTGGAATAAGGATTGATTTAAATATTATGGTTTGCTAACATTCAATTTTATTTATATTATCATTCCAAATTTTAAACAGACTCTTTACTGCATGGGAAGTTAATGCAATGATTTAAGTACAAGTTTATCTCCCTGTAACTGATGTCTCATCTACGACTCTAACAAAATGGGTTCTGAACTCTATGGAGTGTTTACAGGTTGGTCTTTTTGATACGCGAAGCGAGTTCTAATAATCGAGCCGACTGTAAACCAATTCATTTGAATAACAAAACATAGCAAAGCAGAATCTTTGCGTCCATGTGAAGAGTAAGGGGCGAAAGAAGGTAAGAGTTAGACAAGAGCTACTTTTACTCTGAATGAAAGCTGACTTGCGGTACAAATCGAAACTTACTGAGGAAGAGTGACAGAATCCTAATTCTCTGCGAAAGCAGAAAGATAATTCTAATTAACTAGAGCTGTATAAAGAATTTGCCTGTACAGCGATTAGGCCTGCATCTGGTTTAATGCAGGCAGAGTGGATCCGACAGCAAAGGTTAGGAACGGCCAATCCCATTTATTGAGTTTCATTTCAAAAGTCGCAAAAACTTCATGCACATGGCTGCTTATCGGGGTTGACTTAAGGAACAAATACAAATTCTGTTGCTGCTTTTCACGTGTACTAATTATCGTTATCTGTGTAATCAAATCTAATGATCAAATCTAATGATTTATATAGCGCCGTTATCTGTTGGTGAAGCCTGTAGTCGAAATACGATAGATCGGAGACACCAGAAATCAGGCTACTGTGGAAAATTAAGCCGAAAATATTAACCTTAAACCTTAATTTTAAATCTGAATGACATTAAAAACTCACAAAATGATTAGAACTTGGCAAACAATTACGTGTGAATGAATAAGTGAATTGATGTGCATAATTGGGGTATATGAGTTCGATACCTGATATTGAAGGTGTGACTTTAACAACAGTTTCATCAGACTTGCGATCTTCATCTTTGGCATCTGCATCACTGGGCGTCATTATCATCCCGCCACCAGTGGCTACTGTCGACTGGGTTCTGCCATCAAGCGATGACGTCACTGGCGATGCCTTCATACGTCTGGTGCCAACCGGTCCATTCGCCTTGGATGACGCATATGGAGCCGCTGTCGTCGTAAAAGACTGTGGCATCAAGATGGTCTTTGAAGTTGCCGGCATTCGTGATGTTGTCGTAGTCGAGATCGACGTCTTCCTCTCTGGAACTAAAGATCAACCAGAGACAGCTGTAAATCTATCGCCGTCAGATATACACTTAACCTATAACCCAAGCTTATATATTTCTATGATTTCACTTAATCCTAAATAAACTCTGATATACATGTATATATTAGACCATACTTCAGAATATATATTGCATATATATAAGAGTATGCCTACACTACAAAGCATATACCTTCTCTGAAGCTGTCAGCAAAGCCTATAGTTTATGCTTATGTGCTAAGCCTAGCACTGTAGGCCTATTCATCAAACTATCACCTAGTGGACAGATCCTGGTGTTAACTAAGAACTCCTCTAAGTAGGTCTAAACAATCTAAGATGTGACGTAAAGTATAAGAAATGCACCGAAGATGATAATAAGGGTGATGATTGAAATGATAGTGATGAATGGCGGTGGTGGTGGTGGTGATGATGATGATAATGGCAATGGTAATGATTTGAAGATAATAATGATGATGATGATGTCCACGCCTTCTTTAAAGCTCCAATTGTAGGACAAGCTTCTTTGGTTAAAGTTGGCTTCAGCAGCAACGCAATCCGGGTGTTTTTAAGAATTCAAAGACTATTTTCGAGAAAGTTCGAGTGATCGCAAACATTTTTGCATCTATTTGCAACTGTGCTGTTCTCTTTCTCGTTTATTATCAACACTCATACCCCAGGCTGCATTAGTGGCTTATCTTTCATGGTTCATTTGGGCAAACATACGAAGCCGGGCAGCTTATCGCTCCGGTACATGGAATCGCTAAATGCAACAACAGGCCCTTCTCAGGCATGAAGACATTCAAGAAACCGCCATTATGTTCATTTAGGGTGTAGAAAACTTGATCTTATGTAACAATGTATGAGAAAACCATTACAAAGTCGGAAAAAATCAAAACTAATTTGGTATTGCACTGGATTTAGCTGAAATTGTTAACTAATTTTATGAAAACAGCATGTTTCTATCAGCAATAGTACAAAAGTTCAAAATTTTAAAGATATGTGTCTTCGTGGCTAATTTTGAGGAATCGCAAGTTAAAGTTGACCATGGTTATTGCTCGAGCTAAGACGCTGTGCCTAGGATTTGTGAATATTTATAAGAATAAATTGGACCTCATTCATACGCCTATGAGGCGGTCATCAATGAAATCTTCATAAAAACCTCGTTAAGAAAAATATTTCCACAACTTATTCGTTTGAATAATAATTGATGTACACAACTTCAAGTTAGGCACAAAGGGACATTTTTAATTAAATTTTTGTTGCAGGACATCATAAAATAATTGAAAGAAAAATATTTAGCGACACTCTACATAAAGTCTTATAGTTTGATAACCAAAACAACAAGGAATACAAATTTCCAAAGAACTTATTTTTCTCGCAAAATTACGTTTCCAACTTTGTGAGGGTTTCTCGTACACGGCAGCTCAATCACTTGAGGAAAATGTAAATGTGGGAATGCCAGCAAACGAAGAAGAAAGTCAAGAACAATCGTTGTGCATGCATCAACAAACACTCAAAGAATATACACTATACAGAATAATTTGATCATGCATGAAATGAATTAGGTACCGGTTTTGTAAAGGCATGCGGTGCATAAAATCGTTCAGTTGGTCCGCTCATACAATTCACGTTATCCGATTAAAGGAAGTTATCCACTTGTGACGGATTTAAACCAACTCAAAGATCTGTAAGTCTATACTATAGTTTTAGCACTAAGAGAATGAAAGTGGAAGAAAATATATAAAGTGTTTAAAGTGATTTGCAGGCCTACACAAACTGCGAAAATAAGGCATAAAATGAAAATGGAAGAGAAGAAGTAAAGTTTAAACATTAAATTGCAAAACAGCACGATCGTTGACCTTCTGTAACCTTGATCTTCCTTCCCTTTCATGCATTCTACAAGTTGCCACGCTGGAAACTCTCTTCGGAACTTCTGTAAATGCCAAACGATTAGACTACCTCTTTACTTGACCTGATACTTAATGTATTCCTCTGATAATTGTTTACCAATACGTTTCATGTAAATAAATCCTATTTGCAAACGATGTGTATGAGGTAACGTATCGTTAGAATGGGGCATCGTTGAATAGTGCTATATAGTGAGGCATTACAGTGTATTGTGATGCAGTATTTGGTATCGTATCGTATTATACAGGGTACTATTATTAAGCGATCTTAATACTATTATTTAGAAATCCTTATGGAAGTTGTGTATCCTTATGAAATAAGAAAGTCATGTAAGAATGTGTGCGATAGCTACCATTTGACGTTGCGACATTGAGATCAATTTGCTCTGTTTTGATATTCGTGGAAGACGTATCAACTCCGCGAGAGGCTGGTGATCTGCTCTCCTGATTACAGCAGGTGGTTGCTGTAGCTTGACTGGTGGTCCCCTGCGAGTTGTCGGCGACCGTTGATATGTTATTAACCGCGATAATGTCTGTTTTCGAAAATGCAGTTGATTCATCTGAAGTCAGTGAACTGGATGAAATTGATGTTGCAAGTTGGGTCTGGATTGTGACAGCAGATCCGACAAATGAGGAGATTGCTGCTTCTGAGATGATCTTCACTAGTGCAGAAGTACCCAAGGATAATACGGAACTTGATTCAGTCATGGAACTATGCGTAGCTAAAATGCTGGATTCAGTGGAAGTCGCTTGTTCCGAATTACTCAAAGATGACAAGGAACTTGGTTCAGTCATGGAACTATGCGTAGTTATATCGATTGACTCCTCAGCGGCCTCAGAAGTACTTTTGGTGAACAGTTCCGTTATAAAATGCCTAGAAATGTTAGTTATTTCTTGAACTGCCGCTTTTGTATCTGTTTGAAATGCAGGTTTGCTACTTGTTGAAGCTTCGAAAGACTTAAACTCCGCTCCCTCCGTTGAATATGTAATAAAATATGAACTGTTGTGCGTCTCAGTAGAAGACTCTATAGTCGGTCGAGCAAATGTTGAAGTAGTTCTCGATATACTACGAAGTGGTTTTGAAGTATCCGTTGTAAAGAAAGATGAAGTATATGATTTAATTATGGTATAAGTGGATGTAGCAGATGGCAGTGTAGTGTTAATCGATGGTATTGTCGTAATAGAGGTTGATATTGGGGTAAGCGTTGAAGTAGATGGTGTTGTTGTAGTGAATGTTGATGAAGTAGTAGGTATTACAGTAGACAGTGTTAATGTAGAAGATATTTGTGTGGTACTAGGTAACACAGTAAATTGTGTAGTGGAAGTAGATACCTTTGGCGTTGGTATGGTAGTATATATTATAGTGGGAGTAGATAGTTGAGTTGTTGTAATCGGTTTTATAGGAGAAGGTGTTGTCGTAGAAGTAGATACTTTAGTAGTTGGTGTTATACTGATGGGAGTTGGTTTTGTAGTGGTTGAAGTTCGTGTAATAGAAGAGGTCATAGTAGATGGTGTTGTAGATGGTGAAGTGGTAGAAGTTGGTTTGTTGGTGGTAGATGGTGTAGCGGTAGTAATTGTTGTAGTAGATGGGGTAAGAGATGATGTTGCGGAGGTAGACGTTGTCTTCCTAGTGGTTGTAGTTGGTGTAGTAGTAAATATTATAGTAGACGGTATTGTAGTGGTGGAAGTAGATATTCTAGTAGATGGTGTTGTAGATGGTGCAGTGGTATATGTTGGTTTGGTATTGGTAGTAGTTGGTGTAGTGGTAATAGTTGTTGTAGTAGATGTAGTAGATATTCTAGTAGATGGTGTTGTAGATGGTGCAGTGGTATATGTTGGTTTGGTAGTGGTGTTAGTTGGTGTAGTGGTTGTAGTTGTTCTAGTAGATGTAGTGAGAGATGTGGTGGATGTAGATATTCTAGTAGATGGTGTTGTAGATGGTGCAGTGATAGATGTTGGTTTGGTGTTGGTAGTAGTTGGTGTAGTGGTAATAGTTGTTGTAGTAGATGTAGTGAGAGATGGTGTTGTGAAGGTAGACGTTATCTTACTAGTTTTTGGAATTGGTGTAGTAGTGCGTGTTTTAGTAGTGGGCATTGTAGTAGTTGGTACTGTAGATAGTGTTCTAGTGATAGAAATTGTTGTAGTAGTAGTAGTGGGAGTTGGTGTCGTAGTAGGTATAATAATAGTTGGTGTTGTTGATGATGCTTTAGTGGTGGTGGAAGAACTGGGCATGGTAGATAGTTTCGTTGTGGTTCTGCGTCTGCTTCTTGTGGTTCTTTTCGGCCGTGTCGTTCTGGTGCGAACAGACGACATTCTCCCTGAAGTTGTAGAAACTGCAACATTTCAAGAACATGAGTAACTAACGAACATCCAGTTTAAAGGTGCAAGACAAGATATAAGTACTGACGAAATCGACCAGTCGCTCTGTCAGGAAATCGGTGAACATGTCACTATTGTTAGCAAAGACACGAAAAGCGTTTACTTGCACAGTAGGCATTTAGCATGCAGCGACAAATTTTGCTTAATGTTGCATTCGGTTAGGGTATAATTTTGAAATAGAAATCATAGACGACAGTCCAAAATGCAGAAGGTATTGATTTCTGTTAATTTTATGATTATTAGCTACACTACAGTACGAAATTAGACATTCTCGTACAGAATTGCATGCTTTTAATGTCATTAGTTCAAGGATTGTTCAAAGAATCTGTCATGCATTGAGGAAAAATACAAGTACGGAGCATGCATAATTGTGTAATAATGACAAACTGGTTAATTTTGACAAGTATGGCGTTTTGTTTAATTTTGTAGATTTAGTTGCAATTTCATTAGGGAAGCATTAACTTAGGAAATAAGCACGGCGAAAGTGGATGGTTTTTTGCGTCATAAGCATGTAGATTATTTTAGATAAGGCTCTGAAATTTAGTCTTTGCGTATCATTTGAAAATAAAGTTGCAAAAAAATTAATATGTTTCTGAAATTTGAAAGCAGTCTTTGTTAAATTAGCGTCTTAAAGCAATTTCAACACTATGGCTATGTTGCTGCAACAGATTTTAGAACAAAAATCAAATTCTTCAAAATTCTAGAATGACATTATTATAGGAAGAATTACGTCTAAATTGTAACGTCAAGAACTCAAGGTCTGTTTTTTACCTGCATTATCACAGACTCCAAATTTGGTCTAATGCTAAGAAACAGCATGCAATGCGTCAACTGTAAGGCGGCCTTTGATATTGCATACCAGACGGCTTCACCCTACCTTGCCCATTACCGATGTAACAGACGATGCCATTCAGCCGATCGAAAACGTCGATTGGATATTGATTCTGTATATAATTTGTCCGTAGGTCCAGTTTTCTTACGGATCTGAATAGAAAAACAAAACACGTTTAATGTCAACGTGATGTCATGTTCTTCGATTGATGACGGTCGACTATGTTATGTTTTGTACAATTAAAAATTAGAAGTATGTATCTGAGTATTGTCTTCTTTGACCTATCCGAATTCGACCCTGCTTCCCCAACGGATTATGACATTGTTTGCAATTTTGACTTGAAGCGATCATCGACTGATGCCTTGGGCATTTTTATAGCAGCGCTTTAGTAAATTAGATAAAGCTCTGCTGTCTAATAATCAGGCATCGGTATGTAACGTCAAGCGCTAAGGACTTGCTCAAGGTCTCCAGCAAAGTGACTATTTCAAAATACATTTGAACCTGCGTATCCTAAGGTACAGGCTATTGTTCTATAGATAAAAAACTTTTTATGAAATAGGAATAAAGTAGACTGTAAGAATAAGGTAATAGACATCATTATCCTTAAATAATAAGTTACCTATTAGCTAAACAAATATGGATTACACATGCAGGTGTGCTAAGAATCAGCGTATGCTAAATCTTTTATATTGCAAGGAGTGGCTTTATGAATTCATGTTACAGTGCGTGAGTTAATGCGACACTGTGAAGAGATATGGCTGGCCCTGAAGCGTAGGCCCTATACACTGATAAAACGATTAAGAGCAATTCTAGCATGCTTCTAAGTTCAGAGGTCGTATGCCCTACGCCCATTACGCCAATCAATAAAGAAAAAGAAGGTTGTTGAGCTAACTCCGGCAGGCGGCCATTGGTATGAAATGTTAGCGACTTCATTCTTCTTAATCTCAGCACATGAGGGCGAGTGGTCAGTCCTCTCCTGTGCCGCCTGATCTTCCCACTGACAGTTTGCAGTTGTTGTACTCATTCCATAGTTGAGTTCGATAGGGACGAGAGTGGAGCATATCGCGAAACATCATTCTGCTCTGGCGGGGATTTAAACCCCGACCTTGGGTTAATAATTCGGCATTCTAAGTACCAGATCATCGCGCACCCCGTTTACCCCTAAATCCTCAATTAATTGGTGTGGTTTGATTGTATTTACCTCTGTCGTCGATCCGTAATGTAAAGATATGGAGGACTGAGTGCAAAGTTGAAGTACGAGGCACTTGTGGCCGTTTCATTGAGAACGACCTGTCTCCTGTTAGATCCCACTAAGCTCATGCTTTCGATGCGGTGAAACCTCGCATCACCCCAGTACATGATCTTCTCTATAAAATACAGATTATATTTCTGAACAAAATGCAGACAGTCCTGTAATTAACAACTGGCTTTAACTGAGACGGCCTGTTTCCGCCTATAATAGGCCTATAACCTTGTCCGATACGACTATGCTACAGGCCTAAAATAATTGAAGGCATGAAAGTTTGGCTGGTTTATATCTATCATAAAAAGACAGCAGTAAATTCAAAGAAAAATTCTAATGCACGGGACAGGCTTATCTTCTAATCTTATCTGTATGCTTTTCTTCTAATTTTGAAATAATATGAGCCTTTGTCGCCGCGGGGGGGGCAGGTCCAGATATTTATATACCAACACTACACATTTCGACTGCATGTAGCAATAAATACCTACAATTAGGCCTACGTTGTGTTTAATTGTCTGGAAGCGCCTTCCGGATTGCGCCCATCTGCGAGGTTCTACTCCACTTTTGGATACTATGCTCCGCTTCTCTCCGCCCTCCACTGCACTTAAGCCTAGTTTCAAAGCAGGTAAGACCATGTTATTGACCACATCTATTTCTCTAGAATGATTTTCACTCTACAGGCTACCACAAGAGAAGAACACTTCTACATATCTGTTTAGCTTAAGTATAGCTCTAGGTCGAATGTTACCTTCAAAGTTAATGGCTAGTGCATTTGGCCACTCGAGCTCTGAACTCACTAGAACTGTTCTTCCGCCTCCATCGTCCATTCGTGCACGAACTATGGCTGGAGTTGAACCCCAGTCAGTCCAATACATGAGTCTACAAGACAAAAGAAAGATTAGGTTCTAGAGCGACCTGTCCATTTGATAACCAGTAGTCAATTTCCCGTTAGCCAAGGAAGTATGCGACAATCTGCAATGTAATGCAACTACTTAAATTTATATGGCACCGTAGGTAGCGAGTTACGTCCAGGGTGCTTTACAATGTCAGTTTCAGTGCAAGTGCCTCGAGTCAGATAATAGAATTTCAATTGTTTTTTTAAACGTTAGCACTATCTGTTTTTTTGTCACAAATATGAGTAGATTGCCCAGTTTTATGGTTGCAATGAAGCTCAGTTTTTTAGTATTCACGCCGCCTTTAATGAATCGCTTGTGTTGCTCATGAACTGCGTTGTTGTTCTATTGCAATATGTTAGGGCGCACTATAAAGACAGAAGACGCCCACTTGAAGGAGGGAAGGCACCTTTCGATTAGAATAATAGAGTAGATTAAGGTAAGGTGTGGCAACGTATGGTATGACATGGTGGAGCACGGTGTGGTATTGTATTGTTTTATGTGGTGTAGAGTGGTATGATACCATAGAGTATGGTAGGGTAAGGCAAGGCATGGTAAGATATAGTGTAGCACGGCTAGGTAAGGTATGATATGATAAGGTTCAGTAACTTATGCTAAGGTAATGCAAGGTTTGTTATGATAGGGTAAGGTAAAAGCTACTTCATTTCACAACTAAATCCACATTAGTACTCAGACAGTACTGTCCTCTGTTGAAGCATATCTTGACTGAAGCGCAAAAAGTGTAACAGGCGGAAAGACTCCTGAATTTTGAGGAGGTACATGCACATCATTGCGGGAAGTTTATGGCTAAGATATCCAGAAGCGATCCACATTGTTTGACAGCTTAACGTTGTCACATGACTTTATATTAGACTCTGCCACTCTGTAGGACGCGACAGTTAAGCTTAGCTTTTCATTTGCCCCTAAGGCTTGTGTGCGTAGTTATGAGCAGATTAAGAAGTGTATAGAGGGACAAACGGCAACAGAACTTAATGTAAGTGGAGCTATTTCCTGGTGTTGGAGGGAGGCTAGATCCTGGATGAGGGCATGGCTGGATTTCTCCCTTGGATCCGGCAATAGCCAATCAGAAAACGTTTCTATCTGGAGTTGCTAAAGGCTTAAACTTTGCGCAGGAGCTGTCGCCTGGCGATATCAGTTGGCACCGGAAGTCAAGCACCTGTTACGTTGTTAGCAACTCTTTTACAACATTCCACTTCGCCTGTACAATAATTTCTCCCGCAGTTAACTTACTAACTGTGGGACCCATGTGTGAGCTGTGTGCTCTGCCGGAATCGCTCTAGTGCCAATCAAATTCACGAACATAAACACTTCGAACAGAGTGCAATTACACTACTACAGCAAATCACGACTTGTATGTATTCACTATGGATTCCACACCACGATTAAGACCGGTGGAAATAGAGAGGGAGGGAGAGAGAGAGAGGAGAGAGAGAGGCAGAGACAGACAGAGACAGAGACAGACAGAGAGAGGCAGAGAGAGAAACAAAGGAAAACAGAGAGATAGAGAGAAAGAGAAAGAGAGAAGAGAGAGACATAGAGAGAGACTGACAGACAGAGACAGAAAGAGAGAGAGAGAGGGCGAGAGATTGAGAGAGAGGGGAGAGGGAGCGAGAGAGAAAGAAAGGAAGACAGAGAGATAAAGAGAGAGAGAGAGGAAGAGACAGAGAGAGAAACGGTGTCTTTGCTTATCGTTTAGGCCTATTCAAGTTCTAAATCGGGTCTTGAGGAATTTTATTCCGCTGATAAGGCAGTCAGCAGCAGCAGCAACAGCAGCAGCAGCAGCGACTGACATTGGCATTTCAGAGTGCGTCGAGTTGATCAGGCAATTCCGAGGGACATAAACGCCTGTCCCTATTAACTCTGACTCGGTGCCTGTTTCGACCGCTGCTGGTAGTGGTGGTGGTGGTGGTGGTGGTGGTGGTGGTGGTGGTGTTGCACCCACGGCACAGCTGGGCTGTCGCGCTCAGATGGAATGAGAAGATGGCTGGGGCTGCTCAGAACAGAGCTACGGTGGCCTCGAGCCATTACTGCGGATGTTTTTGGTGTTGTAGCCAAAGACCTTTATGCCATTGTTTTTTGAAAGCACTATAGGCTACTATAGCTGAATCGCAGGACCTTATGAAAAACATCTCAAACGGGCGCTATATAAATGTCCCTCTGCACCCCTCGACGTTAGCCTGTTGTTACGCTTTTTAATATTACAGTATGTTCTATCGTGTCGTATTGTCATGTGGTAATGTCATGGCGTGATGTCATGTCGTAATGTCATTGACATGTCGTAATGTCATGTAATGTGCTCCTTTTTCATGTAAAACACCTAACGCAGTTTGACTGACTTTGCCTTTGAACCAACGGAGCAGACGTTAATTTAGACCTTGAATGACCGCACTGAACCTAGCCACAGATTCCGAAGCGATTCAAGACAAAAACAGTAAACACTGTTAGGCAACAGCTTCTGACTTATAAGTCAACATATCCACACTGCTTGTCTTATACAGGAAATATGTTAAGAGGGAAACAGGCAGTGCTGTCTGTGAGTCCTGTGTCGCAGATACAGATACATGCAGATTTTGCAAAGCCCTAAGGCGCTGGTTGAAGCATATGCCACAACAGGGCGCATTTGCGCGTGAGGGGGCCTGTTCGCATACCGGTAGTAACAATATTTCTGGCATTTTAATCTCGGGCTAGCACGGTTCGTACACAGAGACTTTAATGGCGTGGTGCCATTCAAACGGGCAGCGGTGATGAAGGATTTCACCCAAAAAAATTCGGTAAAAAATGAGCAGGGTCGAGGCCATAAGGTTGCGATATAAAAACGCATACAGTTTTATTTTCAGAAGTTGGATTTATTTGAATAATGCGCGATATGGTTATACCGCAGCTAAGAGACGATGTATGCAAATAATGCATTCCAAAACACGCGGAGGATGAACTGTGACCCGCATAACAAACAGAAAGACTCGAAAAAATATGTTAAAACTTCTTAAAGTAGTTTACAAAAACAATGAACATTACTTACTAAAAACACTAATCATTGCTAAACAAAGGGGAAAGGAAACACTGAGAATGATAACAAATGAAAAACTAAGAACCAGTGACAAACAATGAAATTTGAAAGACAACGCAAGCTAGTCTACACACTACAAGACAAATTGTGTCAGATCTCTGACACCGTTGTATTACTTAGCCATCGGAACCTCTGAAGCCAAACTACAGTTAATGGCTGCAACTGGGGCTTCAGCTGTTGCTGCTGTTGGTGAAAGAAATGTGTTTCTTGAATTTACAGAACAAGAATCGTGTCTGTCCTGGCTCCATGGCTTTGCTCTCTCACAAAGTCAGCAGCCGTAGCTCATTTCATAAGTGGTGGCTTTATCTCACACGTTTTCCATATCTGTACTTTCCAAAGAATCAAATGGGCCGCGTCATTCGGTCTGTGGGTCTGTCATTCGGTCTGTGGGTCTGTCATTCGGTCTGTGGGTCTGTCATTCGGTCTGTGGGTCTGTCATTCGGTCTGTGGGTCTGTCATTCAGTCTGTGGGTCTGTCATTCGGTCTGTGGGTCTGTCATTCGGTCTGTGGGTCTGTCATTCGGTCTGTGGGTCTGTCATTCGGTCTGTGGGTCTGTCATTCGGTCTGTGGGTCTGTCAGTCGGTCTGTGGGTCTGTCATTCGGTCTGTGGGTCTGTCAGTCGGTCCTTGCACCGGTAGTTTGGTAGGTCCGTCAATCGATTTGTTGGTTTGTTTGTTCGGTCCGTCATTTGGTATGTGTTACTGCTGGTACAGTAAATCCGTGTTTTGGTTTGTAGATCCATCATTCGATCTATGGTTGTGTCAGTGGATCAGTTAGTCGGCGGAGCATTGTATATGCGAATGTGCATGACTGACGTTGAATGTATTACCTTTAAGAGGGTCTCGACAGGCTCTACATAAATACCCAGGTACAATGATTCACCTGTTGGTTGTGTCAAGGACGATGGATCGCGGCTGTCCTTGCTCGGTGATGAGGACGCGGTGGTTGGCCCCGTTTAGGGACATCACTCCGATCCGACCGTCAGCTCTTCCAGTGATGTTCGACTCACAATAGTAGAGCTTATTATTTGGCACATCCAACGCCAGACCCTCGAGCACACCGCCTAACGTAAGACAACGACGACAACGATGACAACAATCAAAATGATGATGAAAATGATGATGATGATGATGATGATATTGATGATGATGATGATATTGATGATGATGATTATGATTATGATTATGATTATGATGATGATGATGATGATGATGATGATGATGATGATGATGATGATGATGATGATGATGATGATGATGATGATGATGATGATGATGATGGATCTTAGATAACCTTGGAAGGCATTTCTTCGCTAGACGAGACGACTCGATAACTACGGAGCAAATATGGCAATATTTGGACACTGAGATTAGAAAGACGCTACATAATAGTCTATTTTTATGTTTGCAAAGTCTTTTCTGTGACGAATATAAGCAGCCGCGAAGTGATTGATGTTAGTGATTATGAGTAATTAGGCAGAGTACCATGGCGATAACTATAGGATATGAATATTAGTTTAGCACAGTTATATCAATTGGCTATCAGGACATCTGTTCAATAGCCTTATGATGGTCTGTTCAATTATGATGGCCTGTTCAATAGCAGCGTTGAACTAGTCATTTCAACACACCAGCTACCCACTCACTTGTCGTAGATACGAAGATGGTTTCGATCGTTCTGTTGCCGCCTTGAAGCGGATATTTCCGGATCATTCCGGATTCTATGTCCGTCCAGTAAACCACTTTTCTTGTTCCATCGAAGGCGACAGAGTTTAGTTTGGTTTTGCCGACCTTCAGCGGTAACATGATGCCAGTAGTGAGATGGATCTGGTAAAGGTCTTTGTCTCTGCCAGTGTCCGAAACGATCAGAAAGTTATCCAAAAACGGATCTGCCACATTGAAGAAAACAAATACCACATAAACTTACACCTCTTTTGCTTTACCTAAACGATCGCTATGCATAAGCACCTATAAAGAAACTGGTTCCCGCCACTTAGCTTTCTTTGAACTCCAGAAATCTTGAGCTTGTGATCACGATTACGTGCGAAGTTCTAGAATCAATACTTTCGTCAAGCTAAACCTATACTAAATATCCAGATTTGTCGCCTTGTGCCATAATTTTCAATGCGGGTTATAGGGTTCAGTGAGACGCATTTCGAGATTTCTGCTTCACTTGCGCCCCCTAGGCGAACTCAGTTTAAAAATGAGTACGTAGACCTACACTGTAGGTGGAAAATCAGACGGCGAGAGGACTGGCCACCCGCTTTCATATGCCGAGACTAAGAAAGTGAAGTTGCTAACACTTCACACGAGAAGACAAGATGGCAATAATGAGAGTAAAAATGATCTGGCAGTGCATCGGACAATAACAGATCTATAGCAGACTATTCTCGTACGCTCTGCTTAGATGATGACTGTGATAATAACGAATTGCAAATGCACATATCTACTGCGCCTCTTGAAGATGACTGCTAAAAGGTGCTCCCGACCTAAAAACACAAGATTGCGATAAAAAGAATGGTCTTAAACCGCTGGAAAATAGACAGAGAAAGGACAGCCTATTAAAAATATTTATCCACCCAGTGGACGACATTTCCTACATCGACCGTCTGTCCGCTACTCAATTTATTTTTAAGGATAATTGTCACCAGTGCTCACCGTTCGGTTAGCTTCTACGACACTTAATTCTGCGTGCCAGAAAAGAGTCGTTCCAGAGTGGAATGAATGTAGCACATTGCATTACATTGAAGTGTATTGTATTGTACTGTATTATATTGTGGAAATCAAAGAGGAGCAAGTACGAGAGACGATGAAGTGAAGAACACAACGATGATGATGATGATGATTGTGATGAAGATGATGATGACGACAATGACACGTGCCCAGTTGGATGCAAATGGAGGGGGCTCAAACAGGTCAAACTTTAAAAATTGCCCTGTTTAGCCGACCCTAAACATAAGTGGGCCTACACTTCAACAGCTGCTCTAATTAAAAAAGCTGATAAACGAGTTGCTGATAAAAAGAATTGAGTGCAATAGGAACTGGAACGCGGTGCTGTTCGTGTTAATGCTATCAAGCGAAACTGTGTGATCATGTGAGAGAACCAGCAGATCCATCCAATTTAAGTAAGCCAGATTTAACTGCGCAATTTCAGAGCACTTAGAAGCATATATGGCATATGAACAGGATCATGTGCTAATTGTATACAATCATACATCCTTACACTATACATCCACTTATATATATAATTGCATTTATATCCATCTACATGTATGCATGTTCATATAAATGTAAGGCCATTATTATACATATATATTATATTATTTACTTATTTATTTAAAGCACTTATTACGCGCGCAATGTCAGTATAGCCTATCTGAATCTGAGGCATTATATTATACGTTATATATTACATTATATGTACCTTTACACACGTATGTACGTACACGTAACCTAGGCCTGCATATACTGTAGGCCTATATGTATACTGTATAGGCCTATATACGCATATATGTACATATATTAGTGACGCACGAACACAAATGTTTCTCATTGCCACCCCACATTTTTAGGTTCGGCTCCATTCCCAAGTTCCCAGATTCCCAAGTCCCCAGAGATACCTGTTCCCGCCCCATCACCCGCCTCCTACCCCACCATCCCTCCAACCTTCTTCCCATTCCCACTATCTCCGCATGATGAATTTTCGTCCACATACCGTTCACGCATCTTCAAGGAAAGACTCAAATCAACGCGTAACATTATCATCGAAAGCATACTGTGTGCGTATGATGCCGAATCGTATACTGAAAGTGGCTATATTTCAGAGGTTTTAATCTGGGGCTAGCACCGTCGGTACATGGGGGCCTTAAGTGGCCCAACGGGCAGCAGTGGTGAAGGATCTCACCCGATTAATTCATTGAAAAATATGAGCAGGATCGAGGCCATGCAGTCGCTGTAGAAAAACATGTGCATTTACATTTACTAGTGATATTTCTGAAAGTCAAAAGCTACTATGCTATACCTTCCCACAATTACCGTGTTATTACCGCAAATTCTCTACCAATTACGGCTTTATTACCGTAATGCTTACCTATTACCGTACTGTTACCGCCGTTTTTCAAAATTCTTTCCCGTTTTCATGGGACTATATACCACAGTTACTGCGGGGTTACCGCAGGAAATGTTACTGCGTCAGTTTGTAATAATTATGCAGGCCTATGTACATGTGAGTTAGTTGTTAGGTTGGTGTATGTGTATGCTTGCTCGTGGGATAAATGAAGGTCAATATGGTCATTAAATTATGCATAGGTTAACTTACATAAGCCTAATTAGGTATGACACATCGCAATAACATGGGATCCATAACCTGTTGTGTATTATAGGTTCGTTCAGTCGGGGTATAAAGTTTCCGGCTACTCCCAGATGGTCAGCGCTACTGATGGAATGTCAATGCTTCGCGTTTTGCCCGCGGCTTTGACATGCCACTGAACCAAGTCATATCCTCTCTGTCACTCAAACACCAAGTGTTTGATTGACAAGGAGGATTTGACTGGAATACATTAGGTACAGATTTAATCTTGTCATGTTGCACCTAATTGCTGCATCCTGCGAAGTTGCAATTAAGCAGTAAGTGCACTTAGTGCCCTTTGCCTATCTAATCTAATCTATAGTGCCGTTACCTGAGTGTCCTGTGCAACACAGTGTCTTGTAATACCGTGTTATGTAAACTAATTTGATTTGATGTGACGCAACGTTATGTGGTGCTATGACAAAATGTATGTAGCATCAGAATCATCTAACTCAACTTTAATTCTGAAAACTTTAAACGTACCTCTACCATTCTATTAGAGTTGATATTGTTCACTGTTACCAAGCTTCAGTGAAAAC
This sequence comes from Norana najaformis, assembly GCA_964023275.1. NCBI lineage: Eukaryota > Metazoa > Annelida > Clitellata > Crassiclitellata > Hormogastridae > Norana > Norana najaformis. The sequence goes on from OZ029915.1 coordinate 43,435,117, forward strand.
TTCTGAATGGTTATTAGGGGCAAATATCGATTTTTAATTGTGTTATATTGTATTAAATTGTATTGTATTAAATTGTATTGTATTAAATTGTAATGTATTAAATTGTATTGTATTAAATTGTATTGTATTGTACTGGATCGTGTTACATCATATACGATTGAATTGTGTTGAATTTTACTATGGGCCTATATTGTACAGATAATGTAAAAGAATGCTGTTGAATGAATACAGTTAGTGTCCTACCGCATTCTTCATCGCTGTTGTCGCCACAGTCGTTATCTCCATCGCATCTATACAAGTAAGGAATGCATCTTCCGTTGACACATGGAAACTCGTTTCCTTGGCATCCTACAGAAACATCCGAAGACAACGATTTATGATTAAAACACGCCGCTACCCAGTTGATCTCCAAGAATAAACATAGGCCCCTCGTATGGACTTTGCTCAACAACTGGGAAGTTAAGGCGTGAAAAAGGCCCTACATAAACTATATTCTACTCTATAGTAAAAGTGCTAAGATTATGATGATGATGATGATGATGATGATGATGATGATGATGATGATGACGATGACGGTGATGATGATGAAGGTGTTAATGATGATGGTGATGATGATGATGTTGTTGATGATAGTGAGGTGATGATGTTGATGATGATGATGATGATGATGACATCGATAACGATAATAATGATGATATTAATGATGAAAATGAAGATGACAATGGCGATGCTGTTGCTCATGTTGATGATGATCACAGTGAAGTGGATTAAGGTTGCCTTTATACTGATGATGCATGTGAGGATGACGATGATGAAGATGGTGATAACAACGACGACGTCGAGAAACAGTGACTGATCAACCAAGTATCAATTGAACCCAGCACCTTTTAAACTCATTTGCACTGTCGCTACTTAACAAACAGATTCTCTTTCACTCGAATTCTATAACAAGACTAAACAAAGGCGACTTCCTTCAAAGTCCATTACCAAGATCAACTTAGATCACGATAATAAGCAGAGAACTTTTATCAACATCTTAAACATAAAAAACATCCTTTCGTTCTGAGTTTCATCGCCTGTGGGAATAATTCTGTTAGTTCATGATAATGTATTTAATTTGTAACTGTAGCTAAGTGAAAAAGTTCTGCAAAACAGCTGTCTTGTAACTGACGAGCTCAGATATTATTATTATTATTATTATTAGTAGTAGTAGTAGTAGTAGTAGTAGTAGTAGTGGTAGTGGTAGTAGTAGTATTGTTATTATTATTATTATTATTATTATTGTTATTATTATTATTATTGTTATTATTATTGCTATTATTATTATTATTATTATTATTATTGTTGTTATTATTATTATTATTATATGCGCGACCAACTCATTCCAAGGAAAGAAAGTCGTTGATTAGCTGTAAGCCTTTGACCTTCAAAACCTACAGGCGCCTGTTATTACGAACATCAAATCCACAGGCTAACGAAATTGGGCGAAGAATGGCGTTTATGCCTTTGGGTAAGTAGAATGAAGGCTGAAGACATGGATATTATTTGGACACACTGGAAGTAACAGACGAATTCCAGAGACGACATGTATGTACATGCACAGATCTACATGTATAGGCCAGTATATACATATGCATATTTCGGCCTATTCATGTATACATATACTGCATACATAATCTACAAAAATTCATGGATGTCGATTATATATATATATATATATATATATATATATATATATATATATATATATATATATATATATATATATATATATATATATATATATATATATATATATATATATATATATATATATATATAAATGTCGAATACTGTATATGTGTATGACTGCATTGCTTGTAAGCAGATTACGGAGCTATGGTTGGGATTATCTGTTCTAGCTGCCTGCAGAGGGCGAGGCCTCCTTATCAGCGAGTTCAAGATCGGAGGTCAATTGCAGACCCTTGCTGCGATCACCATCTACGCGGGGTGTTTGGAGCCGACGACGAGGAATAGGGGAAGGGGAGGAAGGAAAGGGTAGCAGGCGGTTACTGTAACGCCAAAGATAAGACGGAAAGGGGCGCATGCGTCAATCGAATGACCCCAAAGACGCAGCTACCGGCTGAGCACTGCAACTGGTACCGATGCTGAGTGCGACGGTGATGACTTTCTTAAAATCGAGTACATAGGAAGAGAAGGAGAGAAGGAAGAGGAGGGCGAGCAGGAGCAGGAGCAGGAGCAAAAGCAGGAGCAAAAGCAAAAGCAGAAGCAGGAGTAGAAGGAGGGTTATTGATGGTTCATTTGGCTCGATGTTTGGGTTATTTGAAAGAAGTCTTATGTCGATTTAATGTCCTGGCAGGCTCTAGCCTAAACAAAAGGAGAAGGAATTTACTAGCTTAAGCGTTTGCTAATAGATGGCTTTGTTTTCATACAGTGGCCTTGTGTAAATGTATCCGCAATATGCGAATGGAGGTTAGTATCTGGCCCCTCCCCGGAATATGTACAAGGGTCAATTTTATCGTCACCGCAGTCTGGAAAGGCCGTATATCTTAATAATCATCTGCCTGTCTGTGTCTGTGTGCCTCTGTCTGTCTGCTGTCTGTCCCCTCTCTCTTTCTCTCTCTAGCTCTCAGAAGATGAAGATGATGATGTTGATGATGACGACGACGATGATGATGACGACGAAAAAGAGGAAGAAGAGGAGGAAAGGAAGAGTTGAACGCCAACATTACGATGGTTTGACAAACATAGGCCAAGACATAATAAGAGGCGGATTTAACGTTTAAGAAGCTTGGACTTGAGGAGAAAGAAGATCGTGTCCTTAGCCGCAAATACCACGTGAATAATAATGATGATGATGATTACGATGACATCGACTACAATGACGATGATGATGATGATGATGATGACGACGACGACGACGGCTATGATGAAGCCATTTTTAGGCTTCAATGTGTCCTTGTTAACATAGAGGTTAATGACCGAAACTATAATTATCCCTTATTAAATATTTTATAGGTTAAATAAATTTCCAATTAATTACGCTCTATTTGCACTGTACGAAAGATCCGGGGTGTGGTAAAATGCGGGTCTTTGTATGCTACTGGAAAGACAGACAAGAGGAGTCTCTTCACATCATTAAGTCAAGCTGTCCGATGATAATTCAGCTTTACGTTGAGCACCAATTCATTAGTGGCTGAAATAACTTTGATATATCAGCAGACGCTGACCTTAAATGAATTGGCATCCATTTAAACGGGTAATGGTGAAGCAGGATCTCAGCCAATAAATTCATTGCACAATGAACATGTCATATGATAGCTATATAAAACCGCGAAGGCCTAGATCTACATTTTAATTTAATTACATTTAATTAATTGATTAATCGTTCATTATCTTTGTGTGACGTATTCAGCTTAGCGGGGGGAGGGATAGTCTCTCTGAGCAGGAATGACCTTATCGCGCTGGAGATTGTATATTGTTTTTGCTAATTACCTTAACTGTAAAAATATGCAAAGCAATTTATTATAAGATTACATTTTAGGCCACCACGTGTATTGGCCAGGCCTATATAGATGCTGACTTCGACTGCTTAACTTGACTTATTATTATTATTATTATTATTATTATTATTATTAATAATATTAATACCAATATGGGTCCATATGTAGGACATGTGGATTCCATATGAGAATATTGGCATATTATCATCATATCGTCAACAAATGGTGTTGGTGAGTCAAGGTTGGTTAGAACATTATAGTGAGATTAGTATAGTTGGTTGATTTGTTTTGAAGCTTGCAAGGCGGGATCAGAGCATCCGCATCACATGATTTCTCATAAAATTTTAAACAGATCTCATAGATGGGGTGGGGTTATGATGCAGCGGGGTGGACTATATAACCTGATAGGGTTAGATGTTGACCTTATACTTGACCGAGTTATAGTAACGTGCTTATAAACAATCCTAGAGAAATAGCAGATATGTTAAAAACTTTGTTTACTCGGCCTCGGCAGCTACAAGCGGGTCATTAAACCTCCTTTTAGTTATCTAATCTCCTTCCTTTGAGCGCTGGTAGATCTGGTCTAGCCCTATACAGCTAACTACAACAGAGATATAGAACGCTAATGACAGATTTAAGATACCTACTTCGACTGGTTTGGACTTGAGCCCCTTTCTTTGGTCTAGCAGCTCAGCCGCTTAGCAACTACCTCATAAATGAACAAAGCGGTTTGTGAGTGGATCGTGAGGGCTGATAGTTACAACAGCATTCCTAGCTGGTGAATAATTACAGACAGGAAAGAGTGGATCGTAAGCTAAGTGCATCCATAGGAAGCGAAGTAATGAAGACAAATAAAACATCACTCAGGGGTAAAGATAACGGGTTTCATGAGTGTGGGGACAAGTTGGATAACGCCGTAATATAAAAGTGGAATTACGGCCTAAATCTTCTTCGAAGCTTTTCTCGTTTGGCCTTCATTTTCATCTTTTTCCAAGTTCTGATGGATTTATTGGATGGGAAATTTTCTTATGACTTTTTTGCTATCTTTTTGCGTTTACCTAACCACAACTTTACAGCTTCTATCGAAAAATTGATTTTCTAATTATAACTTAGGATGTTTTGTAGGAGCTCCTACCTATACGAGCTTTTCCTCCAGCGCCATTAGCCACACCGGAACTTAGCCATACCAAAATTAAAGCTTTATGGTAAAATCCTTTCCAGATTTTCAAACGGGGGCATGGCCCAGTGCTCCCCTCGGAGCCGATGCGCTTGATAATAAGTAAGTGCAGACAGACGAAAGTGTATACTAGGCTTATCAATGAGTGCAGATAGCAGCGATTCCTACTTGATGGTTCGCAGTGCATTTCATCGCTGCTGTCTGGACAATCTCCTTCGCCGTCGCACTTGTAATGCAAAGGGATGCATTGACCTGCAGAACACTGGAACTCATTCGGCTGACAACCTTAAATCGAAAATTATTTATTTATTTAAACATTGCTTCATTTTGGATAAATAAATGAATAAATCAGCAAACAAATAAATAAAAAGTATAATAAAATATCAATCGTTCATTCAGCAGGTAAACTGAGGACGTCAATCAGTTAGTCTCGCATGCAATCAAATTGTATAGGTCTAAGCCTTTTGATCGGCTAAAAAGTAAAAACTGTAATATGTCTTATGTAGCCTAAAGCGTGATCTCTTTGATCTTTTCGTTCCTCATCTAATTCTTGTTCAGGTTTCTTCTTTGTGAAAAGATCGATGGATCGATGACTGACTGCTTGATTGATTGGAATTCACTTTAAAAGAACGCAACAGAACTTAAGAAATTTCACATTTAATATAGTGTCATAAGACAGTCAAACACCCATCCGTTTATTCGTTTTTAAATCTGTGTGTCTCTGCGTCTGACGGTTTCTCTGCGCTTCTGTATGTATGACTGATTGTCTGTCTTTCCATATATGTCTGTGAAATACAATTACTTGGAAATTCGCAACTTCAAAGGCATTGAATTTCTGCGAACTACACGATTCTTTGCAGGTGAAGAATATTTGCATAACTCACCATCTGAGCCCTGTAGAAAAATCATAGACAGAAAAACCACAGTCTCCAGTAACAGCGCATAGAATTGTCCTGCCATTTTGCGGAATCACGCCAACGCCGAGTACATATGCGATATTCCAGTGGGGCCTAGGTAAGTTTAACTGTATCGCTTCTACTTGATATTGTTGTTTTCGCTCAGCTACGAAGCTGTTTCGGTCGTCATGTATATTCGCGCCTGTGATGTTCGCACCGAGAACTTGTCAGCACTGCACATGCGTATCCACTTAACGCCCCTTCCTCAGACGAAATCACACGAAATGTGGCACCGGTTCTTGTCTCGAGTCTGCGAAAGAAAACGACAAGGCAGCGGATCGGATGGAGTTCTGTTTCAGCTGAATTAACACACACACACACACACAAATATATATATGCGCGCGCACATGTAGGCTTATATGTTTATAGTTGTAGAGATTAAAGGAAACCAGATGCACGCCCATACGCTGTTAGCAGAGTGCCGTGAGTTTGACATGCCCTTCAGCTGATGCCTCTGCGGTTTCAGCTGCTGCTGCTGCTGCTGTAGTGGTAGGCTGTAGCCAGTAGCTGCTATTTTCCAGTAACCTACATTCAGCTAGTTTGCGTCTTGCAGCTACAGATAGGGGCCTAATGACCCTGATATTTTCTGATATTTCCAGATAACGATTCTTACAAGTTTATTAATATTTATTTCTTCCGGCAGAGGCGCCACCCATACTGCGTCTACGAAACGAGCTGTAAAGGCGCGTTGAGTATTTAATTCATTTGTATGCTGGGATGGAATTTTAGTCAAGTATTTTTGTGTGGGAGTTTGTTCCTTGACTGCACTTCAGGACGGTGTGAATGGCTTAAAAACGGGAAGCTGGCAAATATGGTGTGTAGGCCTATGTCATCTAAGGGTTAAGGAAGGGCCACAAAGGAACGGACAACGCATGAATGCTCAACACGGACATTTAAACAGTTATAACTAACATGCGAAATTCATTCAATCATAATCGTAATCCCAAGATTGCTACAGCACTCAACGAAAGCCACGTCACGGGGACCAGCCTATTCACAGGCGCTCAGTCAAAACCAAATCGATAGGCAAAAGGGGTTTGATTCCAGGTCAAGAACCAAAAATCAGGCAGACAGACAGCGTGGCAGCTACGGTGGGTGCTGTTTGGGATTGGAGCGGAAGTAGAGATAAGAAGAGAAGGAGCCAGGATAGGGTCTTCAAAGAGGAGTGTTTTCAGTTTTGAGTGAAAGACCAATGCTGAAATTGCAAGCGGTGGAGCATAGGAGAGTTTGTATGATGGGTCAGATAATTCAAGCGTAGAATAAAATTTTCCTTTAAAAGAAGGAATACGATGTCAAAGTGTGCACTTGGAAAAGAAACTAAAGCAGTTGCAAGAAGTTAATTCTCACTTATTTTAAGTTATCGGTGCAAAGTGCGACAGAAGTGAGAGAACCTCGATAGTCAAGCTAACTCAGCGAATTGGAGAAGGTTTTAATGACCAGCCAGCAGCGCAGCGCCGATGAAGCCACGACTTACCCACACCCTCTGCGAGAAGGCGCATGCATTTAATATAATATCGATCTTTTATTTCATCAAACATTGTAGGATAAACACACACAAAACAAGAGAAGAAAGCAAAAAGAAAATTTAAAAAATTTAAACATATCGTTTCAAAGAGTTATAATTGACAAAATCGAATTTTGTGATAACTTTTAGTAAACTTGTTATTCTACGAGTTTAACAGAAAATTTTCTTCTACGCATGTCACTTTGGCCATCTAAAAACACGGTTTTCGTTATTAACCCTTTCATGGGCACATTTTTACATCAAAAGTGCAATTTGGGTTTCTATTGCTAAAATCATACAAAAATAAGACCATCTGACAAGTAATTTGTATATAACCATATTCCGAATGAAAAATAAGTATGCGCATACTGGGAAACATACTTCCCGGCGCCCACGAGGGTCATCACAAAATCCATAGTCAGTGCAACCGAAATTCACCAAAAACTTTTCTTTTAGCTCAAATGAATAGTAAAAGACAAATGAGATTATTCCTTTGATCTACAAGTGACAAAGCACGTGATTTACAGTCAGATATATGAGGCAGTTTTTGACTGGAATTTGATCAAAATGGTCAACTCCACCCATGATCTTGTCATATTCTGCAATAGCTAAGGGACACATCACAGCACTTTTTGTTCCATCTTTTGCTCGCCGATCTACGGAGCAGATTTCTCTCGAATCGTGAGCAGTTGACAGGACAGTCACTACCTTGTTGTCAATCCACTTCACAGCAGAAACAGGACCTTTAGTGCGGAACATGAATTGACCTCTTCTCGGTCTTGATTTCTTCTTTGTCATGTCTGGCAGGACCTTAAGGTTTACTCTGACAGTACCTACTGAATACAGCTGTCAACTGTACAGTGTCTCAATTAGCTTGATGGTAGTAGAGAGTCACCAAAGGCAATGGCACTCCATGGTTCCAGGCTTGCCTTGGAACATAACCACACTCTCACCAAGAGTGCAAGTATCGCTGTTCTTCTCTGCACTCTTTCCTGTGTAAACATCGAATGCATACACGAATCTCGTCACTGAATCTGCCAGACACCACACTTTGTATCCACGCTTTACTGCATGGCTTCATGGGCATATACTGTTTCAAGGTCGATCGTCCTTTGAAAGGAATCATTGACTCATCTGCGGAAAGTGTTCCTGATGACAGCAGCATAATTGGAACCAAGCTTGTTCAAAAGTGGTCTAACCTTGTGCAGTTTGTCATGACCGCTTTGGTTACGTGGTAGATTGAGAGAATTGCCATTGCAGTGGTCTCAACAAATTTTTTGAACTTCTTGAAGTCATGACTGAGCTGACCGATGGAACACTCAATAATGGGTCTGCACTCCAGTAGTTCTCGAGTTCAGGGAGCTGGTGTATGACTAAGAGGTATGCGCCATAGAAATTTCACAACATCTCTGAGCATAAATATAACTGTAAACGCACAGAGAAAAGTGGGAAAAGTGTTTCCCATGGCACTATATACAACCCTATGAAGTGGGAAGACTACTTCCCAGTGCCCGGGAAAGGGTTAATATCCGCGTCTACAAACAACGTCATGTATATTCGTGATGTCTATGGAAATTATTCATATTGACTATAGGTATTTTTGGGAAAGCCGGTGGTGATATTCGAACTCTATTTGGACGTGAATAAGGCTTTAGATGTCTGTTTGAAGACTCAATATAATGGCACAACGACAAAGCCACAGTTTAATTTCTTTAATGAGAAATAGGTGCATCATTGCTGTGGGTTAAATATCTGTGTCACTGTCACAAAGACTGGATATAAATGAGAATTTGTCAAATTTAGAGCGCTACAGAGAAGTTCTTAAGAGACGCTATATTAATTTTGTGTTACATCATTTGCAATTAAAAGATAGCTTGTTTTCATTAACGCTTCTTCTTCTGCAGGCGCCTCAGCTGAGCAACGATGCAACGCTAAGCTGTTCTGTACTGTGCCTTCTTCATGTTGCAAGAAGGCCGAAATTTAGGGTTGTCGTATCCTATAGTCCATTTGGTCGGCTGGGTGGCCTTCTCTAGTCAACGTATGCCACCAACAGTGGTTGCTGGTATTCCCTCCGGGTCTGGATGAGAGTGTTGTAGCTGAAAATCCTGTCTGTTGTCAACCTCCCTGAATTACTTGCATCGAATCGCTGAATGGTAACAACAACAAAAACAATTATAATAAATATGGCAATATAGTAGTGGTGGTGACGGTGGTGGTGGTAGTTGTAATAATATTAATAACTATTATTATCAGTGTGTTAGGCTGTGGTGGTGGTGGTAGTTGTAATAATAATAATAACTATTATTATCAGTGTGTTAGGCGGTAGAAATTGATACCTGAGCATCCTATGTCGAAGTTACGCCTCTGCCGCCAGGCCACCTTCTCGACCGACCACTCTTTCTCCGTAAGAATTTTCTCGGGTTTTCTAAATCGGAATCGTCTTCTCGTCTTGAGTGCTTCTCAGTCGGTATCGTAATATGTGCTTTAGTCGTCGTCCTGCTTCTGTCTGTGTAGTTTCTGTTTGACGACGCTGTGTCTTACCGCTCACTAGCTTTATAGCTTTGGAGACAGCGTGTCTTCTTTTTCAGCCTTGCGCGTCTCACCCTGCTAGCCCACTGCGTGACTTAGTAGGTCATAGCGTGTCTTGGTTTGCTAGCCCAGTTGCGTGAGACTTAATGGGTCATAGCGTGTCTTGGTTTGCTAGCCCAGTTGCCTGATTTAATGGGTCATAGTGTGTCTTGGTCTGCTACCCCAGTTGCCTGATTTAATGGGTCATAGCGTGCTTTGGTCTGCTACACCAGTTGCGTGACTTTGTAGATCACAGCGTACCTCAGGCTACAGCGCCTTTAACCCGGATGCGCCAGTCTGAGTGTTTTAGTCAATCGGCAAATCTTTCACAGCATTCACTCAATTACTATATTATTTTCACAGCATTCATCCATTTGAAGACATTACTCTAATCGTAGGCAACACAGTTTGTTTAGATTTCGCGTCTTTATGTTCTTTATCCACAAATCTAAAATCCCCAAGCGCTCATGATTGCCTGCTGAATAGCTCCTAATTTAAGCCTTGAGTTCAGCAACCTTCTAGCAGTTCAGTATGGCTGCCACTAGTTAAAAATAGTAGTGTATGCTTATACTTTCCTGTTGAGCTAAGCAGGTCTATGCGTCCAGAGGTCCATGCATCGCAAAACAGCAGTTGGCCTATTAAGCTACGTCGTGGGATCATACTTTGTCTTTTATGCGGTCGTCGAATGGGCAACATCCAGAGGATGGTCTTTTGAGAAGAGAGTTCATTTTCCTACAGGCATCAGCTGTTCTCTGAATTCTAGTGTATGTGTTGATCCTTACTAATCAGAGGGATGGGCGCCAACAGAAATTTGTCCAGAAAGAGGCAAATCATGAAAACAGGAAACACGTTGGTGGGGCATACTGCAGGGTTTATGGGTTTAACTTTCTTGTTGCAACTGCAGAGTATAGTTTGGGGATCCTATGCTATGCAGGCACAGCCTTCTCATCTGAATTGGGTATGGATCATGGCCGGAATGACCCTCCTTGATCCGACCTTGCACATTTGTTCTTTGAACTGGCTTTCAAAACTCGGGGAGAGGGTGACATGGCCGGCATGCACCTCCTGGGTAAGCCATTGGGAGTCGACGGAATCGTTTATTTTAAACTTGTATTGTAAACTGTAGGCCCTATACGCTTCCATTAGTAGGCCTACCACACTTCAGTCCTCATCCTTCAGCTCCTTATAGTTATACTGCTCACATCGTCCATCCAAAAACTATTACTCTCGGCAGTTTTCTTCTTTGCAAAATGAGCAGGGTCGAGGCCATAGGGTAGCTTTATAAAACCTATACATTTGCATATACATTTTCTTATTTTTCCTCCTTTCTGTGATCAGTTGTCATTATAAAGAGCGTGAGCACGGTTTTCATAATGGGAGAGGGGCAGTGGCGAGTCCAATATTTTGAAAATGGGTCAGATAAGCATTGCAAAGCCGTACTTTTGTCGATCTAGTTTTCTGCAACAGAATACTATTTCGACTGAATTTGTTTTCGTACGCAAAATCGGTCTTGTTTTCAGATTTTCTTTCACAGCCATACATTATTGTGCAATGTGCTTGAAGCACTTCTGTCTAAAACTATAATTACGTCAGTGTTATCAAACGCGATTACTTCAGTTTTAACGCTGTTGTCTCCAACAGAAACCATGCACATCACGCACCATGCCAAAATCGACGCAGAATTTCCTGTTGTCCCGGAATTTCTAAATGCGACACTGTATAGATGCTATATCTTCTGCATCTTCTCTCCAAAGACTATAAAGTAGAACGCTTCAGCAAACGCACCCTACAGCGGCTTCGTAATACGTTTTGCTTTTAAAAGCTTGTTGCTTGCAGCTGCGGCCTTGACTGCGTCTGCAATCACGCAGAAATTCGAAGCCCAACATTACCTTAAATTTCAAAATAAACTAAATTTAGCTTAAGACCTGTACCTTTTTTATATTTGAACAATTCTAATTTAAAAGTAATTGTGAAGATCTTATTGCTGGTAATTTATTTTGATGCTTTTGAAATTTTATAAACAAATACTAAAACGGTATGTGTTCGAGATTAAAGCCACGAGAGTCGTTCACTGAATTGTAAAATTGATTTTTAATCCTAGACGTTTGATCATCGCCCGTTGGAATAATTATTTAATTAGAAAGCCAAAGCGAAAATAAACATAAGGTCAAAATATGGATTCAGAGTTTGGCATTGATGCAACTTCTGATGAGACCGGTGTCGATCAAGGTGAGGATTTATGTATACGGCATGTCCTTATGTTACCTTTGTAGGCCTTATGTTTAAATGTAAAATAAATGTAAATGTACACGTTTTTCTATAGCGACCGTATGGCCCAGCTCTTTTTCAATAAATTTAGCCGGCGAGGTTCCTCACCACCGCTGCCCTTTTGAATATTTGCAACGTTTAGCAGAGTTTTAACTAAACTACACAGCTGAAGTAGAATTTAGACTAAAGTATACGTTTAACTTGGCCTAAATCACTAAAATTACATGCATTGGACTGGTGACAGCACACTGCTCGGTAACTACTGTTACGAAATTTTACAGTATCATACGGGTCGGATATTATGTTTCAGCCTTGATCGAATTAACTAGACCTACATTCAACGTTGTGCACTAGTAACTATAGTAGGTGACTGCTTGATTGCACCTGCTTTGCGACTTTAGTGAATCTCTACTAGAGAGGCTGGTTATAAATGTCTGTACACTCAGCATCTCACTCATTGTCTCACAAACTCCATGGTTTACCTTAAATTACTAACTAGTTAATTATTAATAAGCCTTTGATAAGTGTGACTTATATGGTACTGGTTTAAATATCTGGCCAACTGTGGCCAGATGAAAACTACTCAAGTTACCACTGACTGTCCAGGGTGACTTTAGTAAACACAGTTTAAATCACTCTGATGGCATAAGCTTCACATACATGAAAGATGTTTTTTGGCAGATTAAGCTTGATGAAGTGAGCTGTCGCCTGTGTACTTTTAACACTCCTTTCGATTGATATTCTATGATGCGCATGCCTTTCGGAATCTCTTCCATTCCTGAGGTCTTCCAGAAAAGAAGCAGCGAGCTGTTCAGTGACATTCCAGGTGTGGGCTTCATGTTTGATGACCTGATCATAGCTGCAACTGATGACCCCTGACAAAGACCGAATTCTAAAACAGGTCTTGAATCGAGCACAACAAAATGGAGTGAAATTCAATGGAAAGAAAATACAGTACGAGTTTGGACAAGATAAATATTTGGTTCATATCCTCCTTTCCAGTACTGGTGTACGTCCAGATGAGATTAAAGTTTAGCCTGTAGTCAACATGCCATCTCCAACCAACCAGAAAGAGTTGCAAAGATTCGTGGGAATGATAACTTAAAAATAGTTTAAGTTTATACCAAACTTTTCCTCCCATACAGACGTGTTGAGGCAGATTTTAAAAAAGGGTGTAGCATGGCACTGGACTGATAGGCATGAGAATGCCTTGCAAGTAATCAAGAAATTGATTAGTGAAGCAATAACATTGAAATTTTATGATTCAAACAAAGTGTTGATGATAGAGACTGATGCTTCTTCCGCAGGGCTTGGTTCATGTCTAATGCAAGATGGACAGCCAACAGCCTCGGCATCCCGATCTTTAACAGCAGCAAAGAGAAATTATGCATAAATAGAGTGCTTCTAGATCGTCTGGATCTATTTGTTCCTTGTCTTAAGTCCTGCCTTGCTCAGCAGAGGGCTTTTGCTGTTGTTGGCCCATCTCTATGGAATGGACTTCCACCTTCATTATGTGCAAGGGTCCCTGTTGGTGACAGAGATAAGTCAGCTCATTGTTTAAAGATGCTCTTATATCCCCAGGATTCTCATGCGGGAAGCACCTCTGAGTAGTTTGTTCTCATAGGCTAAGAAAAGGCTGTGCCGGCCTTAGCTATGTTCTAGATGTTCAACTTAACAGAGCCGCTGATTTTAGGGAGCCGGTAATTCTTGGTCATGATTTTCTTTAAATTGAAATTTGTGGTAATGGCAAAAGCTAGGTTACATGAAGTTGTCAGTATCAGAAAGATCATGCGTGCCATGGACATGGCTACGATAATGAAGCTAATTTTTGAGGAGATACTATGTGATACTATTCTGTGTGTCATGTGGCTGTCACAGCTTGAACTTATTTTTATGTGATATGGCTAAGTCATCTGTTACTGCCATCACCCTTCTAGCATGGTTCAGTGGATTAGTTCTGTGCATCTACATAAAGATGGACAGTATGAAGACTTTGATGGTGAAGAATTGAACCTAATTAAGATCAACAATATGACACAGGATCGAGAGACTTGTGGGACTGTCAATAATGTCGATAGAAAATGACATCGCACAGTCTCTGCTCTTTTCCGCGTCATTGTCATCCTTTGCAAAAAGCTGCATTTTAAATATTATTCTGCATTTATTAAGTGCCCTGTCTAATGATTAAGCATGATGGTCTATTGGTAACACATTTGGTCAATGATCATGCAGTTGCAGGTTCAACTCTGTGTAGCAACCCTGAGCAAGTTGCTTGTGCAACACATGCCTCTGTCACCAAGCAGTATAACTTGGTCCTGGTGTAAGCTGGGAAGTAAACAGCAAGTCCTGTGATGCACTGGCCCCGTGTCCAGGACCTTGGGATTCTTTCATTGCCAGCTGAAGGGCCAAGAAAAGGATATGAACACCTCCCCTATGTCTCATTTGTGGAATATGGGATACTTTACTTTAATCAATGGTGCTGAGCAGTGTGAGTGAAGGACTTGCTCAAGGTCCTTTCACAGTAACCATTGCAAGAGAGGCTCGAACCTATGCTGTCCACTTACAAGCTGAATGTTCTAACTAATAGGCCACCGTGCCCCAGAAGTATACTTCTTGAGAATTTACCAGAACAAGAATTAACGAACTCTGATCAGACTTCTTTAATGGTTTTGCACATTTGCTCTGCCTTGAAGTGCTTGTAATTAAATTGTTGGTATTGTACGTTGAACTAAATTGTTATGAACTGGTGAAGTTCGATTGCTTTGTCCTAGTTAGATATGCTTGTCAAAGTGTGGTGTGTCATTGTTAGAGATTACACTGAATGTCGATGATGCTTGTAGTTGTCAGTGATTGGGTTTTGAACTGTCGTTTCATAGCGTTTCGTGCCCCAGAAGTATACTTCTTGAGAATTTACCAGAACAAGAATTAACGAACTCTGATCAGACTTCTTTAATGGTTTTGCACGTTTGCTCTGCCTTGAAGTGCTTGTAATTAAATTGTTGGTATTGTACGTTGAACTAAATTGTTATGAACTGGTGAAGTTCGATTGCTTTGTCCTAGTTAGATATGCTTGTCAAAGTGTGGTGTGTCATTGTTAGAGATTACACTGAATGTCGATGATGCTTGTAGTTGTCAGTGATTGGGTTTTGAACTGTCGTTTCATAGCACAGTGTTAACTCGAGTGCACATCAAAGTACAGTCTTTGATTTTAGAAAATATAACTAAACAAACAGTTCAGTCATAAGAGTGCTTGAATCACCACAGTTTCTAAATGCATGAATGTGTCAATGACATTTTGACTCAACCTTTCAACTTAGCACATGCCCGATCAGTGTTACAAGTCTTTGTGCTATTCGTTAACAGTGCGTTTGCATCTGCTTATATGGGCACATTCCTGCCAAGAGAGCCCACCAGTACAAACAGGTTTAGACTGCCCCTCTGATATTGCACAATCGTGGGTTTTCCCAAACCTGTTGACTAATCACAAAATAGGACACACAAGCGCCTGTGTGATAAAACACGCATCAGCAATAATTGCTGTTGAGATCAGCCCGCCTGACCGCAGAGCTTTGCCAATCACGCCATCCCAACACTTGTCTGATCAGTGCGTGCAAACACTCAAAACTTGCTGATTAAACAGCGCAATATTACGTTTGTGGTGAAAAATAAGCAGTGGTGAAACAGGAAGCATCTGCACATCACAGCCTACTAGTGTTTATTGCTAGGTGCCATTGTGTCATCGAATAGTGTCTTTCATCTGTTACAAATCACATTTGATTAGTTGTACTAAATAACTTCTGATTGGTGTTCTTATTCGGCCCAGGTGGCTCCGCTACGAATGGGGAGAACGGGAAAATGGGATGGAAGGCAGGTATGGGGCCACCAGATTATGGTGGAACAGGGCTGCAGGAAGGCTGTGGCTGGCCAAGTTCATAGGCCTCACAGTGTGATAAATGTATAAAATGAAGTGTTATGAAAAGAATACTTTAAATTTCCTTTTCAGTGACAGTGTCACAGCATATGTGCCAGTTGGTTTGGCATTTCTGTTTAAATTGTCTTCAGGATCCAGTCTCTGAATATATATTTTCTTTGATGTTCATTGCAAATGAGAATATGAAACAGGATTAGCATGAAAATACAGAGAATATATGTTTTTATGTGTGTTATATATGTGTATCTTAAGATTTACCTTGTTTTATCTCTTATTTGCCTTTGTTTGAGCACCTTTTTGAGGTTCTTAATTTGTTTACAAATGCTCAGATGCATACATACACACACATACTTACATACATACATACTTACTTGTACCTGACTATTGCTATAGCACTTTTTAAGAATCACTCAGCATGATATTGTCAGCTATAGATTTAAAAATTTATCAATTTATCAAACTTATACAGGTCCTGTGCATTGTCTGGTTTTACACGCTAAATTACCATTTTTGTACTTATGTATAATAAACCAGTTGATGTTTTCAGCTAAAAATTTGGTTTGGATAGTAATACCTTACTTTACTATGATCTCAGACAGTAATTTAAATTAAATTTTTTAACTCCTGCAGATTATTCAGATGGCTTATTTTGTAGGCCTACTTTGAATGGGCCATTCAATTTTTTATTAGTTTAGCATTTATTTGACAAGCATTTGATATGGTTTTTATAGTGGTTTTTAAATAGCTGAAAACTTTCTCAGTTCTGTTCCTAACTTGCCTTTTCTAAGTCCTACTTTGACAACTTTCAATTTTTAACATCTGTGCCTCACTGAACTTTCAAAGTCTTAGTTTGTAATTTGTAAATGAGAACTTTCTAATTTGGTTCCATATTAAATTTGAAATATTTTTATTAAGAAGTTATGTGTTATAATGTTTTAGTTTATAGCAGTTTGCACGTCATATGTCCTGTATCTTTTGAAAATATGGCAAATCTTACCATTCTGGATTGACAATTAGCACACATTCTTATCCTTTATAAAAGACACTGACATGGAATAGTATACTGAATCTGCATTGAGTGTGGTTGCTTATTGTAATTTGGCATGAGTTTTTGGCTTCATTCAAAGCTACAGTTAATAATTTGTAAAGAACTGGGAAAAAGTGCTTGGAATGGGGAAAGAGTGGTCGGTAGAGAGAAGAGGACATGTGTGCCCTCTGGACATGTTGGTAGCTGTATTTATGGGTCTTCAATGTTTTTTTTATTTTTTTCGTTAGTACTTGTGATACTCTTCTCTCTCACACTGAGCTTTGCTTAATTTCTGTCACTTCATTTTTGATAAAAGCAAGTGATACACACAAAGTGTTGAACAAAAAACACTAAAACGGGATATTACATGTTATCAATATTCCGTAACTTTATGGCTCAGTGCCACTGCCTACATGCCATCGCGTGCTGGACTTCTCCAAAGACCAGCACGGGCCGTAGGGAAGGATCAGCAAGGCAGCTACCCAGGGCCTCCTGATTTATGCTAGAACCTGACCCTTTCGGTCTGAAAACTATACCAGGCGTAAATCTGGTTGTTGACAAATTTTCTTTGTTATTAATCCAGAGAGGGATGAAGTTTACAGCTGACAGCACAATATTTTCATCCCGAAAGAAAGAGATGGGGCGAGAGAGAGAGAGAGAGAGAGAGAGAGAGACAGAGACAGAGACAGAGAGAGAAAGAGAGAGACAGAGAGAAAGAGAGAGACAGACAGAGAAAGAGAGAGAGACAGAGAGAAAGAGAGAGACAGAGAGAAAAAGAGAGAGAGAGAACGAGAGAGAAGGAGAACGTCTTTCTTTTAAATGTTTTGTGCAGCTCTACAAGGATTTGTCGTATTTCATAGGATGGTTCTAGAATTTTGACCAAGAAGGCTGACCTATGTCATAGGTCGTAATCATAACTGTAAACTTGAAATTTTCTAAGGCATTACTTAATAGCTAATTGCAGGTTACTGGCTTATTCTTGAGTGCTGCATGCTGTGTCAAATCAGAGGAGTTGTTCAGGGATACCTTGTGGAAAACAAAGCCTGTTTGCAAGAATGATAGAGGGAGCGACAGAGGTTCTGTTACAGTGGGTGGTGTTTAGCTCATAGGTCAGCACCATGATCCCAGTGCCTTGGATTAAAGTGCAGTACAGCTGATAGCTTCTGTGTTGTTCATTGTTTGCTTAAACTATTTGATAAGGGATTTATTTTCATGGCTGGTCCAGAGTAATTCTTAGCTGATCAACTGTGCTGCAAGCGGGACGGCAATTGCCTTGAAAGTTGAATAATTAATGGGTGGGCCACTCCGTTTGGAGCCCGGGAGGCTCGGACAGTGGGGCTGATTGTGAGCCCTCTCGGATTGCCCTTATCCCAGGAAGGGCAGAACTCGTTCCCTGGGATGAGAGAGGCTGGTATTGATCTCTGAGTACCAGAGCGAATTACGCAGAGGATTATTGATCTGGCAAAAGATGGGCCTTCTCTGATGCACTGCTAAGCTTCTTAATGCCTTCTAGGAAAACTCCTCACTTGTTATAAGGCATTGGCCAGTCTGCTGCCCAGTGGTCAGTGATTGGCCAGTTTTCTGGGCCGCTGGTCAGTGATTCATTCTCAGACCTCACTGACCACTCGTTGGGAAGATATAGGTCTTATGTTAAATTAGCCCAGCTGTGTGTTTTAGTCTTGCTGCTGTAATACACGCTTAATGTTTAATCGTAAAAGTCTTGTTTACTTTGATATTAATTTGGTGACGTGGAAAAGTACCTTAACCTACATCTAGTTTTCTGTTTAAGGAATCGTTTGGTGATTTCCTTGTAAAGGTTAAGTGCTGTTTGTTTGATGATTCAGAGAAACCATTCCCTATGTTTGGATGTTCGGCTAAAGAAATACTTGGGTTATCATAAAGAAATACTTGGGTTATTAATAAAAAAATTTAGGTTAAGTCCTGTAACTGTTTTTATTATAATTAATTATTAATTAATTATAATTAATTAATATTATTATAATTATTATCATAATATTATACTGAATTATTATAATTTAAAAGTAATTGTAAATACCTTATTGCTGGTAATTTAATGTGATGCTTTTGAAATTTTAAAGACAGATACTAAAATGCTAAAGAAATACTTGGGTTATTAAAGTGCAGTCATTTTAAATGGGACTTTTCATCAATTTATAAGCTTCTACATGTTAAAATATGCAATCAAATGAAAGAAAGAAGGGTACCATGATTTTTATAGCAGAGCTTTAGTAGCATTTCTTAGTTCGTGATATGCTAATGTACAAATACGAACGTGAAATAAGAAAATATACCAATATTGATGTGGATTTTCTATACACTTTATGATATTCAGTGCTCACATATAAAAATACATTTTCACAAGCATTTATTAAGTCTATTAATAAAGTGAGCCGTGTTGTTGCATGTATTATGTTGGCAACTGGAGGCACAAATGAAGACTTCACCATGTGATTGTATAGACACTTGACAATTCCATGTATTGTCAGTTCATTTTGTGATTTATGAATGCTCTCTTTAGCTGTGAATGCTTTCTTAAGCTGCAGTTGACAGTTTCTCTTTAAGGCGTAGGATGTTCTGAAAAGTCGTTGTTGTCAAGAACAGCAGAAGCGACGAGGCGTCGGCTGACTGACAAAAACTGACAGTGTCATTTACCCTGTAAATTATAATGCTGCACTTATCAGTAAGCTGCAAAGCCAACCGACGCATTGGTGTGTGAGCCGTCATAAGAATACCTGCGTTTCGTTCTTCAGTGCGGCTCGGGCGCATGTGCGATACGAAGACTGGTGCGACATCAATTGGGCTTCTTGCAAGGAGCAACGTGTGTGGCAGCTTCAGTTGAGGTGAGCTCCTTGCGCGCATATCCAGTGGCAGATTATGGATTGCTGTCAGGAGCTGTGATGAACTTCTCGACCAATATTTGCAGCACTGGGCGTACGACGACAATGCCGACGACGCTGCTGGCTTTGAGCTAACTGGTGCATCATCGATTGGTAGGTGGATTGGCCATTCATTCGCCGTTTCCTTTGGTTACAGTGCGCAGTGGCCAACGTGGTTAGAATCTTCCATCTGAAGTCCTTGACATTTGCTTAGGCATTTATTTGACTGTAATTCATCAAATTTCGGCCACTGGCTTTGTTCTGTGGTAATTGGATCTTTGGTTGAGCTGTTTCGTCTGTGTTTTCCTGGTTTGATAAAGCTTGCTGTCGTCAAATAGAAAAATAAATGCCATATTGTTGCTGAGTGCAGATAGATATTCTGTACGGCAAGGATCACAGGTTTAAGCTGATTGATTACATACGGATGATTCACAACTAGAAGACTTTTTGCCTGCTTTGGCTTTTGTCACGGAAAGTGCTGGACTCCCTTTTGATCACTGATTAGCTGACCTAAGCAAAAGGAAACTACTGCACGTGCATCATTTTCAGAAGGAGAACTGATGGAGATGGCCAGTCCTCAGCTGGAAGCTAATGCGGCTTTGATAAAGACCACCGAGCCACACAGTGAGTTACCTCGAAGACATCCGAAAAACAAGAAGAGTACAAGGGAGAAGATAGATAAGCTGGTGGCTGAGGGGGCCAAGAACTACCCTGCATATCTGAAACTCATATACACAGGTGACTCGGAGCTTTCGTCCGAGGACGAATTCTGTGCTGATCATAAGGCCAAACTGAATGTAAGGCGAGGGCAGGCGTCAAAGACATTTTCTGAGTCGGACTTTGCTGCAGTCACCAGTCCACCTTCAGTCTTCTCTCCACAATCAGTCTTCTCACCAGAGTCGACTAAATTGCTTGATCCTGGTCGTGAGAAGCTTCCAACTCCAGTAGACCAGAGCAGCCCTTTGAAACAGGACTTGGAAGGAATTCCCGAAGGTCGTGCTTGTGGTAAGGTGGATTTTATTCTTGGCATGAATTGTTCAATACCTACAAATGTATGACCTTTGTTCAAATTTTTTCTGTGACAGGCAGGTCATATGTATGTGTGTATGAATGTGTGTGTGTATTTATCTGGCTATTTATATAGCGCCTTTAAAGAACGAAGGCTGTAGTGTTTTATGTTTTTACAGCAGAGTTTGCTCAAGTCTTTCTTAGATATCCAGCTGAGGCAGTCATCTTATTTGCTTTCACATTGGGCATTGTTATTCTAGTTCTTCTGACTGTTTGTTCTAGTTAAACTTTGTGATGGTCCTAAAAATCTGTGACGAATCTTAACTGGTTTTGTTAACAAATGATGTGATGGTTCTGATAATCTAGGACAGGTTTTCTAAGTGAACTAGTTGTACTTAATGAATGTTTTTATGGTAGTGACAATCTATGACAAGCGCTGACTTAACTGATAAGCAACGTTGCCTTCCTGCAGTTCTCTGTCGACAATCGAAATCCTTTCTGACTGTTTCTGTGGTACCTTAGATTACATTTTTCTTTGTTGTTGGGAATCATTATGTTTATTCTGTGGTTTTTTTATATGTCACCGTCGTTGTCGTTGTCATCATCATCATCATTATTATCATCACCACCACCATCATCGTCATCATCATCATCATCATCATTTCCGTATTTATTTAGCACCACTGTCTGATGACTAAGCTTTAGTTGAAGGCATGACAATTGTGCGTGAGGAACATCTTGTAGGTCTTTACCCAATCAGTGATGGTCTTTGGAGATGCTCAGACCTCCCCATATTGCAAGGTGTGTGCACTTTCACCTGTCCACCGCATCGTATAGCGGAATTACTATCTTTTGTCACAGCACTGTATACAAAGTTGCTTGATCTGTATATTACATTATCATTCTAAGTGTGTGTATGTGTCTGTATATTTATGCATAGTGCCTTTTAAGGATATCCTGAAGGTGCTAGATAAGTGTGGTTTTTATGTCAGAACCAAAACCTGATTGTAAGCAAAAATGATTAGTTTATTTTAGGTATTTATTTTTTTGCACTTATTACACGTACAAGGTCAGGAAATCTGAGTATGAGGCACAAGACACGCATTTGCAAACAGCATGCCCTTGGTTCTTACATGGAGTCCACTCAGTAGGCTCAAACCTGCAATTTTCGGATTACAGGCCCAGCGTGCTATCAATACACCATTGTTCCACTCGATAGACTGCTATGCTGTATGACCAAGAAAGCTGTATTTGAAATATGCAAGATACTATGCTGAGCTACCTAGTCTTTTAGCCTCTTCCCGTTTTGCTTTTGGAGATTTATGAGAAGTCCAGTTTAGCTGCTTTAGGAACACAGTCCTTGTTATTGCAGATGGACTTGGTTTTGTGATGCGCTGGGGAATTTATAATGAAAAGAGACTATTTCGTATAATGGGTCCATGGGCGTCAAGAGTTATGGTTTTGTTTACCACTGGAGCCTGGAGCTATCGGGACTACAAAGTCAGCAGCTTGCTTTTCTATCTCACTGGGCTCTGGCCTAAATGTTGCTGCTCAATTTAGATATTATGGTTATCACTACTGAACCTTATCAGTAAAGGGATTTTAGTTTTAGGGGTGCTTTTCGTTTATTTTGTGATTGCTTCTAGTTGAATTTTACGATAAATATCTGAAGTTACAGTTAGCTGTGGTTTGTAATCATTGTTAGAATGATTTCATTCTAACAATAGTTGTTTTTGTTTTAATCAAGTGGGTAGATCTGTATGCAGAGAATTTTGTATTCATGGTTTTCTTTAAATGCGTGTAGAATTTTGTGAATGGATATCTGTGGAGCCTGTGCTCACTACAATGATCTTCTGTGTCTGGTTGTTTCAACTTCTGTCATCTTTTCTTCAGCTGCCGTATTTTAGCCACATTGTTTTCCATTGGTTCATTTTGTGCATTTTCATGATTTGCGGATTCATTTTATTTTTAATCATCTTCTTCTGTTGATTCATCTGTCATCAGTTGAGTTGATTTCTTTTGATTTTTCTTATGTTGATGCATCTGTTGATTCATCTTCCTTTGATTTGTCTTACGCGGATTCATTTTGGTTTTAATTCATCTTCTGTTTATTTGTCTTTTCTTGATTCAACTGCTGTTTCTTTTTTATGCATTATTATTGTTTAGAGATGGCAGTAAGAATATTGTAGCAGGGTTTTGGTTGGGCCCCTATATCTTTTAAGACAATCCAATTTAGGTTGACTTCAAGAACATCGCATCTCTGGTAAAAAATTTTTTGACAAATTGCAGTTCTCCCGTTGAACTTGTTCTTGGTTTGTCTTGGTTCATTAACTTAGGTACTGAGTTTGAGTTTGGTTCTTTTCAGAAAAAACAGGGTTCAAACTTGAAATGTTTGGTTTGGTTCCATTTCATCCCAATCTCTGTTGTAAATGTTGCTTCATCTGCTCTTTCGTTGCCCAGTGTTGCTGTCTGTGATGTCCTCTGCTGCCTTAGATTATGCTGCTGTAGACTGCATGTACCATCTACTGTCTTGCCTCTCCTTCATCTGTATGCACTGCTAGTATTTGCGCAATGCATCTGACTGATTCAGAAGATGTCTTTCCAACCGAGTGCCTTTCTTTCGACAATTGGCCGGTGGTCCTTATAACTTGATAGTGCTTGCCAGAGACATTTGCTTAATTCTGTTACTCTGATGACATAGGGAGGATTTAGATTAAACCCCACTTGGAAACAACACTGCTGAAGCTTCTGTTGTGGCCAGTTTGATTAACAAATTTACAGTTTTGCTAATGCCACTGAAAGTTTCCTGCTGTCTTCAAGCATTTCTCTTCCAAGGTCCAACGCGTGCCTGTCAGATAAATATCCAAATATTCTTCAAATCGAGGGACAGTGCTTTACAGAAGTTTCTGGAGAGGCATCTAAACAAGTGTGCTCCTTTACCGTGTAACCTTTTTCAGTATTTTCCTAGACAAGGTAAGGTGTAGTAATAACTTGTTTCATACATGTATGTATCTGTATCAATGTTAGTCCTCAAAGGAATAGTCTTTTAGGTGCAAAATTGTATGTGTTGTTTGTCCACTTGCTGTATTGGTCTTGTCTTGATAGCAATCCATTGACTGTGCATGGCCCAGTGGTCACATGACACAATGATAGATTGTTAATTTTCTATCACTCCCCTAGATTTAAAGCCTTGGCACAGAGGTGAAAAACTAATGTATTAGTAGTCTGCCATCATACGATGCTAAATGGATATTGCTTCTACTCCTGCTGTGAAGTTTTAAGCTGCTGTGAGAAATTGGAATGAATTGTCAGCAGTTTAGTTCTTCTCTCCTTTAAAAAGACAACTGCAAATTGGAAATTATTCAGTCGATCGGTCATTAGTTTTTTAGCAGTGTTAGCAGTGAGATTCAGTTACCATGGTGTTTGCTGTGAAAATTAGTTAATTGTTGATGAGCCTTTCCCATGTGACGAGTGGTACATATCCGTCGAAGTTGGCTTCATGTTTAGGTTATGTCATGCATGCTCTACTTCTGCCCAGTTAGCTTGGCTAGGTAATTGGATATCTGCTACTGTTTACATATGTATGTGTGCATGTGTTTGTGTGTGTAGCTGGACATTTATATAGCTCCTGTGAAAACCACTTAAAAGTAGAGCATAAAGAGGACTTAGTTTAGGATGCCATCTGGTTTGTGCATGTGCCTTGTGCAGAATGTTCCACATGGCTGAGCTGCATTGAGTTAACACATGCACAGAAAGTCAAAGCTTGGGGAGGAATAGAAATGCAGTTTGGATAATGGTTCTACAGTTATTAGTCACTTAAGCCTACTTTTCATTTTTACACTGACTTTTTGATAAGGTTAGGAATCGCATGTTAGATGCTTTAAGCAGAAATAGCTCTCAGAAGGGTGAAAGTCATGCCAGCTTCTTCATTTTTGAACGAAATAAAAGGATAATACATGCAAGAGTAAGAGTTAAAGTCAGTCCTCAGTTAAATTACTCGAATATCAGAATTATAAATTTTAAGGAATGGTTATTCTTTGTTCTTGTTATCTCTTTCTTTCAAATATTTGAGAAAGGCTTTTGAAACAGATCTTCAGAAGGCATATGTATTGCAGTTATCACTCAGAATCTTTAACTGATTTTGCAGAAATATGGCTCAGGAAAATATAATTTTACATCTAGTAACGAACTTCGCTTTCCACTTTAGCAGCATGCTGTCTGCCCTGGCATAACCCCTGATTCTGACCTAGCACCGAAACTGACCTCAGCCACCTGATCCTTGTGACCTGATTGATACAACATTGTTGAATAAGCTGGTCCCTGTGATGCATCTTTTGTGTGGCACTGAGAAATTTCACAGGTTTACACTACATTACACTGTTGGCTTTTACTGCAAATGACCTTGAATCTGCTCAGTTATTTTAGTGGATGAGACTTTCAGTGAGTTTCAGTTTAAGTGCAGACGAACTACAATGTGTTGGAGATTTTGTTGGTGATTGTCTAACATCTATTGGACTTTATTACTGCACTCGATAAATTGGCTTACTGCTATTATTTAAGTGCCGACAACCCTACTTCTGCTTGGTCATAACTAGTCTGCACACTGTTCATTCTATCAGAGAGAGTCTTGAGAATTGCCTAGCAATTTAAATGCTGATGCTGATGAACTTAAAACTCAGAACATTCTGGTTCATGTCTCTTGCTGAGACAGTCTTGAGAATTAGCTAGCACTTTAAATGCTGATGCACTGAGATTAGGCTTCAGGACAGTGTGGTTCCTTTGGTTTCCTTGGCGACCGGTTCAAAACAGATTAAAGACGTTATCTACTCTACGTCTATTTGTGGTTCTTCAATTCCACTTGGAGGCATGAGCTGAATGATACACTGGCATCCGATTATCCACATCGTGTACAATCCTTTCGCATTAAATTGCATTTATGTGGTGGGAACAGCTGTCAGAATGCTTGCCGCAACTTGAATTATCGTATGTGGTCCAAGTTTCTGCTGATGGAATTCGATTTGGAGAGCAATAAATGTTTGCCTTGTATTACATTAGACGCGTGCAACAGAGTACTTCCGAAGGAATAAGATTTTTGAAGAAATTGCTGGCTTTTGATAGAGCTTTCTGCAGATTGAGTTGGCACATCATCAGCTTATTTGCTCATAGCAACGTAATCTCCAAAGTGAATTGCTGGATTTGCTTTGCTGGATCATGTGCAGATTTCAAGACAGCGGGTAGATGGCTGAAGCTGTCGTTTAAAAATTTATAGTGGTTTAGAAATTTTTCATAGTAACCAATTTGAAGAAGATGGACATAATACGAATTAAATTACTAAGTATTAAAAAATGTATGTAGAGTACTTTGAGCTTGTTGGTGTAAGTTACATTTGACAGCATGTTGGACTTCATTCATTTGGGTATTACTTGTCTTTGTCTAGTTCACTAAAAGACATCAGCAAAGGAGTGAAACTCTAGATTTCAATTGTAATTCCTGTATACTATCATTCACAAACAATGTAGAAATGGCTTGTGAAAAACTGAGTTAAAATTTTCCTCATGATTTTACATGGGCTGAAATCTAGAACTGTTAGGCTACATATCTACATTTTTACATTGACAAATCTAAACCTGTTGAATTGTGTATCAACATTTTATGTTGGCTGTAATATATAAAACTGCTTGATTGCACATCTGAAACTGACATTTCAAACTGTTAGATTGCATATCAACATTTTGACCTTGGCTGGAATCTAAAAGTTTTAGATTACATATTTAAATCTGAAATATAAAACTATTAGATTGCATATAAACAATTTTTAAAAGCCTGTGGTGTTTTTCTTGTTTCACAGACTAGAGTTTGTGTAGAAGTAATCAAATTTAGAAGTCTTGTTTGATAGATGTGCTGTCTGTGAGTTAAAATTTGAAATCTGATTAAGATGTTTAGATGGAAATCATAAAAACTGGGACAAGAATGGCCGAGTTCTGTGCTGACTCAGGATAAGAGAAATATGTTACCTGAGAGATGAGGGGTTTGGCAAAAGAATGCTCGGTCTGTCTGTTGTCATTGCTCTTGAGACAGGAATTTCCTGGCTGGACTCGAATTGCTGCAGAGGTCAGGCCTGGACATGCCAGTCGAAATAATTCATGATCCTTCTTCATTCCATGTAAGCGTTCAATAGCCCCAGGGGACTGTGGACGAGGTGGGGGCTTGAGTGGATGATGGCCGCCAAGGTCTGTGAATCATCAGGACTTCATGGCATCACATTGGCACTTCAGCGGATGCAGCTGCTGCCTCAGGAATCCGTCTCAGGGAATGCATTTTGTTGATTCGTCTGGCCATCAAAATCAATAAGTAGTGGGCTTTGACTACTGGCTAACTGAAACGAACGAATGAAAACATGTTGATGCTGGTAAACTGAGAAAGACTCACAAATGGAGAAAGAGACAGACAGACAGTGACAGGAAAGATAGACAAAAAGTCTTAGGCACATCAATATGTAGAGCCATAATTTTCTCTGTTGTCTATGTATGAACATTGTTGTTATTATTATTATAATTTATTATTAATAAAATTATTATTACTAGTGTTATAATGTCGATCTGTAGTTACACAGCATGACTCTCTGATGAATAAGCATACTTAATATTGATGTTGCTAAGCAGTTGTGTTTGAAGGACGTGCTCAAGGTCCTTATGCAGCAACCATTCTCAGGGAGGCTCAAAACCCATCATACTCTTTGCTTTACGAGGTTAGCACACAAACATTCTGCCGCTATCCCAAGAGCTTGCTGTGATTTTTTCCCTATGACCATGTGGAGCAACAGACTGTTTCAAATAGATCTTGCTGTGATTGCCAAGCATCTCATTCTGAACTGTCTGTTCTGTTGGGCATATATTTGGTTGATCTTCTGGGAAACAACGTTGACTTTTAATATTGTGCTTTGGCGCCAACAACGCCAAGTGTCTCCGAGATAGCCACACAGCAGGCATATTGCATACAGGACTCTGTCTATGCCTGATATGATCACCATCATTATAGTTATCTGAAACTGAAATTGGATGTATCTTCAGAAAATACCAGAACGACTTTTGCTATACATATTCTGTGTTTCAGCTTATTTCTTTTGTGTTAACATTTCTTCGCAGCATTCAGAAGTAATTTTATCCCTAACAGATTTTATCATTTATCTGTCACGGCCGAGTTACAGCTCCCAGGGTCAAGAATTGCAGTCAGTCACGACTTCTAAAACAAGCTTAGAAGGAAATGCCAGAAAAAGATAGATGGCTGAGACTCTTTGGAAACGTGATCTTGATGTGAAATGTGAATATTATTTTTCCCCACAGTTTCGTGCTCAACGATTAATTTTGAATGCTGTGTATTGCTGTTCTTAGAGGGTGCCATCAGCCATGAAGCGAATGATGTAAAGTCTGCAAAACAAGGTCATCAACAAGAGGAAATTAACTGCACAACAGAGGAAGAAAAGGAATTGGAGGAACTGAGACTTGAGTTGATTCAAGTGAGTTTGGCAAATGGTTTCAGTTTCATTATAATTGACAGAATTTTCTATAAAGTGTTATGTTTATTTGTGCAAGAGCCAGTGTAAACTTATAGAAACATCTCAGTGTGTTGAAATGTAAGGAAACAAAATGGCATAAATAGATGATGTTTAATTTAAAGTAAAGGCATAAGTCAGTAGCCTTTATTTGCATAAGTGACTGTAATCAGTATAGTAATTGTAAACTCAAGATTTAGACAGTGCCCATAGAAAGCTACCTAAGTTACAGGGACAGTTCATACACAGGCACAGGAACTTAGTAAAACAAAATCTATAGGCAGGAAGGGTCAGATTTGGTTTCAGATCAAGATCGAAAGGTCAGCCAGGCAGACAACCAGATGGTGGATGTTGCTTGGAATTGAGTGACAACACAGAGAAGGGGAAGAGAAGGAATCAGGATAGGATTTGTGGAAGAGAAGTGTTTCCAGTTTTGAGTGAAAGACCTGCACAGAAATTGCAAGAGGTGCAGTGTTGGTGAGTTTGTAGGATGGATCAAATAATTGTCGTAATTTTGGCAGGAGTTATTCCAGAGGGTTTGAGCAGCTATGGCTATGGAGTAATTTCCAAATTCGAAGTATGGAGGTGATGGGATGGTGAAGTGTTATAGCGGAAGAGAAACAGGTTGAATGGAGTGGTAGAACTGTAAATAACTGATGAATACAGCAGGGTTAGGAGGATTGAAATGTTTTGTATATAAGTGATAGGACTTTGTAATCTATTCATTCAGGTATTTTAAGCCAGTGAAGTGATTTGAGAACATGAATGATATGAAGGTAGCCCTGACTTTTACGCCTTGCTGTTTTAAAACCAGATTTCTAATTAGACCTTTGTCAGCTGCTTATGTGACATATAAGATGAACCTGGGGGATATCCATTGCTCTGTTTAAGTTCGGCTTATGTTGTGCTAGGGGCGTAACATCATTTGTCAAGACTTTACTTGCTGTTTCGTATGCATAGCAATGTCCATCTGACTAACATGCTCAGCAGGCAGTTCTTTGCTAGTATTTTCTGTGATTTAGCAAATTGAAATTCTGTGAATACTGTACAGATCTTTACTGTGCTATATGTGTTGCATTGGTCTGTGGTGTTGATCTCTTAGTTTGTCTGTATAGCCTTTTTTGTATTTTGTTACGTTTCTACTCATGTTTGTTCGAATGCAGGTTCAGGAGGACATTGCGACGTTGAAGGCCGTGCTTAGCACAAAGATGAAGGTGGCTGCAGATCTCAAGCGTAAACTTGGCATTACACCAATGGCCGAACTTAAGCAGAGTATTCAACATATTAAGGAGTCTGACACGTGAGTTTCACCCTTAGCAGATCACTCAGGTTGTTACTTCTGGGAATGAATCTGTGGATGTAGTTAATTTATATACCAACAAATGTGATTGTTAGTTGTAGTTGATGTAAATATCAACTACTGCTGTTATGTGCTGCAGTTAACTGGCTAATGAATAAAAACTGTTTTTATTCATTAGCCGGCTAATGTTTCGGCACCAGCTAATGTTTCTGTGCCATCAACTGATGCTTAGTCATTAGATAGTGGTGCTTAATAAATGCAGAAATAGTAATAATATTAGCTTGTTTGTGTTTAATTATTCAGCTACAGCCAGGCTGCAAATTCTTTTTAAATTCGAGCATCACTCATGTAATACTTGCAGTGAACAGTATTTTTAAAGGTTCTGAAAAGGTGCTGTGTAAATGTCTAGATACATGCATATGTCAAGATACATACTTACCTGTAGAAAATATATTTACACTGTAGCTAGTTGAATGTTGATTCTTTTATTAGGATATGTTTTCATATAATATCTATGTGTTTATTGAAAATACTGTTTTCCTGTCAGTATTGGTGTTTGGCAGAATCTTGGTTAACCAGCATACTCCCTGTTAATCGATATCCCCCAGGTTCATCGTGGTTGAGAAGCTTTCCTCAAATAATCTTTTTCCACTTATGACAACCCACACCATCTTTCTTGCATGAATTTTCACAGCTTATGGAGGAGACAGTATCCATAATTCTTTTCCGTCACTGAAACCACAGACTTTATTTTATTAGGAAAACTACTGTGATCTGTGAAGTCCTATTGCACTTTTATCAAGAATGGATCCGTTAATTGTGATAAAAACAGTTGCTATAGCATCATAAGTTGTGAGCTACTTCTAAAGTGCTTGACAGTGATATTTGTAAGCAACAGTGCTAGAGTTAAAAACAGTATAGAATTTCAATTGTTTTTTGAAAGTATAAGCTCTTACTGGACTAATTGTTTAATTTGATGGTTGTGCCAAATAAAGTGACTAGAGTAGTCGTAGTCTCGTAAATCTGTCCAGTCAAATGAAATGGAATGGACAGTGTGGCTGTAGATGGTACAGAAATTAACAAGCCTAAATTTTATTTGTTTATTTCTTATGGCTGGGGAGGGCATTTCATGCTTGTGTTTGACACAGGTATCAGTCGGATTACCGAGAAAAAGCAGAGGAATAATAATGTGGCATTCAGTTCAGGTGTTCTCAGGATCTTTGGCCTGCCAGCTGACAGGGGACCTACTTACACAGCCAGTGGATGCATTCTGTGTACTGTTGACACATTTCCTGCTAGGCCTATGCATTGTTATTTTCCATTGATCTGCAAAGAGTGGCTCACAGTTCTATTCTGTCCCTATTGATTTGTTCCTGCTGGACTTTCCCTAAGGTTTTGTTGGTTCTGAGCCTCCCTTCAGCTCACCTGTTCTCCCATATCGTTTCATGCCCTTTTATCCCTGACCTTTTCTTTTGGTTGTAGAATCCTGATAAATGTAAATGTACTAGTTTATCTATGGTGACTGTATTGGCTTGACCCTGCTCATTTTCCTATGAATTAATCAGGTGAGATCCTTCACCACTGCTGCCAGTTTGAATGGATTCCATGCCATTTAAGGTCCTTGTATATGGATACTCCCCAAACAGTCTTCCCTTGGTCTTCTTGTCCTCTCCATATCATTCTTATTCCAATCTGGGGTTGTATATGCCTGAGCTTGACCCAGAACAGAACCTGACTCTGGCTTTGTTTTCTTTCTGTTCTTGGCTTTGACTTGGAAAGGTTGGTTCCTCTGCAGAATTAGTTATTGCCTTCTAACAAATGTCAGGCTTTACAAGAATGTTTGCATTGTTTAAATTTTGATTACAGTTTTTACTGAATTCAGTTGCTTCACAATTTCAGAGTGTAGAACCAAAAGTTTTTCTAGAATGGATTGCTCTATAATTTCAATTTGTTTAACTGCTAACTGAAGTAATTGCAGCTTTTTAAAAGGCATGAATTAAGATCCAAATCATCTGCAATAATTATGGTTCAATATTGGCCTGCATCAGTGCATGACACAATTGCAAGGACTTACCTAAAACATAGCTTAACAAAATGAATTTAGCCTTTTAGACTAGACTAAACAAAGTCTACCTCTGTAGTCATTTTCTTTTAGATTATCTCAATACATTATCTCATAGATTATGGCTTCTTTTGATCATGCATAGCTCTATCATATTCAGATTCACTGACCTTGCATGAATAATAAATGCAATAAATTAAAGAAATAATTAAGAAAAAAGTCTTGCAGGAAGCCCAAACCTGCTTTTGCCAGAAGAAATAGGCAAGCGCTTAACCATTCATCCACCTGGTCTTGCTTTAGGTCCAACTATGACATTTTCTGTCAGGCTTTGCATGGGTGTGGTTGATGGCTTTGTGTGGGCATGGTTGGTTAGTTTCTGTGAACTGGCTCATCCAGTTTTGCATCTCGGTTTGTTTTCTAACAGGTACCAGAAGACAAATGCTGCATTCCGATCATTTGGTGCTTTTGCATCCAGGAAAATGGGAACAATTCGGTGAGCTTAAAGAACTGGTATATGTAGCACATTATGTTCTTTGGGAGCTGCTTAGAACATGCTTAACACAGATCATTCTGAAATAATATGGTTGCCATTTTGGATCATGTTCATTTCAGATTTATAGCATAACCTTGATTTTATGCAGCTTTTTTATTACCTGGTACTCCATCAGTTAATTTCCATAGTTTCCACAAAGCACAAAAAGATTTGCTGTGATCAGCTGATTGTTTTGGAACAAGTTGCCTAGTTACCAACTAGCCTACAGATCGTTTGTTTTTCTGTCTTTCTTTGCATAAATGTTTGCAAATCATTCTGTTTTATTTTGGTTTTGTGATGGTAAGAGTGCATCTGAGGAGTTTCTGGACATTTAAGTGTTTGAATATGTTACCTTACAATGGGGTCAGTACTGGGAAAATAGATATGGCATTGGTAGTGATGATGGTGATGACAAGGAGAACCTGCATAGCATATCTATCTGTGGTGGTGAATTCAGCCGAGCACAGCCATGTCCACGATGCAGTGCCAAGCAGTTCTGTCCTGGGTCTTCCTCCAGGCTATTTGAAGGCTCGTTTGGGTCTGCAAGATCCTTTCCCATGACTCCAGTCCACAGTCCTAGGCCAACACATGGTCTTCTCCAATTCCTCAGGGGCTTTGCTCATTGAGACCGATAGGGCTCGCCAATAGTCCTCGTCTTCTGGAGCTCAAGCAGTATACCTGAACTGAAATAATTAAATCTGTGTTTTCGGACAGTGGCAGAGACTGGTACCATCGCTGTTCTCTGATCGAGGGATTGCTAACACAGTCTGAACAGGGAATCATTAGGATCCTTCTGAGGCTCCACACGTCAAAGAAGTCGAGTTTCTTGTTTAGGGTCTCTATGGTTGACCACATGTCACAACTGTAAAGGAGAACTGGCAATGCATGCAGTCTGTGGAGCTGTAGTTTATTATTCAGTCCAGTTGTAGAGTTCCAGATTTCTTTACCCAGGGAGACGATGCAGGATCTAGCAATAGCAATTCGGCATAGGCCTCAACGACCTCTAACCTTTTGTAGGTAGCCTTTCATAGTAACATACCGGTTGTATCTCTTTCCTCAACTACTGTGCATTGTTTGCTATTCTCCATATTTTGTAATCAGGAGATTTAGATGAGTTTGCTGGATATTTATAACTTGTGCAATGACAGCATTTGGCGTTTTCCACTTTGAATGCTGTGGTTTTGTGAATTTTGCTATTGTATGAGCAATGCTAATGTTAGTGGCTCATGTGCTGATTCAGAATTCACTTGCTGAGATGAAGATTTCTGATGCAGTGGGTTCGACTGAATATTCCTCTCATGCACATCCCTACTTCTGAATTTATTATTATTCATGGCTTTCGTTTATTGCAGCCCATTTTATTCTGGAAAATTCTCGTTATTGGCAAATGGTGTGTATGGCTTTGCGATGTCCCTTGATTGTTGTTCCACGAACAGATAGACAGATGGTTTATAGTCGGACATATTGATTACATGTACTCAGGAATATTTGTCATCATTCTATGCTTTTGACTTCTGCATTTCTGATTAGGATTTCTTGATGGGATTTTAAAATAAGAAATCTATCAGAAGTGATGGAAAGAACAGTCTGTCGCAGACAATTCTTGACTGATTTTTTAAGCTTTGCATTTTGAGAATATTTTAAATATCTCTTGAAAATCGTGGATTTATTTGTATGATATAGAATGTTTCAACTCAAGTAAATGGAGGTTTACCCCTGTAAAGGAATTTATAATTTTCAGTTGCATTATTTTGTGTTGCAGTTTAGTTAAACTTGAGTAAAGAGCGTGTCATCTGTTGACATTACTCACAACTACATCTT
Source organism: Norana najaformis (assembly GCA_964023275.1). NCBI lineage: Eukaryota > Metazoa > Annelida > Clitellata > Crassiclitellata > Hormogastridae > Norana > Norana najaformis. The sequence goes on from OZ029915.1 coordinate 43,469,223, forward strand.
GCTAGACATATTTGCCGAGCGGCTTAAGACATATTTGAACCAACTTGCTTTTGTTGAATGACCAATGTGACCCACTCGTACCTACAATTCGTCTCTCAGCTGTCGGACATATGGCGTGTAAACAGATATGTTACTTACTGAATGACTTACTTACTTATTTACATACTTATGTGACCGCCACTGTTAGGGGAACTTAACACACATGTTTGAAGTTGATCATTTTAGTTTTTGATTTATAAACTTATGATGTGTTGCTATACAACATTTTTCTAAAGCTGTGCAATCATACATTTTCCCAATTTTACTTGAGTGATTTTAGCTCCATTTGCAGAAGCTTTTCAGTCAGATTTTGCTGGCTTTTGTAGAAATTCTTCTGTGTTCAAGTCAGTGGAGGAGAAAGTTGGAGGGGCCTATGGCACAGTCAAGGTGAGTGGGTACACTGAGTTCTCATTATAGTAAGGTAAGGTAATCAATAGTTCATTGAAAGCCCTTTTGTCAAATGTTACTCCTCAGTGGCACTGGCATGGAGTTGCGTAATATCTGGTTAAGATACAGACAAGAGAACAATGCTTAAGTGAACAACAGAACAACGGGACAACCATTACAGGTTCATCAAATCTCTGAACAACAAATTATCTATCTTATCTGATGCACTGAGGCTCACCATCCAGACCCGGAGGCTTCCGCGCCACCATGTCCTTCGTGAGTGACTTGTCATCAAGAAGTTTAATGTGGATTGTTAAATCATGTTTTTCTTCGTCAGAGGTACTAACACTCAGTTTGCAGATATTTTGTTCAGTTTTACCACCTGATAGCACAGATGCTGGATTTAACTAGTCATTTAAAGACTGCTGGGAAATGAAGAAAAGAACAGTCTAAAGACTGATACGCAGGATGTGACATGACCGTACATTTTGGTCAGTGGAATTTAACTGAGTCAGTGCAGCATATTTTGGAGTTTGATTTCAGGGAGGTTCTTAAAAAGAGCTGTATATAGATGTCCCAATACATAGATATTTCTCATTGTAGCCAGGTCATCTGGTGCGTATGGTAAGTTTCTGTAATCTTTGACACGACCTAACTTAGTTTGATTGCTGAATGCTTGGCTTAGTAGAAAAGTACCCTATTACTTACTGCTGATCATTAGGTATAAAAGTTGTCTTCAGTATCTTTAAATTTTATCATAGTTAAGGCTCTCAAATACAGGTTGAGGTTCCTTTGATTTATGAAGTCTAATTGTAGTTTAATGTAGCAGATAATTTTTAATGCAACAGTTCAAGATTTTTGCTTGCAAAAATGGAAATCATCTTTTTCTCCACCGATTCCTTAAAATGCACTGTTCTTTGTTTCCCATTCATTCCCTGCCCTGCACTGTATTCCTCCTTATCGCAATTTCCTCGACGTCTTTCTGGTTTACTGCTCAGTAAAGGTTTATGGTCCTTCCAGGTTCTGTTGGTTCCTACTCTGCACTTATGGCGAGATCTAATATGTTCTACTGGTTCAATGCTTTTGTCTCTGTGCTAATCGTATATCATCCACTAACATTTGAAAACAGCTGCTTTGAAGTTATTTGTTGTGCGTTGCTGATGGCTTCCAGATGGTTCCTGAAACGACCTTTGACAAGTCTCATTTTATGGCTCGTGTTGGAGCTTTGACTCTAGAGCACGTGTTGTGTCAGTGAATCGCTTTATTCTGGAAAATCAAGAACATCGTACAACTCTGTAAAGCACTGGTTGTGATTTGGTCCGACTGGTTGCAGTCTAAGTAGTACTGGATAAACGGAATGGTGTGCATTGGTTCTACTGAATATTTGACTAAACCCTTCTTGGAAGTACTGTGTGCAGTCTGTCTTGTTTATTTGACGTCAGTCATGAGCAACAGTCACTGTGGATGATCCTGCCTTACATAGTTGCATTGTATCGATGGACACCAACAATAGGTACAGGAGCAAATAGACGCATATGACGCTCATGAATTAAATGTGGACTTCAGTCAATCAACCGCTAACACAGTGACTAACTGATTGAGCACAATCAATCAATCAGCCACTGATATAGGAAGTGACTGATGAGCACAATCAACCAATCAGCCTCTGATGCAGTGACTGATCAATTAAGTACTTGCTTTATGACGTGAAGTGTGCTAGTCCAATTCTTCTCTGAGACAATCACAGGACAGAAAATTTAGGTTAGTTCTTTGTCTGCAACTCCTAATGGCCATCAGTTTGGACCCTTTCACTAGATACTTGCATATAAATGTAAAAATATAAAGAAATAAAAGAAGAAATTGAATTGAGCAGAGCGTCTGAAGAGTTTTTGTCCAACGTTTCTTCATGTGCTGCCGTCTATGGTTCCTTCCAGTATGAATTGGCTGGTGAATCTCAGTAGTCATTGCTTCATTCAGCAAACAACTGTGCATGTATAGCGCCCTTTTTCGGCTTCAGTCGTATTATGGTGCTCTATAAATTGTCTTATTATTATTGTTATTGGCTCTTTGCAAACACTGATTTATTGATGGATGCTTGAATAACACTGGCTTATTGACGCATGCGATCCCTCACTACAGCTATGCTAGACAATCTGTCTGGACTTTGGCTAGCATTTCTTATGAGGTTTTTATAGTTCATAAACAGCCCCAACAAACCCCAGTGAAAGCAGGGTGAAAAATCTCCCATAGCCCCACAGTCGGACACAGAAAGGGGTAGACAAAATCTCTGCCTTAGCCAGTAGGTGATTTCTGTGGCTAGACATTTTGGAGCTCATGTGTTGCTGGAGTCCTATTCAATATCAGTGAGCCGGAGCCACAGTGGTTTTGTGAGGATCTGCGTTTTTTGCCCTGAACACGGCAAGAGTTTTTGTTAAAAGCCTGTCTGACTTGATGATAAGCTCTGTTCTCAACCGGGTCTGTTGTGTTTGCATTTATCAGCAGTCACGATCTATGGGCAACATACAATCACGCATGGTAGGATAATAACTGAATCAGTAACGGCCTGCTTTTATCCGTCTCTCTTTTGTGTGTCATGCCTGCCATTTCTGTATCTATTTTGTAACATATATTTATGTTTCTGTAATTGGCATTTACATCGTTTGCTTGTATATTTAGGATCAGGCTGATGCTTTTTTTGGCAGAGGCCACTCTTGCATGATGTGAACAGTTTAGGCTTACATAATTGGACGTTGACTTTTAGCATTTCTAACTGCAGAAATAATAACAATTACTGTAGTGACTTCTAATGAGCCGATGTCTAATGCATAGGGCATTAACCGATGGCAAACACATAGATGGCTGCTTGACCAGTGACCCAGATTCCACTGTGGAACTCTGATGCTATTTACATATTAAGGAAACTGTTACATAATGAAATGTAATGCAAAAGTACATTTATATAACACCGCTTCCAGCACACTCCTCAGCCAGGCTGCTGAACCAAAACACCAGTCTACCATAAAACATTTAACTGAAGTTAAATAAAGCAGCTGCAGACTTAAGCATAAACATCAAACCCTGTTATTAATAATGATATGTATGTTGTATGTACGGGTAAGTGTGATACGATGGTCTGTTCAGTTAGCACACACTAGGTATATTACCTAATGGTTGGTTTGAGCCAGCTGAGGAGACTCCGTGTAGTGACCCTGGGCAAAGCGTTTGTGCACACTTGCCTCTGTAACCAAGCAGTATAATTTGGTACCAGCATGAGATGGGAAGTAAATGGCAAGTCCTGCACAGGGCCATGTCAAAGACCTCAGGATTCATCCATTGCTGGATTAAGGGCCTGAGAGAAGGGAATGAGCGCCTCCCTAAGTCCGACTATGAGACATAGGAGCTTGACTTTTTTTTACTTACTTGTAGTGGTTGTTTTGTTTGTGCAGACGGAACTTGTTCGTGATTTTGCTGAGCTTCTGTGACCATTTATTCTTTCATGTTGTTCGAGTCTATTATGATTCGTTTCTAATTTCATTCCTTTTCTGTTACCTCTTAGTTGGTTGTTTATTTTATTTTTACCTGTAATTATTTAATTGCACTGCTGTTTGATGTGTTTTAGTTAAAGCTTCATCTGATCACACTGTTGTTTATATATTTTTGCACTCTCTGCTGCTGTGAGAGAATTAAGTGAAAAGGATAAATAACAGCACTCTTGGTTTAACATCATTGGGCCTTCTGAAAAAGGCCCAATGAAGTGGTTTGCAGATTGGTGTTGGGTGCCAACTTTATGATCTCTTACGTGTGTTAGACCATAATTCAATCAAATTACAAAATCATATTAAAGAACTTATTAAAACTGTTTTGCTTTCTTGTCTGAAGTTTTTATTTATCTAAGTTTTAGAAAAATTTCTCAAATTTTGGCTTATTGTACCTAATAATAATAATTATTCTGTCTTAATGTTTTTAAACAAATAGAATTATAGTATTTTACAATGCATAATGTGGAAATAGTCTACCAATATATGAAACTCGTTATTATTTCCTCAGTGATCAGCAGCAGTTTTAAATTCACTAAAAAAACTGAAGTGAAATTCCTCTTTTCTTAATCCCTAGAAATGCCAGTTCAAGAGAACCAGCTTACTCACGCAAGGCTTTCAAGTGAAGTGCTCTAGAACTTTGTAGCATAAGCTTGCGATTATTTGCATATGTTGCTGCTTTCATTTAATGTCTCTTAACTTATGTATTTTTATATATCATTTTCTTATCTACCCTCTAATTGGTTTTGTGATTTGATAGTGTGGTCATATAAAATTCCACAAAAATTCTGATTATTTACAGGAATTCTTTATGTGTGTTTGTACGTATGTATGTCCAGATTCTAATGGAATGCCCATTAAACATCTCATAAAAAGCACTGCATTACCATTAGTGACTAGTATTGACCAGTGCTAACCTGTGTAGTTGAATTAGACATGGTTAGTTTTCAGCCATATAAACCTCATGCAGTCCTTCTAAACAAACGGAAATAGGGGTCAAGGTATTGCCAGTTGTTGTGTGACCTTTCCAATAGAACAGCTGCTGCTGTCAGTTTCTCTTACTCTCTTAGTGCTTTACTTTGTAGACTACGATGTCGTCTAGTCGATCTGAAAACAACGTTGCTGAGATGACGATGCACGCGACTGACCCAATTGACGATGATACCAAGGCCGATGAGGCGTACAATGCCATCTCCAACCCTTACGCTGGTGAGCATTCCTCAGATAGTGCTACCAAATAAGGTACAACCCAAGATGCTTTACCTTATCTTGAACTGCGTGGTGATATACTGTAGTCTACTCTCTTTCCGGCTGCTGTGGGTTTCCATTTGTGCAGTCAGCATGTTTGTATAAATATAGCCTTAGCCCTGCTATTTTTTAAATGAAATTATCAAGTGTTATTCTTCACCACTACTGCCGTCAGGTTGGAAGGGTGCCACGCCATTATAGGTCTCAAAGTACAGACCATGCTAGTCCGATGTACATGTAGTATTTGTAGGAGCTATGATATAAGTCTTTCACGTCGATTTGTTGTAAAATTTAACTAGTTTTGGTGTGGCTTGATGGAAACTTCTGTTTGATACCCATCAGAAAAACATGGATGAATTGGAGGAAGAATTTTATGAACTGCAACTACTTGGGAGGTGGAGAATTTCTGGCTTGTTGGTTTGCTTACTGGTTGCTTAATTCATTTTGTGTTTCCTTTTCAGACATGTGAACGTGTTCAACAAGAGGAACCATCAAGACATTTATACACTTTGACATGCCAATTTTTTGCGCCTCTTAGGACTTCAGGCTTGATGCTAAATATAGTCACTCTTTTAATCAAGGCGGTTCTTCTTCATCGGGAATCATCCTTTCTGTTCTTAACTGTTGTGAGGCACGGTAGCCGATTGGTTAGAGCGATCGGCTTCTATGTGGGTCATGGTAGCCGATTGGTTAGAGCGATCGGCTTCTATGTGGGTCATGGTAGCCGATTGGTTAGAGCGATCGGCTTCTATGTGGGTCATGGTAGCCGATTGGTTAGAGCGATCGGCTTCTATGTGGGTCATGGTAACCGATTGGTTAGAGCGATCGGCTTCTATGTGGGTCATGGTAGCCGATTGGTTAGAGCGATCGGCTTCTATGTGGGTCATGGTAGCCGATTGGTTAGAGCGATCGGCTTCTATGTGGGTCATGGTAGCCGATTGGTTAGAGCGATCGGCTTCTATGTGGGTCATGGTAGCCGATTGGTTAGAGCGATCGGCTTCTATGTGGGTCATGGTAGCCGATTGGTTAGAGCGATCGGCTTCTATGTGGGTCATGGTAGCCGATTGGTTAGAGCGATCGGCTTCTATGTGGGTCATGGTAGCCGATTGGTTAGAGCGATCGGCTTCTATGTGGGTCATGGTAGCCGATTGGTTAGAGCGATCGGCTTCTATGTGGGTCATGGTAGCCGATTGGTTAGAGCGATCGGCTTCTATGTGGGTCATGGTAGCCGATTGGTTAGAGCGATCGGCTTCTATGTGGGTCATGGTAGCCGATTGGTTAGAGCGATCGGCTTCTATGTGGGTCATGGTAGCCGATTGGTTAGAGCTTGTAACATGCAGAGTATGGATTTGACCCTCCCCGAGATGGTTACTGTGTAGGGACCTTGAGCAAGACCTTCACTCACAACCCATCGATTGATGCTTAGTCGTTAGGTAGTGGTACTTAATGAATGCAGAATAATTATACTTGAGTTCAACATACAATCTTAGCCACTCAGTCTTTGTATTTCTTTTTATTTCTTTATCTGTCTTGGGGTGCACAGTAGTCTGTTGGTTAGTATGCTGGACCGGCAGCTGATAGGTCAAGGCTTCAAATTTCCACCAGAGCTGAAAATGTTTTGAGGTTTCTGCTTCCCTAGCAAACTCAGCCATAAAATGAGCATCCACAGCTGGTGGGAAGATCAGGTGGGGAAGGAGGGGACTGACCACCAACCCTCAAGTGCTGAGGCTAAGAAAATGAAGTTGCTAGCACTTCATACCCATGGCTGCTTTGCTGCATTAGCTCAATGGAACACTCTTCTTCTTCATCAGTCTTATTAAGAAGTTAACGCCTATGTTATTGGCCACTCTTAACCATTGTGGCAGTCTTATTGTCATTTTATTAATATTGTTGGTTCTGTGAATAAGCCAAAGTTCTGCAAGTAGTGCCAGCAAATGTGTAATATTTACGCTACATTCTTTCTTATATGATCTTGGATGTCTGATTCTTTTTAATCAAACCTCTCTAGTGCTTTGTCACATTCTACTTCAAGTTTCTTTCAGTCTGACTTGAATATTGATAGAGTTTGAATTCCTAAGGGCATGTGTTATCTTCTACATTCTATTTAGTTTAATAATTTATTTCCTGTTTTTGCTTTGCCTGCAGTTACTAGAAAACGTAGAAATTATGTTGAGCCATTGTAATTTGTGACTGTTGTGCATGTACATATGTATTCATGGTAACTTTTGAGTTATCTGTCAGCTTTCTCTGATAATAAATACTCTTTTCTTCTGTTCTAGTCTACATTTACTACTGTAATAACATATGATCAGAGAAATTGTTGCATGTGTTAATGAGAATCACTTAAGTGATGTCCTGGCTTTAATTATGCTTCCTTTTGTTCTATGGCGTAAGAGGAAAAATGTAAGCCTGCCTGAAGCAACTGCTGTATGAAGATGGCTTTACTGGGTTTTTCTCAGTCAGTCTTATTATTATTCTGTGTTTCTGCTGGATAAGCATACATTCAGTGCATTTGTCATGAAGACCTGTTGCGTGGAGTATGTGAATTCTGGCATATCACATGAGAGATTTAACGCTTTTCGCTGCTATCCTTTTCATTTTGCCTGACTGGCAAAGTACCATGCTAACTTTTTAGTTCAGATCTGAAAATGATTGAACTCATGGTAAGTAGTGTTTGTATGATGGTCACCATGGATGTTTACACCCAACTGACCATGGATTTTTGGCTTGTTTAACAGTTTTTGTAGAAGCCACCATAAATCGATGCCCTAAGTAGTATTACAGTGATGCTATACATAAGAGTTTGATCTCAGAACTAAACTGTTTTTTTCTTGTAAAGTTCAGGGGTATAAATGAAAACAAGTCTAAAGAAACTACTCAAACGGTTAGTGTAAGTAAAGAACATTGTTGGAGAAAGCGTTTTTAAAATGTGGCCTTCTCTGCTCATTCTCTGTTCAGCTGGTTTTTAATCACCCCAGACAGTCCTGGAGCTTTTGAAGCAGTTTTATGACCATATGCTCTATCAAGCTAATGTGTGCAGGCAAGGAACATTTTCCCACCAAAACATATGGCATAATGAATTTTAGTCTGTAGTACAGTATTTTCATTAAAATTTTGACTGATGAAGTTGCAAAAAACTGGTAGTACTGGAGCCAAAAATATTGTAAGGCTTGCTAGCACGCATTAGGTCTCTGAACCAAAAACATTGGCATATATGACAAAATGAAGTAGTGGCTTGACACCCGTTTTCATTTATCAGTAATTGCTTGGCACCTCTGCATTAAGGTTATGGAGAATTGTTTTATATAATATTAATAATAAACTCGAGATTTCTACGGTGCCTAATGAAAGCTAAGTGGCAGAACCAGCTTATTCATAGGCGCTCATTCAAAACAAAATTGATAGCCAGGAAGGGTTCAGTTCCAGGTTAAAATCCGAGTTGGCAAACGAATGGCTGTGGTGGATGGTGTTTGGCATTGGAGTGCAATGAGAGATAAAGGAAGAGGAACAATCAGTCTAGGATTTGTGGAAGAGGAGTATTTTAAGTTTTGATTGAATGACCTGTGCAGAGGTTGCAAGGGGTGTTGTGTGGGCAAGTTCGTATGATGTCAAATTGTCAAGGATTTTGATAGAATTTAATTGTATAATTCTTGCATCTGAGACCCTATTTCTTAAATAAACTGTATGTAACATGGTCTTGCAGTGAAATTTTTACGGGTTTTGTATTTAATCTTTAAAGTGGCACGTTTGTTGAGTTTTTCTGTGGTTCATGTAGGTTACACGTGTATATAAAATGGACCATATTTCCTTCTTGCATGTCCTCACGTGTTCTTGCATTTGATCACAGTAGTTCCAAGGTTTAATGACGTCTTTAAATGTGGCATTAAAGGCCGTTGACGTCATCCTCCTCCTTTATCCAGGCTTGGGACTGGCACCACCCAACTAAAGGCAGTGGCGGAGTTCAGTCTCCTACCACAGATCCTAGTATTTATATCAAAATGGTTGCATGGTTTCAGCACTTGCTTGGAATTCATCTGATTTGTTTAGACATAACCCGATTGTTTTTGTTAATGCATAATTAATAATGTTGTGGATCATATCAAAACAGTATTTTACAATGAAGCTCAGGATTGGCGGCCACTTGTGAAATAATGGAGTCTGCAAAAAATTGGCCAAAATTGCAGTTGGTAGTAATTTAAGCAAAATTGGAAAAAATTAGGTGTCTGTAAATTTTGTAAAAAATATGATACAGTCTAAAAAAACAAATATCCTGTAGCAACCAGATTTCTTCACCACTGATGCTACCATTTTATCGTGGAGTAGCAGAAACTAAACCTTTTTGTTTTGTATATTTAGCTCAATGAATGAGTTTTAATTATAAAACACAATCCTCTCTATTGGCTTGCCAAGATAGCGTCAACAAACTGGCAATTTATTCTGAATATTGTTTACAGTCAGTCTGCTTACAGTGAAAACTTATCTTGTCCATTGGACGAAGCAAATGGAAAGTAGCAGAGTTTCGGTAAAAAATTGTACTTTAAAATTTCGATTTTTCCTACCACCATCTTACCACGTTTTAACATCATTACCAGGTTTTAACATCTGGCTGCCAACCGTTGACCTTACCGTAAATAAGAATAGTAGTTTCTGTTCTGGTAGCAATTCTGACGAAGCTTAAATAGCCAAGTATTAAGTCCTCTACAGGATGGGAAAGCATACTTGTCATGTAAGATGATGAAATCTGAGTGGAGAGGAATACCTGAAGTAACGATGCTGCATCATAACAAAGATGATTAGCACCTTTATCCAGGCTTTGGTCTGGCACTACCCTCATACAGTGGTGGCAGAACTACACTTTGATCTCGTATAGCACAGGCAAAGCAATATTTAACACTCTACTGTTCTGGAAGTCAATATTTTCAATAAGTTTTCACTTGCTACGTTGCCAACGTCCGTCCACATATTTTGTCAAACATGATGCATATTCTTTACCATGCGTACTGTGCCACTGACAACTAATAGTAGTAATTCACTAATAGAAGCAATTCACTTTGTGACATTCATTGCAGATTAAATGGAAACTGCGTGCAGTAATATAGCAGACTAACCTGAGCAATGTTAAACTGCACAAACAAAATTTTGTTCTTAGTATATGTTTTAGATGCGATTTTGCTGGAAGAAGTAATGGTACTATGTCATCACAAAGGCTCCTAAAGACACTATTTGTATGGTCGTATTGAGTGATGGCTGCATTATCATGACGAAGATTTTGGCACTTGTTTTTCGATAGAAAGTTCAACTTGATTGCCTTTCATGTAATTTTCCTGCTGCAAAACAAATAATTACTTAGCTGTCAAGTTAGCAGCAGACCCTGACAGCTGTACTTTCTGTAAAATGTCTGTATTTTGAACAGAAAGTGTTGTTAGATGCAAGATTTTTATTTTAAAAAGAGATGCATTATATGAATCATACAGCATTCCAGAGAACCAGCACAAGGAAACATTTCATTTTCATTCTGTTAAGGTGTGGTTTGTTTAACATTATAGATGATTGCAACACAGTATATGGCAAGCTGTCGTCTTTGTAAAGATCGTACCTCATGTTCTTTGTCACAGAATATCCAGGCCAATCACTGAAATGCACGAGAGCACAGGTCATCCTGAAGTGACTAATTTTACGTGCAGCTAGATAAAATGTTTGTGTGCAGTTTGTAACATTCCAGTTTATTTTTAAATGTTTACAGTCATTGCTTACATGTTACAATGAATTTCATAAGGTCAGATGTATGGCTTTAGCATAAAAAACAGCTTTATTTCGAATTTCAATTGTTATTGTTGTTATTATCACTGTTGTTTCAGAACAACCAATACAGTTCTACTGTCTCTGTAGTTGCACTAAAAAAGCCTCAACATCAATAGTTTGTACGCCATTCCTGCGCAGAGCCATGGCTGAGTGCCCATCTCCATCTGGCTTCCTACTTGATTTTTGCACTCAACAACTCTTGTGTTAATGCTTCCTGGAACTGAAAAGACAATCATCACCAGTCACTATTTTTAAATCGTACACAACTACGTGATTAGAAATGAAAAATACACTTATTGCAAAAGTTTTACCTACAGTTCATGCAGTATTGTATTGTATTATAAAAGGTGACACAAAAGTAAATGTAAATGTACACGGTTTTCCATAGCAACCCTGTTCGGGTCAGATTTTTCACCACAGCAGCCCGTTTGACTGGGCGCGACCATATAGCACCTTGTTAAGAAAAACTATTTGAAAGAGCACCCAGCACAAGATATCCAGCATATTTGCCCAACCATAAAATTACCTAAGATGTATGTAGTGGAGGAGTTATAAGTCACACACGGAAGTTACAGAAATAACATCCACAGCTAAAATTAAGGAACTTTCAACAACCTAAGAAATTTGCATGAATCTCAAGGGTCACCCATACGAGAAGGTGGGAGCAGTTCAAACCCATCCATACACTAACCACTAGAAATACACTTGCTTACCTTCTGGCCGCAATAATACTTAGCAACTTGTTGCCAAACAAGAAGGTCGGTATCCCGATGAGGCCCAAGTATCGCAATGTTGTGAACATGTTCAACTTCAGGAAATAACAGGTGTACAATCCAAAGATTGCTACAAATACAAATAAAATCTCTGTCAGCATACTGCAGTAATTTTGTTAATCTAACATAATCTAAAAGCTTCTAAAGTGCTGTTACCATACTGCCTAAGGTACCAAAAATCATAATCTTTTGGAGAAACCAGGCTGAAATCTGATAGGTAAGAGGAAACAAAAGCCAGGCTGTGTTGGGTAAGCAAGTAAGAGAAAAGTCTTTAGTTTAGACTTGAATGACATAATAGAAGTGACTGAAAGAAATTAACTGGGCAGTGAATTCCAAAGCTTTGGACCAGCTACCTACCGAGAAGGTCCGAGAGCCCAACACTATTTGGGTACTGGGCACAGCAAGATGCAGATAGGTCGGCTAATTTAAACATACAGCTTTGTCAAATATAAGACAGATGTTGAAATGAATTCTTTGTTCAATGGCAGCCAGTGCAATGAACATAATATTGGCTTAATATGCCAACATTTATGGGCCTATGTTGTGGCTCTGGCAAGAGAGTTTCAAACCATTTGTAGTTTGTACAGATCTCCCTTCGTGATATTAATAAGAAGTGAGTTACAGTAGTCAAGTCTGCTGGAAACCAATGCATTAGCTAGTTGGATTAAGGCAATTTAAGGCAGAGATCTGAATCTATGTCTATGGATGTCTCGTATGTGAAACTGAGCTGATAACTGATACTATCCTAGTACTTGTACTACTAAAAATAATAACAGAGATATATAATGGCACAGTTTATCAGTGCATCAAAAAACAGTTGCACTGTAGTCAGTCACAAGCAGTCCACTGTAGTTTGTAAGTTTGTACAAAGTAGCCAGAAAGCTTGCATTAATTCCTAAATCACATATTCAAGGAGCCCCCAATTTAGATGGCATAGCACCCATTCAAATGGGCATTAGGGGTGGAGCTCACCTGCTCAATTCATTAAAAAATGAACAGGGTTGATGTCATATGGTCTTTATAGAATTACGTTTACATTCACATTTATGTCCTAAATGATTTGCCCCTACTGTTTTTCTAACACATCTCATCTGAAACTACATTTGTCTTTACCTGTAAGACCCACATGAAAACCGATTGCACTGAGTGTGAATGGAAAGTTGGAAATGTTCACTCCAATCTTCAGCCACTATTAAGAGAAGAAACAATGAAGTTTTTCTTCATTTGTATCAGAACATTTCCTTACATAACCAACAGTAATACAGTTATTAATCTGAGTGGTCTCTCTGATTCAATGCTAACAGCTACAGTGAAGTTAAAAACCTTTGAATCTTGTTAGGAATTGCATGGGTTATGCTTGCTCATCGGCTGAATGATCTTTCCACCTCAAGACAATGCTATTGAAGTTCTACAGAGGAGGGTAACCAAGTGTGTTATACTTTTTCTTCTGTCTCATTTAGTCCAGATGTGGACTTTTCTCACTGATGCAATGTAATGTAATTAAACATTTGTTTATGGTTTACACAGAACAATTCCTATAAAAATGTTTGACAGCAGAAATTACTTAATGGCAAACAGTTTAAAATAAATCCAGTTCTAAACCCATGCTTTTCAGTGACAAAAACTCTAATACCATGCTTGCTTTTACTGAGCAACTATTATGAACTCATAATACACAGTAGGAATATCTTGTCTGTTAAGTATTATCAGCAAAAAATCATATTTACAAAAATTTTAATGGGAACAGTATTACTTCTGCTTAGATGAAATAGGACTTACCAGGCCAAAGACAATAATAACTGGAACTACGAGGAGAGCAGTGAACAGATTTGAAACAAAAACTGGTGGACGCTTTTCTGGTTCCCGGAAAAGATGCTGTTTCAAACAGAAGACATATGCAGAGGTTTTCGACTTCATGCAGCAATGATTAACGATCAGTAATTTGTATGTAAAATCTATAAGTTAAACCTAACTAATCAAATCACTTCTACTGAACTAGTACCTAATGTTCAAGGACAAATTCCATGAAGTCAGCCCAAACTGTTGGTCATCCAAATCCTAGCTGATCTGCCAGAAGCCATAAGGCCAGAAAAGGCCGGCAAACCTTCACTCTGTCTCACTTTTGTCACCTATTTCTAAATAGAACAAAATACCACACAAACAAAAACATGCTTTCTCAGTTCTAAGCCATTCTGAGTAACATCCATACACCACACAAAAAACCACAGCAGCTCAAAAGTCCTGATTAAAACTCCCTCAGAGCTGTGACCTATAGCACTCAGGAATAGCAGTCACAAATGCTAAGTAAATTTCAAACTACATTACATTTTTTAGCGATTTTTAACCAAACACATGTTATTTAATTTTGCTGAATACAAGATTACTTACTTACTAACTGAACTACTTGATTAAGTAAATCCTACCTTGATCTCGGGCCTTTTGCTGTAACGATACTGATCCGTGGTAGAAGGAGTTGGATCATCATGGAAAGTCAGTTGGATTTCAGCCTAAAACCAACAGTTTTCAACAGAGGCATTTCTACATCACGAATTCACTCAATGAGGGGGTCTTTGTCAGTGGATTGTATTCCTCTGTCTTTATTACATATGCAGTATAGCATCAGATAACAGCCTCGGAATATGCTAACACCTTCAATATGGTTTAAGATGCCAACTTACAACTGATTCAATGTCAGCACCTTTGTGAGTTTTTTAAAGGGGCAAAAATAAATAGCCAGTCACGTACATAAAAAGATAGTAACAGGGCAATGCCACCAAAAATCAAGCAACAAAATCTGATCCAATGAAAGGAAACCAGTTTCCTGGTGAATGTAAGTTTTCTAAAATACTTTAACTCTATCAAATGAAAAACAACAATTAAGCTCCTGTAGTAAAGTGTACTTAAGTGGAAGTATGTCTGGGTAAAATTTGAATAAGGCTAACCTTTAGTCCATATGGAAAACTTACCAGTGTCCACATGATAGGATTTTCAATGACAGCATCACCAACAATCAGGTCCAAGGTATATTTACCAGAGAGACTGCTAAAATCCTTTGCCTTAGCACCCACATCCTACATAAACCAACACAAAAGGCGCTTAATGCTATGTGAATTAAAACGACAACCAGAAAACACAAAGCGACCATGAACAGTTTATTCTTAAAGTGGCGCTTTATAAATGTCAAATTACAATTACAAAGGCCTACACAACAATGAGTTAACCTTTTAATGGCTCCAACGTATTGTTTAAGTTGAAAAACGATGCATGCTATGAAGAGTTAAAGAAAAACAGAATACCAAAGACCCTTGCTGCCCTGTTCGACTAGCGTAAAATCAATGTTATTCTCTACAGTCAGTAAAGCACAAACTTTTGCGTGACTCTATTCAAATGCACGCTGGACAAGCTTACAACCTCACAGTTAAATTTTACAGACAATTCACTATAATTAAATTTATTTGCAATATGTAAAAAGTCAGAAAGCATAGGTACAGTTGACTACTGGCACATTTGTGTAACTGAAGAATCCCTCCTCACAAAATACATTTTACATTGAATTTAAACATTAATCTGAAAAGAGAAATAATGCAATTACTTTAATCTAAAAGTTGCTCACAAATACAATGAATTTAAATAGCAGAATTAATTCACAGAATTACTTAGCAACAGTGGCAACTTACAAATAAGTTTGACTTCATCTTAACCTATTGGGGTTCACAGGAAGCCAACAATTCCTAATCAATTCACATGACCTGTCATTAAATTGCTATTGTACTTCAGTGCAAAAATTCCTCAGATCCAAGGATTGCACCTCCAATGGATCCTTTTGATAGTCATTAATAAATGAGTGATATCCCACATAGGTAATTAAACAAATAAGATTATACATATACGCATACACATATATAAGCTGCCATATACAACTGCGAAACTCAAACCCGATATCTGGACGAGTCTTTGCCGTAAATCATCTCTTACCAAGTCAAACTTATAGGCTCCAGCAGTGTCCTCCTCAGCAACGAAGATCACCTCTTGCTTTGTTTTGATGTTGGTCAGACGCACAAATGTCTGGTGAGCTTTCATAGCTTTACTTGACACTTTATCCAGTACAATGAAACGTGCAGTCAGACGCTGATGGTAGTCAGCTTCCAACGTTATCTTGTTTGGATACTGAACCCTTGAAGAAACAGTCACCGCAAAATGTAGGCATGATATTTCACTAGTTATATTATTCATCGCTATTTATCATTATTTCTGCATTTATTAAGCACCATTATCTAATGACTAATCATCAATCGACAGTGCTGAGTAATTCTAAGCGAAGGACTCGCTCAAGGCCTCCACACAGTAAATGCCTCGAGGAAGGGTCAAACCCATACTCTCCGCGTTATGTGCCGAGCGCTCTAACCTATCGGCCACTATTGCCATATTCAGCTTCAGCCCATACTTCAACCAAAGACTTGACATGTTGTCATATAATGATAAACCTGTCGATGACTTATAACACTCTTACAGATCACAGTATTAATAAAAAGACCATTTACATTTAACCATAGAATGAAAAAGGCCAAAACACAAATAATACACTTTCCAAATGCAGCAAAATTTTATCATTTCAACAACTATCTTAAAATGTTTTATTCTTCATCATTTGAACTTGAAAGTAACTTGCTTATTATGTTGCTGATGTTATCAAAATTCAGAATGCAGAACGTTGCTTACTTAGTAGATTTAGGAACGTTGCTCTGTTCTTTGTCAGCAACACTGATATCCACACTTTCCACTGATGCTTGTATCACTACTTTAACCTCCACCTGGGCACAGAAAACAACACATCACTTTTGTGAATTTAAAGACATGTAAGGCATATGCTTTCAGAAGAAATTTTACACATATGACTTAATTTCAGTTAGACCCTGGTTTAAATTCACTCAGGATTGCAATATGCATCAGGAATTTGCATAGTGTCTTTTAAGAACCTTGCAAAGACATAGAAGCATAGCTATCTAACAGATCTAGTGGTGCAAAGTAAGATAAGCTGAAGCTGCTGCTTTAGCTGTCTGCTTAGGTACAATCTGAATTTTATGTTGCAGCTTTGTGTTTATGATTCTGCTCAAATGGTAATCAAACAAAATACCTCAGCTCCAGATGTGCCAAGAAGTTTTGGCTCTTTTTGCTGCTGCTGCTGTGAAACGACTGAAATGGTAATCCGGTAGAATCCATATGCTGGCTTAGCCTTCATAAGCTCCAACTCAAACAGGGAACTGTCAGAATAAACACACACAGAAAAAATAAACACACAGAAAAAATAAACACACAAAGAAAAAATAAACACACAGAGAACAGAGAACATCAGCTCATAATAAGCAACATTAAAATTCAAAAACAGTCCAGACAAACTTTTAATAATCAATAAATAAAGGTCTAACAAATGAAGCCTAACAGCCCAATAGCAACTACAAAATATTTCTTCAAAAAAAAGCTTCTGACCCGAGAGCACAAAGCCACCACGAGACACGATGGTTTACAGAGATATCTTAAAGACTTTCCCATTATCTAAAACCAAGAAAGACCACAACTTGTTCAGCCGATGGACATATGGCATGCTAGCAGATACTTACTTTACACCTAATATCACAACAAACTAGACTAAAAATAATACATATGAACTAACCCTAACAACGCTATAATAAGTTATTACTAATGAAGAAGCAAAAAATCAACTAACGCATCTGTGGCCGATGCAGAGAATGGCTTCTTGCTAAGGACAACTGCATCATCACCCAGATGCCTTGCAGTGTCCGCAGTAACTGTCAGTTTGCCCAAATTCTTACCCAGCAGATCAGTGACTCGAACCTACACAAAGACATTTGGCACAAAAAATAAAATGCTGAACGATCTGTACATATGGAAGTTTTCAAATGATTTTAAGCAGCGCGGTCATCCCTCATGGACACTAAGAAAAAACTAAAACTTGTGAACTGGTCTGATTGGCTGACACTATCAAGTGAAAAATGCAACACACAACTTCAGGTGTAGCAGAACAAAGAATGCAGCCCCTATAAACAACGCACTTAGCAAAGTGTTAGCCAGAAGTTGATTTCAAATTAGCAATGAAGTTAGAACTTACAGCAACCAATGGACTTTTCTCAGAGACTGAGACAGAACTTGCAAGACTGACAGCAACTGGAATGTGAAACTGGAAAAAACAAAACCACAGAATTATACCGAGGTTCATATTTAACAAAAAAGGATACCTAACTGCATCTCTCAGGGGTACTGCATATCAAATCTTGCTTTCCTGAAGCAGATCCTAGATGGCATAAAACCTAGGAGGAGGTGGTTCATTCAATCTTTTATATAGCGTCCTTCAAGAAACTACTCAGAAGCGCTCCCAGCACAGCTTCAGACATGACAACATTTTCACCATAGGATATGAACTTTTATTAACTTCAATTTTTAAATAATATCTTTATATTGTTTACAAGTTATTCTCTTATTATATTTTAAATTAATTACCAAATAGGGAATAATTACGGGATTTGTGTAGTCTTGTTTAGTACTCTATTACGACTGCTACATCCAATGATCTTTGTGTACACACGGTAGTACTCGCATATACTTTTATAAAAACTAAAAAACTGGAATTTAAAAAATAGTTAAGATGAAATTCGGTAAACATGAATTGTTCCCACTAGACCTGTGCATTTCAGGTTAAATTACTTGCACTGCACAGAGTTCTTATTGCGGTTAAACAACAAGTTTCTGTTCAACGCAACATACCTTGTTTGTAGTCAGGGACTTGATAACTTCAAGAAGATATGCAATTTCTTCCTTTGACTCTGTGTGTTTTCTGCTTAAGAAGTAGTTTGCAAATTTCACCACTTTATCCTAAAAGGTAGGAAAATACCTCTTGAGTATTAAAATCAAAAGAAAAGTAACTTGAATTTCCATTTTGGTCAATGCTGCCACAATTACTTCAACTAGGATAGCAAGCACATAATTTTAAAAACATCTGTTACGACTAAACAGAACAGAAACATCACTTGATAAACATTCCTTAACTTTCAAAGGGTAATCATAGGTTGAAGTATTAGCGACTTCAATTTCTTAGCCCCAGCACACAAAGGGCGAGTTGTCAGTCTCCTCCCTTGCCACCATTCCCACCATTCTTGCCATCATTCTGTTAATTTGTCCCAAGAAACATTCCCTTCATTAGTCAAGACTTATTTGTTTAAATTAACTGGGTAGCCATGTTCACAGCAATTTTGAGAGGTTCTTAAAATGCGCTATATAAAGATTAGATACATACATACATATATACCATATCTTGCCACATACACTTTGCATGGTCAGTGAACTCATTTGATAGCAGAGTTCATTACTGGGTGCAAGTGGATACAATCTCAATATCTCTCTGCTCTGGCAGGATTTGCTCTATGATCATGGTGCAGACAAGACAAGAATAGACAGATGATGACAGGCATGATGCTAGCAAGCAGGGAAAGAAAGAAATGAACATTATTCAAAGAAAAGTAATAGTTTAATACAATGCTTACTTCTGTTAATGTTGGAGCAAGACCTGCAGATTCTGACAGTTTATAAGCAGCATCAATCACCTTGGCTGTTACAGTGAATCCACCTTCAAACTGTTCATAAATAACAATGGTGAGCATATGTACTGTTCACTCATGTACTCAAATTAATAAGCAGAATTATCTATTATCTGCAGATAAATTGAATGAAATTGACAATGTTTGATCTCAACAAATTAAAATTTCACTACACTAATTCACCACCAATAAGTAAAATCATTAGCTACACCAAAACCAGTCCGGTAGAAACTTACTTACGAAAGAAAGATAAACCAAACCAGTTCAGTCAAAATTCAGTATGCCAATTCTGTTTTGAAACAAATCACTCCAAACCCTGTCAGCAACTATAGTTTTCTAAATCACTATATCAGAAGCAGCAATAAACTCAGAAATGGAACTTATTGTCTGTTTTTACAAACAACAAATTAACACAGCTACCTCAGAAATGAGACAATATTTTCAACAAAACATATGACAACCACCAATTGTTTTGCATAAGTGCCAACCTGAGCATATTTCTCATCAATTTCATCGGACTGTGCAATAACGTCTTCAATCAGATCATGATACTTTTTGAGATCACCTTTGAGGAATGACGCTGTTTTCAGTGCATAGGCAATGCTACAACAAATATTAATGCAAACACAAATTTCAGGCAATGCAGATATTCTAATATATGAAACATTAAAAAACAAGTTACAATGCCAGGTGTTCTGCATGAATTCATTATATTAGATAATTTACAAGTTCTTAGCAAACTGATAAGCTAATCTTAAATATGCAGTAAAGCATAAAATATAAATCTGTAATATATATACATATATATATATATATATAGCATTGGCTTATCGGTAGGTAAGACACTAAAGAAAAACTAAGAATCTAATTACCTCAGAGGACTGTCATCAGCTTTGATGGCTTCATCTAGAGCTCCTGTAACTTTAGCCGAATCAACTACAATTGGTGTAAACAGAAAGAACTTGTTACAGCTCTGATGCCAAAATTAAGAGAATTTCATATTGTTTTCATATTCTGCGTTTACTAGATGGCTTTGCTGTTAAATCACAGGTCAGTTTCAGGTCACTTCCCAAAACAGTTAAATAAAATACCACAATATTACAGAACACTCTGTATTTAAGTTGAAATAAACAATTCTGCTAAATACAAACTCTGGTGGAAAAGTCCACATGTCATTAAAAGGTAAGGACAAAAAAAGTACAGTTCCACCACAAGATTAAGAAAGTTTTTAGGCATTAACAGATTACTGCTGTATCCACAACACACTAAAAGACAGATTACACAAAAGCCATATAGACTTCCCAAGCAGCTAACTTCCTAAATAGAAACCTGCATCTTACTTTGACGACCAAGAAAACTAAGTCCTGCCGTTGAATATAAGATTGCCAGGGAGTTAGCACCAGTTTTAATGGCTTCAGAGAATGTCGCCTCAGCATCTGCTAGAGAAACCTGTAAGTAGAATTCAAACTTATTTAAGAAAACATTTAAAATGGAAATACAATATGTACACTTAACCATCAAAAACCTAAACTTGCTGCAAATCTCTAACTTCATATCAATTCATGCTGATACTGGCAGTATCTTTGCATGCTAGGTTTTTTCTCTTTCTTTACACACCATATCTTAAATTACATTTTGAATAAGAATTCAGCCTATTGGGCAGATTGATGCTACTTCATGCATCAAAGTACTTACAATAAAATATCACCCCTTTGCATGACACAGGTGCAAAATTGAGACATTAGAAAATGTCCACGAGTGCCACAGGTGCAAAATTGTGATATTATATGTGCGCTTACTAAAGCAGTTGGAAGTTAGGGAACTTGCGTTCGTCCTACATTAATTAAGGTGGCATATAAACTATAATTTTCTGAACAATGCAAATAGCATTCTAGAAAACTTACATCACATTTTGCACCATTTTCAGCTA
The DNA here is from genome assembly GCA_964023275.1 of Norana najaformis. NCBI lineage: Eukaryota > Metazoa > Annelida > Clitellata > Crassiclitellata > Hormogastridae > Norana > Norana najaformis. The sequence goes on from OZ029915.1 coordinate 43,490,548, forward strand.
ATTTCTTTGTCAGAAATGCAGCATAATACAATGATTCAACATCGTCCTTTTTCCTTTCTGTCAGTCTCTGTTTAATAGCCTTGCAGATTTTCTGTAACAAAGAAAACAGACAGTTACAGTAGCACCTAAACGCAAAATGTCTAGAAACAACAGATATTCATGGTACCTGACAATCCAGACTACTTCACCTGCATCAATTAGGACTTCAAGATGAAAGTGGTGATGGCCATAGCATTAAAAATGACGAATACAAACACAGAAATGAATTATCTGTATTTATGTAACTTTCAAACAACAAAAAACTTCTCACTTCTGGCTCTGGAAGTGCCACTCCAAGAACTGAAAGACCAACAGCTGACTTCTCCAAGACTGCTAGGTCATCACCAGATGGAGACAAAAGCCTTGTTTTGTAACGTTCCTGATCAGCTGGTGTCACATAAGTTGATAACGTCAGCGCTTGGCAAACGATACCAAAGCACAGGAAGGCAACCAATCCAATCTCTAAAAAACAGAAGAAAATATTCCAACTATACTGGTCTATACTACATGAATATATGTAACACGTGAAACCTAAAGGTGGCCATACACTGAACCGATCCAATCTGACTGGCCAAATCAGGTCAGATCATATCAGTCAGCTGAATGGGCAGCAGATCGAAGAAAATTTCTCCATTCTGAACATTTCAGTCTGATCAGGTTGGATCAGTTCAGTGTACGATACTCAGGTCGTAATTATGTGCTCGCTTGCTGCGAAAATAGCCATATGACTGAGACAATGATATCTTATATATATAAACTATATAAATACATCATATAAGCTATATATTATGTATATAATATATATAATTCTATATGATGGTAAAGGAGCAGAGGAGCTCCATGGAGGCAACAGTCCTGAAGGCGGACAAGGGCACAGCACATCAGTACACCTATGGGTGGCTCCAAATTACTGCTGGATGAATCAACCATCTGAATACATAGTGTGTACCTGGCAAGTTACTGGGGAAAATTCACAACATATATAAATATCCAGACACGTCCATTCATATATTATGTTGCTTTCCATAGTCAGAATTTGCCCTACTTTTGACATGCACTGACAAGCAGGCTTCTCAAGACAGATTTCCATTCGTTTTAGCTGTGTTCAGACAAAAAACTGACCTAAACACTGACTCGAAGCCAGTAACAAACGAAATGCATAACTGGGTAAACTCAAGAGCACCAAACACAGGTATGATATAATGGGAAGAAATTTAATTGACAGTGCACGCGTATGGCAACGGTAAAACGTAGGGTAACGTACCGAAATGTATCCAAGCGTAATCAAATTAATCAAATCTCTTGCAGTGTTAGGTAATGCAGTTATTATAAAAATAGGTACTTCCAAATCTTAATGGCCAAAAGCAGCTTTTTTCGAGAAATGAGTACATGGGAGGGACGTACTTGGGAAGGTCCGGATCCGCTAAAAGCAGTAATACCTTATTAAAAATACAACAAAATAACATTCGCACAATCTGTTAGCACTGAATATTGGTTCGATAAAAATGCAAACAGCCATCTTACCGAAGCTCGATTCCATTTCTTTCCTACTCTTCGCCAATGTAACCGATCAGCTACGCCAACAGACACGCATCCAGTCTAAGAGCTGTGACACCTCATTTCCGCTATCAATGATGATACCACACAGTTCAGTTAACTGATGAAGTATCCGAATTTTTAGCCACTGGCGGCATCAAGCGATTGACTAATTGTAATCGTATTCTTAAACTCGAAAGCTTGAAGCGCGATTGAAAAGCTAAGCGCAATCGTAATCGTAATCTCGAGATTTCTACAGCGCTCAACGAAAGCTAAGTCGCGGGAACCAGCTTATTCACAGGTGCTCAGTCAAAACAAAATCGATAGGCAATAGGGTTCGGTTCCAGGTCAAGATCCAGGAGTGAGGCACTCAGACAGTCGGACGGCTACGGTGGATGATGTTTGAAATTGAAGAGAGAAGAGAGATAAGCGGAAGACGAAGAATCAGGATAAGATTTTTGGAAAAGAAGTGTTTTCAGTCTTGAGTGAAAGACCTGCGCAGAAACTGAAACAGGTGAAGTGTTGGTGAGTTCGTATGATTGACCAGACAACGGTCGCAATTCTGGCGGGAGTTTATTCCAAAGGGGTGGGGCAGCTATGGCTATGAAGCGATTTCCAAAGTTTAAGGATGAGGTTACGGGAGGGCGAAGAAGTGTTAGGGCAGATGAGGAGCGGGTTGAACCGAGTGGTTGGATAGTAAATAATTGACGAAGATAGGAGGGTTGGGAGGATTGAAGTGTGTTGTAGGTGAGGGATAAGGCTTTTTACTCTATTCGTTCTGGTATTTTAAGCCTGTGCAGTGATTTGAGAACAGGGGTGATGTGATGGTGTTTGGGGGTTTTGGTGGCAGCACGTGCGAGAGCTGAAAAGTCTTTGGGATAAGATACTGTGATCGATGGTATCAAAGGCCTGCTGTTAAATAGGTCCCATCTACCAAGCGATATAAATACACTGCAAGTCACCTGCTGCAGTACTTGATTTTTAGAGAATAGCGGAGTAAAAATGCAACTGAACCCTTCAACTGTCGCACAGAAGCCAAACATAAATCCCAATAAGCTTAATAATCACATAGCTAGTTGCCTATTCCAGACTTTTGCACACCACTGTACAATGGTTTTCAGCCCATGATGACAATTACAATCCATTCAAGGGTGCCAGCACATTTTTCAGCAGAGGATGGCATATATAATTGTGAAAGGGGGCAACCAAGAATCGAATATTATTATTAATCGACTGCCTTGAACAGAGCTGTTAGAATAATGTTAAATGCATCAATCATTTCAACTGTAACTGTAGTAAAAAATCATGATCCTTTTGGAAACCCAGTCAAAATCCAAAACCAGAAGTCTGGCTGCAGTGGATAAGCAAGTTCAACAGAAGAGACTTAAGTTTATACGTGATTGAATTACATCATATAACTGAGTGAACACAGAGACCAGGGAATAAATTTCAACTCTTCTAAACAGCTACTGAGATTGAGTGAGAACGTAACACTGCGTTGATGATGGTAGTGATAAAGATGAAAACACGGGAAACAATTTTCCTACATTTATTGTCACATCTCTGACTGACAATGTGACCCCTTAAATTTACAACTGAAACTCTTAGAAATGAGCTAGTTTTAAAACTCCTGATAGAGATTAATAATATGTTTATAATACTACAAATACTTCGACACAATACTGAAAAACACATTTAGCTGCTCACAAGAATATCTTATAATTTTATTTATTTGCAAAAGAAAATAAAGATAGCAGCAATTAGTTCATAGTTTACACAAATGTGAGCTTAGCAATATAAATGTTTTCATAACTTTATCCTTAATCAAACTTTGCAATTGTTATCCTTTATACAATGGCTTTTATAATGAATCATGATAAAGCAGGAGTACTGATTGTGTTTTTAAATAATTCTACAAAGCATATTTTATAAATTTTACACTGTACTTTAACTACACCATCTAATTTACATAAATATTTCAATGTAATAAAGCTGGGCATTTTTATAACAGTTAATTGTCAGCACTGTAAAATTTGCCTGCACCTGCACTTAAATGAAAGGAGGGACAACATACCATAGGAAGCATAGAAAAGGTGCACTAGGCATACTAGGATCATTTCAAAATCACATAATTCAAGGTATTTAAAGGATGGCAGGTTTTAGACTACCAAAATAGCAGATGATACGCTTTTTGCTTTTGTTCGCATAGAAAATGTGTAACATACAAGGGATGATGTGGGATTTAACACCTGTCACCTGTGAGGCTGGATGTCAGTTTTAGAAGCGCTATTCTGGGTGGTTTGTAAGTCTGATGGATCTCTTGCCAGAGGGGCCTCTGATTTGCTGACTGAAGTGGAGATCTTGCTGGATTCAGCATGCACTAGCACATCTGAGGATATCCCCTCCATACGTTGTGAAGCATCAAAAACTCTGGCGTCCACTGCTGCGGGAGATGAATCATGTTCACTGTGGTCTTTCTCTTCCTCTTCAACATCTGTATTTGTCTTAGACTCAGCTCTGTTATCATCCAAAGATTCATTTGTGTATCCATCTGCTGCTGGTTCATCTTTGTTTTCTCTCAGTGCCTTGTCACTTCCTTCGGCTGATTGGACATATGTATTTTCTTGTTTTGGATATTCAGCACCTTGTTCTAATTGTCCATCTGAACCAACTCCTGTTGTCTCTAGCGACTGAGCCGCTGCCTCGCTGTTTGTGGCAGAAATATACTTAGCATCATCTTGGAGTGTGGCTGAATGTTCACTGTTTTCATTGTATTTCTGATTCTCTTCTTCTCCTTCAGAATTCTGTTGGAAGTCAGAAACTAGGCCTGCTGTGCTGGGGCTTGCTACTTCTTGCTCAAATGATGCTGCTTCTTGTTTGTCCACATGTTCTTCCTCCTGCATCTCATTTTCATCTTCCACCATCTCTTTATCCATTTTGTTTTCCTGCACTTTTTCTGCTTCTTCTTCTTCTTCAACCTCAGGTTCTGCTTCCATCTCATCTTCAGTTTCCTCTTCCATTTCAGTGGCTTGCCATGGATATGATTGTTCTACCACATTAGTCACTTCTTCTGAATCCCTGACCTGATCTAATAGGAGTGTGGGGCTTCCATCGTTCAGTTGCTCTTCTGCAGAGTTAGATGGTGCAGACTGCGTTTTCTCAGCAACTCTGACTGTAGAAGATGATACTTTCTCAATCTTTCCTGATGCTGTCCTTTCAACTGGAGACCTAGACTTGGGAGTGCTAGATGACTGTTCTGCAAGGATTAATTTTTCGATTGATGATTCTGGTTGTTTTAATATTGTAGAAAGTGGCAAATCTCCTTGTGAAGTAGCAACTGGAACTAAATCTTTATTGTCTTGTTGGGCTTCTTGATCACCGCTGATGGCTTCAACTGCAGCAAAGAACAGAGTTTAATTTAAAGCAATACTTAGCTTAGGTTTATATCAAAACTTCATAAGAATACATGTTACAATGCGTGTTTCATTCAGAGATCACTGATTCAGTATTTGCAATATTTTAAAATTTGCATATAAAAATTTTTTGAATCAACTTGAAAATGTACTGTTTTTTATGCACTGGATCATCTTTCTGGAACAACCTTTCCATCCCAGAAACGTTTTCAGTCTAACTTGAATTGCAACTATTTGTTTCTGTGAGATAACCATGTGCAGAGCCTTTGAGAGGTTCTTAAAAGATCCATACAAACATACATACCCCCTGCAGACAGTGGGACATCAAACGTTGAAATTTCTTTCTCTCTGAAAACCATAACAAGCAATATATAAGACAACTTAAAACAGTCATTGTCATTATCAAACTACAAATTTTGATCGAACAAATATAAATAAGAAATTATAATTTTTACAGCTAAAGGATTCCGCAACCCTCAGAATCATGCTCTGAAGACTAATGTCGACAGAAATATGTTAAAACATGAGTGATAATCTTGCAATGCCTATCTCTGTCTTTCTTTTCATAACAATCTAAATACTATGAAGTCCAGTAAGGTTATAAACCAGTCAAGTGATTTGATTACTGTGTATCATACAGAATATAAAAATGCAGTAAACACCTTCCAAAGTTTTTGAAAGTTCTGATTTATACTCACACTATCTTCTTACTTCTTCTTCTCTTCTTTTTTCTAGAGCAAAAGATAAAATACCTGTACTGACAAATAGTATTTAATTGACCTGATGAAATGCAGAGGCATCTTTTGAAACAGCTGATGCAGTGAATAAAACATTATAAGGGAAAGAAATCTTAAATGTTTAAAATTAGTTATTGAAACTATAAAAAACTACCAAAGGCTTGGATAGTGATAAACCTAAAAAATTACATGAACTTGCAAGAACAAGATGATATTTGTTGAAAATACAGTATAACTATTCCCACTGGAACTGTAATGGAGTTAAAAATGAGTAAGAGATATTTCTCTGCTCTTACATGGGGGGAAGCTTTTTGGGATGTTTGGCTCTCGTCAGACAGCCATAACAATAATGCTGAAATCCTCCTGGCTCACTTCCAACGATGACATACGTTCCACCAGGTTCAAGGTCTGAAGAATTAGTGATCACTTTGGAGCCATCCACTGTGTACAAGCTAAGAAAAACATTTAGCAGCTTGCATTGATTTCCTGTGATTACAAGGGCATTTTTAATTAAGGAGAGAATGATCTACATTTTAATTATTATCTCCTGGTGTGCGGTAGTCTAGTAGTTAGCATGAAGGACTGCCAATCGAGAGGTCAGAGGTTCCAATCCCCATCAAGGCAGAAATTTGTTTTGAGATTTCGGCTCCACTTGCACAATCTAGTCAATTCAGCTAACAATGAGTACACTGACCAAACCCCAACAGTGGGTAGATCAGGCGGTGAGGGAGAGGCCTGACCACCTGCCTTCACGACACAAACAATTCATACCCGTGGCTGCCTCAGGGCTAGCTTAAGAGATTACTCTTAATTTTTACAGACCAGGTTAGAATAATGAGTATCAGTAATAACGATAATACTTGAGACATAATGCCAATAGTAAAATTGATATTCAAGCTGAAATCATGGGTCAGTCTAGTCAAAATCCAGTAGGGAAATTCACAAAAGAGAGATTCTGTAAATTGTGTATATCTGAGATCTAATACATCTTGAGATTATTTTTAGTTTAAAAAGAGCTTGTGCTGACAATTTTTGAGGCAGTTATGGCCTGCATTTCAGCCATTTCCTTTTTTGCCTCAGTGGAGAATTCTTTGAGGTTTTATTCTGATAGTAAAATATTATCATGATTCCATTCATCATGTATCTTGTTTTGACAAACCTCTTTCTCTGAGATAAGGAGAAAAATAAATGCTTAGTTAATAATTTTTACAGGCATTGATAGACTGACTGTATGCAACAGAAGAAGTTATAGCACAGATTTATACATACGCTTTGGGTCCTCCGATCATGCCCTTCACATGGTCACCAATTTCTTTCATCACAAGGTCCCACTTTCTTAGTACTTTTTGACTGAGAGGGATTCTGAAGGGTGCATCAAAGTCCTTGCCGTTCACAAAGACACTATCAAGAAAAAAAGAGATCGAAGTAAAAAACAATTTCACATCTTACTGTGCCTCTGATTCAAATTATTTTTGATGTCTGGCATGTTAATCTCTTAATATTCATTCATTCATCAGAAACACTTGCAAAATCCATGTAAAACATTATAACTTAAAGTACACAGTCGAGGTTTAGCAGTTGGGCAAGGCTTATGAGTATCCAGTGCAAGTTTGGGAGTTACAAAAGAGGTCCAGTCTTTGAGTTGCTGTGGTTCATTTGCCTTTCAGCGTAAATTAAGATCCTTCAAACCCTAGGACCGTCCTTTTGAGGAATTTCAATAGATGTGAGTAAATAGGTGTTACTTTTACATTTGTTGTTCTTATTCAGTGTTTAAAGCTTCCATTATATCATAATGGAAACTGTCAGTTCAGCTAGGTTGACTTTTGGTTAGCTCTTGGAGTTGTGGAATGCCCTGCTGTAGCAGCCTGGCTTAACTGTTCTGGTAACCACTGCAAAGTAACTCCTAGACTTCATGAGTATCTAACTCATTGACTTGTGCAAAAAAGTGGTCATACTGGGATAACATTGTGCTACAATTTATCTATGAAATCCTAACCTGATGATAATAGAATGAATCGGAATTTGAGCAATTTTTCCAGGCACTTGTATACGGCTGTGCTCCACCGGTCTAATTTTCAGTATCTGAAACACATTTAGGTAAACAATAAATTTAATAAATTAGGTAAACAATTTCTTTATAGATTGATCTTCATAGAAGTTCATCCCCTTAGAAACTGTCAAATTTAGGTACATGAGTCAAAGCGAGTGCAACATTTTTGTCTCAAGGGTTAGCAAAGAAGAAATATAAGTTGGCTAACCAACATGCATTATCCTTGTAAACTGTGAGATATTTTAAAACTAGAATCTCTGTTCAGTGGAAAGCCAGTGCAGCAAATGCAGCACTGAGTGATGCAACGAAATTTGGAGGTTTTGTTTTGGACCTGGTCAGGGCGTTCTGAAGCATTTGTAATTTGTACAATTAAGTTGTGATCCTGGGTAGAATTCAGTTACAGTAATCAAGATGTCTAGAACTAGGTCAATGGGTTTACAGACAATCAACACTGGAAGAGTAATGAAAAAATCATAAAAGCTAACACCTAGATTTTTAAAGGCCAACCGCTTTTTGAAAAACCACAAATTAAATCTAGCTTACAAGGCACATTTTAAAACTTGCACTGACATATTACAATGCAATGTAATAGAAACGAAATTTATAGAGCTCCTTTACCAGCAGCTCTATGCCTCAGTGGAATGCTTCTTACAGCATTTTTAAAGAACCATACTAACCTAAAAGATAATTTTGCCACATTACAAAATTTTGAAACTGCATTCAGTGAAAATTAAAGAAAATAGGAAAGCCTAAAGAAGATTGTAGAAGAAATCCAAAACATCATAGAGTTTGCATACAAAGTCAAAAGGGAACTGGACAATTAACTAAATACGACAGAAATATCACATAATAGCGAGCACAGTTTACTCACTTACCGAAGTAGTGCTGTGGATATTGTTTGATGAATACTGTTTATAACGATCAGACAAACTGGTGTACCTGAAAAGGTTTCATTTTCTGCATGGAGAATTTACAGCAGATCAGATATTATGTTCAAATAAATACAATACTGGTCCCTAAACATACACTGCTCCTACCTCAGAGGGGATATTTACCTACTTACCGATGAAGTTCTGTGAACGTTTCCTGCCAGGTACTGCTTATGCCGTTCAAACAAGGTCGTGTACCTGAAAATGTTTCACCTTCTGCATGGTGGATTTAAAAGAGATGCATCAAAGGCTAATATATAAAAGCAAACTGGCTTAAATAAGAGTAAGCTTCTCCACTGATCGTACCACACCATAAAAACCATGTTCACTATGGTCCTGACTAAACTTGATTAAATCACACAGCAGAATGACGAAGCCAATCTTGCAGAAAATGGAGTTACAATAACCTTTATACACTGGCAGACACAGAAGTTGAGCAAGTGGGCCAAATTTTACTACAGTCTAGGTATTGGATTGTGAAAAGTTGTACAGCATATTTGTTATAAGTTGTTTTTTCATGTCCTGAAAAGTTCTGAGGACTTACCGTAATGGCTTTCTGGCCGGTCTTTGCACAACTTCAGTGCTTCAGTATTCCTAATTTCTACATCTATTTCTTTCAGTAGTGTTATCATAGCTGTTTTCACTTTACAGATTATGTGATTATTTCTTCTACATCAAAGACACATCCCTAAATCAAATAGGGGACACGGCCAGACTGAACCCCTGGACCTCCCCTAGCCTACTTTGGAGTGGACTAGGAAATTGCAAAGGCAGAGCTAAATAAAGCATAAGCCACTATAACTAAACAAGTTAATAGCAAATGTGCTTTTTTCTTAAAGACGATGCTAATATTTCATTGATTTTGTAACACACATGTACTATGTAACCCATCCAGGTGAGTTTTAATCAATAAAAATATTTTCTTGATAGTGCATGTGCAATACATCTTTAACTGAGGCTTTCGCTAAGAATACCAATAAACTAAGAGAATAAAACATAATAAATTTATGCAGTCTAGTTTAATATCAGTTATGAATCATATGTCTACAATATTAGTAACTACTTTAATTTATTAATATACCCGTGAATTTCCTTGTCATTTTCAAAGAAATAATAATTATTCATAACTTTGTGAACAATTAATATAATATCAGCATTGCCAATAATAAAATACACATTGCCTTTTTCCCTACCATAGCTAGGACAAAGCTAGCATCTCTTCTGTGTAATACGATTTGTAGAAATTCTCAATAATATGTTATAAACTGAATTTTGATATCCATTTACTAAAAGGATTAATACACAGTAGTAGGAGTCTCATTTGATGATTACAGAGCGAATCTAGAAATAATAATAGGTTTAGTGTATGCACCATTAGGCCTAAATACAGCACTGAATAGACTGCAAGTCATAATCATAATCATAAACTCAAGATTTCTACAGCATCCAATGAAAGCTAAGTCCCGGGAACCAGCTTATACACAGGCGCTCAGTCAAAACAAAATAGATAGGCAGGAAAGGGTCAGATATGGTTCCAAGTCAAGTTCAAAGGATCAGGAAGGCAGACAGTCAGACAGCTACAGTGGATGGGGTTTGGAATTGGAGTGCTAAGATAGATAAGGAGAAGAGGGGGAATCAGGACAGGATGCATGGAACAGGAATGTTTTCAGTTTTGAGTGAAAGACCTGTGCAGAGATTGCAAGAGGTGAAGTGTTGGTGAGTTCGTAGTATGGGTCCGAAAATTATCATAATTTTGGTGCGAGTTTATTCCAGAGGGTGTAGCAGCTATGGCTATTGAGCAATTTCCAAATTTTAAAGATGATGTGATGGGGGCAGAGAAGTCTTAGGGTGAAGTGGGTTGAAAGGCATTGTTAGATTGTAAATAAGTGACGAAAAGCTAAGAGGTTTGGAGGAATTGAAGTGTGTTGTAGCTAAGTGGTAGGACTCTGGTCTCTAGTCGTTCAGGTATCTTAATCTAGTGAATGGATTTGAGAACAGGAATGATATGATGGTGTTTGAGAGTTTTGGTGAAAGCACAGTGCGGTTTTAAAGTCAAGCATAGGGCAGATTCAGCAAAGGCCACGAATATGCATGAAGCAAGAGCAGGCAAGACGGGTGATATGATCACAAAAGCTGAGGTTTTGGTCCAGTATTACTCAGACTGCAGAAAGGAGAATTAACAGTAAACGTGTTGGTGGAGGCAGAGTCCAGGCTGAGGGATATAGCAATAATGAAAGAGATCATATCAGCCATTTTGTAAAACCTCTTAGCATTTCACTTAACTAAGCGCCGGTCGCCAGACAGTCGGTCGGTCGGTCGGGCAGGCGGGCGAAAGGACAGAAGACCGACAGAGTTGTCATTCAATGTCAGATGATGTATCTGAATTCGTAACATTCTTACCCGATGGGCTTAAACTGTCCTCTGGTTATGGCCACGTAGCTCGCTTTATCTTGAAGGTCGTCCAATCCATCGAGTTTCGTACCAGTCACTGGGGTCGTGATGAAGCGAACTGCGCTGCTCACCCCCGTTTTATCGGTAGAAGCGTTGAGAAAGGCATCCCACGTACGAAAGTGTCTCCTGTTAACTAGCATCTGTGCGCCGAAAAAGTTCTTATCTCCATTTAAAAACAAGGTGATCTTTCTGGCCTTTTCTAGCTTTACCAGATAGTCCGTGAACTCGCAGGCGTTTTGACTTCCTTCAGTCTTCTCGCCGAAGGTCGCCATTCGATAGGCATAACCCGTCGGATCACGCAATGGCGTATCTGTGTCTAAAGATTTCTGCGCACGCCGTTCGCCCGTTCATTGAATATAATCGTTGCGCTTTCCTTAGCGGCGGCCTCGGCGACCGCCATTGCGATGTTGTAGGAATGGCCACGTCGTTGACGGAGAAAGCGCGTGGCATTCTGGGACACGCTGACGTCATTCGTGACGTTTTTATGAATTATGGATCTGTGTCGTGAGATTTTGTACAAATTACTTGCGATTTGTTTGTATTTCATTTTGTCGAGGTATTGAAGCAAAAATCTGAGGTAAGGTCAACGTCAACGGCCTAGCTGGCAACCATAAGATGTAATTAAATACTGGATACTACTATTTTATTTTATCGTAATCGTATTTTATTGCTATTCGCATTTCTTACAAGGTAGCACACAAAGCAATGCTTAGTCGCCAGTATGCAAAGGAAGGTAACGTGCAGCCTAATACGCCTATAACGAATGAGGCCGAGCAGGATTGGATTTGACGGGGTTTGGGGTTCGATCCAACAGGTCAATAGTCAACCCCTAGCCGTGATAAAAAAAAGCGGTCAAACGGGCAGCAGTGGTAATATTTATTAAATTTATATTAAATTTATTGAAAAATGAACAGGGTCAAGGCCACACTGTCACTATAGTAAACCGTGTACACTTACATTTACTTATGTTGTCCGTAATAAAATTGGTTGCATATACGATTACATAGATACAAGTCAAGCAGTTACATTACATTTGTAACAGGATGGGTTGTATTGGTCCTTCGTGTCATAACATAAGTCTTACACGACTTTGAGTTTAAAGTAGTTTCATCGACATCCAGCATTATATCAGCATATCGTCCATGTAGCTATTGACCATTGACTCAAATCTTGACTAAAGGTCCATCTTCAGCGTTTGGGTTCCTCCTCTTTGTTCGGCTTTGCAGCTGCGTTTAGCTTAATCAACTTACTTCTGCTGAGCTATTTATATAACTCATAGCTCTAAATAAGGCAAGGAATTCATAGGTTGGCTATTAATAGGTAGACTGTCCAGTGTTGCAGTTCCTCAGTGCTGACTAACCAAACCTTATTCAGGTTCTACAGCAGGCACATGTTTCGTCACACCCTGCTCTCTGTCTCTGTCTGTTTCTTTGTATCTCATTACTGCTTCTATGAGTGTTGACCACCGGTGTTCATAAACATTCATACAGGAAATGTCAATTTTACAATTATGGTTTCAAACACATAATTTTAACGCACCAACATTCAGTACAACAGTATCAGCATTATTTTCAAATTAATTGAGCAGTTTAAATGGTCTTGGTGCAGTAGAAACAATTTCCTTCAAGAGTCAAATCCTCAGGGAGAAGAAATTTGTTCTTCATTGGCTATATTTAAAGTTAATATTTTTTTCAGTAGGCCTAATTGTGTAACATAATGCTCAGTGACATTAGAACTAAGAAACATTGTAAAAAACTTAACAACTTCAAATAGAAAGGCAGATCTATGTACAATTCACATAGCTGTTTTGTAAATGAGTACCACAAAGAAAAAATCTACCAGGTAGCCTAATTCACAAAATAGAATCATTAATTCCGTTCACAAAAACAGTACAGAGACATTTAGAAAATGCAAACTCAACTGGGAAATATACAAAGTACACAATGAATAGTGCTGCCGCAAGTTTTACTGTGGCACCCTGCAAAACTAGTCATACAAAACTGAATTCACTAAATGCATACCAAAATATTAACAACCCACCAAATATGCAAACTTGCAAAACTAGAAGGCTAAGAATTAACAGTTCCATAATAAAACATGCATCACAGATTACCAGCAAGTTTACCTGGGCAGTTTAATGCCCAACAAAAGACAAACAAATATTCTTAAATACACTACCCAACTATATGGGCCCATATACACCTGCATGGTCATTAATAGAGATTTCTACTGCAAATTACTACTTTGGTTTGTACACTTACATTTGAGTGACTTAATTTTATCAATATTTAATACCAGTATTTTTATCAATATTTAATATTTTAGGATATCACACAAAAATTCCATATATCATATATACTGAAAGCTGACCCAGACAACAAAAATTATTGTGGATCATGAAGTAGTCCAAAGTAATCTTTGTTCCTACAACACAGTAAAACCATGCATACCACATTTACAATGACCAGGCTCTTTTTGATTTGATTTGATTTAGTGCCAGTAAATGAGCTGGTTTCTCTGAAGCAGCTTTTGTATGGCGCTGAGAAATTTTTGGAGATTTACATACACAAAACCAGCAATGCTAATCTTCTCTTGGATGACAGTAGTGTGTAACACAGAAGAGGAAAAAAAACTTAATTTCAGTTTTAAAGATTATTAAAAAGTCCGATGTACATGATGAACTTTACAGAATGATTTTGATCATATGGTCACAACAAAAACACTTAATGGCTATTCAATAAAATAAATCGGTTCCATAGTTGTAAAAGAGAAGCCAAAGTTTCTAGAGATCTTGGTATGGCAGAGTCAATTCTGCAAGGTTGGTAAAAAATGAAAAATGGAGCACAAATTTGTAAAGAAAGTAGTTTTGGAAGTTAGATTGGAGAGAAAACGTGCACCATTTTAGACATCACAGTATGTTGAATCATGTTCTAGATGATGTATAGTCTATGCTGCTCAATTTTCAAAATATTCTGCTATTTTTACAGTTAAATTTAAATTTATTGTTACACTTTATTTAATAAGGTTATCAGGTTTTGCACTTAAAAAAATAGATCATGAACTGTATGTAAAATAGTTTTAATTTTGTTAAATGAAATTAACTGATAGTAGTATAGGCCTATTGTGCTGTGTGCAGGTTTAGAGAGTATTTTAGGGTATGAGAATAATTCAGGTCATTTCAGAATTATCCTGTTTTACGCACGGCCTGATTTACAGGCTATTTTGATGGCTCGTCCCCGATGACTGTGTTAATGTCAACGACTGTGTTAATGGGGCCAAGCTGTATATTAAAACAGTGATCATACCAGTAATATCTCAACTTTAGCAAAGTAAATTTTGTTACTTATATCGGAGTACAACACTAACTTTAGTAAATATTGATTTACAAATAAGCTTTTCATGTTTCTTGACTAGGTTTGCATTAACTAAAACCATGTGATGGTTGAATCACCACAGCCACACAGTCAAAGATGTAAGTTATTACTTGTAATTGCAACACTTACAAATTTATCATTTGGCTTGGTGTAGTGAAAAAACAGCTTAAAATACAACCAGCAGGGTTTGTTAAAATCCATTATTAATAACGAAGTGTTTTTTTGCTTTATGACCATTTACTTGTAATGGCAACACTTGCAAATGTATCATTTGGGTTAGCCATAATTCATGTTCAAGTGAGTCAGCTTGCTTTTCACAAGGGGGGATATCTTTAGGAGTGAGGACCAACAACTCTGTAAACTTCTTCAAACTATCATATTATTGTAGAATAGTATTTTATAATGAGAAGCCACTGTAAATCCAACCAATTAGACTCATTGTTCAAGACTTGCTGAGGACACAGTGATAATATTCAAACTTGAGCACTGCACAAATATAAAATCAGTTGTTCACATTTGCAGAATTTTTGAGACAGCAATACCGTATTTACATTTCCTAGAACATTGTATTTACAATATTACCAGTCCAGTTTACACAGACATTTACAAGACAGCAACAAAACTTGTAGTGAACCTTACTTTTACAGATTTTACACAAGTTGTTTGCCAATTGAATATTAAACCAAACACTGTAAACAACAGCCAAACTGAACTAATGAATCCATAAAATCTAATATCTAATTAGCAATATTCAGAGCCCAGAAAGTATTTTGAAAGCCGTAATTTTTGTTCCATATTTAGAATAACTTCCAAGACACATATACAATATTATATATGAAACATCATGACTTTCAGTGCGGTATGTTCATCAGAACAATTAAGTAAACTCAGCCATGTAAAAGCAACTTTTCAAAAGTGTGCTGACAAAAGCATGCAACAACAAAAGCACACTGACAAATATACACTGCACAATATTTACTTTATAAGAAAACCAAGAACAAAAACAATTATTTGGAGCATAGGTTTATCCAGTTACGTTATATTAAGATACACCTTTGTTCGAATACAAAATACGACCCTATGTATATAATACTACTGGCGATTCCATGCAGTTTTACAGGTACAGGTACTGTGCCATATGTTTAACTTGGAACAGTACATGTATTACAATGTTCCACATATCGATGGTTGGTGATTAGCTGTCAACTAAAACAACACTTCTGTGATTCTATTACATCTATTAATCATCAAAATTGCAGTATTAAAAAATCCAATGTCTTTTAAACAAATTTGCATTTTAAGACAGAACATAAATTTTAAACATAGAATCCATACTGTGCACATCTCTGAAAACAAAAAGAAAAAGAACATCCAGTAAATAGTTTGTTTACATATCAGCTGATTTTGTGCTACAAGTTCTGTAGCACTTTATTCAGCACACTTATCACTTATGTCAGCAAGCTTCTGTGGGTGATAGTTCACTGTGCACTTTTGTTGGCATGTTACTTTCAGTATGCTTTTGACGACACACTTTTGCAATTTTGTTGGAATGCTCACTAAAGAAGTGAATACATTAAACGTAATCAACAGAAATAATATTAACTTAGAAAAGCCCTGTAAACAACAATTATTAAACAAAGAAATCACAGGTACCATCAAATAATGGTGTTAACAACAAGAATTTAAACTTTGGTATGTTTACCATAAAAAACAGAAGCACCATATGTATTCAAATTAACAGTCCACAGTTAATCTTCAACTTTAACCCATTTTCCTATTGAACTTCTTAGTGCAGTTATCCACCTGAAAAGAGTAAGAAATGGTATTTAACTGTCAGTTTTCAATTTATTTCAATCATGGTGTATTCTGTAAACACTAAACTTTCAATCCACAAGTGTAAATACCATTTTCTTGTTTCTAGAGCAATTTACCATAATCATAATTGCAATTGCAAACTCAAAATTTTGAAAACACTACTTAAAAGTTAAGCACAGGACACCAGATTATTCAAGAGCGCTGGGTCAAGTCAGTGGGGTTGTCCAAATATGCCAAGTCGAGATCCAAGTCCGGCTGCCAGAAGAACAGACAGAGAAGTGGGAAAGGAACTGTAAAGGTGGGTTGTGCATCTGAGAGAAAAGGGAAGGCAGCAGATACTACAGTATTCTCCTTTAGCCAGTTAGGTCAAAACTCAAAGATCATCTCTTCAAACTTTTCCCCATGTTAGCTTGCCTTCCAGCCTACATGAACAAATGGATTCTGATTAACTTCTATGGTGGATAATGCAGACTGTGGTTTCACTAGTTCATTATTATAAGGGTGCTATAGAAGTTCTGAAGTTAGGCCAGATTAGATTCTCATTTGTCAAACAATTCCTCAGGATAGTTAGTAGGAAATGTAAATTGTCATTAGTTCAGGCAATCAATATTGTAATTTACACAGTTTGTATTTTAAGGGTTTTCCATAAAGTGGAGATAATAAGAAATGTCTCTAACCTATATAACTAGATAAATGCAGCATTGTGATTTTATATTTAGAGTCATCAGTGAAGAGTACATTCTAAAGCAATAGGCCTGTTTAGACAGCTTCAGACCTTTGTATAATAATGTACTCTAAAATGGTTTCTGACATGCATTCTTTGAGTTTGCTGGTAAGTAAACAGTGATGTAACAAAAGCTGGTTCCACTGATTCAGTGGACTCTAGTGCGGATCATTTCTTAAGCTTTAAATGGCATTAAAATAACAGGTTCCAAATTAGAGGAGGGATATACAATTCCTTGCTGTGCCGCTTCTGGTAAACCGATGTGAAATACTAACCGTTGCATGTCTGTTTCATTATCTGCTGTAAAATGGAACGTCCGCATCTGTGAAACAGGAGGTACAGCCATGAAGCCAAACCGACGATGATAAACGCTTTCTTCCTCAATAGTATAACCGTGCAAATGTACTACTCCTATAGCAAAACAAAAACAGCACATTCTACAGAGAGGTTCTAAGGCAGTCAAACACTATCCTGATCATTGGAGGCCAGCAACATAAGGTTTATAGTTCAACAACCTTTCTGACACCCAAACTCTTTAATTTCCAAATTCAAGAAGTCATATGTGTAATGTATTTCTAATAGTGGCACTATGCAAATCTCCAATTATCATACATTACATCACAAACTTATCAACATTATCAAACGATCTCACCAGCTTATTTACTACTTCATTAGATGCACAGATTAGCACCAATTAAAATATTTAAAAAAAATACTAAAACTCAAGTTAATACCAGTTTCTGGCTTACACAATGTACTGCCAAAGAGTATCGCAGCTGGAAGAACCATCAACTTTTGGGCAAACAGCTCCAGAAAACTAGATGCATGCCTGGTGAGGAGCATCTTCAAGAGCACCTTATAACGTGCTACATAAATGCCCAGATAACTAACTGGTTGACTTGTGAAAACACCAAATTTATGATGTCCATATCTGCAATTCTGGATTGGCAAAATTTCTTGAGGCATATTGACTAGATGAAGATGAAGTGAAAGAAGAGGTGGACAATGAAAACAACTGAACCTTTTGCTGTAGATGATGTCTGGTCTTTATAGTAGTAGAGGCAGGCAGTTTTGAGGACACAGTAGCGCTTTCGCCAATTCTTTTTGTGATAACCAATCTTTGTAAGAAAGCCATGACAGTCTGGACTTTTAATCGACAGGGCTGGCAATCTTACATTGTGGCTGCTTATATCAAGCCATGTGTCACACAACTATTGAAAAAGAAACAGTACTGTCCTATAACAATTACTAAACTTTGAAGATCTTATTTTAAGTTTATTTAAACAGTTTTTCATCAAGTTTACCAATATGTAGCAAGATTACCAAATAGCAACTGGTTGTGTGATATTGTTACAAATATATTTAAGCTTTATACAAATAAACGAAATGCAGTACAATTTTTTAAGGACAAACAGCTACCAGCCTAATGATGACTGTGCACTGGTCCTTTACGTATATTAATCTGGAAAGCCTCTAAGGCTATTCTCCTTGTCCAGGTCTCTGTGCAGAGAGATGTAACAAATTCATTCATTATAAGATGGGCCCTGGAACACATCTGAAAATCCCACAGGAGCCTAAAATTTGAAGCTGTATCATAAATTCTATAAATAAGTAAGTACATAAGTAGTTAAGTAACCAAGCACTTATTGAAAAACATAGCTGACAGATACAACACAAAACTCAGAGTAATTATGAGAATTTTTGTCAGTTTTATGGCTGCCAGTAATTGCTAATCAAAACTTTAAGTGCATTTCTGGACAACTTATGAAGTGCCTTAGCAAGGTATGTGTATTTAGATGGCACTACCCAGTACATAAATGTACAGATATATTCATATATACATAGATGCACATACATGCCATACATATATATATATACCTACATATATGCACATATACATATATCGAATCTAATCTTAGAACTTCTATAGTGCCTCCCAGCCTCCCATATACATACATATATGCATACACAATGCTTACCGAATTTTTTGCCATAGATGTTGCCATGTTAATGTGGCTAGCCCATCTACAAAAATTAGAAAAAAATATTAAACTTTAATTTCTATTTTGTCAATCAGTGAAATTGCAGTTTTAGGATGTCAGGTTGGAAGTACCTCTAAGCTCCTCTCTACAGTGGCACTGTATACTAGTAAATGCTTCATTACAATAAATTATAAAATCGTCAATCTCTTATTCAATTTTATTGGGATGGTAATGTAATGTATTGGTAAACTTATATTATGCCCCTAAACAACCTATGCAGTGACAAACCCTTAGATATGAAATACAAATGCAAGGCAACTAGGCAGCAGTTGTTCATCTGCCCAATCCAAATTATTCTACTTCTTCATCCCATGTTCACTTACTGAATCTTGATCCTTAAACTCGTTTAAAATTAATTTTGTCTTGACCAAGTGTTTTTTTTTTCTTATCACATTTCCATGGTACATTAGAAACATCAGCCACTTGTAAATAATGTGCTCAGCGTACTGCTTTTACTGTTCTACAACAGTCTGTGGATGTGACCTATCACCTATCTCCATAAATACTTTCATTCTTATCAAGCAAAACAAAGCAATACAATACTTCACAGTGATACTATGTAGAACTCTGCTACTTTAACCCACTTTCATATCGAACTTCTTAGTGACCTGTGTCCTGAAAGCAATATATCATGACCTACCTGCTCATGTCCTCCTCTGACTCGGTTTGCAGGTAATAGGTTTTCTGGCCATACTTGACAAGCTTAAACATAAAGTTCCTGCTACAGTCTGTACCACGAATGATCACGTAGTTGCTTAGAGAAATCGCTCCGAGGGGATTGATGCACTGCAATATAATAAATTTAATTAAAAGCTACACCTCTAGTAATTTACAGGGCAAAGCCAAGCAACTCAAGCAGAAAAGTTGGCATCACAAATAATGTTGTAATCTGAAAAATCACGCTTTGAAGTATCTTGAAGTAATTTATATTAATTCCAACTGGCCTGTATCGTCAAGAAAATTTTGTTGCACTTACTAATCTGTATACTGTTTAGTTGTACAGAAAATAAGTAAGATGGCCATGATGCACAAGCAAGACTGTAGTTTTGTTGAACTATTCTAAAACCAATGATCCAATGTGTCACTGTCCCAGAAAATTAAGTGTGTTTGGAATCTGTAGCTCATCAGATTCACTCTGAATCTAGGAGTCAGCCCAAATATGTCAGACCAAAAGGGTTTTAGTCTTTGGGAAAGTACTTCCTTCAGAAATATTCAGCATTATTATGAAATATCTACAAAGTACAGCTACATATATAGCATCTTTAATTTAAAGTATCTCACATTCACCTCAGTAAAGGTGAGGCATTCACCTGCTAAGTCATTCATCAGCGCTACTAGAACATTAAACAGACCAGCCTCTATGACCAAACAACTATAGCTTAAGGCATTCAACTCAAGTGCAGAATTGTAATCATAAGTGTAATCGTAATCTCGAAATTCCTACAGCACCCAATGAAAGTTAAGTCATGGGAAACAGCTTATTCATAGGCGCTCAGTCAAAAAAAAATCGATAGGCAAGATGGGAAATGACTGACCTCTTCTGTTCTGTAATAGTAGAGGAATCCATCATATTTCAGTGCACACCACCTTCTCTTCCAGTTTCTCATGATTCCCTCTGGTTTGAGGTTCAAGTAGCCACTACAAATGCAGATGTCACGTGATAGACACCCGCTTGCTACTCCGAGTTCAAGCCGACTTGGACCTGTCAATTTAATTCAAAGCATGCATCACAGAAAATCTTGGTACACAAACAATTCTGTTACTGATAGTTGAAGCTATGTCCTAGTCCATATTCACAGTCAGCAGATCCTCCACATTAAATGCATCATAATAATGATAAAAAGCAGTGGGAGAATTGATCCCAAATGTAATTTAGCTTTCGAACTTGGCTTGGCTAAAAGACAGCATTGTTATAAGATGCAACATGAAGCTGTTAAGGCACCCAAAGAAAGCATTTTAGGGAGGTCCAGTGTAGTAGAAAAAAATAACAGATAGAAAAGCTTTTTCATTGTGAGAACATGTAAAGGTCTACAACTCGAACTCACTCTGCGACACAAGATCTCTGACAATTGATTCTTTTGCTTTCATTACATTAGTTCCATTGATTGTCACAAGGCGGTCTCCAACCTGAACTCCTCCAAACTCTGCTGCACTGCCTGCCAATGAAGACATATCAGACGCATTGTTTCATCAAAGACCATAACCACATGACATTCTAGTAATTTAATATAAAATGTACTTCATTGAGTACGTGTTAGGACCGCCATTCAGCATCACTGCCACATATGAGGCTTGAAATGTAAGTCCTTCAAACTTTGGCCAACTGACCAGTCATTTTACAATCTAGAGTACAATGTAGAATGATTCAAAAATGCTCTTGTAATAGCATATATTTATGCATAATTGCATATGTGATATACAAATATATTTTAAATTGTTAGCACGTACCTGGTTCAACAGTTGATATGACCATTGGATTCTGACCCAAAAGATGAAATCCATAGCTTGACACCGAGTCTGGTTTCTGCAGAAGCACAGTTCGTTCAACATCTGACAGAAGAAAACAGCAAAACAGACCTTAATAAAAACAGCAAGAAGAAGAGCAGTCTCTCAGGCTAACCCACAGAGTCTTCCCTGCACACGAAGCGTCAGTGATTTCGAATTCTTAGGATGGTGGCCAGTCCTCCCCTAGTCGACTGATCTCTCCACCTACAGTGTATAATTTACCCATTTCACAGCTGAGTTGATTGGAGGTGCTGGTGGGACCAAAATCTTCAAATATCTGTTTCCTGTGGGGATTTGAACACCTGATCTTTGGGTTGAGAGTCCAGTATGCTAACCGCTACAATGTCATGCACCTATACAGGAAAATGAACTGAATTAAATGAGAATAAGAAGCCGAAATTAAAGGTGCTTGAATTGCAGCCAACAGTGTTTATTTGAAAGGTCATAATTTCTTACGAGAATCCCACAGAATCATAATTAAAATATCCAGTTATTGGAAAGAGGCTACAATTCTGTAATTGTGATAGTAATCAGGACAATTTAAACAGCATCGTAAGTAGCAAGCTACTTCAAGGGTGCTTCACAGTGTCAAATGTCAGTGTGCACAATGCTGGTTATCTGGGTTACATAACTGAAAATGACTTGCTAACAACTGCCACAACCAGACAAGATGAGTCATATTATATAATGCTGCTGAAATGTGGAACTTTGGAACACATGCACTCAAGCCCATATTATGTTAATGTATGCACGTAAGAATTAGGTTGCTAGAAATACATAAGTGTTTTGGGATTAGTGCGAATGGTGGAGGGTGGCACTCACTATACACTCTTTCTGATTGAGCCTGGTATATTTCTGCACCCAAGCTGCCATGCCTCTTAATAACTTTTCTGCTGAACAGTTTACTTCCGAAATCTACATTTCGTTTAACTTCTGGAGTTGTCATAGAAAGTGACCTCTGGTGGTTCTTCTTCTCTGGACAACTATCTGCAATTAATCAAACAAACAAGCAGTACAACAACTATTGAAATTACTGTGTAACAATAAGGTAGCGGAAGTCCTTTTAACCTATGTTAATATATATACATATATATAACATGTAATATAATATATATAATATAATATAACATGCAATGTAACATAATATATTATATTATGTTACATGGGTGTTGCCGTTTTCCCAACTGCATTTTGTTCAAGTGAAACTTAACAGACAAATTGAGGAAGTGAAATTAGGACACTTGGTTGGGTGGGTTTTTGGTTTTGATATGACATCGGTAAACAGAGTGAAGTTTAGAAAGGTCAAGTCTAGGTAGTTTGTTACTTAAAATGGTGACAATCTGTAGAATACTGTGCCAGCTAGCACACACTAAGTCTCCATCCTTTATTGGGCAATAAATCATTATGAATACTGTTTTCGAGGTTTAAAAGATTGTGATTGCTTTTGTGTCTCAGCCAAATAATGCCTCAACCTCAGGACCACACTGCTGTGGAGTTTCTATTCGCAATGTGCAAGCAAGCGTGTTAGCTTCACCTCTATCTTTAGAAACAGTCATGAAATGCCTTCCTAGCCAGAACAGTTTGCGCCCGACTAGAGAAAACATTCCAGAGACCTTGTATGCAACAACAGGTTCGATAACTAAACATTTTTTGCTGAAACTGTTGTGGACAGTGTCCTCTAAACTGTTACACCAATTTTGAATTTCTTTCCTCAGCTAGAAGCCAACATAAGGATTTGAACATGAGAAGATATAATCACATTTGAAGTATGAATGACAGCCCTTGCAAAGCAATTACTGTGAACTTTGGACAGTCCTTATCAGCTTACAACTAAGTAAAGCAACCATGCTTTCAATTATTCTGCTTACTACAGCCTCTATGCACGTCTTTCACTCACAACTGAAAATACCACTCTTCCACAAATCCTATCCTGATTCCTCCTCTTCGGCTTACTTATCTTACTCCTCCAATTTCAAACACTATCCACCCAAGGGCGGACTCATGATTGCGTGTGTGGGAGGGGGCTAGGGCATTTCCAGAGGGGCACCACATTCTGGCAGTCGACCATCCATGGGTCTGGTCACAGGGGCGCTGGCATATAACCAAGAGGGGCGCAGAGGGAAGAACCGCCCACCTCGCCCCTTTAGCTAAATCTGCCACTGTCTCCATCATAGCTGTTTGACCGTACCTGCCTGACTCTTGGATCTTGACCTGGAACTGAATCTGACCCTTCCTGCCTATCGATTTAGTTTTGACTGAGCGTCTATGAATATGCTGGTTCCCATGACTTAACTTTCTTTTTGCTTTCGGGTTTACAATTACGATTACTTTCCATATCAATCCACTTATATACAGCCCAGTTTTGAGCCAGTTTTGCGAAGCATGACTCACAATAAGTAACTATCATGTATAATGTAAGACAAGGAACTGTCCCGTAAGTTCTGTATTGCATAAAGTAAAGGACGCCCAACTCAGTCTGGTTCTTCTCAAACAATGTCACATGCTTCAAATGGCAAAAGGGCAGACAAGCAGATAAGTAACTGCATACAGAAACACGCTGTGGAGGGGTGAAACAGAAGTGACCAGTTGTTCAAATAACTCAAACTGCCTTATTTAATTACCACGCATGAGGCACTTGATAAGTTTATTGGGCAAATGTTGGTATTCAATGTACACCCACACAGAACAATTATCACACCCAATTCCCTCCTGGTTAGGGAAATACCCTTAGCAAACACTTGCACATCTGCACTTAAGACAACAACACTTTAATTTCTTCATTAGGCATTGCAGATTATACATATGGTTTGGTCAAAATTTACCAAAACAGGTAGCAAAATAAATAACTCTTCAGAGGCCAGAGAAGCAAGCAGACTGGCTGACAGACATATAGTACGAGAAAAACTAAATTTCATAAATCCAGCACAATCACAAATTAAACATTTTATTCATATAACAGTGTTTCCTCTTATTTTTAGCTATCAAATTAGCTCTGAAAAAGTGGGGCCCAAAACCACTTCTGCCCCCACATTTTGAGTGAGAAGCTATCACCTCTCTACAGATAGGTGCTATATTTGAGAGATTAAAATCTCGGGCTAGCACAATTCGTACACAGGGATCTTAAATGGCATGGCCCCCCATTTAAGCAGGTAGTGGCGGTGAAGGATCTCACCTGATATATTCACTGAAATATGAGCAGGATCAAGGCCCAATGGTCGCAATAGAAAAACACGTAGATTTACATTTTATATTTACCTCCGTGCTGAAGCCCTTGATTTCTAGCATGCAGCTACAGAAGGTCACATGATTCATTACTATACGTGTTCACGTGCACTAACTAAAACCCTAACAAAATTTAAAGATTACTCACAAAGTAGTGATTCAGAGCAGCTGGATCCAAATCTCCCATCTTGATGCTTGTCAGCATGTTTTGGATCCAAGGTTTTGTCACCTGATGCACTTTCAAAGTCAGTCACGTCACTATCTCCGACGTATTTATATGACGAATATCGAAATGTCTCATCGTAGATACCTGATTACAAGACCATCAAGATTAAAATTTAAACTTCATTTTCAAAACATCAGCTAAATTTCGACATTCACAGAGCATGGAAGAAGATTCAGGACTAAATGGTTCTAGGACAATTCAGCAAAGGACAGACAGAGAGATACACAGAAAGAGAAAACTAAAGCTCACATATTTTCATACATTCAAAAATAAATGCAGCTTACATTTCTGAAGCACTAATCATGCACTGACATGGCAGCATCTATTTTCTTCTCTTTCACTTTCATCTTTACATCAGCAAACAATATCATTTGGCATGGTAAATTGTTGGCAGCAACAATAGGACCTCTAGAGCAGCAACCCATGCCCAGGGCCTTTGAACTCAACCCTATTCAGTTTGTAGTCTAAGGACAGATGTGAACTATGCACCAGTAAGTAGAGATGTAAAGTAATCTGCTCAAAGTCTGCACTGCATGTTTTCATTGTTTACTTAGCTATCAGTACAACTGTAATGATCCTGAATTACAATTTGTAGAAATACATGTAGATGAATATTCATAAGTGCAACTACCAGTGAAACAACAGTTCACTTGAAATATATTACCATTTCAAGATTATAAATTATGACTGTCTAACTTGTCTCAGCAAGTAGTAACAACAACCTCTTTTTGTCCTGTGTTGTAGGGCGTTCCAGAGTGTTGAGCCATTGTAACTATAATCTCAAAATTTCTAAAGCACTACTTAAAAGTTAAGCACAGGGCACCAGCTTATTCACTATCACTGTGTTAAGTCTGTGGGCTCGTCCAAAGATGCCATGCCAAGAACCAAGTCCAGCTGCCAGGAGACCAGAGAGAAGAGGGCAGAGGAGGCTAGGGTGCGTTGTGTTTAAGCTGAGAGAAAATGGGAAGACAGATCAGCGTGGGATTTCTTGAAAAGGTGAGACCAGTTTTGAATGGAATACCTGAGGAGTAATAAATAAAGTGAACGACAGAAGGGATAAAGGAGCAGAGAATTAGCAAAATTCAGGAGGGATATCGTTCCAGAGTCGAGGTACAGTGTGGTGTATGGGACCATCAATGGAAAAGGACCAAAACTGTCCTGTCTTCAGGTTGGTCATGGTGAAACATTCAGAAGATCCTGGTCAGTAGACAAATAGAGTAAAGACAGCACAACTAACTGATATGCAAAACCTTATTGATGACTAACACAGTTTTGACAATGATCTGCTGTTTTGTATGAAGCCAAAATAATGATTTAAGAACTGGGAATGCCAACGATTCTTAAAAATCATCAACATGTGATTTAAAAAGTGATTTACAAATCTGCTCACCATCATCCTCATCATCATCTCCAGAACCATCATCTCCATTAGATGCCGTATCATCTGTGCCACTCCCTGATGTATTGAGGCGATGTAGGACTGGGCTGGCTCCTGGTGAAGGGCTTGCTGACTTGCTACCATCCGATTGCTTCCTCGCACCCGTCGATCTTCGTAACGATTTCACCCGTAAGCTGGGAGACGTGTCACATTGTTGTGTTGCTGTGGAATTCGAATCCTTCCTCAGAAGGTCGACAGTTTCATTAGTTACAACGACTGAACTTTCTTCTTTCATTTTACCAGTGACGCTACCCGCAGTTTCTGAATTCTGACGCTCTATCTGCGAACCTCCCTCCTTATCATCTGACGTAGTAGCTCCAGAGCAACCGGGCACACAGAAGCATGTGTCAGCGTTACATCCATAGCAGCTCACGCCTACATCCAAACCAGTTTGAATCAGCGGCTGCAGCTGACTGTGAGCCTCGTCTTTATCTGTGCAGTTCATGAAATCCGATCGTGTAGTCACATCCGTAACTGGTATCAAGTCACTAAATCCAACCACGCCTATAGTCTGCCTACAACCGCAAACGCTATCACCCCCTCTGTCCGCCAGACTACGGTAATTTTCCTGCCTACGGTTGGCCCCATAGCAACGTCGCCGGTGGACAACATTATCTGCCGTTGCAAGCAAATCTCCGTGCATACTCGCAGCGTTGCGCCGTGTCCACTGACCTGCACCATGTAGCACTTCAGGACTGCGTGTCTTCCGGGCCACAGAAGGAATAAGCTTACCGCTGGCGTTATTGATTATCTGCACACCGACTGCCATACACTCGTCCGCTGGCGATATTCGACGACCGGGACACAACTTCTTGTTCTGGCTGTCGTCGGCGTCAACGACTGGACCACTTGACGAGAAACGCGGTGGATTTTCTTTATGTGGGTAGATTGTGCCACGTGGCTTCGGATGCACGGGTAAAACGCACGAATTTCGTTGTATGGCATGGCCCACTTTCTCGTGATGAAGACTCTGGCGATTCATTTCTTGTTTAATTATCTAGTTTAAAAGAAGCTCTGCCGAAATATGGAGGTAGTTAACTCCGTTTAGGGCGGTGTCAAGGAAACGCGGGTGGTTGTAACGCACAATTACACGTCCCTGTTGGGAATTGTCTTTAACTTAAGTATTTAACTCATATCACGCAACACATCAGTTGCGGTCAACCAAACTCCACAAAGCCCGATCATGAGTTCCAACCTCCATTTATAGAACACGCTATATGCAGGCTTCAAAGCAAAATGTTCATTATTAATCCAGCAGGCTTCTATTCAAACCACAATAACAGCAAGAAACTGCCTGGTCTTGCACAAAATCTCTATTCAAAGCTGGTAACTATCCTCGTGTCATGTTACTTAAATTAGCCACACGCTGAGGAATTCAAGTGAATCGAAGCAGAAAGCAGTGGCAACAGTTCATGACAAATGAGCATACTCACAAAAAATGAACTGGCAGAAGAGCAGGATCATAAGATGCTTCAACTCTCAAGCTGTTACTAAGTATTTTATTGCTACTGTCATCTCGGACCGCTAAACAAAAGATAATTAAGCACCACCACTTAATATACACATACTTGCACATTATCAACAGCGTAGAGAATATACGATTAAACAAAACAAGGGTCAACTTAAATACCGGATCTAACCAGAAGAAATTTCGATTCTGTAATAATATAATGTTATGTTACGTAGTTAACTACTAAAGATCTTAAAAGCCCATCAGAAGATAACAGTCTAGACTGCTTCCCCCCACTAGTTTCAGTTCCCACTTACCTGTATGTCTGCTAGTCTCCAAATTTAAAATTAGCAAGTCTCGGCAGACCCCTATCTGAACACTTCTACTGCCCTTTCTTTCTACTTCAGTGAATACCCTCCCTCTCTACTTCATTTCCCCTTTACACTTCCCAAGTTTCCTGCTTCTTACTGCATTACAGTAAAGGTAATGACTTGGCTCACATTTTAATCCATTTTAAAATAAACTTTGAAAAAAATTCTCTCAAAATATTCACAATGAAAGAGTATAAACCTCAGAATATAGCAGTGGGCATGAAATTACCCATGTCTGGGCAAATTTCTATTCACGGTACTTGTGCGGGATTTCATGTTAACAGACTTCACAACACCCTGATTGTGTCTGCAAAAGCAAAGCGTTAGCAAATACTTGAGCTCAATACAATGGATAGTGTAAATCTGCGTTCTGCTTCATAAAGCTTCGCATTGAAAAAAGTCTTTTGATGCGCTTCACTGTCAAGCACAGCCTGCAGTCAAATAAATGGCTCAGGCAGTCAGTCAGCAAGCCAGCCAGTCAGTCACATCAACAAATTGACCAATATTTAGCCAGCCTGTTTGTTGCCGATATACGTAGGCCTATATGTCTGTGCATCTTGGCAAGTCTCTTTGAACCCTGTCAGCCTCAGTTATATCATTAGGAAGTCACTGTATGTCTGCTAGTCTCCAAATTTAGCAGACAACAAAACCTCCAAAAATTAGGTTATCTATTTTGGATTAAATGTAAATTCCTTAGGAAAATCTCTCTAACTGCTTGATGATGCGAGTAAACTAGCAAACATGGTGAATTTAGAAGCACTGAGTGGATGGTTGATTGTTTAATACCAGGCTGCCTTGATAACTCGGCCTGCCATCCCCAGGATCAGTAATGAGTACCAACATAAAAGCCTTAAAAGTTGTCCCATTGTTGGAATGATGTGGTCAAGTGTGTGCTTCAGTCAAAAGATCACACATCTGAGAAGTTATGGTACAGCATTGTAAACATGCATGCTTCTTTCACCTAACAATGAAAACTGATTCACCATAAAAACTTAGAGGATAAAAATACTTAAACATACAATGGACAACCACACTTTCTGCCAAGTCTGTTGTAATTGTCATTGTGGTCACAGATTTATATAGCACAATTTCAAGAGAGACTGATCAGATGCTCTCCAGACCTGACATCACAAACCGAGATAAAACACAATGGTTTCCAGTCATTTATGGCATAGAGGCACCAAGGAACTCATATTGCAGGTTGCTAGGCAATTTACTGTTGATGCTGAACGTTTGGGACATTATGAAATTATCTTGGTCCAAAATACCCCTCATGACTTAGTATACCACACAAATGGCAAAAAAGAAAGAACTTGATATTTATGTGGGACAGTCAGCTGCACAGTTGAGATGAAATTGTATACTGCACAGTTCTTTACCATCATTTTCTGTTACATCTACTTAGCCAAACTTTTCAGATCTGTGATATTTTTATCGGAAAAAATAACTATACAACATCCACTGTAGACAGCAAATGAATCATGGAAATTCATGAAAATTCAAATTATACAAGACTGCCTTATGCTTATTCTATCACAGTGCAGAGTTTAAATTTATATAGCGAATGTAAGAAACACAAGCAACTTTTTAAGTGCTTGATGTGTAAACACTGCTTTTGAGAGCTTCCTAAAAATTTTTAGTATGTAAACACTGCTTTTGAGAGCTCCCTACATTTTTTTAGTTTTTCATCAGTTTTTTGTTATAAATTGTGAGTTTAATTTAAATTTGAAAACTACATTTAAGCTATAGTATTTTCCTTGGGACTTTGATTAGTTTGCTTTCTAAGAGGTACTGAATAAATTGATGAATACAATGCAAGTAGCCATGCTTAATCTAGGAATCATGGAAAAACTGAAAAAATTCTCCCACAAATCCTATCCTGATTCCTCCTCTTCCCCTTGTCTATCTTACCGTTCCTCCAATTCCAACACCATCCACCATAACCGTATGTCTGTCTGCCTGCCAGCCTGCCTCTGCCTAACCCTTGGATGTTGACCCGGAACCAAAATCTGACCTTTTCTGCCTATCGATTTGTTTAACCGAGCCCTTGCGACTATGCTGGTTCCCGTGACTTAGCTTTCTTTGGGCGTTGTAGAAATCTCGAGTTTACGATTAGGCCTACGATTACAATCGGCCCTGACGGACAGCACGATGTCAAAACAATACACACTGCGGACAACAATTAGCAGCTTTCTTGAAAAGAGACAGAGAATTTACGGAATTTTAAATAGGCCAACAACTATTAGGGCAGATGAAAACAAGCTCCCAAGAAGGACCATAACAAGATCAAAGAAATATTGAAGACCACAAAACAGAAATTGCTTTGGGGTTGTTGCTGCTGCAGCTGCTGTTGTTGTTTATATTTCTGAAATGGCCAATCTTCGCTGGTAATTGACGCTGCGAAAGCTCCTCGAAACACAGCTGCACTGAAGTGCAGGATGGCCATGGAAATGCAGCGAACATGATTACGGTGAACAAGAATGCTGTCTGACATTAGTTTACCAAGAGCTATAATTCAAGAATTTCTCCTGATGATGATGATGATGATGACGATGACTATGACGATGATATTTTAGTACCTGAATACTAGGCAAGGCTGATTAATCTTTGCAACAAATTTTTGTTACTTGTAAAGGAAGAACGATAGGCAAACTCGATATTTCTAAAACATTACTTAAAAGCTAAGCGCATGGCACTACCAGAGAAGATTGGCCAGCTTATTCACAAGCGCTGCGTCAAGTCAGTGGGGTAGTGCAAAGATGTCATGTCAAGAACCAAGTTCGCTTGCCAGAAGACTAGAGAGAGAAGGGGGAGAAGAGCTGTTATTGTGCGTTGTGAAATTTCTCCTTGGTCCAGTTCGAACGTCATCCGGGATAATCGTAAACTCTAGAATTTCTAAAGCGCTATTTTAAAGCTAAGACGAAGTTTAATTTCTTACTTTCTGTCATGCAATTTCTGTCGTAACTTTACAACATGAAGGGATTGCCTATCGTTCTTCCTGTTAGGTGCAATTACATCTCGTCAGAAATTCTGCATACATGTCAGCTATCAACTTGGATGGGAATTCATTGGCTGGTTTCTTAGTGTCTGCAGGAGACTGCCATTGCAGACGTTTACAGAAAACTTGTCGTCATTTTAGTACGCTAACATAAGTTACGGTGCGAGATGCACGGGGATGAATATAAAGGGCGTTATAAAAATACCCAGCACATACACAAACAAGATTCTTGCTTATACCCAAAGAGGTTATACTACTTACTCTAGAGGAAGTATGACGTCATTTGCTTGAAGCCGCCTTATAAAACGGCCTTGACCGATCGTTTAGACGACTGAATAGCTGTGTGAAAATGTCGAAACGATCGACTTTAAATTGTGTGGCATATGGATGTAACAATTTATTCATGCCCGAAACCAAGGCCGCCGGAATATCATTTCATCGGTAAGTTGTTTATTTTTTTGTGTTTTTGTACTTTTGTTTAATGCGTAACCTTCGAAATGAAATGCAAACAGTCTCGTTTAAGCCTGTGTGTCGGTCGGTCGCATGTTGGCAAATTTATCGTTTTATCGTCCGCGATATATTTTTTAAATTTTATTTGTGTGTTTTAGTACTTTTGTTTAATATATAAGGCCTCGAAATGGAATCCAGTCTCGTTTATGCAATGTCTGTCATGTTTTTCTATTGGAAACAAATAAAACAATAATTCTAGAAAGTGTTTTTTGTTCCATATTTGTGTTTCCATGTTTTGTTTCTGGAACCGAACCCTTTTGCCTATCGATTTTGTTTTGACTGAGCGCCTCTGAATGAGCTGGTCCCAGTGACATGGGCTTTCGTTGGGCGCTGTAGAAATTTGGGGATTACGATTACGATTTTGGAACAAACAATGGGTCTGACTATTTATTACTAGCAAACAAATCATGGTGCAAGGGAATAACGTTTTCACAATCTGTTATAGGTTTCCAAAGGATCTTAAAACGAGAAAGAAATGGGCAGTCCGTGTGCACCGCGACAACTAGGAACCAACTGATTACTCACGTATCTGTTCCGTTCATTTCGAAGATGGATGTTTCTACAACAGTGGCATGCGCAAGAGGCTATTACCAGGTTTTGCCTGTCTACTATGACTTTAATAATATGTGAATATCCTATATGAAATTTGTGGCTTTTTCACTTAATCCCATTAAAGCTTTAGCACTAAGATTATGTCAGCCCAGCTTGCGATCAATAATTATGCAGTGTCCAAATTCAGATAAACTACCGCAACACTGCACCAAAATACTACAACAACATCCCGATATAGCTCAATGTGATGGCTGTGAGATCTTGTGAAATCTTGCATTAATGGTCCGGTTGTAATTCTGGAGGTGTATCCATTTAATAAGTCAATCTAGGAGACAAAGTTTGCGACGTTGTGACATGGTGTGATATAATAAGTCAGATATCTATATCTGTAACAGATAAATGCCTAAAAGTATTTTTTTGGTTGATCCTGCACAATATTCTTGTTCTTCTTTTAAGGGGCTGAACCAACGCTGTTCAACTTTCCAGCTCATTTGCAGCCAAAGAAAAGTACAGTCCGATGGGTACGCACATCACCCATTGCGAAACACCGTGTTGCTTATGGACCAAAGATTGAAATTGGCACTTTGTCCAACTTTGTAGAAAATGTGGTAGTGTATATTGCTGGTTTCGTTGTTCGCAAGTTAAGAAAACGTCTAGCTTGCAACGATTGTAGAGATGCCCTGTTTTGGAACAAAAGTGGTGATGAGCCATTTCCTAGTGGTTTTGGACTTCTGGGGCCGTATGCACGACGCAGGAGTAAGCTATTCGCCGAATAGCGCCTCCTCGTCGAATAACTGTTCACCGAGTAGCCGCCGACGATAAGCGGTATGCACGACGCAGGAGTAGAGAGCCGAATAGCTACTCGCTGCATCCAGCGAGCGACGGAATATTTCTCACGCAGGGTTCGCCTCTTTTAGCCTGTTTTGGCTGCTGGCGCATGCGCGTAGCTATCTAAAGAGGACACTAAGCTTCTTTGCTAGGAGGAGTGTTTACATTATTGTCGAGTGTTACTGTTTAGAAATATTAGCTAGAATGGAGTGCGAGAAAAGGGCAGCGCAAGCCAAATTTCATAGACAAATAGGTGCCGTGCACATTGGAGGGGATAGCACAAGAGAAGGACGCTATATAGTCCAAGTTGCAGGGGTGCACTGACAGCACGGGGCAAGAAGGAGGCGTGTAAACTGTAATATTACCTGCGTCCCTATGCAATGGTTTACTACTTATAATTATTATTATGTGTTATATGTTGATATGAATAATAAAAGTTTTACTCTTTCGTATCTTTTAACATAAATAATGCTTATGTTGGTATTTCAAGTCAGGCTAATGCCCATATCAATATTCTTCCTCATCACAAAGGGCTGTCATAGTTGGTTATGGTTTTTTTAATGCAATTTACTTTGGTTAGATTGCCAATCTTTGCCATGCACTCGTGAATGTGTGCATGCCCAAAGCCCACCACATGGAGATTTTGACAAGAAGGCCTCCACATTTTATCTGCTTTCAGCTTTCATAAGTGTCTTTCAGATTCCCAGTAAAATTTGGAATTATATGTAACCCTGGTCAATGCTATTACCCTTCTCCAAAGACAAAGGAAGAAGTACAGATAGACCAATCACAGCAACAAAGACAGGGAGACGAATGAAATACACCCAAACAGAGAAACACAGTGCAACAAATGAGAAACTTGTAATTGTAACTGTAATCACGACAATTTAGATAGCATCGTCAGTAGCAAGCTACTTCAAGGGTGATTTATGTCAAATGTTTGCACGAACAAGAGTCCAACAATAAATGATAAATGGATGATGTATAAAAATCAAAATCAAATGCTGATACTAGAGTTAGACAGTAAACAGAAAATCTTAACTGTGAGTAAATAGGATCTCAAAAGTCTCTTAAAAACAAAAACATTCTCGGCTTCTTGGATGGCTACAGGAAGACTATTCCAGGCACAGAAACAGACAAGTGAGACAAAGCAACAGAGGCTTGTGTGTGAGACACAAGAAGGATGCCCACAACGAATAAGTCTCCGGCAGCTGACAGAACAAACTACTCAGAGGGGCCTTCCAGCATGAGAGCCCCTAGGAAGCTCAGACCCACAGACAGAGACACAAAAAAGACACAATGACAGACAGAGACAGATAAGTGAACAAGACAGTAGAATCAAGAAAATCTCCTGCAATCTGAACCCATATAATAAATCCTGCATAAATCAGCTGACGAATGAGCCATCCAAATGCACAGGGTTTGTTTGCTGAGAAGTGATGCACTTGGTTTTCACTTATCAACTTCCATAACAATACAGAAAATGTTGCAGTAATGATTCCTGGATTTACAAAAACACAGTTATGCATTCATGATTCAAGAAATTACTAAAAGACATTATCAGTTGATCCCTTGCCACCTTCCCTGCAGCTACTCGTGCCTGCTGCTTGATGTTATGAGGTTATGGCTGTAGTGCCATTGTCAAAATCATCTTCATCATTGTCCATGATAATGTCGTCAAAGGACACGGTTCAGTTGGGAATCTGGCCTTCACATAGAATTTGGCCTTTGCTGCATCTGCTTCTTCCTGGCTGGGTAGATTAACACATTTTGGCATCTGTTGCATGAATGATTTGGCAACACGGCTGATGACTCGACTTGCCGTTGATTGATCAACTTCAAAGAACTCTCCAGTGATGCTTTGGAATGTTCTGGCTGCATAGAAACGTTAAGTCAGCATCACCTGCAATTGTACAATTCCTCCTTGATTAACAAAACAGAAATTTCTATTTGTTGTCATAAACTGTAATACAACAAAATCATCTGTGCGTGAATTTGTATTTTGTGTATCATTATTAGTTATTGCATTACGTCTTCCCTAAAAGTAATAATAAGGTATAAATGAAGAACATATGCCTGTAATTTTCATTTGCTGAATGCAGAAACAGCACCATATTCAGCACATCCTGTTTAGCAAAGGATTTGTTTCAAAATTGGGACTTAACAGTTTATAAAACATTACTACGCCCAACCACAATACATAAAATCAGTCCTTATTCCCAAATCTTATCATTATTCTGCAAGGTCATATGATTGTCTTTCTCTGGTCATACCTTGGACTAGAACTGTTCTGGGTAAACAGGCTTTTTCGGTTGTTGGACCTAAATTTTGGAATTCCCTCTCTGTGTCTGCTCGTTCTGCTCAGTCACTTTTGTCATTTTGTTCTCAACTTAAAACTTGCCTGTTTCAAATTGCTTATCTACCATAGGCTGCCTCTCTGTCATGTGGACCGACCTTCTGGAAATTGACCTGACTGCGGCTTGGTTTTGGTGCGCCATCGGTTGATAGCTTGTGCATTAGACACCGGCGCATTAGAAGTTTAGAAGTTTCTTCTTATTTTTATTATTGTTATGGTCGTTGTGGTTGTTGTTGTTGTAGTTGCTATTGTTATTGTAGTTGTTATTATTATTATTTATATTATTACTACTATTATTATTATTATTATTATTATTATGGTGTTAGAAGTTTCTTCTTATTTTTATTATTGTTATGGTCGTTGTGGTTGTTGTTGTTGTAGTTGTTATTGTTATTGTAGTTGTTATTATTATTATTTATATTATTACTACTATTATTATTATTATTATTATTATGGTGTTAGAAGTTTCTTCTTATTTTTATTATTGTTATGGTCGTTGTGGTTGTTGTTGTTGTAGTTGTTATTGTTATTGTAGTTGTTATTATTATTATTTATATTATTACTACTATTACTATTACTATTATTATTATTATTATTATTATTATTGTTATGGTGTTACAAAGCCAAATGAATACTACATATAACCACGCAATAAATAATTTGCTTTGCCATTTCTTAAACACAAATACAAAGAAATTTACGTTAGGTCTAGATGTGGCATGAGTTAGATTCTACTGTGGCTGTGAAAAATTACTGTTATATTTAGCACGACATTAATCGTAGGCCCTACCTGCATCACGCACGGCAGACCCATGTCGTGGTACAGCGAATTCCACATCGGCCGTAAGTTCGTCACAAATTACTAGCAATGTGACGATGAAAACGAAACGCATCGTAAAGCTCGTCATCGGACAATGAATCGAGAAGATTTCGACTATCCCTAAATACTTTTTGACGTCGTAAACTGCGTTGAATGCGACGAATTGGGACATCCGCCATATTGAATTCTTTCTCTTACGCTGGCGTAGACCACCTTCCTCCTGCTAGCTAGGTCGAGTAGAGATCCTCCAGGGATACTCCAGAGTTGTGCGCTACTATGTCGTCGTGCATACCGAAATAGATTCTCTACTCGGAGTAGGCCGAATTTACGCTGGAGTAGAACTTACTCCTGCGTCGTGCATACGGCCCCTGGAAACCAAAGACCGTGGAGGTCTCCTGCGACCTTCAAATGATGTTGTAATGCTCTGCAAAGCTAGCGAGTCACACTTCAGAAGTAAGATGGGTCCACAAGACAAACCAGTAATTGCTGCAAGTCTGAAAACTGTTTCTAACGACATGTGTACTTCGATCCTTCATTGGGAGCAACATTTTTCTGCACTAATGGACCATTCATCTGGGACTGAGCCAATTAGGGATCACCGAGTTCTGCTGATGAAGACAGTTGTTGAAGAATATCTTTGCTGTCGTCTGCACCACCAGGGCAAGTGCTTCACAAGACACATTCATGAACAAACCAAGCGGTCCAAATTAAATAAAGCTGTGATTTTTAGTGGCCAGTAGAGTGTCAGGTATATACACTGATCTGTTACTTAGTACTTAAGATATGAATATTTGGTGACAATGTTACTGTTTGATCCAGTTATTTTGCTTGCATAGTTGTCAGTTTTACTACAAATTTCATTTTGGATTCAATTTGATATGTGAACTGTATACATCTAGAATGAGGGTAGAATGCAGCATGCTTCTATTTCCAGGTAGATAGTCATTTTGTCTACCCCAGTGCCAAAGTACTGAGTTTGGTTTTCTTTTATTACTTGTGTCTGTAGCTTCATTTGACTATCTGATGTTACAGTTGATTAGCACCTATTGTACAGCAGATTAACATTTATGTTACTCTTGATTAAAGTTTACGTTGTAGCAAATTAACGTTAATGTGACAGCTGGTTAGCAGTATGTTACAGTTTATTTAGCATCTATGTTGCAATTAATTAGCATTTATATTACAGTTGTTTAGCATCCATGTTACAGCCGATTAGCGTTTGTGTTGTGATAAATCACATTCAATAATGGTCTCATTTTGTTATTTTTTCATTTTTGCATGTGTGAACAATTTCTTAATGAGTTTGATATCAAAATTTTAATTATAGTTAGAAAAAACTGATGATTTGAGTTTGTGGAATTTTAAATAAATATTGCTCATCAGAGTTTGTGAAATTGATTTGTTATATGTATATAATCAACACCTTGGTTCGCAAATATTTCTCCGTGGCTGCATACCTGTACATGTACTTGCTTTCTTGCATCCTGCAACCCAAATGCAGTTTCATGTGTGGAGTTTTGATTCAGATGAAAAATTTATGCTACTGAGCTGCTTGTCAATTATCTGGTTCTGCCTTGTCAGGTCAGGAGCACTTCTGACATTTCTTAAAGAGGTGCTATAAAAATATTTGCACTTACAACTGCTGAGAACTGCCTGCTATATGAATAACAGAGACGTGATTACTACTGTCTGATTTTTGTTTTTCTTCAGCATTTCTTTTGTTGGCTTAAAGAAATTACACTTTTATTTCTGGGCTGGAAATATTTGGCAAACCTGAAAACTTAATTCAAAAGGACATTTGTTGCAACGGTGTTGTTCTTATATAACCCTGCTTCAAGTGCACTTATGAACTATGTAAGGGGGGCATTAACAAATTTTAGTTGTATTGTATGGTACAATTTACAGCTCTGATAAAGATTACCTAAAGACAAGCAATGATATGTCTCTGTTATATACGAGTTTGATGAAGGTAGAATGAAGCATATATCTATTTTCAGGCAAACAGTCATTTTGTCTAGCCACAATGCCAAAGCAATACAGTATTTATTCATAAACGTACATCACATCACTTGCTAAATGTAATGGTTACGAATGCCATTTATACATAGGGCTTCGTAGGCTAGTAATATTTTCTAACGTAAATAAAACAGTAAAATAAAGGCGCTATAAAAATACCCAAAACATACATAAACAAGATTCTTGCTTATACCTAATTATTCTATCTCGATAAATCTCGCGAAGATTCTCCGGGGTTCAAAGCAAAAGATTTAAGATCTTTGGTTCAAAGGTTGATGGTGATGGTCGTATCTGTTTACCAACTAACGTTTCGAAGTTACACAGTTACTATACGGTATTTTAAAATATGATTAGTTGATTAATGTAAAGCTTTAAAGTCTAGTATAGACGGGAATTATTGGTTCAGGTCGCGGTCCTAAACTCTGCCTGTCATGTCGAGTTGAAAGAACCAGGTTATTCGCAAGCGCAACCGAGGAAAATTTGTGGGCAATATTGTGTACTTTGTCCGTTTTTTGTGTACTCTACGGAGGGTTTGAATATTTGTCTACGTTTTCTAGGATCTACGATTTTCGGGAGAGGATTCTGGATCATTCCAACTCAAATCAATCAATTCTTAAGGGGTACGGTAGCCGATTGGTTAGAGTGCTCGGCCTGTAACGCAGAGAGTAAGGGTATCGAGACTCCCAGAGACGGTTTACTCACAGTTGCCCAGCGCCATCGATTGATGCTTAATCATTAGATAGTCGCGCTTAATCAGTGCAGAAATAAAAACGTCCCCACGCGACCTTCTCAGAATTGGTTTAATTTTAGCAACATGTTGCAATATGTATTACATGGAAAAGTTCAAAATTTCCTGCAACATTTAAAATATTTTCTGCACAGTTTTGCTGTATAGACATAAGGTATGCCGTTTTATCTCCCCTATCCATCAGTCTGTACAGTTTTTGAAAAGAGAAATTTTGGGGTACCAAAAGTTACTCCAAAATATACCCCAAAAATCTTTTATATTTTTATGTTCAAGATAATCTACAAAAAAGTTTCAGGGACAACATATGTAATTTGAGCATTTAAAATGTGCAGAAAATGTTGCCAGACAGAACCAAAAAGAATTTTTAAAATATATCTATAAATGAAGGAGATGCAAGTTTTTAGTATTTAGACCATAGGCATAAAAATGTAAGAAAATTACAACTGTCACTTTACCAGGCATGCTAACAATTGATGAAGGAGATGCAACACCTTGATGATGTTTCAGCCATATGCTTTGCATAGGCTTTCCTGCATATAGTAAAAATTTAAAGAACCCACGCCTTATTGGATGAGTTAGCACAGAATGACCCCTTATGCATATTTATGAGATACAGTTAGAAATTCTGGCATGTCAGTATCCGGATAAAAATTTTAAATTGAACAGCATTATAGAAGAACTATGTATGTTTGAACTTGAGTTTTGTGGATTTATTTTCCTGACAGTCATGGTTCGTGCTTGGTATATGGATGATAGCGCTGCTGATCAGCGGGAAACTCATATGACTGAACCTCCAAATTTTGTCTCTTTGGATCAACTTGAGCGCTTTGGAGTCAACTACTGGCAGGTAATGAGCTGAATGCAGACCTCTTGTCTTATGCTTTGTGTCTATTTACTTCATAACTCTTAGTTCTTAGGCTGACTTTTGACTTTGTAAAGCACCCTAGAAGTAGCATGCTACTAACGATGCTGTGTAAATTGTCATAATTACAATTGCAATTTGTGCTTTGTCAGTCTGTGCTAATTCATAAGACATCTTCACCCAGTTTCACTGCTTGAACAGACAGAGTGAGCAGTTACTGAGCTGTGATTTAGAACCAGGCAACATCATGCCACAGTTTTTGATTTTAGCAGACATTATTCCATAGGAGTTCTCAGAGAAGGGCATGCTATTTTTAGAGTTATTGGGGTAATAATGATAATAGCCTGATTTCTTTATCCTACATGAGGAATAGACATGCTGATAGATTTTTGAAAAGGTAAGAAACTGCAGAAAAGGAGAAACTGGGGCACTTTTGTGTTAGAAGCAGAAATTGAAAATCCTCGTTTCTTGTTCAGTTTCTTTTTGTAATTTCTTATCATACTCTTAATTCTTCTTTCATCTGTCTTTTATAAGTACATGTTCTTGTCAGGTTCTTTTGTGTTCTTAATTTGTATGCTCAACTTGAGGCAAATGATTTGGCTTTTAATTTTTCTATTAATAGTTAAAATGTTCTGTTTATTGTTTAACTCTAGTATCAGCATTTGATTTTATACATCAGCCATTTATTTTTTATTACTGGACTTTTGTGCACACAGACATTTGACATTGTAAAGCACCCTTGTAGTAGCTTGCTACTGATGATGCTGTGTAAATTGTCATGGTTACAGTTACAATTACCAAACATTAGAGTTTAATTGAACACTGTAGTTCTGTGAAAGTGGATTGTTTTGAATAGACTGAACTTGATGTTGTAAGTCTAGGTCACCCATATGCAATGGCAAAATGTCTGTCTCATCATCATGAGGTGTTAATTTCACTGCCAGACCTTATTTCTTTGATGCATAAGATGAAAACATTAGTGTTGCTAAGTCCACTTTTCAATTTGTATTCTTGACAAAAACCTGTAAAGAGCAACTAAATTAGTGTTCAGTTTTATGGGTTGTCATTTAAAGCACTTAGTTATTTGTTTTATAAAAATGTTGTAGAACTTAATAAAGATGTTAGATATGGTTTAAAGACCATAGCATAGATTCCTTTGTAGAAAGACAACATAAACTTGCTTGGCTAGCTCAGCATTGGACTGAGTATCATACTAGCTCTATTTTCTCAAACAGGTTGATGCTGCGAATTATGAAACCTGTAAGGAACTGTTAGAAATCCGGAAAGAGAATAATTATGACTATGAAGATCAAGTTGTTTGCCGCAAAGACGCCAGTGGTTATGAGGACATGGTAAATAGTGTGTGAATTCTTCTTTTATGTAATCTGGCATTTAGCCATACACCTACTAACTGTGCATGGTGAACACCCCAGAAGTCTAGTGGATAGCATGCTGGACTGTCAATCAAGAGGTCATGGTTCAGAAAGATGTGTCCAGATTTCTTTTCCATTTGCACCCTCTTGTGCCCTTTGTGATAAAGCAAGTACACTGACCTGAGACTCATTGAGAAGATCTGGAAGTGATTGAGACAACTGGTTACCAACCCTCACGTATTGAGGCTTAGAAAATGAAGTTGATAATAAATTTTGCCCGTGGCTGCCTCTCAGGGTTGGCTTAAGAAACCGCTCATCTTCCCTTCTCTCTGCTCATTGCAGACCTTGCAGGCCTGCTTTCTGTTTTGAAAGCACATTGCTCTGAAATAACCTCAAAGAAGAGCTGATTGGTGGAGCAATGTCACTGAAAAAGGCCTAGCTTTAATGGCCATAAGTTTTTAATGTTCCTTGCTCTATGGGCAAATGTAGGTACATTTTAAGTATAAAAGTCCTTTATGGTAGATGTTCCTCTGTAAGGTCTAAGAAGTGTTTTTCTGAGGCTAGAAAATTACCATCATTACTGTATCTTATTCCAAGGCCAGTTGAATTTATAATTATCAGCGATAAATGTTGAGAATGAAATTTGAATTTAGACCATACAACGCTACACAAGCCTTTGATTTAGACAACTTTTTGCTGATTAGATAAAGAAGTTTTATGAGGAGCACATTCATGCGGATGACGAAACACGTCTTGTTGTGGATGGATCGGGATACTTTGACGTACGTGATCCACGAAGTGACAAGTGGATTCGTATTGAAGTCATAAAGAATGACCTGATTTCAATACCTCCAGGACTGTACCATCGATTCACTCTTGATACCAACGTAAATCCATTTCAGTCTTCACATATTTTTGCATTTAATCACTATTGGTATAAACGTTAATATATATTATTATTAATATTGATAAATATTAAAATATCTGCTACATGCACAAAGTTTCTCAGCAGTGTGAGTCCGAGATGCTGCTGGTCAGCCACCAGCAACCATGCTGGTTGTCGTTAGATTTTTTAAGTTTT
The DNA here is from genome assembly GCA_964023275.1 of Norana najaformis. NCBI lineage: Eukaryota > Metazoa > Annelida > Clitellata > Crassiclitellata > Hormogastridae > Norana > Norana najaformis. The sequence continues at coordinate 43,533,014 of OZ029915.1, forward strand.
CAGACGTGGTGATTTTTTAAAATGTATCCTGAAATAAGATGCTAGAAACTAAGTACTCATCATGATGAGAGAGTTTCTCATGACCGTATGATCCCTCCTGCTGATAGTTTGACGTGTTTATATGTATATATAATTAGAAATCTTTTATTATTAGGATGTTGTATGCTTGACAAGTTTTTTCTTTAAATTGTGTTCTTTAGCTGTTTAGATTAAATATTTGTACACCAATGTGCGATTAGCTGTTGGTTAATAAAGAAAATACTCACTTGTGCGCTTGTTAACCCATTAATGTCATTTTGACAGAACTACATCAAGGCAAATCGCTACTTTTCTGGAAATCCTTCGTGGATTCCTCTCAACCGCCCTCAAGATGACAATCCAATTCGCATCGAGTACTTGAAGAAATACGGCGATGCTTAAACTAAAGCTGTACTGTTCGTTGCCTTCCAAGTCAGCGCAGTTATTTCAGCACCAACTCATAGATTTGTAGAGCTGCATACACTGTTAAACTTGCATTGCATAGAACCAAAGACATTGTTATGTGTCGTGTAGTACCAGCATAGCATCAAGATTGTTAACCTGTGTCATGCCAGACCAGTTATTTTATGTAGAGGCAGTTGTTCTTTGCTTTTTCTACAACCACTGCTTCTTGACATCAGAGATGTATATTTTAATAGTTTCTGTGTTTTGGGTTCATTTGAGTTGGCCAGCTGTAATGTGTTAGTTTGGTATGTGTTTGTATTTTTTTCAATTCAATTCAATTTTCATTTATTGAAACCGTTCAAACAGATAAACAAAGATGTTCTTAAGAACAGAGTACAAAATGTCCATGGGTATCAAAAGGCATGTCTGAAAGGACAAGGTCCCGCTTAATGGTGCTGCCTATAACCTAATACAAATGTGCATATGGAATATGATTGGCTTAAGGTGTATCAACTAAAGTATGTCATTTAAGACATTTAGAGCAAAACTAAAACATAACCAAAACAAATGTTCACAGGCAAATACACTAACAAATTTTGTTTCACTATTTGTCCATTGATTTTATGCAAGACCATAAATTGGCTGTGTATAATCACATGGCTACGTCATGTTCTGTTGTGTTGGCTGCCTAAGGTAACTGCTGTGAGTGATGCATCGGTTATCAATAACTGCATGTTTCAATTATACATATGTTTTGAAGGATCTTAAAAGATGCTGTATAAATACTGAGTTACGTGCGTAAATATTTACGATGTGTTCATCTGTGGTAAAGGTAAGGCAGACGGTAATTAATTCCAGTGGAATTGGGGTTCTTGTGCTACTTTAAACTGTTTTTATAGTTTTGTTATTTTTTCGCCATGCTTTTCACCTTAACATTTTAAGTGCTGCGTTCTTTCCAGTTTCAAGGTGCGTAAGCTTTTTCTCATTGGATTTGCACGAATCTGGCTGGTAAAGCTGGTGGATTCATGGGAGCTTGTCACCAGTGACTTTCTTAGTTCTCCGAACAATGACTGTTAAGTGATAAACTTTGTGATCTAAATGACATTTTTAACTTCATTGCAGTTTGTGTAGAGAGCGAAAGTGAGTTGTTTATCCTCGAAGCGGCGCTATATAAATGTCTGGCTACAATTACAGTGAGACATGGGATTTGACTTGTTCAGCAAAGCTTATTGCCCCAATAGGTTTCAGTGGGTTAAGTTCAATTGAAATCAAAGAAAGAGTTAATGGGGTCGGTTAATTTTAACGGGACTCTAACCTTATCTGATGATTTTTGTGGTGCCGTTATCATAATGCCCAAGGCTTCAATCGATGGTCGCTTAAAGTGAAATCATGGTCAAAATCATAATCCATTGGAGAAGCCAGGTGAAATTCCTGTACAGTTCAGAGGTGCTGGAAGCTAGGCTGTGATGGGTAAGCAAGTTGAATCCAACTGAGGTGGTATTCCCTGCTAAGGGTATTTGACCTTATGCTTTCAGGAAAGATACTGCTGTTTGTTCCAGGTGTTCCACTTGTAATCATGTTGAACTTTGCTTGTCTCATTCCATGTTTCTTTTGTTGTGTTGTTACTTAGCTCTACTCACCTATATTTGGATTGCAACAACATGATCGATTATTAATCAATTGCATTTAATTTTTGACAATAAACGGTTGTGAATTTTTGCACATTTTCTTAAAGCTATCCAACTTTTCAGAGTTATTCACATAGTAGTAATAAAGGGTTAAGTTGTCATTAGATAGGTGAAGTATGGCCAAGTGGCTAATGCTTTGGATTTCACCTCTGCAGCTTGGGTTGGATGGTGATGATACTGGCAAACTGTGATACCAATGTCGCCAGCATCATGATACTGTACATGTACGAGTGTCTCCTTAAATCTGGTACAGCTTACATAACTCCTAGTAGGTTTGCTCAGCTTGGTTTATCGGACGTTTGAGGCGAAATTTGGTTAACACGAATTGTTCATATTAGTCAAGTGCCTTTCATGTTAACTGATTTGCACTGTACTGTATTCGGTGTCGGAAAACTGATTCATAGGTCAAGGGCGGATCCAGGAGAGAGTTACTCCAGTGACCCGAACCTCTGGGTTTAGAAAGCCATTGCAGGAGACAAAGAGCAGAAAATAGTTGTCTCCGGATTTCTTCAGCATCTAAAAAGCTAAGTTGTGGGAACAAATTATTCACAGAGGCTGTCAGACAGAAAGTCGGTGAGGCGGGTATGGTCACGTTCAGTTCCAAATCCAGATCCTAAGGCCAGATGAGTAGACAGACGGGCGATTACAGTGGATGATGTCGGAAAGTGAGAGCTATGCAAAAGATAAATATTCAGGCAGGTTGTGCAAAGGCGGATCCACGGGATCACTCCTATCACACCCTTCTCTTTAACTTCACTGGGAGGGGCCGTGACAGGCAGGCTCCCCTCTGGATCCGGCAGTCGCGAAGCTAAAGGTAATCGGGCTGATACAAAGCAATAGGCGAATTTTTCGAGCGTGTGGTTCGGCTGAAGATCATGTAAGCCTAGGCCTAACTCACGATGCACGCACGGAGGACATAAGAAAGACCCGGATACACAATTTAAACTTCAAAAGATGGTCTGCAGAGCAAGCAGTTGGTGACTCACAGATACGCAGGAATTCGTTCAACCCCAGAAATCTCGATATTTTAAAAACAGACGCTTATTTTGCTATATCCGCCACTGGCTCCAATTCATCATCCTCTGTATCCGTTTGCATGTTTACTCTCTTGGCCATACTTTCTGACTTGGATTTTGACTCGGAACCAATTCGTGCATGTCTTGTTATCTTTCCACTCCAATCCCAAACATCACCCACCATAGACGATACGCTGTCTCTCTGCCTGACTTGGATCTTGACCTAGAACTGAACCCCTTCAGCTTATCGATTTGGTTTTGACCGCGCACCTGTGAGTAAGCTGGTCCTCGTGTCGTAGCTTTCGTTGGGCGATGTAGAAATCTCACGATTACGTCGTATAACCAAGAGGAGCGCGGAGGCGAACCCCCCACGTCTAAAGCTATATCCGCCACTGACTCCAATTCATCATCCTCTGTATCCGTTTGCATGTTTACCTGTCTGACTTGGATTTTGACTCGGGCCAAGTGGCTAATGAAATATGAAATATGAAGGTTTCGATTACAGTAAACCAAAATCCCAGGTCGTAACATAATCGGAATAATTGTTATTCACTTTAGCATTTAAATCACCATGCCAGTCCATCTAATCCCTTTTCATCACCGAACTCGTAAGCATTTCCACTGGGTCTTCGGTTACTCTGTCTTACATTGTACGCCGAAAGCGCCGGTTTCGGTTGCTAATCCTAGGCGCTGGGATTCGCTGCCTATTTCTGCATCCTTTGCCTCCCATATCGGTTAGGACCGGACTAATCTAAACTCAACTTTTTCTAAATGCCTGTCGGCTTCAGCCGTAGCCTGTGTTGTGGGCTCTCCTCTCGGTTCTGTCCGAAGAACTGCATGATTGAATAAAACGGTTTAAATTCGATGCTTTGGGTATTCTGATGATAGCGACATATTTATGTGTGTATATGTGTAGGCCTATGTATATATGTATGCATATGTAGGCCTATAGGGCTATGAATCTTCCGAAGAGACTTCCGTTTGATCACCAACAAACCTCTCAGCTTCTGTGATCACGCTCTTAGTTCATGCACGTTCGTGACCTCTGAAGCATTTATGCTGCGCCTTTGGGACCATCCATGACCGAACCAATCCATCTATCCTTTCTTTCATTCTTCCTTCTTTCCTTTTTTCTTTCCTTAACTCCTACGACCAGATGCTACCATCCATCCCACCCGGAGAGCGATGGCCTGCGTTCCAAATGTCCGTGAGACATCGAGCGTCTTCAAAGGCCACAGAGGGCCACGCTGTTCGATGGATTTACAGTCGCCTAAATACGTCCTCCGCCCACGATTCGAAAAACACAGAGGGACAGAACGAAAGAGGTATACACAGACATCCGGAGAAAGACTGAGAGAGCGCTTAGGGTCAGTTGTCGGCTTGACGGCTATCCATCAAATACAATCCGCTTGGCCGGACGGAATTAAAGCATCCGCCTTGGCAGAGCAAGAAAGATCGGACACGATCAAACAATGATTTCTAGGAAGTATTCAGGGCCTTTTTAAGGTCGTCGTAGGCCCTAGGCACTCTCGCATTCGTAGGCCCCAACTGCCAACTCTGCATTATTTCTTGACGTCTATCTGCTCTTGCACTACTTTCACTTGAAAACGACTTAATGCAGGAAATGACATTTGAGGACATTATATGTGACTTTGCTAATGCAAAGAGCCGCAAAGTTAACAATGTAGCACAGCTTAACTCAAACTGTTTCAGTACAAACTTTAAGGTTATTAAATTTGCATTTCCTTTTTCTATTTTCGGGTCAATCAATAATTTTTATTTTTTCAATATCTCATTTTTGACTTTCGTAGGCCCCTATGAGTTTCGTAGGCCCTAGGAACAGTACCTACTATGCCTAATGGATAAGACGGCCCTGGAAGTATTGCATCCGCGTCTGGCCTGTCTGTAGACATCGACCTGTAGGCCTACTCTTCCTAGTGTTTCTTTGTGCACTTGCAGTCGGCGTGGTGCCACATCTGTAGGAGGGGGGTGAGTATGGTTCCGAATCCGTCTGACACTTTGATCTCGACGTGGAACCCAACCTGACCTTACCCGACTATCGATTTTGATATGCCTGATAACCTGTGAATGAGCTTGTTCTGACTCAGCTTTCACTGGGCGCTGTAGAAATTCCGAGATTACGATACGCGTGCAATTAGCCTAAGCCCACTTTTGACACAACACAGTGAGGCCTGTTGCCTTGGTAGCAAAATTTTAACGGAAACAATAATTATTTTACGAACTGGAACAATGGAAGCCCAATCAGTCTGTACTAAAGCAATAGTAATTAGGGAAAATATGATAATTACGACCAAAACGACAGCAACGGTATCGACGAAACAGTTCTAATTTTAGAAACAACGTTTTTGCTCCTGGTCACGTGAACCAATCACAATATGTTTTGGTATAGGCCTACATACATACATACGCACATAGATACATGCATACATGCATACATACATACATACATACATACATACATACATACATACATACATATATACATACATACATACATACATACATGCATACATGCATACATGCATACATACATACATCAGAGTTCGAGACTAGAGGGTCAAAGCCTAGGCGAAGGTGAGGGGTGAGGGATTCTAAGAACCAATGGCATGCAGTAGGTCAAGGTCGAGGTGAAGGTAGCTTACTTTGAGACCGAAGTGAAGTAGACTACTTACAGGCTGCTTTCTCTGGCCTTGTCTAAGACCGATCCGTTTGGGACGGAGGGGGAATGGGCCCAGCGCAGCCCACTGAATGCGCCCATTTACTAGAGTCGGTTCGAGTGCCAACCGATCGGTGCAGTAGTGACTTGCACCCTGATCAGTGGCCGTCACTGGAACAGGATTGTAATCCGGGGCGGAGGGTTCTCACACACCCCTTGCCGATGAGCTACCACGAGTGCACCTGAAGGGGGCGCGTGCCGTGCTCGGTGCAGCATACCGGGATAGTGAGATGCGGCCGCCTGTAAAGCAAGTTACGGACTCGGAGAGTACCATCCTGTTGAGCGTAGGGTAAAAGCCCGAAACCTCGACCACAGGGGCGGAGGGCGAGGGTTCACTACAGCAATCTCTGAACTGGTGACGGAAACTGTCTCCGATACACTCGATGAACGAGTGCGTACATATCGACCGGTCCCTCGTGGACAGTCAACTATTCAGCACGAGTTCACCTCCAGGTCACTCCCGAGAGGGAGGAGGTTTTGCCCACTGCTAACTGAATAACTCAAAGTGAAGAAATTCAAAAAGCGCCGGGCAACGTCCTGGAGTGACTAGTACTCTCTTAAGGAATCAAGAAAGTTGAGACCGAGTTTACTATTCTCAGGCAGCTGTGGCAGAGATTACAGTTTCCATAAGCAGTCTCGACGCTTGTTTGCTGAAGATAAGTTTGCTGCAAATGGCCGAATATTCACGAGTTACCGTCAGTTATTGAATCGCGTGCTTGGAATTGCTGTTCATCCACTGTAAGCCAAGGGCAAACGATGCAATCAACTGACGCATTGGGCCCTTTTTGCAACTAGTTATCGAAATTTAAATCACTTGTCAAGACCAATTATTTAACACCCACTCTAAAATTCGCATGACTTCGTCTCGGTCCCTAGCAAACATTCATTCGTTCGCACCTCCGATTCAGAGTATCTGAATGCGCACTCAACTGGTGCTTGAAATAAAATGTGGGCTGGCAGGCCTATATTTCAGTCGTTGGAGTAATAAATGTATTTCTTATAATTTTGGAAGAGATTTTTTTGTAAGTTACCCCATAGAAAGATAAACTAAGCACATATTTGATATAGTTAGAGAGATAGATTGATTGATAGATAGGTAGGTAGGTAGTTAGGTAGGTAGGTAGGAAAGTAGATAAGTAGGTAGGAAAGTAGATAAGTAGGTAAGTAGGTAGGTAGACAGACAGACAGACGGACAGATGATAGATAGATAAATAGATAGATAGATAGATAGATAGATAGATAGATGGATGGTTCTAGGACAATAACCCCTGGACAATTACCCCCCGGACAATTACCCCCGGACAATTACCCCCCTGGACAATTACCCCCCGGACAATTACCCCCCGGACAATTACCCCCATGCAAATAACCCCCCGGACAATTACCCCCTACACTGATATATTAATTATATAAATATACAAATAATGTATATTAATCATACAGTTTATATATTAATTTATTAGACATATATTGGAGAACCATGCAACGTTACAGCATGAAATTAAATGTGTAACAGAAAATGCTGTTTATTGTTTATTAGTTTATTGAACTTAAAAGGAAAGGTTGTGAGCTATTCCACGTAGATAGTCAAGAACATTGCGCTCATAGTAGTTGCTAATGACGGCCAAAATCCGTGCATTGGAGTCAGCATACTTCTTCCTTGGAGGTTGTGATGGGTGACCAGCCAGAAATTGGCTGCAGTGAACTTGCTGTAATGATTGTTCTCTTTGAATAAATCCAATGAACTTCCAAATGGTTGGATGAAAACTGCCGACGTTCGACTGAAAACTTCTATGCCAGCCTTCTACCGAATTGTTTGTTTTTGGTAATTCGTCTTCGGTCTAGCCTGGGCCCAATTGTCTAATAATTGTCCAATATTTAGTTTTTGATGTTTGGTAATTCTTTCATGTCTACTCTTTACTGAATAGGGGGGTAATTGTCCGGAGGGTAATTGTCCGGGGGGCTATTTGCATGTGGGGTAATTGTCCGGGGGTAATTGTCCGGGGGGTAATTGTCCAGGGGGTTATTGTCCTGTTACCAGATGGATGGATGGATGGATGGATGGATGGATGGATGGGATGGATGGATGGGATGGGTGGGTGGGTGGGTGGGTGGATGGATGGATGGATGGATGGATGGATGGATGGATGGATGGATGGATGGATGGATGGATGGATGGATGGATGGATGGATGGATGGATGGATGGATGGATGGATGGATGGATGGATGGATAGATAGATAGATAGATAGATAGATAGATAGATAGATAGATAGATAGATAGATAGATAGATAGATAGATAGATAGATAGATAGACAGACAGACAGATTGGTAGAAAACTGAAAGGCTGCCCGGCGTGGATACAGACTCGCTGCTTAGAATGCTTCTTGGACCCAAAACCGACTACATCTGACCCAATCTGAGACCCGAAGCAACTGTGAGCGAAGAACTTGCTGAAGGTCCCTCCTGTACAGTAACCGTCTCAGGGAAGGAGGCTCGATCCCGTACTCTCTGGGTCGGCTACCGTGCCCAACAGTTAGCGAAAATATTCAGGTTCCACCGAGATTTGAACTCGGATCGCTGGATTCAGAGTTGAGACTGCTAACCACGGAACCACATCTTTACCGTAAGATTTTCACCTCGAATGAACGTCTACGAATGTTCTGGTCTTCCGTGGAGTCTGGAGCGGAAGAAAAGCAGAGTTTACGATTACGACTAAGGCAACTTAAACGCAGAAGATGTCGCTATAAATCTGACTAGTTAAATCGGAATGAAGAACTCAGCAACAAGAATGAAAGATGGAGTGGCGCAGGTGGAAAGTAGGAAGAATGCAAAAGAAATAATGAGGATTCGAGATGAAACATAGAAAGAGAAAGGGAGTCTAGAAGAAGGACAAAAAAGAAATAGGTATGCAGGAGAAACGCCGCAATAGCAGTTTTGAAGGCACAATGACTATAAGAAGGTAGGACTAATTGAAAGTCTTTCACTAAATTTCCTGGTTTTGAAGGCACAATGACTATAAGAAGGTAGGATTAATTGAAAGTCTTTCTCTAAATTTCCTGTTTTAACAGGAAATTTAGTGAAAGACGAAGACTTCGAGAGGGGACGAAAAACCGAAGAATAGAGATAGGAAACCATGTTGATTAAAAACAAGAAAAAGAAGAGCAAAATCCAGGCAGTGGAAAACAAGACAAAGCAGGAAGATCACAGAGAAAGCACAGAAAACAAAAGAAAGCCCTTACACTGAAACTAGGCTTTTGTCAAGTCAACCGATGACACAGGCAAACACATAAGGGCCTATACAAATATAATGATCTATATATCATATATGTAATTTCGTATGTACATAATTTATGTATCTGAACATTTTTATAGCGCTTCTTAGAAGCTATGACGTGTGTGTTTGCACGCCGAAGCACAACATGTTACATGCAGCCTACATTGTTTAATCAAAGTAGTCTTCTATATGCTTCACCCGTATATCCAGTCTAATAACAATTAGGCCTCATAAATATATATATATGTGTGTGTGTGTCGACCTAATTAGGCCTAGACAACAAAGTGACAGATAAGCTGATCCCCCCGTTGCGGCTTTTGTGTGACGCTGAAAAATTTCAGAGATTACTGTACATTTGCATTAAGGCCTACATGTACATTGTGTGTATGCGTGTGTATGCATGTGCTTTTGTGTGAGCTTGTGAACAAAGCCTGCATGGAGATTGGATCATGAAAGAATGCGTGTAGAGCTACGAAGATGAATCGTATACGGAATTCCTCGGAGGCCGGCGTCAGATCTCTGAAAGATATGAGTACATCGACCTTAATAGCGTCTTATGGGTCTATTTCATTCTGATACACTTTGATAGGCTCATATATTCATTTACTATAGGCTTACATACAAACCAGGGTCTATTTCGACAGCGATTGATGCTTAGTCGTTAGATAGTGGCGCTTTTTAAATGCAGAAGTAAAAGTAATAAATCTATATCCTATATTCAATAAGACATACAGGCAATAAAAGTTCATAAACATTTTAAGTTGACTAATTGCTATCTTATTGTCATCGTGTTTGTAATTGTAGTAGCAGAGGTAGCAGTGTAGCTAGTAGTAGTAGTAGTAGTAGTGGTAGTAGTAGTAATCGTAATCGTAATCTCGAGATTTCTACAGCGCTCAACAAAAGCTAAGTCGCGGGAACCAGCTTATTCGCAGGCGCTCAGTCAAAACAAAATCGATAGGCAAAAGGGTCAAGATCCAGGAGTCAGGCACTCAGACAGTCGGACGGCTACGGTGGATGCTGTTTGAAATTGAAGCGAGAAGAGAGATGAGGGGAAGAGGAAGAGTCAGGATAAGATTTCCGGAAAAGAAGTGTTTTCAGTCTTGAGTGAAAGACCTGCGCAGAAACTGAAAGAGGTGAAGTGTTGGTGAGTTCGTATGATTGACCAGACAACTGTCGCAATTCTGGCGGGAGTTTATTCCAAAGCGGTGGGGCAGCTATGGCTATGAAGCGATTTCCAAATTTTAAGGATGAGGTGACGGGAGGGCGAAGAAGTGTTAGGACAGATGAGGAGCGGGTTGAACGGAGTGGTTGGATAGTAAATAATTGACGAAGACAGGAGGGTTGGGAGGATTGAAGTGTGTTGTAGGTGAGGGATAAGACTTTGTACCCTATTCGTTCTGGTATTTTAAGCCAGTGCAGTGATTTGAGAACAGGGGTGATGTGATGGTGTTTGGGGGTTTTGGTGACAGCACGTGCGAGAGCATTCTGGATAGCTTGTAGGCGATTTATCTGGGTTGTGTCAATATTGAGGAAAAGTGAATTGCAGTAGTCAAGTTTTGCATGGACTATGGATGTGGCAATGATAGATGCGGTTTTGAAGTCAAGCATAGGACGGATTCTGCGAAAGTAGTAGTAGTAGTAGTAGTAGTAGTAGTAGTAGTAGTAGTAGTAGTAGTAGTAGTAGTAGTAGTAAAAGTAGTAATAATAGTAGTAGTAGCACAATTAGTAGCGGTGGTGCCTAATCAATATAGCATTTAAGAAGTAATATCTGCTTGGTAAGAGTATAGGTATTCATAGCGCCTGTGAATAAGCTGGTTCCAGAGACTTAGCATTTGTTGGGCGCTGTAGAAAGCTCGAGGTTACGATTACGATTAGCAACTAGTAATTAGTAATTGTAATGAAGAACCTCAACAGTGATCTTTGTTAGATATTTTGACGTGGCTAGCAGAGGACTGCCTACAATACGACACAATAGTTAGGCCTACTGTTGTGCATTTTGTCGATGCTCACTCTACATGTAATTGTATTGTAATCACAGAATCATGTAGCGCCTCTTCAAGAGAGACTCATCAGAGGCGCCCAGACTTGACAACAGACCCATGGTCGAATAAAATGGTTTTCAGGCGCTTCCGGATTAGAATCAAAGAAACCCAAGGATTTCATATCGCAAATAATCCTAGAAAGTTGATCCGGCCACCGAGAAGCATTTTACAGTATAGAAGAGGAAGTCCATTCTCAGAATGCGGATACAGATCAAGAAATGAGCAATCCATTTCTCTGTGTATCGTTCTTATTGTAGCTAAGAGTGTGATCTTTGTTTTCCCGCAATGATTGCCATCACTCTTTCATTGGTTTTACAGTGACTGCTCTCTGTAACCAGACAGTTTATGTCTTCCGTTATTTTAGCCACATTAGTGTCTGCCTTACCAGGCATTATTACCTTTAGACATGCACTGTGTAATTCAGCCTGGCCACATTTGTTTATACGATGTTAATATAGGTATTATTGCCTTTATGTATACGTTAGATCTGTTCAATACAGACGAAATGGGCTTAGCTATGTTAATGTCCGTTGTCAGCAAGCAGCATTACCTTTGAGCATGTGCAGAACGATTCAGACGGTGTAGGCTCATGTAACAAAAGAATAATCCTGGACCTGGAGGTGAAATAGCAACATCGTGCAACCAACCGCCTTCGGCTGATACGGTTTGCACGCGACGCATCGTCGCAGAAATCATCTCTTTAGTACACGTCTTACAGGTAAGCTTAATGTTTAACGCGTTTTTGCTCAAATGTTTTTCACTTCATCTATCTAGCACTGTTTGACGTTGGTATGACTAAGGCAAATGAAATTTTTGTACTATAAGAAATTCCATCGGAATTTTGATTTTGTTCTTATGTTACATTATGGAAACACTGGCCAAAAACAGTAACATATGCCTACATCCGCAAGTACAGCGGTTACTATTTAACAAGTCACTATCACATTACTGTCTAGAGAGTTTAGACCCACATGATTGCGGGTCCTATGTCTTAGCTCACATAGAGAAAAGCAGAATGTTGTCCATGCAAAAAAATTAAGGTAAATCAGTGATCTTGAGATAGTTTGAAGCATGCTTCATGAAGTTTGACCTTACGTTATTGTTTTGTTCTTTCTGGCACACTGCGCACATTTTCTGCTGGACTGTTGGTACCAAGAAGTGACCTGCAGGTTGATCAAACCGATCAAGCGCCGGTGTACGATACGATGTTCAATGGCTTTCTAGTTCTTTGGACAACCTGCAGTCTTTGTTTGGGTCATTGGCTTATTTCAAAAGGGAATTTTTGCGATTGCTCTATAAAACCTCAAGAAATCCACGGAGTGTTCAGTTCCTTCTTCAATTTCCCTGTATTGTTACCAAGCGTCGAGTACACTGGTCTCCGCGCGGAAAACAACAACTAGCCGCCAACATTTCTTCGATCGCAATTTCAACAATTCTGTATTTGCCAACGTTCTCATCCACATGATCAAAGATCCTATGACGATATTATATTTACTGACTACATCCGTTACCTGAAAAGATTTGCTTTTTCCTCGCTGACACCCGGCACTTACATGATCCAATGGGATTTCAACCATAAACATTGCTGATCATGTGCACCAACCGATTGTCATTCCACGCGATTAACAACAGAACGTGACTTTTCATGAAGCTTGTAGTCAGTGGACCCTTTTGGCTGCTTGGCCAGTATCTTACTCGCAGATACTGTTCAGCATGACTGTGCTATCAATGGCCATGGGAATACAAAGACTCAATAAGGGATTCGAAAATGGCCACGCTGTCAAATGATCATCTTAATTTACTCACACTTTCTGCATTTATGATGCAATTAAAAAATATTTTGCTTGCGAATACGCTCGTCAAACGCACCTAAATTGCATTGCTCACTGCCAAGCAAGAAGTTTATTAATAAGGAGTGGTATCCAGAATCTTTACCGCCACTCATGCTCTCTGTTCCAATAATGTAAAAGAACATAAATGCAAAATCCCAAACACTCAATGGAACAAACCGGATCACATTATCGTGGAATATGATTGTTATTAGAGTACCAACAAGAGCAGGTAGGCCTACTAGAAAATTCTTTATTAAATTAAGTTTCTAAATAAATGTAATTTTTCGTTACCTTATGTCAAAATATCTTTCATTCATATAGAGACTCGGATAAACCACATATGGCAATTAATTGTCACTGAAAATAATTATTTTGTTTTATAGATGCATTTGAGAAAAACTGTCTTCTCATTTACATTCAGTAGAATGAACTAAGATTCAAGTAAATTAATTATTTCTAACATGTTCCAATAATGGAACACTGGAAAAAAGGGGTTAATTACCGGATTCGTATGCCGTAGTTCTATGCAGACAACGTAGTCGCATCCTGGTGAATCCGTTGAACTGTGCATGGTCTGTTTGATATGTTCCGTTCTAAGGGAAGACATGTAGATACATACACATAAATACAGATACAAAGATGAAGACATAAGCAGAGACAAAAGCCAAAAGCACATACAAAGACAAATTCAGAGACAGAAAAAAGCACAAAGACAGAGGCAAAGACATCTACTGAAGAGACTGCTGTGACAAAGAGCTAAAGTGACAACGCAACCCTAAGCTTGGCATCTTAGAGAAGAAGAAAAGAAATCAGCAGAACTAAAGCATAACATGCATATCCAATGGATATGAGATTCTCGCGTGCATAGGTGCAATTCAGGAAGGAAATGAAACTGCATAAAGATGCTGTTTACTACTATTTATTTAATGGCTAATATAATTGGGAAACGAATTTCGATCGGTTTCGCTCCATACAGCAGACCCCAATGCGGCATCAGAGGACGAGAGACGTCTGCTCCAGCAGTCGATTATGTGATCAGAAAGCACGCGTCTGCAACTCGCACCTGCATCTTTCCATCATTTAGGCGCCATATTACTCGCCGCATGGCGATGCATCGACATTTTCAGAAACGATTATATATATATATATATAAATATATATATATATATATATATATAAATTATATACATATGCGTCTGTATGCATATATAAACTGTGGCCTGCGAAGATAAAAAGAGAGTAACAGAAGGACAGATGGACAGTGGACTGTCAGTGTGCCTGTGTCTTTCTATCTATCTATCTGTATGTATGTATGTATGTATGTATATGTGGCTGTATGTATGTATGTATGTATGTGTGGATGTATGTATGTATGTGTGTATGCATGTATGTATGTATGTGTGAATGTATGTATGTGTGGATGTATGTGTGAATGTATGTATGTGTGGATGTATGTATGTATGTATGTATGTGTATGCATGTATGTATGTGTGGATATATGTATGTATGTATGTGTGTATGTATGTATGTATGTATGTATGCATGTATGTGTGGATGTATGTATGTATGTATGTATGTGTGGATATATGTATGTATGTATGTGTGTATGTATGTACAGTCTTGTGCGAATTACTTGGGACAAGCATTATTTCAATGAAAATTTGACATTTCAATCATGGAAAGTAAGTATTTTGTGTCCTTCTGCTTTTATTTCAGACAGTTAGTATTTAATATGTCCTCCCTTTGCCTTGAGTAGCAAATTAACTCTCTTAGGCATGGAGTCAACGAGTTTCTGCCATGTCAGAGACACTTCTGCATCGTGAAACCATATCGCTAGTATGGCTTCGATCATCTTAGTTTTTGTAGTGCAGTCTCGTTTCCTGAGCTTCTGTTTCATGACGGCCCACAAGTTTTCTATGGGATTGATATCAGGCGAGTTGCCAGGCCATTTAAGAACCGTAATGGCATTGTCATTCATGAACTTCTGAACTTTTTTCGACGTGTGACACGGAGCAAGATCTTGCTGGAATATGCCGTCGTTACTAGGGAAGTCGCGACGAAGGTGTGGCAGAAGTTTTGAGCGAAGGACTTCAATGTATTTGTCGCTATTCATCATCCCGGTGACAGGAAACAAGAAACCAAGACCAGCCGCTGAGAATGACCCCCAGAACATTTTCTTTTCCGGGTGTTTGACGTTCTGTTGGATGTGTTCGGTTGTTATCGGTTCATCCAGGGATCGCCTTACGAACTGCACACGTTGTCCTTGCACTTCGAAATGGCTCTCATCAGAGAAGACAACCTGCAGCACAGAAATACATGTAAATCACACACTGTAGGCTGTGCATGTACTGTACAAGTGCAATATTGTTAGAGTTTGTCATCATGAAAGCAACAGCAGTACACGTGGACATTCACATGTGTAATTTTAAGAGTATGGCCTTTTTATGGAGAACAGAATTTACCTTTTGCCAGTCTTCCGTAGTCCAATGTTTGTAGGCCTTAGCCCAGAGCAAACGTTTCTTTTTCATGGCGGAGGTGAGTAGCTGTTTATTCTGTGGCTTGTGCGCTCTTCTTCCCACAGCCAGCAGACTACGACGGACCGTACTGGAGTCAATTTGAACACCATATGCTTCCATGTCTCGTTTGAGATCTCTGCTAGTCTTGCGTGGATCTCTCTTACTCATCCCGACCAAAAGTCTGTCTATACGTTGAGAAGTTTTTCGTTTCCTGCCACATCGTCCAACTCGTGAGGGTGAAATGCTGCCAGTTTCTGAGTAATGTTTTATCAACCGAGCAACAGTGCTCTTCCCTATTCCACATTCTAAAGCAATTTCTCTGCACGTTTTACTTGTAAAATTGGCCAAAGTAATTATTTTTGACCGCTTTCTTGGCGTGACATCCATGTTTTCTTACAATTAATTACATTTCCGGCAGCAGGGACCATATGATATCTGAAACGAAAACATAGGGATCATCTTCTCTGCTAAAAACCAAGAAAACACAATGCATATTCCCGCAAGATATTGCTCCGTGTCACACGTAAAAAAAGTTCAGAAGTTCATAAATGACAATGCCATAACGGTGTGAATGTATGTATGTGTGGATGTATGTATGTATGTATGTATGTGTGGATATATGTATGTATGTATGTGTGTATGTATGTATGTATGTATGTATGAATGCATGTATGAAAGCATTTGATATAGCGCCATTTTAGTATGCTTCACAAACGCGCTGCATACATGGCAATCTAACCGATCTAAACAAGTTCTTTTGAAGGCAGGCCGGCAGAGTCATATGAAACATTACTCTAATGAGGACTGTTCCAGGAAGACGGTCTCATTCATGGGAAGGCACGATGCGCTCGAGTTGAAGTTCGGTAGCGCGGCACCTGCATGTCCCCGCGGGCAGAGTAGCTCAACGATCGCCAACCTGGCTGTCTCAAAACTGGAACACAGAACTCCCTGATGTATACTGTTGTGGTGTCGACAAATGATGATAAGAGTACGTGCCATCAGGACGATCTGCCTGCCTGTCTGTCTGTCTGTCTGTCTGTCTGCCTGTCTGTCTGTCTGTCTGTCTGTCTGTCTGTCTGTCTGTCTGTCTGTCTGTCTGTCTGTCTGTCTGTACCTATCTGTGGACCTGAGGTGGCATGCAGCAGAGCAGCTGACAGCTGCTGATGTCTCTTCAGCTGCAGCAGGACTTACGTGGATAGATGGCGTCAATTAACATCAGTCGATATCTGCATCAGCGAAGTTCCATTCCACTGCAGCCGCAGCCACAGCCGCATCTATTGGCCCCTCTCGGATACCGTCCTTTCACTGACATCGTCCCCCCCCCCCAAGCACCAATGACCACCGTGGCGGAGTTTGAAGGATCTCACCGGATTAATTCATTGAAAAACGAGCAGGGTTGAGGCTATATGGTCGCTATAGAAAACTTGTACATTTACATTTACATTGCGTAGGTCTATGTTTGTATGGCCAAATGTGGTTTCCAAATCATGAATCGGCTGAGAAGGTCGGGTGCGCTGCAAATGACTGAAACTGCTGTGGTATTCATATAATAAGGTCTCCTTTAATTAGATTAATTGCTAAAATATGGCTGGTATTAGCACTGAAATTTTCTTGATACGATTGCAATTTTCTGAAACAGTCGTCTATAAACAAACCGAGATTTCATTAAATTATTGTTCGTTACTTTTTTTCATTAAATTATTTCTCATTAAAGTATGTTTTATTAAAACGACAGCAAGCCAAGAAATGTGACACCCGAGAATTGTAATTGTTGCAGAACACCTGAATAATTCAATCTGAAGGTCTACCCTTATTTCTATGCACATTATACATATATATAATTTTATATACATATTATACATGCAATAGACCTATACAAAGTTTCGTATATAGGCCTATATATATATATATATATATATATATATCACCCGACTCTTAAATAAGCTATTACACTATAAAGGAAAAATCCTGCAAAGAATAGACGACGAAACTAGAGCAACTTCTGCGCTCAAAGAGAGGGTCAGGGTCAAGGTCGAGGTCCACAGATGCGTGCGTTGAATCGGCTAGTAGTTATTAGGCGGCTGGCACAGTGAATTAATGTCGTGAAAGGTTATGGGTTCGTCTCCTGATTAAAGTGAGTGCCAGAGAAATTGGATCAAACCACGGAAGCCATTCTAATGTATTGGATGATGGTGCATGAGATATATAGGAAAAGATAGTATGGAAGAAAATCAGATATGATAAAATCATTAGATTGATAAGACAGCAGAGATTATATTGATAAATTATGATCGAATAGAATGTTACGTGATAATATTATGACATAAGATCGATAAGACAAGACAGTAGACAATTTTTATGATCACATTAAATTACATAGGATTGATAAGAAAGGAGAGATGACTTAGCGCGTTTAATGCGATCATTTAATATAGGATATACTGCGATATACAGTAATCTGCGACATCATCTGCAGTGATAAAGTGGTTCAATATGCTTTATATACTGTATATATATATATATATATATATATATATATATATATATATATATATATATATATATATATATATATATATATATATATATATATATATATATATATATATGATAACAATCGATATGATGCGATGCGAGGTATGATTATCTAGATTTAAATCTTAGATAATAAGACACAGCCTCTCATGAAAACGCGGCAGACATTCTGCAGCATCAGCAAAAGGGCAAGACGACATTGAATATGATAGGACTGGACAGGACATACAATGTCCAGGCAGTAGAAAACTGGGTTGATTTGAGGAATGGGTAAGGCAAGCAGATCGCAATGAAGACAGCTGAACAGTGGCCTGATGTCATATCAGATAAAGTATAATCAAAAACAAATGAGTACAGATTATAGGATAGCATGCACATCGGCTTTGATTTGTCAGCAACTGATGACTAAAAGACAGGCCTCATTTAGGCCTAAACGAAACCTGCGTTGATCATGAAATAAAACTAAGTATAAGCCTAACATTTTTTATAATGGCGCAGGCTGCAATAGGCCTAACGATGACTACGGAGTACCGGTGTTGAAAACAGACATGGCTAACGAAGGCACTTAGATAGATTAATGACACGGTGGCTGCCATTTTGGCTGTCAATTTGTCTTTTGTGTTTATTTCGCAAAATAATTGATCTTACGCAGAATTTGCTCAGTAATTTTTGCATGTTTGGACTTATTCTGTGACTGATTCTACGTTTTGGAAATATTGCTAAGTTTTTCGAAGGATTTTTTGTCTGTCGGTGTTTTTCGCGAGTGACCGAAGCGTGATCGTCTTCTGGACTAGTCTATCTGTAAAGGGGACTGGTTCTCACATGCGCAGTGTCGAGCTTCAGATCTATGTATGTTGTCTGTAACCGAAAACTCTCGGATTCGATGAAGCAAAGGCAAGAAAAGTCTGAAATAGTGTCATCCGTCAATCACTTATAGAGGTTCTACGTCCAGTTTGCCGCCGTCGATTAATTGAAATTGTAATCGTAATTAATGACTTCTAACGCGCCTGTGTCTAATGCACAAGAAATCAATGGATGGCGCACCAGAGCAAAGCCGCAATCAGGTCAATATCCAGAAAGTCGGTCCAAAATGAACGCTTGCCACTAGCAGACCTCCTAGTTCGGGAGATATCTGGCCACTGCGTCTTCTTCCATCTGCCAGGGACTTCTGAATGGTGAGGCAACCGTGTGCCTTCGGCGGTGAACCACATCACCTGTCGTCGTCCCTCGTCCTCGATATGCACTCTGCAGTCCTGGAAAGTAATTCTGAACATAGTGTCAGCTACCAACGTGGTCCGTAGAAGGAGAACTTAAAAGGCGTGGCGCTCATTCAAACTGGCAGCGGAGTTGAAGGATCTCACCCGATTAATTCATTGAGTAATGAGCAGGGTAGAGGCCATAGGTCGCTACAGAAAGACTTGTACGTTTACATTTACATTTACTACTGTGAATGTGAGTCCGTTGGTTGGTCTCTTCGTGTGGAAGCCCGTTACTGGTGACTTTTCTAGACACTGAGCAATGTTTGCTTATTAAAGAACTTTTTGTTGTTTATAAGCATTAACACAATCTAAACTTGCGTTGAGAGCGCCTCTGATTAGATTCTCTTAAGCGGCGCTATACCAATTTCTGATTACAGTTATGATCGTATGCGGGAATATAGACTTTTAGATCGGTCGAAACTGAAGCAACGAGTGACCGCATTCAGTGGCGTAGATCGGTTTTGAACAATGGGGGACATGTCGTTGGATAAACATTTTAACGACAGAACTTTGGACGAGGGTTTTGATCGTTGACGACAACTGTAATTTGTCAATGTTATCAAAATTTGGATGATTTTTTAGTCTTCGGGACTTCGGAAATTCTCTGGTATCTTGTTTTTAGTCAAAGTTTCTGACGAATATTTTGGTTAGCAACATGTTTGACGATCTTTTTCGAGTGAAATTTCTACACGATATTCCGTAGCTGTTACTGCTGCTGTTCTCATTTAACGACGCATCTATTTCGTTGATCTTGAAAATATCCTTAAATATGGGGGGGGGGGCATCAGCATGAGTATTCTCATCCTGAAGTTGAGAGGACATATCTTCTCTGCCCCTAAGTCCCATAAGGATCGTCTGCATACAATGTTTCTCTCTCAGTGTATCTCTCCCTGCGTTCGTGTTGCTTCTATTGTTGT
This sequence comes from Norana najaformis, assembly GCA_964023275.1. Lineage (NCBI taxonomy): Eukaryota > Metazoa > Annelida > Clitellata > Crassiclitellata > Hormogastridae > Norana > Norana najaformis. Next base: position 43,553,256 of record OZ029915.1, read on the forward strand.
ATATCGGATCTTTGGCTTTAACATGTCACGATTTTATCACATCAAGACTTCAAGCGCTAGAAGCAACCGATATTCATCTTTTTCCTTTTCTTTCTCCTTCTCTATCTCCTATATATTTTCTCTGCATATAATATATGTGTGTTTATTTTTGTATATAGCACAAATATTTAGCATCAATCGATAGAGCGATAGTTATGAGTTAATGATTTGTTCAAGGTCTTCATGCACAGTGATCATCATTAGGAGACCCGAACCCACATGCTTCGCGTTGCAAGGCGTTCAGCCTATCGACCACGTGCTACACTTTCTCACCTTAATCTTCTTTCTCTTCTTCTCTTTTCATTCCTTTTCCTCCAACTCTTCTTCCTCCTTTTCTTTCCTTTCTTCCTCCTTTTCTTTCTCCTCTCTACGTGCAAAGTAAGTTTTTACTGTATTTCTGACAAGTGATTTCTCGCAAAAGCACTGTCGGTAACATGATCTTCTTCCCTATCGATTTTGTTTTGACTGAGCGCCTGTGAATAAGCTGGTTACCACGACTTAGCTTTTGTTGTGCGCTGTAGAAGTCCCGGGTTTACGATTACGATACGGTAACTTTCATAAGCAGTGATCGTTGGCTTTCTGCAGCTAACAGCCGAGCCTTCAACGAAAGAGGCATAATGATCTCCTTAAAAACTTGCCAACAGTTTACAGCCAACATGAATATCTGTTGGATTGGCTGGTTAATCCACAGTGGTTTATATCGTCCAGAAGTGTTGTTGCTTCACAGTTTTAATCTTCAACAGCTTCATCTTGGCCGGTATTGCATCAAATTGAATTATATCATCAAAGTCGTCAAGAGAAAAACAAGCAACTTTAGCAGAGACAAAACATGAATTTTTTTTGTCTCCGTCAAGCACTTATCTCATGGAAACGTAATATTATTCTGCATTTATTAAACGCCACTATCTAATGACTAGGAATCATTTGGTAGCGCTGAGCAAATTGTGACTGAAGGATTTGCTCAAGGTTCCTACTCAGTAACCGTCTCAGAAGAGGTCCTCTCCGCGTCACAATCCCATGCAGTCTCTAACCAATCGGCTACCTTGCCCCACCAATTAGTTGGCTAATAGTTGGGCCCAAATAGTTGACGAAGCGAACCAACGCGTGATTCAATAATATCAGACTGTAGAAATCCAAGTCTGCAAAAGCTTGTTTCGCCACGCTCCTGTAAAATCACTTGCCTGGAATCTAGGTGAACATAATAGGGAATGCTTCGTGTAATTAAAGTCTTCCCGAGGATTAGCCCGAATCCATTTCTCATCCAATTCCGCATTACTGATTGAAAAAGCATGGGAGACCTGAGCAATCATGATTTACCCACTTCTACAGCCAAACCCTGTACTTTCATATACATGCACCATTTCAAATTTCGGTTAAACAGAATCACGTGCCGCTAAATAATCCAATTGAGTAAATATCTAGCAGTGATCTACACACGATTCTTCTTACACAAATAATCCAATAGAATCGAGGTGAGATCAGACTAAATTCTAATCTGTAATTCTTTTCGAACGCATTTACCCACTAAACTGTCCACATGCAGACTGAAGAAATAATTCAGAATGGCTGCAAATGCGCTGAAGTTAAGGGAAACGAATAGGTCAGCAGACGAAGATGGAATTTTAAAAGCCGGGCAGTCAGTCCAAGGGATATTATATAGGAGTTCATGGTGACGCCCCAGCAGTGTAAGCAAAAGTCCACTCCATAAATACATGCAGTATAAGCCTATATATATGAATATGTTTCTATTACCCTATGAATATGTTAATGTATGTCTATTTATGTATATATATATAATATATATCTGTATGCGGTTGGCTTGTGTACTCAAAGACTGAAGTGGTGCACTGATGCATTGGTGATGATTCTTCGACAGAGTTTGGCGCCTTCGCTGAGAAAGATGCAGCGGCTGCTGATGCTGATGCGTCCGCGGTGATCTCTGTCTGACAGAAGGCGGATGAGGATTTCTCAAGTGAACGGCTTCAGTTGACATCCAAGTGCAGCAGCAGCAGCAGCAGCAGCAAGAGTAGAATCCGTGGCTCCTCAGTTGATGATTAAAAGACAGGCGCTAGAGAAGTAAGTGGATCCGGAGGAGCAACAGAGGGACGTGTGCAATGGGTAACACACACGACTCGGAAGTAGCCAGAATCGAAGCGGACTATATCAAGACTCGGTGGAGGACAACAGATGACTATCGATGGGGATACACTAAAGAAAGAGGTAACCAACCAGACACTCACCCAATACCTGTGCATACTGTATTCATGTGTACATATAAAGTGTCTAGATACATGCATACATACATTGATACATACATACATACATACAGTCATACATTCATACGTGCATACATACATCACATACATGCACACATGAGAAGTTCACTGCATTCTGTCTGGAGTTTTAATAGGGCCTACGTAAATATGCTGCTCAAGTTTTGTTCTTTTTTCTTCTCATGTACGTTAATTACCTAGAGTTTTTCTCCGTGCACAAATTAGTTGATATCTGGCTGGGCTCCTGTAAATTTATAAGCCCGTAGTCTAAACTTTTGATCTTCACCTTATGCTAATATTAAGCAAATTGAATTATTCTGTGTTAATCAAGAAGTGTTTTAGGCCGTCTTTTCTCAAACATCACGCAATTAATCGAATAAGGACAGAAGAATCAAAATCGGCTGCATAACAATTTACATACCTACAGTAGGGCCTACATATGTGGCGTTCTCTGTCGGAATATAGCTTCGAGGGGGACGGGTAACTCCAGCCCAGTTCCACGCTCCAATTCACCCGCGTTACTGCCCCTTCTACTTCCGACGTTAAGTGGCCCTTCCGTATCGTCTCTGCCCGTATTGCTCGTTCTCTCTAAGGATGGTTTAGGATTGGCCGCTTCCTTAAGGGAGTCAACACTGTAATGCTCTGTCTCGGGATCCGACTCTACCTCTTTCGCGATATCTAGTATGGGTATTATATATAGTATACTGTATTATACGTTTTAAATTGTGCATTAATACATATAATTATGAAGTCTGATTTACGGTTGTATATATATATTTGCTAGCGAATCTTGACACAAATCAAGATTAAATTTCCTTTGAAAGTATTATCTGCTGGCAGCAGACACTGTTTAATACGGTTAACTCACAGTTGGTCTGGTAATCGAATAGTCACGTAAATCTACTATAGACAGTAATTTAGGTTTTAGGCCGCGCCTTTCGCAGTATGAACAGGTGTGTAGCTTCGCTAAGCGATGACAGTTTTATGTCGCCAGACAAGTTGTGTTTAGGAAAATACTGGCCACATTATCTGCGAGAATGAGTTGATGTCTTCTTCGGGCCTGTTTTGCTCATCAGTTAAACAACTGCCAAGCTGTCAAGAAGTATTCATCCGGCGCTTAAATTAGCCTGTCATTCTAGCGTTCATTCTTTTGCCATGGCTAATGCTTCAACTGGAAACCAATTCCAAACTGTCCTGTGATGGCTCCGATCACCGTGAAATGACAAGCACCAAAGATCTACCCTCGGCTGTCGGGGTCAAATGTTATTCTACCCTTAGCTAAGAAACAGTTTTTCATACATAGAGTAACCTTCCATGACTGTTATGCTCGTGATAAAATTATTGCTATTATTATTATTATTATTATTATTATTATTATTATTATTATTATTATTATTATTGTTGTTGTTGTTGTTGTTGTTGTTCTGGTAAACTTTAACTTGTGATTTCTCTAAATTATCCGCAAAGACACCTACATCTTAAAAATTGTAACTTTTGTACTATTTATGGCAGAAACATGCGGTTTTCACCTAATTTTTTCTGCAATTCCAGCTCATTTCAGTGCAATATCAAACTCAGTTTTTTGCGACTGTGTTCATTTTCATAGGCACGATCACAAATATACATATAAATAAAGAAATAAATAAATAATAGGAATAAATAAAGCTTCTACTTAAGCGTTACATAATGTGTTCTATTACACCTGCAGATTTATAGGAATTACACGATGTACAAGCATTGTTACGTATGCATGTGTCTTGCAAGGCCCGGAGACATGGTGGATGTACTATCCGTCTGCATCCGGTGGCAGCCAGTCTCCCATAGACATCGTTACTGAGGACACTTACATGGATCCGGACCAGGTGAACAATGGCTGCTGCCTCTACCACCTGGACATCTGCTACATGTCCAGCTCATCCACTTCCAGTGGTCAGCCGAAGGAACAGAACGACGAAACCAAGACTGTCGTCAACACCGGAAACTCAGTTCGCATCGCTCTCACCAACTCCTGCTCTTGTAAGGAATCTCCTATCATCCGTCACAGCGCACGTCTGTTTACATGTAGCAGCGAAACATTTTTCTAGCGCCTTCTTAAGAACTTTTCAGTGGAACGCCGTGGCTTGACGCTGTGGACACAACACTGGCTGGCACAGTGAAGTTAAGTTGAGTGACCGTCCATAAAAAGCCAGACCATGTACTGCCTTTTAAAGCACTCGATATGCCAGCAGCGTAAATTATCAGTTGAATTACAGTCATATTTTGAATTTGTATTGCATAATTACATTTTAACCATAGGGCATGAGGTTCTTATTCAAGAACTCTTGTCTTTATTCTGCCATTTGTGTATGTATTCTCACTCTGTGACATTCATCTTCACTGTGGTAAATAAGGTCTTAACACTGGTATACACGTTCCTCATTCTGGTTCCTAAAGTCTGGTTCCTGATGAAAAAGGTCTTTACTTTAATGCAATAAGTTCTTAGTCAGATACACAAGGTCCTTTCTATGATGCACAAGGTCCTTTCTTTAATGCACAAGGTCCATATGCTGCAGCACAAGGTTCTTTCTCTGCTGCCCAAAATCCTCATTCTGATGCACAAGGTCCTTATTCCGATGCACAGTTACAGGTCTTACTCTGATGCTCAAGGTCCTGCCTTTGCATGGCATACTAAAGCCCTTTTCAAATATTCATCATTGCGATTCTTGCATCATTCTGCAGTTTAAAACAATCGGACTCGTTTTGTTTCGCTTCATGTTGCCAGTCCAGGAGGACGATGAGTCCTCCCACAACTGCGCTAAACAGATGTTCGATTACAGGATCCACTTGACGCAAACCATTATTCGATTGACGCCCTCTCTGCGTGCAATGTCTGTTGTTCGGGTCGCAATACATTCTGGGTTCGACTTCCGGCGATTTACAACCCATTCAGGCCACCCGTGGGTCATCCAGTTGATGTATTACTGTCTGCGCTTGAGATGAAACATTGGATAAGATCGCGTCCACATGGTTGAAGGCTAATAAAGCTGACAAGAGCTCGTAATCGATGGACCTAACATTTCCCGTTGCTCTGCACAATGGCTTAATAAACAAGCTAAAAAAATCTCCGACTGTCCACCGGGATTTTTCTAGCGCTGGGCTGTTTCGGATAAAGACGTTGCCTCGTTACTTGACAGATTTGATAAGTAAATGCCAACTCAAGTAACACCTAGAACCCACCCAACAGTACAGACTCTGTTCTGTTACTTTATCAGCCGTCGCCAAATGCTCCTAATTTATTTATGCTCGTCAGATGAACAACGAGCAGAGGCAAACAGACATTCAGAAGGACACAGAGGCGCAAGCAGACTGACTTAGACAGACAAAGGTGCAGATATCGACGGAGAGAGGTGTATTCGAACGGACAGTACAGCCTGGACATTTCCGCGGATAGATACAAATGAATCCTCGCATCTCCCTATTCCCCGAAAATCCCGACACAGCTCTTCCGGTCCGACACAAGCCTCGTTGCATCCAATTTTCGCCAATTCGTCCAATTATCGCTCACGCAGAAGCCAGTTAGCGCCTGCGCATGACGAAGATCTTAGGCGACGCGATTTGGACGAACTGTATAGGAGAAGATTTCGACGGGGAGGATTATCCTCGCTATCCGCATCTCAAGGGAAGCCTCCTTATCCAAATCAGCATCAGCAGAAGCAAAAACACATCCAGCACCTGCAGCAGCAGCTGAAGGCTAATAGTGGTTGTAGGATAATGAGCAGCAGCAGCAACAGCAATTAAAAAGAACATCCCACACCAAAACAAATACCAGATTAAGCTTTAGTATCAGCATCAGCAGCTGAAGCACCCATCGTCGTCGTTATCATCATCATCATCACCACCACCATGATCATCATCATCAACAACGACAACAGTAATAACAGAAGAAGTAGAAGCGCCGCGCTCTTGTAAGCGGCCCCTGGATACACATAATATCGACCGCCGACTGATTTCTGTGGCAACGGAACAAGGGAACCCGTATTATCCCATAAAATGCAGATGCAGACAGAGGGAAGTGGCAGAGCGAGCGACCGGTCTTTAGACGGCGCTCCAATCGCCCTCTTGCGGAGCTCACGTGAAACGGCGACAATCGATGACTCTCGGCAGTAGGCAGCGCTGAAAAAGACATTGCTGTAATTACAGCGAATGCATGCTGCTTCTTCAGTTGCCCTCTGTCTCCCAGCATGTCTGCAGCATGCCTGTCTGTATATATGTTTGTCTCTCTGTTAGGCTATCTGTCTGTGGGCCTGCCTGTCTGTCTGTTTGTCTATCTTTGTGTGTGTGTGAATGAACGAATGAATGCTTGCATGCATGCATGTATGTCAATATGTCTATCTGTTTTTCGTCACTCCGTCTCTCTTTTCCATTCAAGTCTCTAGCTCTGTCCCATTCTCCCTACTCCATATCTCTCTTTCTCTTGCTACCTATCACTCTAACGCTGTCTCTGTCCTTGTTTCTGTCGCTCTCTCTCTCTCATTCTCTTTTTCTCTCTCGCTCAATGTTTCTTGCTCTTCTGTTTGACTCTCAGAATGCTTCCATGAACGACGTCTCTGCATTTATCTGAAAAAGAATCGCCGATGAAATTCTAAGCATGCAGAGCCCGTTTCACGTTACAAGGCTCTTTGATGAGCAGTTCCCTTTGCAAATCAAAGACTTGTGGCAACGAAAGCCTTCCACTGCGAACACTAGGTCTCTCTACGCTGCTCACCAATCACGTAAACAATCCATCGATCGATTGATCACTCAATCAATCAATTAGTGTGCACGAATTCGTCAGTCCGCAAAGGAGGATAAATTGCACGCGCTGTCCTGTCGACATCTTGTGACGAAAGATAGATTCTCCGCTGGCAGCATAAATAATGGGATACGAGACCAGATAAATGATTATGTTTGTCAAGCGAAAGAATACTTTAATAGTGAGCTGTCAGAATGATTGCAAAGGCGCATCTTTTAACACAGAGGTTGAGTTTCTTCAACACAGTGCAGAGACGGGTATATAAGCTGGGAAATATTTTGCAATGTACAGTCTGCTGTCAAGACGCATACCTTTGAAAAACATGTTTTTTGCGGAGTTTGGTAGACCTTAAGAAAGCGCGTAAATCTGTCCAATTTGAAGGAATTTGAACAAGCTTTTCGTATGTCTATTTACGTTTAAAATGTCTTTTACATTTCAAAATGTCTTAATTACGTTTGAAATTATCAAGACGTGTATACACTGAACAAATAGAAACGTAAAAACACTTTATCGTAATTGTAATCGTAATCTTGACAAATACTTAAGCGCTACTCTAAAGCTAAGCGCAGAGCACCAGCTTATTCATGACGACCGCTGCGTCAAATCAGAGGGGTTATCCAAAGATGTCATGTCGGCTGCTGGAGAACGACTCAAAGGTCATGCCTTCATGTATGATTAGAACAACAAAACACTTAACATAAATTCGTTACAAAAGAGCTGCACGAATAGCTATTTAACTGATCTAAACAAGTGAGTTTTAAATTAAGGCAGTTTGAATATTTTTGCTGAACAGTCAATCGTAATCATGACCAAGGAAGATTGTAAAGACATGATTAAGGAAAGCTGAAAATATCACCGTCTTGTGATATCTAGAAATAGCCAACGCCTACAGCGTGTTTCAGTAAAAGTAGGTAACCAAGACGGAATGCGTCTTTAAAGTAGAAGTTAAAAGATGGCTAAGAAGGTGATCCCTGCGGAGATGAGCCACTAAACACGACTGAGTGCTATTGAAACTGCATGCAAATATAAAGTACAGATATATAAATGTATTCGGGCATATATAGTGCTTTTTAGGAGACCTCATGAAGCACATTTTATAATGTATGGCTTGTAATTAGGCCGCGGTGTCAGTTGATTAGTAGAGCGTGCTTTTTGCTCACAGCTCGCAACTGTTTAACACCCGTTGGCGATCAGCGGTGGCCGTTCTACGCCATAGTCGTTCTTCTAAGATATTCATGACAATGTGTAGACCTACTCTGTCGAGTTCTCAGCTATTTTAATTAAACGTCGACGCTTTTGTTCTTCGCAGTCTGTCTGTCTGTCTGTTTTGTCTGTCTGTCTGCCTGTCTGTCTGCCTGTCTCTGTGTGTCTTTAGTGCTTTTACCTTTTTCACGCTCTGTCAGTTATACCTCTCTCCGTTGCTTTCTCTCTCTATCTTTCTTTCTTTCTTTCTTTCTCTCTCTCTCTCTTTCTCTCTCTCTCTTTCTCTCTTTCTCTCTCTCTCTCTCTCTCTCTCTCGTTCTCTTATATCTTCGACGAGGACACTCTTCGATGCTTGCAGAGTGACTAACATATTGTTTCCGGTGCCAAAGGTTTCTTTATGTGTCCGACTTCACGGACTGGCTGGAATCTGTGAGCGGCGGGTCACAGACGCCGAACCAGAATTCAGAAGATAAATGATCAGACTCTTAATAACAAAAGGTTGATGCTGAGGAAGCAAGTTTTAAACTAAAATACGCTACATAAGGTGAAGTATGAGAAGTAATGTTCCCTCTAAACTGCGCGCGAGCAACTGTTGCCAAAACACTGTTGCCAAGTGACTGAGCGCTTGCCTTGCAAAGTACAGGGGGCGGGTTCGAGATTCCTTTATACTGGTGATACTCGAAGACTTTTTAAAACACTTTGAACACCTGTGCTTAGAGTCATTGCTTGATGCTTAGTCATTATTTAGTGCCGCTATATAAATAATTATATAAGGCCCACAACAAGCACAAATGATCATAGTTCTATGCCCTGCATGAATAAACTAACTTATAGATCAATACGGGCAATTTATGAGGCGCCATTGTTATTTCTGGTCGTTTCAGACATAACAGGTGGTCCTTGCAGAGACTGCAAGTACCTTCTCGACCACGTTGATCTCCACTGGGGAGAAAACGACCTCTGGGGTTCTGAGCATCTAATCAACGGACATCCATTCGCTGCCGAAGTAGGCACTGCACAACTCATTTTGTAGTTTTTGTAGTTAAAAATTTGTATAGCGCCGATTCAGAGAAACTAATCAGAGACGCACTCTACAGTAGTGTAAACGATGTAAGATATATTTAAGAACAAAGTTTACCAATTAGCAGCATTGCCCAGATAACTGGAATTGCCACCAGTGGCGAGACCCCGCAGGCACGCAGAGCATTATCAACGAATTCCTATCCATAGTTGACAGACAATACCATGTCCAGAATTCCTGGACGGCATGGCATCGAGAATGCAATTTGTCTATTGTCACCACTGCACTATATTTTATTACTATTGCTTCAATATATCCTCATCTACCACAAATGAAGATAGATGTCAAAGGTCGTCAACGGCCCTTGATGCCACATGAAGACGGTAAATCATGGAACTGCTGCAGATGTCAAATAATTGAAATAGTCGTCTTAGTGCCTGGAAGTGAGCGATTGCCTTGTCAAATACCTGTCGTGACTTATTTTATACAGCAATATATAGCGATGATAAATTGATATCCACATGGACGTAAACATATAGACAGAGTCTTAAACAAGGGCAAAGACGCAGGCATAAGCATAGTAGGTGTAACGAGTGTATTAAATAAATACAGAAATACATAAAATTGATATATTGATCTTTTTGTCGGCATTACGGCTGTTATGTGTAGTCGATGTTTTGTCATCAGAATCGTTGCCATCATATTCGAAGTTGCATCATCGTCATCAAACTTCATCGTCATAGTTGTCGTCGTCAACTCTCATCATTTTGCACCACTTCCATAATCATCATCGTTGTCATTATCTTCGTCAGAAGAATTTTATCGGGCTTTCAAAGTACAGATAAAAGCGGCAGCACAGTGAAAATTAATAAATTTTATATGCAATCTGTCTTGCATCAGTTGCTATCGGGATATCAGCGAAAGACGAAGGACTATGTTCCTCACTCTAATCTCTCCATTTCGTTCTCTGTATATACATGTATACGTAGATATATGCTGACGCTGTTGACAGGCGCTACATGAATCTCTTTTAACAACAAATCACAAGACGTCGTAGCGTTTGATGTTACAAGGAAAATATTGTGGCTTTCTGCTTCGCATAGACCTATGTTTAAATTATGAGCTGGGCCAAGTGTGAGGCATTGCCAGTGACAGTGATGTGACAGTGACGTAGCGACAGCGACAGTGACGTAGAGATATAAACATGGCAACCGTGACATAGTGACAGGGGAGTAGCGTCAGTGAAGTACTGATTGCACATAGCGTAGCTACACTGATGTATCGATACTGACGTTTCAATCGTGACGTAGTGATCATCGCGTAGCGTTGCTGACGTAGTGACAGAGGCAAATCGACAGTGACGTTGAGACAGTGACGTAACGAGGGACTATAAAGCCTGGAAACACCGTGCAATATTTCGCCTTCCTCATCTCGTGGATAACGTGTTAACATCATCGCGTTTATCTTACCCAATTTGGCATCTTCTGCCTGCACTCGGGGACCTTCTCTCCTCTACCCCGCCTTTCGCTGCTCCACTTGTCCAGTTTAGGCATGACATTACGTATTACGTATTATATTATTTTAGAGTCATGATTTCTGTATACCCACTTCCGTAGCACAAAGACAAGAGATCTTGCGAGAAAGAGATTCTGTCACATCACAGGACTGGTTTATTGTTCATATTCCTGGAAATTTTAGACCAAAAGAACCGCGGTTCATACGAACCTTTACCGTCGTGGCCCATAGACCCATAGACCTCCTTCAGACTATTTCACACAAATCATTGACGTCAGTTAAACGCTTAAAACCTTTTTGTATAGGTTCTGTAAAGATATTAGTCTTAATGTTCTAAGACATTTGCCCAAATAGCCTGCTGTGCATAATTATTGCAGGCATAGGCCTACAAAAGCTATCATTTTATCAGTATGTCTGCAAGTATGTATGCATTTGACATTTATAAAACGCCTTCAATGAACTATCAAATGAGTCGTAGAAAGTATTAAATTGTATATTTGTGCTTTCTTTTCTTTTAGGATATAGTGATTGATTGCGCATGTGTATATATATATATATATATATATATATATATATATATATATATATATATATATATATATATATATATATATATATATATATATATATATATATATATATATATATATATATATATATATATATATATATATATATATATATATATATATATATATATATATATATATATATATATATATATATATATATATATATATATATATATATATATATATATATATATATATATATATATATATATATATACAACTTCCTTTCAAATATTCTCAGCTTTATTTCTGCGTTATTATTATCTTCTGTGTTTCTAGGTTTCTAGCTGACCTAGCAAACCAAGTCAATTATAAATAGGCTTACAAGCATGAATAAATAATATCCATCTACACTGGGGTATTCATGGTATAGGGCCCAGTGCAATGTCATTCTGATGTTGTTATAATAGAACTGCGTGTATACACATGCATTTTATGCCTTTTGCTACGGGCCTTATTTGTTCATCCGTCGTTTGTTCAAAGGGCTTGATTTTACTCTGTTTCTAAAGAGAAATGAATTCAATGCACGGTCAGTGTCTGATCATTGAGCAGAAAGAGACCGAATCTCTCTCGCTCTGTATATATCGCATGTTTCCTGTTTATACTTTGTGACTGTACTGTAAGGGCTGTTAATATAGCGATACGTTTCAGTATCGCAGCGAGTGTTGAGATAGTTTTAATTTGGTAATATCGCTTGTGTATCGCCGCTAGTTTTAGCCATTAAATCAGTGATACTCGATACCAATGCTTTCCCCGCTATGTATAGTCGCCCCTAGGCCTACAATTTTCTATGATAAGCTGTGATTGTCGAAGCGCAAAGTGCCGTTTCTGGTAATTCGTGGCGCTTCTCGTTCTATTCTAAATTCTATGGTTTCGAATGACCAATCTGCGAGCCAGAGGATTGACCGGACGCATTTCCTTTCGCGATCGACAATAAAAATGGCTGATTTAATTAATTTATTTGTGTCAGTTCGTAGTTTTGAAATGAGTTTGGAAGTTAGATATTGAAAATAAGTAAGATTGCTAAGACGAAGAATGACGACGCAAAATTGAAAGCTTCTTCAAATACGTCGTCCCGATTGAATCCGAGTGAAACTGCCTTTATCATTGTACGAAATGCGCCAAGGGCGAATCGAGCAAACCGTTCCCTGCTACAATCGATCACACTAAAATTTAAAAAAAATAGAATTATGATGGTTAGTGTTGTTTATTCCTTACTACGTATTGTTTATTGTTTATTGCTCCAAAAACAGAATTAAACATTGCAAATGTAAATAACAAACGCTTATCTGGATGCAAAGGTCTTACTAAATATCGTTTACGACGTAATTTCGCAAAGAAATTAGATGAACAGATTTAAATGCAATTAGTGCTAAAGACAGTCAAAATCAATGCTACTTTCATGCTGACACGACATCTTTTTGAAATTCTGACTTAGTTTCAAATTTTATAAACTTTGTGATGGATTAAATATAATAAGTCTACAGTCATTAAAACGATATTTGTCATAATGTATCGGAGGTCATGCAGCCAAGTGCTGTGGGAAAGATGTTTTGCAAGTGAAGAAGAACTTGGGTCAGGCTACTAGCTGCCAGTGTATACTGTTCTGAAGTCGCGCTTGCAGAGCTTTTTTAGAGCAGCCTAAGCCACCGCAGTTATGTGGACCAGTTGTCCAAGCTCTGCTTGCTGGAATTGAGCTCAGGCTGGGCAAATCTTGTACTTTCTATGCGCTACTCGATACAGCTTGCATTTGAAATGATTTGAAATATTCTTATGTCTGGAGAAATGGTAGGGTGGACTGTAGTAAATAAGGTGAAGTTTGGTATATTGATTATACTTTATTGTGTTGGTTAACTTCACTGTGTGTATATTTTATGGACAGTGAAGGTTAACTTATTCACCAAAAAGTATCAGTGAAAGTTTTGGTATTGCTACTGCAATACTTTTCAAAATGAGTATTAGTAATGCCAATACAATCTTCCAGTATTGTTAACAGCCCAGATATGCATGTACATAATACAAACACTTTACATAGACTGTATAATTATGTATAAATAATAGGCCTGTATGCGCAGAACTGTTTATACATAGGCTATGTATATATTGTACATGTGTACTATTATTTAACATAGGATATGTATGTATAATATATATATATATATATATATATATATATATATAAAATGACTGCTGTTAAACCGAACGATCGATGGCTTCTGGCCATAGAAATAATATATTATAGTGGAAGATGCGGATGTTTTTGCCGGAAGTTCCTTTTCCTCCACAGACGCCATTAAAAAGAATACAGATGCGGCAAGGCTCCCCGGATGTATATGCAGCAACAAGGCAATGCAAACAGACAAACAGACACAAAGACAGATAGACAGAAAGACATACACAGAGGCAGATACACAGAAAGAAAAACAGAGAAACAGCGACGGAAGACCACTGACACACATAGCGACGTAGAAAACGAACAGACAGATACAAAGTCAGGAAACGGAGACGAACATGGAGTGATGCAAACAGACACTGAGCAGGTAAAACAGAGAAAGAGAAAAGAAGAGAGACCACAGAGACAGAGCAAAGCACACAGAGATACACGTGTATTTAGAGACAGACTACAGATAGACGTAGAGACTAAAAGACCAGTAGCTTAATGTCCACGCAGGGTTTGTCCGGTCTAAACTCAGAACTTCGTTGTCTGCATCTGTTGTTTTTATTCTCTATAGAACAGCATGATCGACTGCCTCGGTAAATATGACAAAGGACCTTCATCCATAGCCTGGAATATTATATATGGCGAAACAATTCCTATCACTAAATGAGAACCTTTCGTATTTGGCTATAGCTCACTGACGGGACTCTCTTGTACTTCCCGGCAACAGTTAGCCAACATATAAAATGATTTATTGTGCCGACGTTCATTAAGAATTAATTCAATAAAGATATTTGATTTACAAGAAGCATCGTATAGAATTGAAAGAAGGCAGACCATATTGTCGCTTCTTGTGAGCAAAGTGTAACCTACATATTCATCACAGATTTTGAAAGGACAGTTGTTTTGATCACGTATATGCCTATCAGTTAGTAACAGCTACAAATATGGGCCGTATAACGAAACAAAAGCTTCAATTTTGTAATGCATAAAAACTTCAACGCTAACCTATTTTATCGCGATTTCCATTGCTGAATGTTACGTGCCATTGTCAATCTTTAGGTTAGATGAAGCAATCACGTAACTTGTTCTCAACTGCAGTGTTTTGAGACTTAAAATGGCGTTATATAAATATTAAAATAGCGTATACTTACTCGTATGGCATTCAGTTGTACGTCATCTGTTTTATGCATCTTAATGGACACAATACGCATCATTTAACTGCAATCTAGCCCGGAAATGATCTGCGGCTAAGATAACGATTCCATATTCTTCTCGTTTGAGTGCATTCTAGACATGACAAAGTTCACGTAAGCCTTTATGTTACTAAACGGATTTATTAAACTAAGTATATAATTTTATTAAAAATCAAGCAACATATTGATATATATTAAATATGAATTTGCGTGTTGGCTTGATACGGAACGTATCTCCACGTTTGTTCTGATAGCTGCTTTTTAGCCTTCATTTTGGATAGATCTGTTTCTCAATATAATGCAACCGAGATGAATTTTATTGCGGAAACATCGAGATGTTCAGTATAAGAGTATATCATCGATTGATATGTAACTACACCAGTGCAATCGAATATATATATATTTGGACAAAGGCCAATTATATATATATTATATATAATATATATATATATATATATAGGCAAAGGCCAATTTAAAAATTCTCTACTTGATTATGAAAGAGCAAAGCATAGGCGAAAGTTATCGATGATTTGCCGATATGCAGTACGCATATATAGAGAGGCAGAAAGATATAAACGCAGACATGAACCGATAGAAGTAGAGAGACGTTAAAATGACAGATGGGCAAACATAGGCATACAAAAATCTACATGGCTGTATAATAGGTCTATATATAATGTACATAATATAATAATATATAAAATACAGCATATGTATGCCTATATCCCTTATAATTGCCTTTTAGATGTTCGATATATTCATTGCATATATATATAAAACCACTTTTTCAGCTACCATCTGACATATATACATGCCGTTAATACCATGGATATGACATATGACTTACAAACATATATATATATATATATAGTATCCGTGGTATCAGCTGTGGATGCAGATACAAATGGGCCTAGCATAATATAGATCTACACATATAACTAGACATAAACGGTTCAGGCGGAACTACAGGCGTCATTAAGTGAATGTAACCAACCTTGCAGAGGCACACGATTCTACCATGCCAATCCATGCAGACAGACAGGCAGACAGACTCAACGACTGACTCACAGACTGACTCATAAACTGAATGACTGACTGACTGACTGAATGAATGAATGAATGACCAAATGAAAGACTGACTGATCGACTTACTGCGTGACTGAGTGAGTCAATGAATTAATGAATTACTGACTGAGCGACTTACTTGCTTACTCAATGATTGACTTACTGGATTACTTACGGACTGACTGACTGAATGAATAAATGGTGGAAAATCATGCATACAGAGAGACAAAAAGGTAGAATACGGGATGCGACAGATACAGAGAGAGAGAGAGAGAGAGAGAGAGAGAGAGAGATACAGATAGTGACAGATACAGACAAACCGACAGAGAGGCCGGCGTTCAATTAATTTCTTTTGGCGGCGTGATCTAAACTAAGATCTTCATTGTTGTGCAGAAAGTCTCCGTGCGTCGATTGCTTTTATTCTAGAACAGATTGTGATGGATTGCTTCTCCAGACGAACACAACTTTTCCTCTTCTATCTTCGTTGTTTTATTTCCGTTTCCGGTTTACTCGTGTCTGCTTCCGGTCAGCATATCAATTGAATTGCCGATGCGGGTGGATTAGGCACATAGCAGCCATACTACTGTATGTCGGCAAATGCTAATTGGATCAGACGAGGAATGCATCAAAATCACAAATAAATGAGTGTCTACTGTCGACAGAATCGAAGCTTTGAAGACACTTCAAGGCGAAATTCTGTCTTCCGTCCATCATTAAGATTCTGTGTATGATAACCTAATTTAGGAGTGCCTTTCCGTGAGTTTACGAAGCCTTCAGTTCATTCGCGCCGCTGTGCATACAGCATAAATTTTCCATTTGGCGCCTCTCGCATTGCCTTGACTCTAACTCCCTTATGCCTCCTCTTCAATCCGGATTTAGGAAGTTCCACTCTACTGAATCACTTATTACACGTCTCCTGGCTGACGTCTTTGGAGCTTTTGACCGTGGACATGTTACTCTTCTTGCCCTCTATGATGTTAGTGCTGCTTTTGACACTGTGGATCACTCTATCCTTTTGGAGCGTCTAGAAAAATCTTTTGGCATTTCTGATACGGCCCTTCTTTGGTTTCAGTCATTCCTCTCAGACCGCTCTCATTCTGTTATCTTTGGGCCTACACGTTCCGCCTGGTCCCTTATACCTTTTGGCCTTCCTCAGGGTTCTGTTCTGGCCCCTCTCCTCTACATTCTGTACACTGCCGACCTGGCTCGGGTTTTCCTTCCCATGGGTGTTGCTGTCCATCAGTATGCAGACGACACTCAGGCTTTCGTTCATGGCCCAGCGGAAGCGGCTTCCTCTCTGGTTGAGAGTATTCTTGACGCAACATCTGCCCTTGGTCTCTGGATGTCCTCCAATCGCCTCCGACTGAACTCTGCTAAGACCCAGTTCATCTGGCTTGGTGGTCGTGCTCAGCTGGCAAAGATAGATTCATCATCCTTACGCCAGAGGTTTCCGGACATTCAATTCTGTTCCAAAGTCCGTGATCTTGGGGTTGTTCTGGACCGGGAACTCTCCTTGACCGATCATGTTAACAGTGTCTCCCGCTCATGCTTCTACCACCTTCGTCAGCTTCGTACCATCCGCCGCTCCCTCTCCTTTCATGCCGTTACTACTCTAATTCATGCCCTTATCTGCACCAGGGTGGACTTTGGTAACGCTATCTTTGCTGGACTCTCACTTGTCAATATTTCCAAGCTTCAATCTGTTCTCAATGCTTCTGCCCGTCTTATTGGAGGCGTCCCCAGGTATGGCCATATAACTTCCTTTATACGGGACACTCTACACTGGCTTCCCATTCAGCAGCGTATCCAGTTCAAGATCCTAACGCTTATGCGTAATTGTCTCGTTGGCTCTGCTCCATCATATCTTAAGGACTTCTGCATTTCGGTCTCCTTGGTTCCAGGCCGTAGCACTCTCCGGTCGGCCTCCCTTGGACTTCTGACTGTCCCTCGTATGCGCACTGCTACAGCGCAGTCTAGAAGCTTTGCCTATGTTGGACCCAATAGCTGGAATCGCCTTTCCCGAGAGCTCCGGCTAGTATTCCTCAGTTTGTCTCTTCCGCAGTTTCGCAAGCGCCTGAAGTCTGTATTATTTGCCAGTGGTTTCACTGGTTCGGGTCGGGAGCGCTTCTGATGAGTCTATTCTTGAAGTGGCGCTTTATAAATGTCAGATTACAATTACAATTACAATTCGCTGAGTGTAACGTAGAAAAGGCAGTGTCAAAATGTCAGGACTCTCTGTGCAGAAAGAGTGCTATCCTTATATAGTTATTGTGCAGGTCATTAAGAATAAGAAGAGCCTGAATAAAGCATGACTATATGACGATGGTCAGAATCATTCATAGTCATCTCGCTGCGATGTCGTTTGTCATACTTGGTAGATTTTTCTGTTTAATTGCTTGCCTAGTTTCGTTTTATCCGTGCTCACCTGGACACGTGCAGTTTTGGTCCAATAGAACCGTTTAAAATTTTCTGCTTTAAAGTGGCTCTTTATAAATGTGCATTGTGCGGCAAGGTGGCCGGTCTATCGGTAACGCGTTGGGTCAATGCTGGTTTCGTCCATTGGATGTTTAAAGGCTGAAAGAAAATGAAATGAGCGCCTCCCCTAAATCTCACTTGTGGGATATGGGATACTTTACACCGAATTGGAGTCAGTTGCAGCTTAAGTATTTCTACAAAAATATGTTCTCAAGTTTGGCTACCAACTTATAATGTGCTCTTGATTCGTCGGCTAGAAGTGTCGATGATCTTTCAGAATTGTCAGCGATCGGGTATCGAACCGTCAACTCGTCCGTTTTGTATCGTAGCGTTAACTCGAGTAAAGAGGCACAATCTTTGATTTTCTAAACTATAATTAAGCGAACAGTTCAAAGACAGCAGTACTTGAATCGTCACAGTTTCTACACGCAGGTTTCTATCAACGACAGTTGTAACTCAAACTTGAACTTAGTACGCCGCAGATCAGTGCTACAAATCTTCACGCTTTCTTAACAGTGCGTTTGCGTCCGCTGATATAAACCCTTTCCCGTTTATTGGAGCTGAAGGAATGCGAAGATCACAATTACCAGCCCAAGTTGGAAGGTTCTAAAGGAGGTCAAGTCGTTGGATTACTGTTATTATGTTTACACTTCAGCCGAATGATTGACCGACCTTAGTTAGCACCATGTTTTTAACGCATTAACGACCACACTGTAGTAAGTGGTACTATACCAGTCTTGTCATATTCTAACCTCATATTAAATCATGGTCGTTATAATTTCACAAAATTTTGTCACTGTATAAAAATTTAAGCTAGACTTCGCCATAGGTTAGCACCATGTTTTTAACGCATTAACGACCACACTGTAGTAAGTGGTACTATACCGGTCTTGTCATATTCTAACCTCATATTAAATCATGATCGTTATAATTTCACAAAATTTTGTCACTGTATAAAAATTTAAGCTAGACTTCGCCATAGGATCCTCTGGAAAACAAATCGAGGAGTTTCTGAAGATGGCTGTAAACAAGTTTGTTTCCTTTACCATTTTACTCTTTAAGTGCTGCAGATTCAGGTTGTTACACTCGTAGGATTGTTCATGTATAAAACAACTCTTATGGTAAACTTCAATGTTTTGCCATCAGTTGTCTTTACTAGCGCAATATGAATACTTGGTTATCTCACGTTGCGTCTGAATTATACTTAGAAAAAACCGTCAACAGATGACGCTCTCTTGACTTACTTTCCGTCTCTACCTCCCTTACACTATGTAGTAGAATACACGACCACTGATAAAAGCAGAGATATATACATCGGATAGCTTCCGACGTAGCTATACACAGCCCAACATTTATAGTTGATAATGATTTCACTGGCTGAAGATTTTAATAGGCCTACACGTGCTGCGACAAATATCAGAATATTTGTTTCTGAACATTTATATAGCGTCTTTAAAAATCCATACAGACGCTGTATGGAATTTCAGATTTATACATAACATAACCTAATGGGCTTTTATCGATGGTTTTACTAATCAATGCTTGTTCTGTGCTTCCACTTTTATGATTCTTTTTATAAATTCGCCGGTTCTCAAACGGTGCTATATAAATAGCCATATACATACATACACACATATACATACATACTTACGTACTTATATACATACATGAGGAGAGGCAATAATGATAGGGAAAAAGCGGGATGCACTTTTCGGCTAAGGCTCAAGCCTAACGGGGAAACGGATAAACTTATACGCTGCCGAAATTTTCCCAGCATTTCCTTTTAGGTCGAATGTGTGCCTCGAATCCATGAACTCGTACTCAAGTCGAATCCCACTAGACATAGGCGGTTCTGAATCTAGAAAGTTATATAGCCCCTTTGGTATGTTCGTGCCCGCGGTGAATCGCTGGCATTGTCGAAGGAATACGTGAGGGAGAATGTGTATGCGAGTCACAGGAGAAGATTATTTGAGACAGGATTAATGAGAGAGAGAGAGAGAGAGAGAGAGAAGATAAGAGGAAGGGAGAGAGAGAGAGAAAGTGAGAGGAGAGTGAGGGAGAGAGAGGTGGATAGGTAGCTAGATATAGAAGCAGAATAAGACGATAGAGAAAGGATGGAGAGTATTTGAAGAAGAAGGAGGTAGAGACAGATAATCAACAACCACAGACAGCCAGCCAAAAAGACAGACAAACAAACAGACAGACAGACAGACAAAGTTAAAGCGGTGCAAACTATTAAATGCAGTAGCCTACTTAATATAATTTTTGCAGTTGTGAACGCTGGTATCCATGAGCAACGGCAGGTTTTCAGTGTGTGAAGGGCCATTGTATACGCCAAGACCCGAGTATAAGAGGCTCTCAGTTGAACCATAATTCATGGTGTTGCGGCCTATGATTCGAGTGTGTATGCTGGGTGTCTTTGCTGTTTCGACCAGGTTCATCTGGTTCACTGGAATTCCGATCTGTACGAAGACTACGAGGAAGCGATGAAGAGAGACGGAGCCATTGTCATCATCGCAGTCTTCGCCAAAGTACTTAAAACACTAACAACAGCAGCAGCAGCAACGGCAGTACTAGTAGTATTAGTATGGACAATATCAGTATGGGTTACGATGCGATGTGATGCAGTGTAATGTAATGTAATATAACGTAAGTTTAATATAATACAATCTACTGTATAATTTATATAGCATCTTTTCCATATATCTATTTCGAGGTGCTACCAAGCCAGTCCCTGCGAAACAGAGAAGTCTGTATCAGAAGATATCATTTGCATCTGTTAGATTCAAGATCAAGGAAGACGTTTAATGGATGGATGTAAAAATGTAAATGTAAATGTTTTTTACAGCGACCGATCCTGCTCATCTGTCAATGAATTTATCGCGTGAGATCCTTCACTCACCATTGCTGCCCGATTGAATGGGTGCCACGCCATTTGAGGTTCTCTTGTATGGGTCGTGCTAGCCCGGATGATACCATAGCTTAGTATAGTCATCATGTTGCACGATAGCGGTGCGAGAAAAGCAATGGAAAAACGATTCTTTAGGCGTTTAACGTGTGAATTTGAGGATGTAGACGGATTCCAAGGTGAGCCAAACCGTCGACATAAGGTGATGGCAAATCTTGCATATGGTTCCGAAATACAGTACAGTGGCCTTCTCAAAGGCAATAACATCGGACAAGCGCCGCTTATAATTTGGTTATGGAGAGACCTATATTACATGCATGAATGTCCATTTATATTTGGAAGAGCGTGAGCAATGTGATCCAACAATAGTGGATATGATTGGCTGCCTCTGTAGCTACTAACGATGTGATTGACTGCCTATAAGGCTGCTTGCGATGTAATTAGCCGCCTACTCACCATGGGAATGTCTATCAATGTAGCTTCTTACGACGTAAATGGAAGCCGCTTTAGCTTTTTACAATGTGATTGGCTGCGGCGATTACGTTGTGTTTGACTGTCTCTGTAGTTGGTTACGATGATTGTTTCTATGGCTTTGTGATTTGCTGCACCTGTAGTTGGTTACGATGGTTGTTTTTATGGCTGATTGTTGTGTGACTGGTTGCCTGTGTAGTTGTCAAACAAGAAGTCAAACAAGTACATGGATAAGCTGTCGCTATTGACGGATGACATCACCTATCGAGGTCAAAGGGTTCCACTGACCGACTTAGACATTGACTGTCTCATTCCAGGTAACTGTTCCGTTCCTTGGTCGTTTACGGTCCAATCCCACTTCCCACCCAAACATTAATAATAATAAGGATTACCATATTGAAAGCCGTTCTCAGCACCGAACATATAACTGCAACTCGATTTGCCTGACAACTGAACATATTCTTTTAAGCCCTTGTAAAGGCGATTTATTAAAACTGTTTTGTTATTTGTTCTTCGTAGCTAAGACATCTATTGCATTAAAACTCAGAAATTCTTATTTATGTTTTCCATTCTTAATTACGTATTCCAGTGGTTTAGATGAAAAGAAATCTTCTGCATCTGTCTGCCATTCCATCAACTGAATTTTCTAGAATTCTGTTGCTCCACAGACCTACATTAATATTGTTGTTTAATGCTGTTACTACTACTACTACTACCACCACCACCACCACCACTACTACTACTATTACCACTACTATTATTATTACTATTATTATTATATTTTTATTGTTGTTATTAAGAGAAGATGAAGACATTAAAAGCTCTACTTTTGTTTAATTAATTATTGATTTGCTTGCATACCATCACAGCAAAACCTGAAATCTTTTTTCATCATGATAATATTGATTACAAATATATTGGTATTCACTTAGATCTAATGAACCTTGTGACCTGGTTAAGCGCTTACTTACTTACTTTCACATAGATTCCTTGGACAAGTACTGGACCTACCTAGGCTCCTTTACCACCCCTCCGTGTTATGAAACAGTTACGTGGATACTACTTGAACAACCCATCTACATCACCACACAACAGGTAGGCCATATTGCCTATAGGCCTCTAGTATAATCGGGCTGATTGTCTTAGGCCTATCATTATTTTTCGACCGATATGCTAATACTTAAGCAGCGCCATCTGAAGACGCACCTGTTGCACTGGCTTTTCCCGCCTCACAATGGCGTCAGCTGTGGATAGCTAAAGGTGTAAGGGGCATACGTATAAGTCAATGCTGCGGTGTTCATTTTGGATCAGAGCGAAAGCATGGTCATCATATCATGAGACTGACAATCAAGTGCTCTTCGAGTCCGATATAATAATAGACTATGTTTCGGGTGGTTTGTGGTCTTTGAATTTGAACATAGTCTATATTACATAGAACTGTGTGATATATTGACTAACAGTGACTGAAATATAAACTACAGTAGTTTGATCTCTATTTTAAGGCTTACTTGAACAAGTATAATGACTTCTCAAGGGTCCTTTTTCGCAGAGCACAAGTCACAGTCGATGGATAGAAACTGTAGACGAAATCATAACTTGTTGAAGAATCCGGGTCGAAATCCAGTGGGGCAGGGAAACCAGAAGGCTAGGGAGAGCATAATAACATACCTACTTCGGTCCATTCGAAGCTACATAGCATGACAGCAACATTGAACTCGTTTAACGCACAATCAGTTAGCTAAATTTAATGAAGGGAGCAGAACCTGTATGTGCTGCCTGGCCTGAGTTTGAAACTTGATCCTAACAGCTTCGACCATCATCGACTGATGTCTTGTGTATTATGACATTTGAAATCTAGGTGATGAGGTGTTAAGACGGAAAGGAAACGCAGGTATGGTAAGCTAATCGTTCGCCTATAACACGCGGACTAAGTTACGTTTGTATAATGCTACCTAGTTAGTCTCTGCAAATAGTCGCTGGTATGTTGATGGTTCGTCGTTCTGCAACCTAAGGGTAGAACTTCACAGCGGCTTCCTTACACCAGGGACTATTAATGACACGTACATCTCATCCCGTTCAGGCACTGGGAAGATACTGCATGAAAAGCATACCTTCTTCTTATGTATTTATTCAAGGCAAGAGAATGTTTCCAGAATGTTAGACCGCTGAGACAGAGTGACAGCCTAGTACGCAGATTAATAATTCAGTTGTTAAGGGCGATACATACACGTATACGCTAAAGATACCAGTGTAGTTTACAAGGTACAAGAGTGCAAATGATGATGATGATGATGATGATGATGATGATGATGATGATGATGATGATGATGATGATGATGATGATGATGATGATGATGATGATGATGATGATCATAATAATAATAATAATAATAATAATAATAATAATAATATAATAATAATAATAAAAATAATAATAATAATGATAATAATGACAATAATGACAATAATGACAATAATGACAATAATAATTATAGTTGGACAGGTTTCGTCAGCTGCGATGTTACTCAGAGAACGAAGAGCGACCTACGGATGAAAACGACGGACGAATCGTCAAGAACGTTCGACCGGTTCAACCGATTGGAACACGAAAGGTCATGGCCATTGCCGCCGATGACGTCATCAGCGTACGACCAATCATCGACGACCACGTCGATTCGCCATACTTCGACGACCATCAGGCAACGGGACAGGCCAAGTTAAAGACCCAGCGCAGGGACCTGCTCTACCAGTGGCAACAATGATTCAGCTACACGATTAGCATTAATATTTATTGACGTGTGGGAAAGCGAAATGTAATGATTATATATTTTAAAAGTACACTTAATTAATGTACATTACAAAAGACCTATTTATATAATGCATCTGTGAGGTTCTAAAGGCACTATATAAATGGCCAGCTACATACATGTGAGGTACTTAGCGCTTTTGTCAGGTACTTAAAGGAACTCTGACTAATAAACTAGCTAACTAAGTAATATGCCTACTTGGCAATGCAGGAAAATATACTATAAGCCTATAAAACAAGCTTATAAATTATTCACTTAACGCTGTCAATTTCTTGGTATCGACATGCGAGGTCATTTATAGTTAGATTTACTACTTATATAGTTTAAAAATAGCATTCAAGATTTTATACATTACGTAACACCTGGCAACAGAAGTGAAGCCTACTAAAGAGCTATAAAACTAACTCACGAATAAATGACTTAAATAAATGACTTAAATAAATGACTTAAATAAATGACTTAAATAAATGACTTAAATAAATGACTTAAATAAATGACTTAAATAAATGACTTAAATAAATGACTTAAATAAATGACTTAAATAAATGACTTAAATAAATGACTTAAATAAATGACTTAAATAAATGACTTAAATAAATGACTTAAATAAATGACTTAAATAAATGACTTAAATAAATGACTTAAATAAATGACTTAAATAAATGACTTAAATAAATGACTTAAATAAATGACTTAACCGTGTTAAAAATCGTCTACCACAAAAGGCCCGATTCGAAAACTCGCTATCATCTTTTAAATCACTTGTTAAGACTCACTATTTCACCCTGGCTTTTGCATGATTCCATCTTGGCCACTAGCGAAAATACATCCGCTCCTCAGATTCAGGTGTACTGAAATTGCGCGCGTTACAAATGCTTTAAATAAACAAATAAAAAATAAATTTCTTGGTACCAATATGCGAGGACTTGTTAGTTAAACAATTTTATAAAGTTGCACTAGAACTGCATCATCCCATTTCTTTCTACGGGCCTATAATCTTGCGTGCAATGTGCACTTGTTTCTTCCTCATTTTGCTAAAACAATTTGCTCACGGAATAACCAGTCTGATATGATATTGGGATACGAACTTCATGAAGTCATCACTTTCTATCCATAGCCATGCTGTCTTTAAAATAATTTAAAACAGAATATTACAGTCCCCTACTAGATAATAGGCTGAATAAGAAATCGCATTTGCCTTAAAGTCTCCACGAGTTCATTTTGCGGAAATGTGCATGCGTTGCTTGTGTGGTGTTTATAGGATCTATCAACTAAAATCCGGAAATCACTGACAGTTGTATTTGAACAATATTTGTGTTGCATACAGGGATGCCTATAGACGTTTTAATTGAACGGACAAACTGGAATAATGGTATTATATATAACTATAAAATAATTGCAGGAAATTGTTACTACAAATCTATCTATATATATATATATATATATATATATACATGCCTACATTCGGTATGATATTGCGTTATACCTGGTAATTTTTGCAGCAGTTCAGCAATGCCACTTAGTGAAAAGCATGAGAAAAGGAAGTTACTGCTTATAATTTCAACCAGGGCATTACATTACTACATTTCAGCAACTTGATCTTAACTGAAATAAACTAATTTACATTTCTGTTTTAATCAACTATTTTGCATTTTTTATGTTTTTTATTTTTTCATTTGTATTTATTATTTTTTCGCTTGTTCGTTTTCTCTCTTATTTTTCTTTTCCTTTTTTCCTTTTGTATATTTTGCATTTTTTTACAGTTTCATTGTTTCAAACATTAAAAGTTAGCTGTACAGCACAACGTAAAACATGGGGCACGGTAGCATATTGGATAGAGCGCTCGGCTTATAACGCTGAGAGTACGGGTTCGAGCCTCCTCTGAGACGGTTACACTGTAGGGACCTTGAGCAAGTCATTCACTCAATTGTTGGGCGTCATCGATTAATGCTAAGTCATTAGTTAGTGGTGCCTTATAAATGCAGAAATAATAATAATAAAACTGCCAATGCATAGACTTACACTAAATCTAATCTAAATCTTACACTAATTGTAACGTAATTTAAGCGAACATTTATATAGCGCCGCTTGAAAATGGAAACTCCGCAGCAGTGTTCTCGACTCAAGAACATCAGAGTCCCATTAAAAACGATGTATTCAAACTGTGACGAAATACAAGCAGGTAAGGCGAAGGCTCATATTTCCTACAATATTTCCCACAATAGTCAAATTTATTTAAAAGATGCTCCTGCTAAAGTGCTCAACACATGTTTCGGAGTTCGCGGTTTAACTAAATTAAATGATTAATTCACTAGCGGTGACTTTTAAGACTAGGGAAAGTTGATTGCAAAGTTCTTGTCAGCACACTATATAGCTAGGTATATAACTGAAGTAGATAAACACGTAGTTTGAAGCTGCCAACGCATGAGTTACGTTAGTGCAAGATTTTCAATCAGTTTTGGACATAGTAAGGTTGCAATTGTATGTAAGTCGTGTCAT
This sequence comes from Norana najaformis, assembly GCA_964023275.1. Taxonomy (NCBI): domain Eukaryota; kingdom Metazoa; phylum Annelida; class Clitellata; order Crassiclitellata; family Hormogastridae; genus Norana; species Norana najaformis. The sequence goes on from OZ029915.1 coordinate 43,580,229, forward strand.
TTTAGGCTAGAATAAAGTTTCCGCTGAGCGTCACAAATTATTTGTGGGTTACTTCGCAGAAATGTCAAATTTTGTATAATATGTTTGGATGAGCGACATTTTGGGAGGTTGGCTGCCATTTAATTGCGCAGAGGCTCCAGATTTAGGCCTTGGTTGGGAAGTGGACGCCGAGACGTGATAAACTGATATCGGATAATATCCACGATCTTTTTGCGGATTGGGGTGACTCGGTTTAAGGTTTAACAGTTCTTGGAAAGCTTCAACTTGAGTGGATCTGTGGTCTCCCGTCTTACACCATCGAGCAAAGTGTTCGCAGTTTTCGGTTAACAGGTTGTAGCCGGTGTTTCCCAACTGACTCATGGCTCTGACGAGAACCACTTCCGGTGGGTAGCAAATCCCAGGATCGTAGTCGATCCGATACAAGTTCTTTTTTCTCAGGTCGAAGTTCACCCACTTCTTTAGAATTTCGGCTTCCTGCACAAATACCACGTAAGTGTCATAGCCGATCACTTCCAGTTTTCTCTTTCTCGGATTGACGTCTGAGACGATGCAGTGGTGCCAGTAAATTCCCGCCAGATGACGCCAGGCGACATGATCGCCTTTATGCAAGATGCTTAGATTTTCTACAAGTGTTTCAGAATTTACGTCGGACTCACTTGCAACATTTTGCGACGGTTTTTGGCTTTTCGATGATGTTGCCATTTGAGCAGTGAGAACGTGATGCGCTAAAGTTTTGTTGAAGCTATAAAAGACAAAAGTGGAACATACGTAGCTACATGTTGCTTTCATGTAAACGATATGGAATGCAAACTATTAAAGGCGCTAGTAGTTTAACAGAACTGCTGTACGTTTATAAACAAGAATAGGTCTGCTGCTAGCTGCCCACTACTCTATGTTGTACTATGGCAATCTTATATCATCTTATATCAGCTCGGCTCATCTGTAGAGACTTCTAAAACCTGGCTATCGTAGCACAAAAGACGTCAAACGATGGTCGCTTCGTAGTAAAATCGCTGTCCGTCTCACTATTCCACTAGGTATTCAGGTCATAAGCCGAGAAGTCAGAGAGACGAGAATTCGGGATACAGACACATCTGTATGGATATACGTACGCTGAACTTAATGCTGCGCCATTTTGGAGGAGAGTCCAGGACATGAACAGCTGGCGTGCTTTGTGGGCGTGCAAAGGCGCTTGCTAGAATAATGTGTTGAAAAAGCGTTCGACTGCCCAATCAAAAATTATATGAATTATCCACGCTGTAACTTCGCAACTGAAATTTCTGTCGGACAAATTATTATTCCTTTTTATTAAATATAGGACTACAATTAATACAGAACAATAGGCCTAATTTCCAACTACATACGACTACAATACCGAAGTAGTTTTGTAATTGCTGTATGGAAAAATAGGAATACACTACCACAATCCAGATGTTTCGTAGTCCACTTCGAATCGACGCAGAAGTAAATAATATCAAAGGTGCGAGCTTTCTACGGTTAATAAGGAACTAAACGCCCAAGTTATTCCAGTATTTACAGTATAGGCTATTTCTCAAACTCCGATCGTTAATTAATTCAAACCCTGAATTGTCGTTTACAAATTTGTCACTGCTCTACTCGACCAGGTTGGATAATATATGTTCACAGGGTGTGAGCTGGTCTTTCGATTGAACCAGTTGGACAACAACAAATATTTTTCTCAGTGTGTGCTCACAGAGGCGTGTCGAACCCTCCTTCTCAGATCCCTCGAATTATCTACAGTACAGCAAGATTCACGCCCAACGTAACAGATCTTTGTTTCGTGTGTTGTAAAATATCAGTAGGCCTATAGCCCTATTGCCTACGAGCCTAAGATGTAAAGCCTATGTAATGTATATCGCATATTTGGTACAAATTATTGCGTTACGCCCAACAATATTTATCCAGATCTGTGTTCTGTACGTTTGAAGATCGGAGAATAATGAAGGTAAAGCTGATCGAAATTGAATTCCTATGGTTTGCTTTCATGTATATACTTTGAAGGGAGTGATCCAGAATTGCGATATCGTCAGATATGGTATTGTGCGCTATTAAAGATGTGTTATAGGCTATAATTTCCTGTATCCCTGATCTTTATCCATAATAGCCAACAGTTTATACCTCCCGTTGGCTGACCAATAACGAATGGAAGGCCCAGCTGGCATCAGATGGCGTGGCATTGGACTCACGTACAAGCCTGATTTAGTTTTGTATAACTTCAGCGCGTCTGCTAGCGTGTTGGGTGACTGTTTAGTGTTGTTATCAAGCCGCCACCAGAAATTTAATACCAAAGAGAGTTTTGACCACACTAGTAGACCAATACCTGTTCTTTTTCGACATGCCACAGCAAATGACTTAATGTTTTTCGCTGTTGACTGATCGATGCTTGTTTAGTTTATTGTCTTTTACATATACAGCGGGGTTTCGGCCTGACAAATCGTTTTAGAGCGGGTAACGGCAGAAGGAAAATGAAGAATTTCCACTCTTTTCTCCCCGTTTCAAGTTTTCTAGCCTCGCTATACAATAATTATCTCCTGACGTCTCGGGTTAGCTCTGATGGTCTCCTGCATGCATTTCTCTTTGGCCTGTTCATCTGTTTTACCTGTTTCAATAAGCTTCCCCATCGTAGCCTAACTTCTGGTTTCTCTGGCCTATAGGAATTCGACCAGGTTTTCCAAAGTATTCTGATTCTGATTTCATTTGAAGCGATTATCGATTGATGCCTTGGGCATTATGATAATCACGCTATAGAAATCAGATTTGACTAGATTTTCTCTTTGTGGAACCAATTAACACAGAACTAATTATAAATGGATTCAACCAATAATGAAGTATATATCGGTTTAATTGAATAAAAGTAAAAGTACACTACCAGAACCGAATTACTCATCGTCCACCTCTAATAAACTCCCTTAGAAGTTAATAATCTTATCGAAGAAGTGAGCAATGCGGAACAAACGTCTGCCGTAGTGCAATATTTTCTTAAACTTTGGTAGCAATTCGTGCATACGCAGAACCATGCTCTACAAAGCGTCGTTGTTTGGCTCAACCAGGGTGGTCAAAAAGTTATTTTTGTCAGTGGGTGTCGACAGAGGCTGTTAGTTAACTTCTTTTCAAGCTATACTGAATCATCCACGATAGCCTATAGCAAAATGGAAGCCTATTTCCAACATTTTGAACATTACAGGTCCGTGTTTCATGCTTCATGAAATATGTATAGCCCTAAAAACATAGTCCCCTCCACAGGCCGAAAGAGACTCAGGCCAATCAAAGAAATTGAGGCCCAAATATTATATTCCAACTCCCAAGCCTCCAACGCGAGAAAACTGAAAACTGAGGCCCCTTACCATGTTAGGCCCGGGCCAAATAGCTCTGCTGGCCTCCCTCCTCTGATAGACCCTGTAAACACATACGCCTAAGACATAAAGGCCGTCACAATATAAATGATATATATAGTTGATACAATATTTAGGTAAGACTGATCGACAATGAATTCTCATAGGTTGCTATCCTGTATATACATACTTTGACCGGAGTATCCAGGATTGTAGCGTTGACCGATGCATGTGCGCTATTAAAGCGGTGCTGTATAAATTCTTATGTATTTAAAAGTTCACTACCGAGTTCGCAAAATTAAAAAGTGGCTGCATATAATCTTGTAAGCCTATTTTCTAGTAATTTTATTTTCTTCCTCATTAAACACTTCCTTGCAAACACCTCACGGTTAAAATTCGCTCAGCAGTCACACAATTCATTGGTTCCAAATGCCAGCATTAAGTTTGATCGACAGTGTGTGCAGTCATAAAGTGCATAATTATTTGTCACGTTAATCGTGACAGATAATTAATTAGTCTAAGATGCCATGGAATGTTACTCTACACCAGCACGAGACGTTGGTGGCTACATCATCTCTGGCATGTTTCCATAGGAGGTTGGAGATCGCCTTCGGTAAAGGTAACAGCTTAATGCCCTGGCTGAAATTATAAGCTCTCCTTATCTCATGCATTCACAAGGTGGCATGGCTGAACTGCTAACAAAATTCGCGATATCAGACCGAATTTAGATCTATGTATTGTCCCAATATATAGATAGCCTTGTAGTATTTCCTGCAATGAAGAAATACATTTAAATCAACCGTCCTATCTCTGCCCCTTCTTCACTCCTCGTACCAATTAACTTGCACTCGATCAAAGAACATTTGACTTCTGTTCTGCTTCGCATCAGGAAAGTGTCAGGCTATTGGAGATTCTCTGTGGCCGGTCCAAAGTTATTATTTTGGCATTTATTGGCATTTATTAGGCGCCACTATCTAATAACTTAGCATCAATCGATGGCGCCGAGCAATTGTGAGTTAAAGACTTGCTCAAGGTCCATACACAGTAACCGTCTCGGAGGAGGCTCGAACCCGTACCATTCCGCGTTAAAAGCCGAGCGTCCTACCAAAGTTTTGGAATTCACAGTCCATTTGGAGTTCATTGATGTCATCTACTTATCATATGCCAATATAAACCTCTGCTGCTAAACATGAAATAGAGCTTGGTCCTAGTATAAGCTTTAGCTTTGGGATTTGCCAACATTTTTTATTATTAGTATATTTACCAGTCGATTTCTAGGCCGATGGCCGACCAGTGCATAGGGATGCTAATGAGACTTTTGGGGCCAACATCGAGCCGAGACCCAAGACGCCCGGAGACCGAGGAGAGACGGACACGTTCACCTAGCAGTCCGAGGCGAGACCGAAATAGAGATTTTGGGTTTCCGAGACAAGACCGAAAAGTTTGACTCCGAGACGAAACAGTCTGGGACGACCGTGAAAGTGTCTTGTCTTCGCACGATACAAGCTACTAAAGCATATAAGCGAATAAAATAATTATGGGTCAATATGCATCAGCATAAAATTCGATTCTCTTATTTGTCTATTCTATGATTAAATGTGAAGCCAAACATCAGATAGTCAGATTATTCTTGTGCAATAGACTTTTCCGTAGTTACATATTATACATTATTTCCGTAGTTATATATTATATTTCATTTCCAAAGTTACATATTATACTTTATGTTATGAGTTGAAGGCGTTCGTACTTGACAACGAATTTTATTCGACTTTAAACAGTTCTTCAAAAGCTTTCATAACAGAGTCTTTATTTGAGTCTTCGTTAAAACATGCATTTACAGACTAACTCTGACTATTGGCCACTCTGGCTGACTCTAAACTCTCTCAAGCTTCACACTTTTATATTTAGTCATCTTAAGGATAGCGTTTCAAACCCTTCTTTTGACACTCCCTGTGACACAACTTCTAACACGCCTTCCAAGAGACAGGTATATTGACACGTGCCACCATTAGACACAAGTAGCATTCACTTAGTCCGTGCCCCTGTAACAATATGTATATATATTTATTTATTTATATTTATATATTTATGCCTAACAGAGAGGACATTATTGCCTAAACTCAATGCAGTGACACGTATCGCGGATTGTATCAACGATAAAAGAAAATCTAAAGTAGATCATATTACGGTTGTTACCCTCTACCTCCCAGACGGCCAGTCATTTTGAAACACAGACAGAAAGATAAACGCAATGCAATTGGTAAAACCTCCCGAGAGAACGCTAGAGTGGCGCTGCACTCATATCCTGTTACAATGGCATAAAAGAAGAAGAAGAAAACTAAACAAAGAAATATTACGAGACCAGAAGAACAACTCTTACGCAATATAGTGGGGGACCATTAAGAGTCACCAAATCAGAAGTTGGCAGCGAAAGGCGCTGCAAAATGTCTGTCTATATCTATTTATCCTATTTATCTATTGTTCTATCTGTTATCTATTATCTATCTGTTTATCTATTTATCTTTCAAGTGGCGAACTCGAATGAGCGCAACAGTATATCCACGCTATGGCGCATTGCCTTCCAATCCTGGCTTTTCTTCACGCAATGTCCAACCAAAACCCGTGTCGTGAAAAGGTGACATTATCTCGAATTACCGTCATTTATTGTAGGCCTACATCTGCTTAAGCATCCGATCATTTTGTAAATACAAAAGTAGCTGAAAATCTATAATATACTGCTGTCATTTTTACAGGCTTTGTTTACTTAATTTCTTTGGCATAATACGTTATGCATTTGTTTCCAATGTACTATTTTGATAGAATTTCATTGGTCCTTTCCACAGGTCTGTACATTTTATTTTAGTAGCGTATACACTATTCACTGTCTTTTGTGGGCGTTTGTCCTGCACTAGTTAGATTGATTTATTGGAATAATATACAATATAGTCACGCAGAAGCATAAAAAGTAGGTCTACATGTGACTAACACATTTCAAAAGACGTGGATGAACACTGACACCTTTTGTGAGTAACTTAAAAGCCGCTATGCAAGTTTAGTGATACACACATGCATGCATGCATGCATGCATGCATGGATACATACATACATACATACATCCGTACGTACATACATACATCCATACATACATACATCCATACATACATACATACATACATACATCCGTACGTACATACATACATACATACATACATACATACATCCGTACGTACATACATACATACATACATCCATATATACATACATACATAAGCCATAAGAAGGTCTAAGAAAGGTACTAAGAGTAACATGCTAAAAAACAAAGAAAAATACCGAACCTCTGAAAATAATGAAACAATGAAAGCACTAAAACAATGAAAATACTAAAACAATGAAAATACTAAAACAATGATTACTAAGAATCAATGAGAGACAATAAAATATGAAGAAATGCAATTTTTTCCATAGCAAGTCTACATATTAGAAGAAACTATGCAAGCGTAAAATAGAAAAGTACAATGACGGCTGCTAACTGTCAGTGCTCAACCGCAGATATCAGTCCAAACAGAGTTCACTGACATCTGCATCGAATGCATCTAATGGTGAAGCATCAGTTACAGATGGAGGGAATTCGTTCCAGATATTGCAACACGACTAGAAGAGGTATGTTTACGGACATCATTACGTCGTTGGAGTTTGCAAAGTTTAAAGACATGGCCACGAATTCCTTGGTACTGAGAGTAAAGGAGCACCTCAGTGCTTTCAGCCTCCAGAGCACCTCGAGCAATCTTGAAGCAAATGATAAAGTCAAGTTTTAGTAAAAGATTACTTATTTACTTCTTATTTAGATAATCTATCATAGTCAATTTAAGTTGTTGTCACTTCTTAGTGAAATAATTGGACGTACGAAATATGACTTTTTCCATATTGACAGACTGTCTCCTCTGTTCACTAGAGTTCGCCATCAAAATGCCTTACAAGCGTTAACATGAAGATCTGCCTACGGAAGGTCCCATTGTCTTTCACAGCTTAGCAATTTGAACTACTGAATCTCCACATTCCTTCCATGCCAAACTAAGGGAGAGGTTTTTAGGGTCTTGTTTATTTTTGACTATTTAGTTTTAACAGAATACATTCAGAAGACTCCCGTGTGGTGGGGCTATGGTGGGGCATAGGCTAGGGCTCGGCTCCAGGCTTTGATGCGGAGACTTGTGCGTCTCCACTATCTTCCAGGGGACTCTCCAACGTTCAATGAACTCTGTGGCATAACCGATGCTCGTCTCTTTAAAGCAATCTAGAACAACCCACATCATGTCTTACATCATCTACTTCCACCAGTTAAAACCCTCAGTTATTCCCTACGGCCCCACACCCATGATCGTATTATTCCTCCTGCTGACAATTTAACGCGTAAATGTTTTATTATTAGGAAGGATGTTGTATGCATATTAAATTTTCTTGTGTTCTTAAATACTTGTAAACCGATGTGCGCTTAGCTATTGGTTAATAAAGAATATACTTACTTACTTACTTACGTTACATGCTTGTCAGTGCAACTCTTGTTACTGCGTCATAAGTAACATCAAAAGAAGTAGCTGGCTTGTGTTCAGTCAACTATACACCACTGCACGTGTCGCATATATATATATATATATATATATATATATATATATATATATATATATATATATATATATATATATATATATATAAGTAAGTATATTCTTTATATATATATATATATATATATATATAAGTAAGTATATTCTTTATATATATATATATATATATATATATATATATATATATATATATATATATATATATATATATATATATATATATATATATATATATATATATATATATATATATATATATATATATATATATATATATATATGCGACACGTGCAGTGGTGTATAGTTGACTGAACACAAGCCAGCTACTTCTTTTGATGTTACTTATGATATATATATATATATATATATATATTGTTATCAGTTGAAGGGATGCGTTCTTGAAAACAGGTTTTATTCGACTCTAAACAGTTTTTCAATACGATTCTCATAACAAAGACTTCATTGACCCTTTGCTATAACCTACATTAACGGACTAACTCTGACTATACCGGCAACTCTGACTGACTCCCTAAAATCTCTCAAGCTTCACACTTTCATATGCAATCGTCATAGAGAGTGGCAACTTTTCAAAGCCCTCTTCTGACACTCCCTCTAACACACCTTCCAACAGACAGGTACATCGGCACGTGCTACCATCAGACACAAGTCACACTCTTAGCACGTGCCCTAGTAACAACGTATATAATTACGCAAGTGCAAGATGTTTCATAAATAATGGTCCATAGTGGGCCTGTATTAAAATGTGATATAAGCTATCAACAAGGTATCAAATTGTAACGAACTATAGTATATGCCTATTTGCATAATATATATGAATTCAGGTAATTATCCTGAATCCAAAAGAAAACCTTATTATTTGCTATGAATTGATGGCAATCTGCTGGAGCTATGGCTCTACGATCCTACCTAATTAAAGTCTGATAGGTCTAGACACGCCATAAGGACAATGAGCTTGCCGTACTGCATGTAAGCATCATTTGGCTATTTATATAGCATCTACTAGAACCTCACAACACAGCCATCTTAAAGATCTGAAAAGGTTCGACTTAACATGAGTTGAAAATATTTCTTGAGCTGACTGTGTCAAAAAGTTACGTATTTTCAGTGGAAGAACGTTCCACAAGAACAGTCCGGTGCATGGGAAAGCCCCATGTCTCTCGTCGTCATATGCGGAAGCACTGGACAAACAGCTCCCCATTGGCTTCAAAAGAGTGCAATGATCCGACTATCTTGAGACAGGAACAATCAGAAAAGAGAGAGAGAGAGAGAGAGAGAGAGAGAGAGAGAGAGAGAGCATGCAAAGGCAATACTGTAAAAACTTGCTAAATCTTCAACCTCACACAAAAGGGTGAAGCACAGGTCTGTGTGCAAATATCAGATGGTATGAAACTCTGAATGTTTCATGCACCACTAAGTTTTATAGCTTTATATTAGAATGTGTTTGCTCTAACGTCGTAGGAGAGCAGGAAGAAGCCTCAGGCGATATTTCCGATTGTTTAGATCACGTTGCCTTTACAGTAATTGGGACTTCTTACTAGACCACGGTGAGACTTATTCAAAGCATTGTTTACATACTTGCAAATAAAATATATGAGAAAAAAATATTAAAGGAGTTTTTAGATTTTTGCTAGAAAGATAATTAGAAACGGATTTAGTTAGTACATTTGTAAAGAATGTTATGATTTTCAGAAAAATTTAAACTGGCAAAAAGTTTACCGATTTGCGCGATATAAATGATCAAGAACTGGATTTTTGGAAGATTTCAAACAATAATTTTGTCTTAGACGATTTTAAGCTATGAGAAAATTGTAAGTATATCTCACCATTTTTTAAATTGTAAAAATTGGGTTAAAGCTCAGGTACATCTTTAACCACAAGCGCTCACTAAAACCTCAGATTGACTGCTAGGCTACTGATAAGTTCAATAAAAGGTAATTGGAGATAGATATGCTCTCCCGAGGAAATGCATGAATTTTAAGCAACATTTTGAAAATCATGTTATCTAGGACAGAACTTCGAAGTGTAAACCTACACAATAAAATAATTCGTTAAAATTAAAATTGCAAAGATTAAATATTTATATTAAAGAACTTTCAAACTGTACGGTTTGGCAAAATTGAATTGACCGAAGGGATTCACGCTGGAACTGAAATCGCTAGGGTCAAAACGCAATCCATATCACGCAACCTTTTTAGAACTGAAACAATTTCGAGGCTATTCGGCTGACAAAATGCTTTTGAGAGGTACATAAAGGCGCAACACAAATAGTCAGATATACACATACCTACATTACTGTTTTACGTGAACGAGATTTTTCGATTGCTGGACCAAAATTTTGGAATTCTTTTCCCACTTCTGTTCGTCCTGCTGAATCTCTTATGTCATTTCGACTTCAGCGCAAGACTTACCTTTTCAGTTAGGTTATCCACAGTTCGCTGCCTCTCTGTCTCCAGACTGACTGTCTGGGTAATGTCCTGCTTAGTTTTGGTGCACTCGCAATTGATGCCTTGAACATTAAACAACGTTGCTAATTAATAATAATAATAATAATAATAATAATAATAATAATAATAATAATAGATAGATAGATAGATAGATAGAGACATACGTAGATGCATACAGACAGTAGGTTCATACATACAGACATGCATGCAGGCTTATGTGCACTAATAGGTCTAGCAGTCTTTTAGAGCACTTGCATGTTTGGCACTTCTCATAAATTTATCTTTTGTCTGTCACAGTTTTAAGTCGCAGCTTTACCACTTCGACGACTTGCTCACTTTTGATTGCAACATGGCAGCAGCATCGTTCAATCTAAAAACGTGTAGGTGTAAAGGAGAGCCCGACTTAAATTCGAGAACACTCATAACTAAACTTCAAATTCTATGCAAAGGCGATCATGTTGCTTGGCCCCGTCTAGGCGGAATTTACTGGCATCACTGCATCGTCTCAGATGTCAATCCGAAGAAGAAGAAATTGGAGGTGATTCACTTCAAGTTTCACCCGCTGCTACTAGAGAAAGTCAGAATTCGCAAGAGCTGGAAGAACTTTGACTGTAAAAAGAAGAACTTGTATCGGATCGACTATGATCCTGGGATTTGCTACCCACCGGAAGTGGTTCTTATGCGAGCAATGAGTCAGCTGGGAAACACCGGTTATAATCTGTTAACCGAAAACTGCGAACACTTTGCTCGATGGTGCAAGACGGGAGACAACACATCCACCCAAGTGGAGTCATTCAAACAACTGCTGAAACTTCAACACAGTCATCCCAATCCGCATCACGATAGTAGAAATCTTTCGTCTACCGTTAATTATGTTTCAGTACCTGCAACCTATCCATCGCATCATTCTGCGGCTTCAGTCGGTAACCAATCTTTCCATTTATCGTACATCCAAACATACCGTACAAAATTTGACACTTCCTCGAACACAGCGAAAGGTTATTTCCATCACTGAACTGGCTGTTTCAGACTATTCGACTCATTTTCAAACTAATGGAATCAGGACCTTGCAACTGGGTTGGAAACAACATTTAAATCATCGGCATATCTTCTCTCAATCGCATACATTCACCAAATAACTTGAGCGGATTCATAAGTTTACTATTTATAAGTTTACTATTCATAAGTTTACTATTAATCCACTTTACTAAAAGTAATCGCAACGTGAACGCTATCAGCTAAGTTTTGAAGTTTGACTGATTAACAACAACAAAGCTAACCATGCTAACAATGGAAGTGATCAAACTTCGACCGCCTTCCTGTGGGCTTTCAAAAATCCAACAATGTTTACAACAGGAATAACTCTGATTGTTACACTGTAAAATGCATTAGCAGCCAAGCTGTCTATTGATATTATAAATGACTCACCGAATGTCATATTGATAGTTACATAAAGTGTCTGATTTAAGTACACTGCAGTTAACATCAGTCTACAACAAGGACAGTTGAAACATGGATGAAAACGGTGGCACTTAAAGATTAGCTTAATTGTGATGAATGAAACAGTTTATCCATCATTAGTTCCAACTTGAACCCTGCTTGCAACAACTAGCATGGTGCAGTAATGTTATTCGGCAGTGTATTGTGCAGGCGCCATGAATCGTTGGAAAGGAAATATTACAGAGATATTATACCATAGAACCGTAGTTTCATGCATAGTGGTGACTGGTTTTTATATGATAAAAAGCGTTTAAAACTTGGTCATATTGGCCTGTGTGTCGATGTGTCCATGTATGACCTATTACGGTATAGATCATACATAGAAAAGGGCGACACCAGTCTCCGGGCTAAAATGTCTCGTCTCTTCCACTTAAACAGTTTCTCTTTGGCGCCGGGCAGATATCCTGTTCTTTGGCAGATGGATTTGAGACAGTAACATATCGCAGGCCTAAAAGTAGTCTACTGTAGATATCCGGAAACAAAAGTCTGTGTACTTCTATTGTCTGTTTGTGACAGGCAACAGGAAAGACGCGAAATAAGTATTGACGTTTTAGACGTTCAGGCACCTTTGCTTGTAAGCAATCTAAACAGAGTTGCAGCGCCGGCGTGCAAGCAAGCAAGCACATGAGATAGATTGTAAGCCTTTATCATACGTTTCTAATAGTATGCGGCTTGTTTGCTTGTATGAGTCTATGGACACCTGAGTATTCAGGCTGCTTTAAACTTTGAACGCTATTTAAGTTTATTGAAATTTTCGTGTTTTACTTTTACTTTATGTCTGGTGGACATATGGCGTGTTAACAAATGCGTAACTTACTTACTTACCTACTTATCTCCTGATTTATTTATTTACTTACTTACGTAATTACTTGTTTACATACATACACACATACATATGTACATACGTACATGCATACAGTGTACATACGCACGTACTTATTTAATTGCTTAAAAGATATTAAATGTGAATGAAACAAAATTTCTAAGTAAAACGCAGAATTTCGCTTTGAATAATTAAAGTACCTACATGTAACTATTCAGCAAAACCTTATCAGATGAAATCCTCAAGTTCCGTGTTGTTGGTACTTTTCCTTAAATTTTCAAATGATTATTTGGTAAATTTGGAAATAAGTATTTTCAAAATTCATATTTGCTGTTACTGACTTTGCGCATTTGTGCATGATGGCATTCATGACGTAAGCTATGATGGTCCGGCTGCATATGTCATGCAGGCAATGATTTTACATTTGGAGTAGAAGTGAAGCTTCCATGGTGGAACACCTGCATATGTACAGTGAAAATATTGTTGTCAGTTTCGTATGTAATCTTCTCAATCGCCATAACTGATTGAATTTTTGATTGATGTTGTCAGATTGTAGTGTACCGTCAAAGGCAGGTCTGCTGTCCTGGTGAATATTCTGTTTTCTTTCCTGTCTTTTGTTTTTTGCAACCATTGTTTGGTGAAATAAAGATTGATAATGTGTACTTGTGTACATAGTCTATAGATAGGCATGCATTTCCTACTCTTAGGCCTTTGAGCCAGCTGTGGACTTGGTGACTAAGGTAGTCTTCCCCCACTTTTATGTTGCTTAGCATAAAACATGAAGGTCTATGACATATATGGCCCTGCATATAATTATTTTGTACCGTGTTACATATATAGTCATCAGTCATATATAAGCTGTGAGCATATAATTTGTAATTAATATCGGAGGAGATTCTGATCAACTACGGAGGCATGATCCAGAGGCTGAAGGAGGAGACAAGGGAAACTTGTGGTGATTGGTATTTTGGCAAAGCAGGACATCAACGAAGCTTTAACAACAAAATAGTTGAGATCAACATAAGACTGAAGAATACGTGCCTGATAGAATAAGTAAGGTACTGGGAAGCAAACTTTAACCATTGGAAAGGCGGTTACATATGGAGAGAGTTTGCGTCTAAATTCTCAGGGGAAGCATGGTTGCGAGATAGGTTTCGTGATGATGAAGACATTAAGCTAGGGGAGAAGACATCATAGTAAACAGAAAATAAATCCTTGAGAAAAAATTAGCTTGAAGTAGGGAAAACAGAAGTTGTAAGGTAATTGGAGGCAGTCAAATTCTAAGCGTGTGTTTGCTTATTTGAGAAGTATAGTAATAGTTCAAAAAGAGCAAAGTCTGTAACAAGCACAGGTCGACGCCAGTCTACTTTTGTAACTGTAATCGCTCATATATATATATATATGTCTGTGTCTGTAGGTGTGTGTGTAGGTGTGTGTAGGTGTGTGTAGGTGTGTGTGTAGGTGTGTGTGTAGGTGTGTGTGTGTCTATGTGGTAAAGAGAGACCAATCAGAGGGGCTTCCGACCTGACAACTTAAAACCATTATTTAAATATAATTACATAATGCTGTAGAGTAACTCACAGGTAGAATGGATTATTTGAGGTCATGCAATTTGAAACGTCGGCCTATCTGGAGAGTACAAAAACATAGCCTAACATAATCCCGAGTGTAAACACCAAGGAATTTACACGAATATGAATTGTAGACCCCCAGAGAAACTACAAACATATTTTAGTATGGCATAATGTTGGGTGTGACCACCAAGGAATATGGATGTGTGTGAGACGTAGGCCTGTAGAGTAAGTGCAAATAACATAGTCAAATATGATGACAGGCGCAGACATGTCAAAGCAAGCAACTGTAGACCCTACTAGATATATTTTGCAATTTACTTTGTGCTGTCGACATAACCATAAACATCAAGGAACGATTACGAAGTCATATGCGTTACGGTGATTCACTTCAGTATTATGATACACGCCCATATTGCATTCATTGCATTCAGCCGAGAATCCAGTTTAAAGTATATCTTATAGTTCAAATTGTATCATTTTAAAACAGCCGACCTATCTCTGCTAATAATGGTGCCACAGAAATCATTTGATTATTAACGGATCTGAATAGCTGATCTGACTATTGATCTGTGATCTATGGTATCAATTAATAGCAATAAGCCCTTCTGTGACGTAGGCCTACTTAAAAGGCACTACTTTGACTTACTACACATAAACGGTTAGTAGTTATCCAGTTTCACCTGTAAATGTGAACTCTTCGCTGCTTACCCTCTCTTCTGGAGAGTTTTACTACAGACTAAATACGGAACATATCAAACCATCCTATCCTGCATCCGATCCTGGACCATCCAACGACCACCGTTGCCATCACAATGGCTTTCCACCTTAGCACTATGCTGTGTCCCCGGCTTGACCCCCGGATTCTGACCTGGCTCCGAAATTGACCGAACAACCTGGCTCTTCCGGACTTCGTTTGAATAAGCTGGTCTGCTTGATGCAGCTCTTGTGTGGCGCTTGGAAAGTTTGGCGATTTACATTTACAGTTGCTTTCCCTTATGGACGCCTATCGTCATTTCTGATAAGTTTGTTGGTAGTTTTGCTGTAAACCGATTGGACTATGTCGAGACAGGACCTAAAGTTGTGTCGTCTTATGCCGGAAAGTTACGGAATTCTCGATGTGAGTAGAGATCCTCCTCGTTTGCAGTCGCCAGTTCGGCTACTGACGAATGTTTCAGAATGCACCGAACTCGGTGGTATCATGTATATTTGAATGCGGCGCGATCTACCATCAGCCCAGTGTATGCCAGTCGGTGAGCGTAACCGTGGTTTCATTCGGTTTTCGCATCCCTCAACCCCAGCGGAGAAGCTCTGAATGTGTCGACAGTCAATCATGGACGAAAATCCGCTGGGTTGGTTCTGCGTGTGGTGATAGCCTGTAAATGGAAACAGGTATTGGAGCTTCATTCGCCTGGGAAAGAATTTTTCGTTGTTATCAAGCTACTACACAAGTTAGGCTGGCAAGGAGCGATTGTGAAAGTTCTTTAGACGTGATGCTATTATTCCTAACTGGAACATCACGTATAAGAATCTCTCTAAGCTACTATAAACATTCAGACAGTCACATACATACGCATACATACTTAGAGTAACACAGACACTTATACATACAGAATAGCAAATACAGATACATTAAACCTCGTGTCACCAAATCACAGGTCTGAGTGTGCAAATAGGCCTACACAGAAGTAGACCTACACGAAGCCCACAATGAAAAGAAAAGCCCGTGCATATGCATGTATCAAATTACACCTAAGACTGCCATTAAACTAGGCCTACATCTTTTTAAAATTATCTTTTTAAACTGCTGAACCAATTTATTATGTAGCTACAATGAGAAACACTTAGTTTTTCATTGTTCCGACTGTGAAATCCACTTTATTCGATCTCTGGTCAATGGATGTGGCAAGTATGGGCATTTTAGAGCCTCTGATCAGTCTGTCTTTAAGAGGCGCTAAACAAACCTCTGTTTACAATGACACAATTGCTATAATCAAGCAGAAATTTATCGTCGAATTTTTTTTTACTGTCAACGTTGGAGGTCGGTTCCAACGCTCATGCGCACTGTTGCAATTAAGAAGTCAATTTAAACATTTTGGTGGGAAAGCCGACCTTATAAAAGGCGTTGTGTTTAACTTTTGTGGAGAATTAAACCGTTGACCAAGAACTCACCAAATGTATGAGCATGTTAATCTTGTCTGTAGTGCTGCTTTTATCAACTGCGCCAACTCCGAGTCATTTCTCGTTCACTTTCATCCAGTGCTGCAGTTATCCTTGTCCATGCTTTCATTAGCAGCAGGATTGGCTACTGTAGTGTCATCTATGCGAGCTTGCCTTTTTCGCGCTTTGGGGTGCTTGAGCGCGTGCTGCAAGGCTTGTTGGTGTCATTTTTAGCACCATTTAAAACCTTATTTTTCCTGAATACAGACACTACCCAAATAATACCCCTCCAAGCTATCCAGAATGCTCTCTTTCTTATTGTCAACAAAACCTCCAAACCCTATCCCATCACTCCTAATATCAAATCACTTCACCGGCTTAAAACACCTGAACCAATTGAGTACAAGGTCTTATCGCTTACCTACAACACATTTCAATCGTCCTACCTTCGTAAGTTATTTACAATCCAACCACTCCATTCAACCCGTTCCTCTTCTGCTCTAACACTTCTACGCCCTTCCGACGCCTCAGCCTTATATTTGGAAATAGCAGCCATAGCTGCTCCACCAGTCGGAATAAATTCCGGCCAGAATTACCACATTCTTCGAACTCACCAGCACTTGACCTCTTGCAATCTCTGCGCATGTCTTTCACTCAAAACTGAAGACACTCCTCTTCCACAAACCCTATCCTGATTCCTCCTCTTCCCCTAATCCATCTTGCAGTTCCAATTCTAAACACCACCAACGTCATGCCTTATCAATGGCTTGGCCTTCTAAGTGGCATGGACATCCACGTGTCCTTACATTTTCCCGTCCATCGACGTCTCAAATTGTCTTCAACACATTAAATTGTGGTTCTAACTGAGCGTGACTCGTGTGCGTGTCTTTTGCATCATATCAAACTATCAGATCAGTTAACAAATTATGATTATAAATCGACAGCGAGATTTGTATCAGCTTAATAGAGAAATTTCAGTTTTATCGAACCTTGTTCGTATGCACTGAAGGTAGAAGAGTTCTGTTCCCGCAGATCATTCCATCGTTGCACGCTTATCCGAAGTTGCGCTGCACAACCTGCTTGCTGTGGTTCAACAGAGATTCAGTTTCGCTCGCAAGGTGGCGCCGCCTTCAGTTGTTTGTGGCAGCAGAGAGGCATACAGACCCTCCACAATCTGCTTTGCGATATAGTTCGTCTTGAACATTAGCGAACGATTTTAAATCCATTAGGACACCTTGCGAAAGACAAATCGTTTAATATTATATAAAAGAAGTTTTCTCATCATCATCATCCTTCTTCTTGATCTCTCTCTCCCTTCTCTATCCTCTTCCATATTCTTGAACCTCCTCCTTCTCCATCCTCCTCCAGCTTCTTGATTTTCTTCTTCTTCCTCCTCCTCCTCCTCCTTGAACCTCCTCATCCTTCTTGAACTTCCTCCTCGATCCTCCTATTCTCCTTAATGCTAATTCTTCTCGATCCTCCTTTTCTTCTTCTTCTGCTGCTGCCACACTCCAATGCCTGTTGTTTACTTCGGATTATAATATTATTCGAATATATCAGACTCAAGCGCTCGAACCCAAACAAGACTTCAAGCAGGTGCACGAAGAGCCAGATCTTTCGTTTGTGATTCTTTTTGCTTAAAATTTAACTCATTATTACTTATTTACAAATATAATAGGACATCACGAGTTACTATTTAGTAAAAGGAGAATCGATGCTGGACAGGCAGTACAGCCCCGTAGCCATGATTTTGCCAGCGATGGGGTGAAGTTCCTCCATGGACTCTGAGCCAGCCTGGATCTGACGACTGCTCAAGCAGATGGTCTGAATTGCTGCACGGATGTCGCCATCCTTTATCTTGGCGGAAACCGCCCATGGAATGCTACCGGTGTCTGACCATTTTTGGGCGTTTAAAAAAGTTCCCTGACCCATTTTTTGGTTTGGAAACAGGCACTCTTGCTGCCAATTCAGGTTGAAAGGTCTCCAATCTTTTCTTTGTTATATGGTTTATGTTTTGCCTGTTGCCTCTTTCGGGTCGGGCCCCTCTAAGCACGGATGAACTATGCAAATAATGCAATAAAACTGGGTTCAAGTTGAACGAGAGTTGGAAAGAAATAGGCCTACGCTTACCAAATGAACGCAGAAGACAAAAACCAGAAATTACACAAATGTGCAGAGTTAAAACCGAATTTGGCACAGATAGAAAATGCGCCGCCATCTTGACGAAGGACCACACTGTATTATTATTGTTATTATTATTATTTTTTTAAATTATTATTTTATGATTATTATTATTAATATTATTATTATAATATTATTATATTATGTATTATTATTATTGTTATTATTATTATTATTATTATTATTATTATTATTATAAGAATATAATTATAAGCTCAACTATATAATTATTTTGGGTATAAGTCAAAGTCAAATTCACTCATGTGCGAGCTCTTTCAAGAATCTTGCTTTAGTCCCGGAAATAAATCAGCAGAATTTGTGACGATATCGAACCCTGGGACACAAACTTTGTTGATGGGGCACTTAACCCCCGATGCTGGGGCACTTGCCTCTGTGGTCCTGAGCTTGATGCAGTATGTAGCAGGCCTTCAATTTCATATATTATTTAAATTTAGTATCAACAAAGTCATGAAGTAGCTGAATCATAACCTATGTGAATCATCGCCGTAAAATATCGCAAGACATTGTGTTGTGCCTCCGTACTATTTAGGTCATGCAGCCCTCTGTGCTACGTGCATTCATCTCGTGCGCTCGGTTTGTGCCTTGCAACACAGGTAGGCCTACGTGTGTTTGCCTCAAAATATCGTCTGTTGGTGATCGATCTAAACTTCTGTTTATAGGTCCATGTGGATGTGTGTGAACTCGATTAAGGTTGGTATTTTGGATGTTCAGATGACTGGATCTTAAAAGTATTCCATAAAGCTGAGTATATTATTCGTGTAAGGAAGATAAAGTTGGGCACTGGGGAATCCTGTGGCGGTGGAGGGAGACTAACTGAGCTTGAATGACTGCGAATACGAATGATTAGTCAGTCGATTGTGAAGGTATACTAGGGTATAGAGTGTTGCATGCCTGTACCAACAGTAGTCCACGTGGTTGGGCGCTGCGTGCGTGAGGGAGCTCGTCAGTGGTGACTTCTTGTAGTTGTTGCTTGCTTACTGATGATCTTCTTGCTTCTAATGACTATGACACCTCTTAGGTTACCATGGCAGCGCGTGCGTAAGGTACTTTAAAAGGGACTATATTCAGTGTCTACATTCATACATACATATATACATACATATATCCATACTCATACACAAACATTCATAAATACATGCATGCACATACATACATTCACACAAACATACAGGCACAGAGGCATACATGCACGCATACATACATAGATACATACAGTGGTGGTCTTGTGTGGTCGAACACACAACAGCAATTGAGCAACTTACCGTATGGCCCACTTTGCGAGACACCCTAAGTAGAGGAATCCGTTTGATAATTATAGCCTGCCGTCGCTTTTAATCTTTGCCCAAAACTTTCCAGACTCGTTGAGGGCCTAATTAATGCGAGTTAATTGGGACAGCGAGGCAAATACATGACAGAACCAGTAGCCTTTTAAACAAATAACGAAATAGCCTGCAGTGAATTCTTCAGGACAGCAGATTTGCCTGTACCATGGCAAACTGTACATGTAATTCTGTAATTGTTACTAGAAATTTAGGAGGCAAAGTAGTATACATGTAGTCAGCTGAAGTCAGCAGCTTACTGTTGCTATTGCTTTGGCAGGTTCATGAAGAGGTGTATATGTGTGCATAGATATATACACACATATGTGTATAGGTAGGTGTATATATACAAAAATATGTATCTGTATATCAATAAATAATCCATGAAGGGCATGCGTAGAAAGCCAATTTCGTTTGACTAGAAAATCGCTTAATATCGAGGAAGAATTTGGACAGGTAAGGGATGATTACACCTGGAGCGAATGTCCGATAGGATTATGCTGACTGTATTGATTCAGGTAACATCGTGACCAGCGCTAGAACAACCTTTGCATGCCGTGGGCAGACCATAAAACATTATGCACAGCTATATTTAGCCTCTACGCTAGGCTGCTTATGGCATTGGTTCCGAGGCTAAAAATATTTGCATATAAATATCTATGTAAAAATATAATACATGTAGCCTTTGCCTTAATTCAGTTGCTGCTGGGAGATCAGTTAAGGAAGAATTACAGTGCAAACAGCGGACTGGACCAAATAAACCAGGTGACAACGTACCACACATATATAACTTCATATATAGGTCGTGAGCTTAATGTTTGTGTATTTCATGCCATTCTGTTGCACACGTTTTATGAGGACCCGGGTCAGGTTCGCAAAAATTTTTAGGCCCGCATCATGTTGGTTATGTACCAACTTATAGGCCTATCTATGTAAATCGGCAACTTAAAACTATATATATATTTATATATATGTATAGGCTGCGCATCATGTGCGCATCATGTATGTTTTATTATGATATATATACATACATGGGATCTGTATATATGATTCTGACTATAGGCCTATACATGCAGTCAGGTCTCCAAACACTACGCTTCGGTACTCGTGGGTAGTTGCAGTTGCCTCGCCCCCGCGCATTAATTTCTGGCTTTCTTAAGCATCGGATCTTCAGTGAATATATATATATATATACACATATATATCGCTGTTTCACATATATTGTCATCTATATGTACAGTCTATATATGTGATTCTAGCTATATATATATATATATATATATATATATATATATATATATATATATATATATATATATATATATATATATATATTCATAGTCAGGTTGCCAGTCACTAAGTTCCGGCACCCGTGGGCATTTGTTGATACCTCGCCTCCGCAGATTAATTGGAGAGCATCGGGCTTTCCTATACGCATCGGATCTTCAGTGACACACACACACACACACACACACACACACACACACACACACACACACACACACACATATATATATAACTACTTCATATGACTCAGCTCAACATATATTTACATATACTTTATCTTTATTTGAGTCGCACCAGTCCTGTTTCTATCAATAAGATAGTCATGTGGGTCGCTTCTTTGAGAGTCTTTTTAAGGTACTGTTATAACTTGATGTAGGTCTACGCTTACAATGCAAGATGGGGAGGTTAAAATGTGCTCTGTTGTTGAATGGCTGCCCAGCGTTGTTTGCGTGGTCGTGAAGAAGCTTTTGAGGATTTTCTATAGGGGCATGTAAACAAGTGTGTCACCTTTTACCTTCAAACGGGTGTTAAATTATTTGGTTTCATCCTTAAACATTTTGACTGCTAGTTTTATTAACAACACTAATCTAATATAATCTGAAACTGTAATATACTCTTGAAATGTAATGTGGCAATTTGGATAGCAATGTATATAACCTTCCCGTAGGAATCGTAGGATTTGCCGACAAGTGCTCTATTGCGTTTAATATTCTACTATGGATGCATATGATGAGAAGTTGTTACTTAACATGTAGGGCCTATCGCTCCTGGAAATCTTCATAAAAATTACACGAGGTAAGTCTGACGTAAATTCTAAACTAATAGGTAATCCACTGGGAAAATCCAGTCGAAGATCAGACACACCAGGCAGAGGGCGGACTGCAAAGGCGAGATGTACGATTGGAGAAATATTACGCACACAACGTCCCTTTGTTATCTGTGACCAACTATGAATGTTTTAACAGACTACATAAACCTTTATATTCTGCTTGTTTGTTCCACGTGCGCAGATAGGCACTCGTTTCCTTAATTCATTTGTGTCACTGGGGGGGGGGGGTGGATGTACAACGAATGCAGGCTTCGAGAGAAAGGACACTATGGGCAGAGATTGAGCGAAACAGCCATTTTACGCCAAGAGTAAAATGGGCAGCGATGCAGGTGGCTCTGAGCGTAGGCCTACTGTAGAACTGAGCCGGAGTCGAACCCGCTCCTCCTAGTTATATTCAGACGGCGACCACCGCACATGCAATCCCAATACCGAGTGAGGTGATGCTAGTGTAATGATGAAAAGTTACTGTAATATGGTACGATTATGTTACAACAAATAACTCAACTTTACCCAAGATGCGAATTGCGGTTTTACTTTATTCCAAGGTGAAGTTAAGGCTGACCGATCGACCGACCGACCGACTCATTGATTTACTGACTCATGAGATCCAAATGACTTACCCATATTGTTTTTCAATGCCTCAACGAATGACCTTTACACGAAGATACCCTAAATGTACCCGCAGAGCTCTTAAAAGATGAAGTTGATAGGTTGATGAGATGTGAAATATAATAGCATGCACGTATAACCCGTGTCAGATAAAGATTCAGATAAAATGCTACATTTCTCTTACACCTAAATTTGACCAGCAGCGCATAATTTCACCAATATATACCTATTTTAGAGGATTTTTGAACCATAAACAAGTAAGGATAAAGGTTGATTCTATATACCCACATAGGCCTATAGCTTGCAACTCAAACAGGTAAAGACATATTGCAGCTACATCCATAGATTAAACCCCACTTTTAAACAAGACATTATGTGCCCAATGTGTAGATCCAACCTGAAGAACTAATCTAATCTAATAACTTCCATGCATAGGGCTGTTATTATAATGCACTAGGCACGAATCAAAGGTCGCTTCGAGTTAAACAACAGTCAAAAGCCGTAATATGCTGGACGAAATCAGTAATATGCTGGACGAAATCAGATAGTTTATGGAAACCAGAAGGCCCAGGGTACGATGAGTAAGCAGGTTGAAACTCACGAATGGTTAAGTACCTAGTAAGTGGCAACTTGTATCCGCTGGCGTTAAATTTTTAAGTAAGGTAACAGGTGGCTAAGCTATTCGTATTCTTTAGTTTGCTTATAACTGTATGCGCTAAATGTTGTGTGTTTTGCGTTTCTGCTGTAGATGATTATCAAATGCTCCGTGATCGTATGTGAACAAGCAATTGAGCTACACTTAACAGGTTGTTTCGGAAAGAAGCCATCACCTCTGCAGTAGACAATCGTCAGTGTATCTTCTGAATGACATGCGACGGAAAGGAACAGATGAATAGTCGTACATACTCGGCATAATTACTTCTTAGACTGAATTTAGCGAGTTAACATGAGCATTGATCAGCTCTAATAAATGAAAGCGAACCTTTTACCGTGAAAGTAATTTCGGTTGATTTCAAGAGCAGCAAAGAATCTTCGAGAAACACGTTGCTTAAAATTTTACCCAAGACAGGTTTTGTCGTAGCCACCAGGGCATTGGGCAGACGCCACCTTCTGACCTATGAACCATAAGCGCCAGCCCCCTTCGCGGCCTCCTCCACCTGCCAACATGCCGCCTTCGAAAACCTCGGCCCCACAGCTCAGGGCGTCTGAAGTAGGTCTGAACAGTTCACCAAGCGGAGCTATTGCATTGGCGCCGATAACAGATGACACGCTAAGAACGAACATAGATATCAAAGTTACTTCGGATGATAGCGAGGAAGCGATGGGCCATTCTATGCCGGTGTCAGGTGTGGAACTCAATGAAGAGTATTACAGCGATCAAAGCAGTAGTGATGTCTCATCTACTGACCTCGAGGATAAAGGAAACACCACGGATCTCTTTGGTGCAGGTCTTTGTTCCAACTGTAACGACATCCTCTACCATCAATCCATATTCCAGGACGGAGGGTACGACACGAGTCTAGTCGCCTGCGAGCGATGCGGTCTGCTGAGCACAACGATATACGAAGATGACGCTGGAACGTCAAAATCCAAAGTCCACACGCTTGAGATGCTGCAGCAAAGTGACCACGTGGCCTGGCGTCGCTCCTCTGGAGCCTACTGGCACCACGGCATAGTCGAAGATGTCGATCGAATTGGTGGAAATCTCCTGATCATCAACTACAACGGCGAGGCAGTCAAGCGTGACGGCCATTATGCTAGCGTCCGTCGCGAATGGGTTAGCACAAACCTCCGGAAGAAGAACTTGTATCGTATTGACTACCGCCCTGGTCAGTGCTTTCCACCAGATGTAGTTCTCGAGAGGGCCGTTGGTCGCTTGGGTGAAGCCAAATACAATCCATTCACTGAGAACTGCGAACATTTCGCACGATGGTGCAAGACCGGTGAGCACCGATCTGTTCAAGTGGAAACTCTGCCGCAGCGAATCAAGGATGCGCCTGGGCTGCTGAGACAGATGGCCTTGAAGGAAAAGGCGCTTAACGCGGCCACAGAGGCGGTCGATAGGTCGGTCAAGGCGGGCAGGAGGCTGTTGCAAAGAGGCGCCAAAGGCGTCTTCAGTAAGGTCGGAACATTCGTCGCACAAAAGGCACCGGATGTGGTCGATGCAGTCGACCGTGGAGCGGATCGACTTATTGCAGGATTATCGAAGATAGAGGCCGCAACCACCAAAGAGTCTGCCATGTTGTCGGCAAACACCAAAGAAGATAAGTCAAAAGACACGATTTGAATCCACTGGGGGAAAAAGACAAAGGATGACTGAAACGGAATGTTAAGATGAGAATTTAACGCAGATGTGACTGGTCGTAATGATGACAACGAGGACGATGACGATGATATTGTGATTACAAATAGGGTTATTTATGATTGTGATTATGATCATGAAACAGGCAAAGTATTAAAAAATCCAAGATGCTGTGTTTCTAGTGGAACTTAGGAGAGGCGCTCATTTTCTGCTCTCCGGCCGTTGAGCGGCCAGCGTACGCATTCCTCAATTCTGCACCCGGTACCAGCGCATCGCAGGGCTTCCCGTTTACCCTCCAGTTTATGCCGGTGCCAAAATACACATACTTGGTGACAGAGGCACGTGTTTGTAAACAGCTTGCCCATGGTCGTTGCAAGGACTCCGCTCTGCAGGCGTGAACCCGTAACCTTTCGATGACAGAACCAGCGGGCTAACCGGATAGACCATTATATTGAAAATGCAAATGTATGCAAGTTCATGTGAAGCAAGTCTGCTTGAAGCATTAACTTGCTTTGCAGATTAGGGCCTATACTTCAGTTAATTATACAAACTTTTGAGCTATTTTGGCATAAAATCATTTTATATGTGCTTCTACGATTGTACGACTGTATTTAATACAGCCCTGCTTCCAACGCTCAAAGTACACCCTACAGAGCATCGATGGCGATAGCAATGTCCCTCTAGGCTGAGCGCGCACGACTTTCGAGGATAGCGTGCAAAAACAATTTCCACACAGCGCACATATTTTATAAGTGTTCAGGTTACTTAAAAGTAAATTTAGCTCACTTTTGCGTCTTGTGGCATATTTAGCTTTGCTATGTTCAGGCGGCGAAAGCTTTCATAACATATTGCGAAACCATACGGTCCGTCTAGGTTGTGAAGAGTCCTACCCGCCTGGTCCGTTTAATACATTTGGCCAAATGGCTGGTCACCAGTTGTCACCGATCGCAGAGTACGCACTCTTCTGCACTATGAACTCTAGCCTACGTAATATGGATACTCGATGCAAAGGTATAAGCATCACTCACACCTGCGACACTTCCGCCTGCTGGTTATTTATTGCTCGCAGGTGTATCATGTGATTCGGTCTGCAATGTACATGTAAATAGCCCCTTGTTTTCACAGTGCAATCGCTCTTTTGGTCACTAGGCCTATTTTACTCGCGTAGATAGCGTATACTTGACAGAATAGCTATATATTCGCTATATTCGACCGATATTTGCGATTAAATAAAATGTCAAACGAAACTCAGACAGCGGCTTTTTTGCTATAAAAACAACTTGTGAACGTTTGAAGACAGAGTGGGTAAAGGAATAATATTGAGACTGAACTGCCGCTGTTGGTACAGAATGAAAAACGTTATATAAAGGAAACTTTACATATTGTGACAATCCCGAATATTTTGTTTTCAATATGCGACTGTGCATGTTACTGCACTCATGGTAGGCCAGTGGCACACAGCGAAAAAAGTAGAGGAAACATTGATTCTTGAAATGGTAAATGTACTTGATCACTATGTCTTGCCAACCAACCTGTGCTTTCTCTCAACTAATTAAATTAAAACAAAAAGCCACTGTGCAAAACCGCTAAGTCTAACTGATCAACATACGGCTTTTACTCTTGCCTACACAAGTCACCCCACCGTTAGGCAGGGCTGAAATAAATTAGTCTATAGACTCATTGTAATGTTCCTCTCCACGGAAATCTTTAGTAAAAGGCGAAAGATTTATTCGTGGATTGAAGAGAAACCAGAGTTAACAATCATGGCCCGTCATCCAGCAATGGATCAGCGTTCTCGTCGCGCCCCTCGTCAGTACCCAGATGCAAGTAATTGCATCTGGGGAAGCTAATGATCCAACCAGCAGGACTGAATTCAATTACATCATGAATCCCAGCCACACGCTTACAGCAGACCCCGACAAGCCGCTGCCCAGTGACTTTCAAGCCATAGGGCCGGCGTTTCGAGTGTTACAACTCAATGTTGAGGGTCTGTCGGCTGCCAAGCGCACACTCATCAGTAACCTAGCCCATCTTCACGACGCAGATGTCATATGCTTACAGGAGACTCACGTAGCAGACCTAACAGCGGGCAGATATTCCATCGTTGGCTACGATCTCATCTCTGCCTCCCCTGACCCAAAGTTCGGCCGCGCAACATACGTCCGCTCTGCCATATCCGACGCTTCAGCGGTTTCATCAGAACCATTCTGCGACGTCGTCCAGGTCGGAGACTTCACAATCGCAAACGTCTACAAGCCGCCGAGTGCTGAGTGGACGGCAAACCTGCCTCCCCCGTTGCAGCATCCGGCGTTGTTTGTGGGTGACTTCAACAGCCACCACCCAGACTGGGGCTACAACGACATGAACGAAGATGGTGAGCGCCTGGCGGAGTGGGCTGCGTATAACGATCTTGTGTCAACCTTTGATGCTAAACAGCGCGGCACTTTCCACTCGGCGAGGTGGAGAAAGGACTACTCACCGGACCTCTGCTGGGCTTCCACGGGTGGCGCCCACCGCCAAACCACAACGCAGACGATACTAGACGACTTCCCTAAAAGTCAACACAGACCGTCATTGATCCACGTTGGGCTGGTACTACCAACTATCCACAGCGCGCCAAGGCTTCGTTGGAATTTCCGCAGGGCGGACTGGAATACGTTCTGCGACAAGCTTGAAAGGAGCGTCATCACCATCCCTAACCGCTCCATCTCAATTCAGGAAGCATACGTTCGATTCCAGAAAGCCATCTTTCATGCAGCCAGAGTGTCAATCCCTCGTGGCTACAGACCGGTCTACACTCCATGCCTGGACAGCAAGTGCCAGGAACTACTCAAAGAGTATGAGGATTCTGGGGACCCTGACGTGGCTGACCAACTTATTGACACTCTTGATCTCAATAGACGCAAGGTATGGGAGCAAAGTACATCGTCTCTCAACTTCACCCGCTCCAGTCGGAAAAGCTGGACCCTGATACGTCGCCTCGGGGCTGCGCAACGTCCAGTGGTCTCTGCCCGCCCTCGGGTCTCCCCAAATGCGGTCGCCAGCCACCTGATAAAGGTGGCGAAAGCTCCTCTGGAAAAGGATCAACAACGAAAGGTTAGAAACGAATGGCGGCAGTATTGTCGGCAACCACAACAGAAGAGCCCCACCGGTGACTTTCAGGCTTTCGAGGTCTCTGAGCTTCAGACAGTTCTCCAGTCCATCAAGTCAGGCACGGCTGCTGGATACGACAACATCCTCCCTGAGTTCTTGAAACACCTCGGACCAGTGGCGTCGTCCTGGCTCGCATCCCTTTATACAAGGGTAGTAACAGAAAGGAAGATACCACGAGAATGGCTACAGGCTAAGGTGATCGCCATCCCCAAGCCTGGCAAAGACCCACAAGATGCGGCCAGCTATCGTCCCATCTCTCTGCTCTCAGTATGCTTCAAGACACTTGAACGCTTAATCCTGCATAGGATTAGCCTTACCCTTGAAGATCATATTGTGGTGGAGCAGGCTGGCTTCAGGCAGGGCCGCTCCACATGTGACCAGGTCCTCGCCCTCACAACGTACATCGAAAACGGCTTCCAGAACAACTTCAAAACTGGAGCCGTTTTCCTGGACCTCACAGCAGCATTCGACACCGTTTGGCACACGGGGCTGCTGCTGAAGATCTCAAAGGCATTCCCAACGTGGTTCACGGAGATGATAGTGGTCTTCCTCAGAAACAGACGCTTTCGGGTGCACCTGGGCGACAGGATCAGCTCGTGGAGAACCCAACTCAATGGGCTCCCCCAGGGCTCGGTCTTATCACCATGCCTTTTCAACATCTATGTCAATGACCTCCCAACAACGCAATCTCGTAAATTTGCGTATGCTGATGACATCGCCCTGGGGGTGCAACGTAAAACTCTGGAGGAAGTGGAAGAGGTGCTGAACGCGGACGTTGAGCGGCTGGTGGGGTACTTTAAGATGTGGCGACTCCAACCAAGTGTAACCAAGACAGTCTCCTGCGCCTTTCATCTCTACAATGCTCAGGCCAATCGAGAGCTGAGAATCTACCTCCACGGGCAGCACATCAGACATGAGCCGTACCCGGTATACCTGGGTGTGACCCTGGACAGGTCATTGACTTATCACGAGCACATGAAGAAAACTGCGGCCAAGGTTGGTACTCGTAACAACCTTCTAGGCAAACTTGCCGGCTCAAGTTGGGGAGCCAATGCCCAGACCCTGCGCAGTTCAGCACTGGCCCTGTGCTACTCAACAGCTGAGTATTGTGCACCTGTCTGGGCTCGCTCAAGCCACACGCACCTGCTTGACGTAGAGCTGAACACATCAATGCGCATCATCTCCGGCACACTTCGTCCCACCCCTCTGCCGTGGCTTCCGGTCCTATGTAACATCCCTCCACCACATCTCAGAAGACAGGAGGCGACGGCGAGACTACTCGCTAAAGTCCAACTGAATGACAGTCTCCCGCTGAACGCTGATATCGCACTCCATCCAACTGTGCGTCTACCGTCGAGACGGCCTGTGTGGCTGAATTCACCAGTGGACATGACAGCTAATTCGGTCTGGAGTTCCGAGTGGTCTGCAACTGATGTTGTAAACCATTCCCTCGTGTCCGTGCCATCTGTCTGGCCCCCTGGTTTCACCTTGCCACGTCGCCTCTGGTCTACTCTGAACCAGTTCAGAACCGGTCAGGGCCGCTGTGCGGCGAATCAGGTTCGATGGAAGCAGGCTACCTCCCCTTTCTGCAGCTGTGGAGAAATCCAAACTATGTCCCACATTGTTGATGTCTGTACAATAACTAGTTTCCCGGGCGGTCTATCCGCACTCCATGTTGCTGATGAGGCTGCTGCATGCTGGCTTAGCGCGAACTGCATACGCTAAATAAATAAAAAATAAATCCAGCACTACTTTCTTGCATGCACCTTTTAAAAAAGGTGTTTCAAGGCTAGGAGTCGTTTTCAGCGATAGAAATATCACTTGCTTTAAAATTAAACGTTCACAGTTTATAAACAGCTGTGAGAAAGAATTTATTTTAAAATTATACTCAAACTATGTTTATTTAGCATTTTATAATTGAGAATTTTTTAAACTTAAATATATACTGCAACATGCGTATTAGCACCACCTAGTGACTAATTGAAGATTTGAGATCATGCCTTGCTGCCATCTAGCGTTTAAATCAACACTAATTGTACAAGGAGTTAACTTACACCGGCATTATTTGGGGCGAGTCGTGTTGGGCGGTACAACCAACAGCTGTTGGTGGATTCGTATGCCTCGCGACTCCACTGCATTTTATCTCCTTCCAGACTTGTTGGAACAATTCCATCTGAACTTCGGGTTTCCGACGAGATGACTGGAAATTCTTCTCCAAACTCTGCTCCATCACTCAGTACCGTCTACTCATCTCCAGTTATATGGAACACTACTACACAATTGATACAGTGATAATAAATAATAATGATAATAATTAGCAACTTCTAATGCGCCAGTGTCTAATGTACAAGGCCTCAACCGATGGCACACCAAAACCAAGCCACAATCAGTGGATGCAATGTGATGTAATGTAATTTTACTAAACGCTAATACAAGACAGTTTGCTTTGAAATATGCAGGGCCATTATTATAGAACTCAATTCACAAGAATTTACGTTCTTAAATACCTAATTTAAATCTATTTAAGGAGCAGATTATTCGGTATTTTAGTGTTTCTTGCGACTGAACATTACACAATAAACAATAAACATGTAGCGTCTTTTGATCGACAGCCGGAAAAGTTTTCGTTGCCAGGCTCTGGCACACATACAGCAAATGCAGCACTTACTTACTTACTTACATACTAACTAACTTACTTACTTACTTAGTTACTAACTTACTTACATACTTATAGTCAGAGGCACTGGACTACAAATGCTGGCAGACTACTATGCTAAGTTGACCAAGAAAAATTCTTTTTACAAGTGATGACATAACAATAGGCCTAGGTTATCTATTGATAGGTTGCCTGAAGAAGCGTTCCAAGTAAACTTAGGCCCTTGTTGACCTTGCTGGTTTGACGCCTCAGCGCCTTTCACTTCAAACTAAACTCTTAATATCTACAACAAATTTAAGCCCCTCCTTATATCAGTGCAATGAGTCTCCAAAACTAGGATACTCGTTTCTAGGTTATGCGTTCTGGCACGTGTGCTTTGATTGGCAGAACTTGATATTAATCGATCTTTAAATTTCGACCGATTTCTTCAGCGCACAATTTGAATTCGTGTTATATTCACTGGAACCATAACTATTTGTTTACAAGAACACTCTAAAGTACAAAATGCTAAAAATAGCAATGCTTATAGTACATTCAATGTTTTATGCGCCAGTGTTTAAAGCATTTGAAAACTGAAAGGTAAGTATCAGTCTTCCCACATTTCTCAGCCTGAAACCCCTAGCCTTCTCTTTACCCTCTCTCTGGTCTTCTACTACTGGTCTTAAGTGGGGTTGACTTGGTTTTAGACATGGCATTTATGCACAACCCCACGGACTTGACGCGTCGCTCGTGAATAACGTGGTGCCCTGCGCTTAGCTTTTAAGTAGCCCTTTAGAAAGTTTGAGTTTGCGATTAATACGAATTAGTGGCATGCTGCGGCATAATTTTATTACGTCACTAAGTGTAGCATCTGAAATGTGTAGTTTATTGTTCGTAGATGTCGCCAAAGAGGTATTGGTTTTTAACCAATCAGAGCGAGGCTGTGTGAAGTGCGCGGGACCCTTGCAAGTACTTGGCGCTGTTGTGTAAACGAAGATTTTGTTGTTTTCCCCGTTTTGGTAGACGGCATTTTACTTCTATCTGCAGGTGGTAATGAATCTATCCAACTGCTTGTAATCTGTTTCTATTACTTCTCGATGTGTATACAGCAAATTGAATACCTATATCGCATTTAGTGGGGCCTGCTATTACCACTTGTTCGAACCCCGGGTAAAAATTAAGTGCCTTGTGGCTGGATAGTAGCGGAAATGGATACTGTTTAGCTGGTTGTTAGTACAGGAATAGAGGACCTTTGACAATACATATAACGTACCTTGTTTACACCCGAAAGTTACCTTTGTAAGTAAGGCAGTAAGGATTCATTTCATAGAAATGCAGGTATGTATGTATCTGGACACTTAATGTAGCGCCTTTTCGGCATTTCTGTAGCTCACAGAAGCTAGCCTAAGTGGTGTTAAAGTTAATCAAGAATCAGAAGTTCATGAATGATCTAACAATGATAACATCACTAGAAAAGCCGCCACCAGCAGGCTCTCACACGCAAGCTGAGCCCAACCAACAATTTTAGCAAACCAGGCCTAACAAAGAGAGTTTGTACCACGCTAAGGGAGTGGAGTAAACCACTTGTTCAAGCGATTGGAGTGAAACCAGGTCAGCCAAAATTTGGAGTATTACCATCATTTTCTGGCTGATAAAACGAGGAAAGTTGGTATCCCTAGGATGTAAGTTGAGTTTTCAATGACGGCACTTGGATTAATTTAATCAGTTAAATTTATGCATGTATTATTTTTGCCTAACCTGCTAAACAAATTCTTCAAACTTTTTATTTTTGTGCTGTAAGTTTGAATTGGTTAGATTGACATGGTGTTAAGCTTACTGATCTTACATAAATTCCTTACTTCTGTGTCACTATCACAGTTGTCACAGTTTCTTGACATTGTCACTAGATGCCGAACAACTTTGATGAGCATGTTTTGTCTGTTCATTGTCAACATCATGGGTGGTGTGCTCGTGGTGTGCTCTGTCGCCATTTTTCACAACACATAGCCAGCCTTCTGTGTTCTGGGCTCGTCTTCAGGCTGATGTAGCCTGAAATTTAATGGGAGCAGGTCAGACTCCATTTCACATATTCTTTTGTGGCATTCATCTGGTCTCTTGCAACCTTTTGCGAACTGGCTGTCATCGGTGATACGACAACTCTCATGGTGTTGTCCTGTTTTACCTTCGAAATGCACATTATATCCAGACAGTCAGAGCCTCCTGTTATGGACCATCTGACACTAGGATGTGCTTTGTGTGCTGATTTGCGACTCTACACAATAACTGTAATAGCTAATAGTTTTGATTTATCAGTAGTTGTAATTGAAGTTGCTTAGTAGTAGCAGTAGTATTAGTTTTAATTTAGTTGAGACTTCTTAATTTTGTGTTTTTGTGTTTTACCCTTTGTAAAAAGTATAATTTCTATGTGATTTCTTTTGTTAGAGTTGTTTTAAGCCAATGAGTCAAAAAAGCAGCTCGTATGGAACGGATGAGTCAGAGTTGGACACAGATGTTGACTTGGTTGATGATGATATTGTGAAAACTACAAAAAGAAAATCAGGGAAAATGAAGAGGTGGTTGAAAGCTGAGGTAATTAGAGAATTAGTCTTCATTGACAAGTCTACTTGTAGTAGCAGAGAAATGAAATTGGATTTCATAGAAGATTACTTAATTAGTTAATTAAGTTAATTAAGCTGATTAAATGCTTGCTTAGTTTTAACTTACGCTGTTTAATGCTTTTTTGTTAGCTCTTTGTATTTTTGGCTTCAATTTTGTTTACTGTTGCTTTAATGTAATGCCTTAATAAAAAGATGTGTTGTTTTTCGTTGTGCAAATAGTGATAATGTAGTGTTAAAATGTAGCTGTTTTGTTACGGTTAAATTCCTTTACCCTCTTAATCCGTTTTCATTTTGCAGGATG
The DNA here is from genome assembly GCA_964023275.1 of Norana najaformis. Classification (NCBI taxonomy): domain Eukaryota; kingdom Metazoa; phylum Annelida; class Clitellata; order Crassiclitellata; family Hormogastridae; genus Norana; species Norana najaformis. The sequence goes on from OZ029915.1 coordinate 43,613,975, forward strand.
AGAAACTGAAATGGCTTGTTGAGCAGCAGAAAACACCAAAATGGTCCAGTATTGCCGACCAAATGCCTGGGAGATCTGATATACAGTGTCAGCATCGATGGGAAAATTTCTTAGATCCTCAGCTGATTAAAGGGCCATGGACAAAAGAGGTATTTAAAGTTTTTCTCTTGTTATTTAGAAAAAACTTACTGGCTTTAAATAGTTTTCTCTTAAATCATGTACCACATTTTCATTTGTGTATTTTTGTATGTAAGCTGTTCGTATAGTATGTTGTAAGATTTGGGTGAAATCTGTAAACAGTGAAAAGCAACCGACACTAGTTTTTCTGTGACTGTTTTTCTGGAATTGATATAAAGCAAAATTCTTTCACCTGCTAGACAGATGACATATACAGAGGTATTTGTTAAGTTTTTATCAGCTTTTAGCCATAAATGTCTTCATTAAGGACAGGATGAATCCAAGACAAAAAACTAAAACTGATTGGCTTTAGGATTACCTATGGAATACTAAGCAATTCAGAGATTTGATTTAGGACAAACCTAGAAATTTTCAGAAACCAATTGAGAATTATTCCCAGGTTAGACACTGTTATTCAGCCTGGTGGAAACTAACTGAAATATCTGCCCTTGCCTTAAACTCTGCAAACTTGAGCTAACTGGCTTTTTGGCTTCACTTATGTAATTTAATTATTTGGTGAAAACATGATATTTTGCCCAAATGTACCTTTTTCTATTGGATCTGGATTGTACTTTAGGAAGATGAAAAACTTCTGTACTTAGTCAACCATTGTGGAACCAAACACTGGACTGTTATTGCAAAGCGGTTAAAAGGCAGAACAGGGAAACAGTGCAGAGAAAGGTATGGTACAGTTTCAGATGGTTTTCTTATAAGAAAGCATTAAGCATCAAGGCTAATATATAAGGATGAGTAAATTGTTTACCTAAACTTATTCACTTTTTTTTAATTTGTTTGATTCTTCTGTTATCTTCTTGTCTTGCTGATGTTTATTAAATCCTGTATTGCAGGTGTTGAATTTCTTTAACCTCTGTTATTCTACTAAAATCTGTCTTTTCTTATATGATTTCTTTATTTGCTGGTGTTTGAGACGATCGTTTTTAACTAGAGAAGTTTTTCTATCTTTTTCTGTAGGTGGCATAACCAGCTGAACCCTGAAGTAAAGAAGACGGCATGGACTGAAGAAGAAGATCGATTGCTGTATCAGCTGCATAAACATCTTGGAAACAAATGGGCGGAAATTGCAAAGCATCTTCCTGGCCGGTAAGCTTATTTCTGTTAGTATTGAATAATGAATTAATGCCAAATGTCAGTTGTTTCTAACTCTAATGATCATATGTATCACATAGACTTTGGTTGGGTTAGATATTACAGCAAAGTTAAGTGCTTTTTTGATTAATTTTGACAGGACAGACAATGCCATAAAGAATCACTGGAATTCGACAATGAGGCGAAAATATGAAATGGAAGAGGAAGAAGAACGACAGCAGCAGGTAAAAACAAACTATGAGTTTTAACTGTGCACATTTATAAACTTGTGTCACAATTTAAAAGTTAAACAATAGCAGAACTGGAATTCGAAGAGCCGTTAATCAAGTAAAGGGTGAAAGAAGAGTTGACACCTTCTAATTGCTCATCAACTTCAGCTGTAGTCTATCCTTGTGGGTTGTTTTGCCTGTGCATGTTTCTTCCATTTCAGGTGATGCAGCTTCAAATTCATTTTCATCTTGCCTTAGGTCACAGCAATTTTGAGATAATTCTAAATGATGCTAATAAGTAATTAAGTCGCCGTACTTATTTGCATCTACATATCTAAATAAATAGCTGTCGTAAGTAAGCAGTTACAAACATGCATATGGTAATAACAGAATATTCCTCTTGTGGTTGTATTTGTGTAGGACATTGTCCAAAGAGGTTTCTGATTTTCTGCTTAAAATCTGTGTTGTTTTGTCCATTTTGTATATTTCATGTATGTATGCATGTATGCTTGTATGTATGTATGTATGCATACAGATATTTGTGTAGTTTCTTTGGTGCCTTTGTGAGGTTCTTAACACTACATAAATTGTCAGATACATACATACAAATGTCATACATACATAAATACATATATACATTACATATTTGCATACACACATAAATACATACATATTTTAGGACCTCTTAAAGCACAAAGGATAAACATTCTGTCATAAGGTATGCACATTATTCCCTTGTTATTGCTTTTATATGACACTTGAGTAGTATTTGATAGAGATTAATCAGTCACTGTGTTAGTGCACAGATCATATGCAAATATACAAAGCAGTAGAATGTTGTCTTTGGTTACAGAGGCTTTCTCAGAGTGCTGCATTCTGCATATCCTCAAACACAACGGATCTGTCCAGTCAGCATTCGCTTAGCAATGACCAGAGGTCACTTCCTACAAATGACCATGCTGGACAAGATCCCTTTGCCATATCAGACAAGTCTATGTTTGCCTGTGAGCCCACATCGTCGGTTTCCCACTTCGTTAGCCCCCAGCATTCAGCAACCTGTGTTCCAATGCAGACTCTTGAGACTGGACAGCATAGCATGCAGCGAGAAAGCAAAGTTCCGACATATCTGATATCTGATCAGAATTATTCGTCATATGTTGGTAAGGGAGGTAAAATTGTGGAACATTTTTAAAACCTTTATTTACTGTCAGTTTAAACTTAGGGGTCACTAGGAAACCTTATCTATAGCTCTAGCATGTATATATGTATGTTTTATGTATGTATGTATGTGTGTATGTGTTTGTATGTCTGTGTTGAGTACCTCTCAAAAGCAGTGCCAATTACACCTTAATCAAAAGTGTAATTTTGTTTTACATGACTTTGTAGAATGTGACATAAGTGATGTTTTCTTATTCTGCCCAACAATTGCATTTGGATGTGAATAAGGAGAGTCCTGTAAGGAAATGTTTCAAGATAATCTGCAAAAATCTGAGTAATGCCACACACACCACGTGCAGAGAATCAGTTTCACATGGCCATTCAAAAAGAGTTACTCTGAATAATCGCTGAAAGTCAGGCTTGCTGATGAATATGAAATCATGCACTTGAAGTGCACTGTATCAATAATGGAAAGACTGTTTGACACAAACAAAACTGGGCAAACTAAATGACTATTTTAAAGAGTCACTACAAAAGAAACTTCCTACAAGTGTTCTAGATGACTGTGATATACGAGCAGAATGGGATTCCTCTCGTCCTCAAGTAGGCTTTGGTAATGTGACTTCAACAACTACAGACTTGGAATCTGCAATTAATAGATTTCTAATGAAACCCTGCATACGAAAAACTTCAGACCCAGTCATATGGTGGCAACTGAATGGTCACATATACCTAAACCTGAGCACGTGTGCGCAACCCTTCTGGTGGTAAACTTTCACTTGGGGCTTGAAACTTACCAACAATATGAAGATTTTGAGGGAAAATATTCATATTTGGCCGAATAGAGTGTTGACTTATTGAATTATTCGTGTTTGGCCGAATTGTGAAGAATGCTATTTGGAACATATGCAATCCCCTCGATCGTTAACGTACAGTGATCCCAATACGTGACTTAGATATTTTGTCCTGATGGACAAAGAAGAAAGGAACGCGTGGCCGTCAATCCCCTACATCTTGTCTAATTCTTATGAGATTAAAAACATCACCAGAAGGTGAAGAACATGGTGTACACAGAAGTCTTGTTCTGTTTCAGTTGTGAAACCCGATGTCTCTTCATTTAGTCTGCAAACTGAAACCGAGGCCAGCATTTCTTCGCAGTCTTTATGGACAAGTGAAGATGACTGTTTGACATCACCCACTGCGTAAGTTATTTTTTGCTGAAAACTTGTAAACCCTATTCCAGCCTTTTGTTATTTTAAAACAAAGATTTTGAGTAGTGTTATAGTGTTGCATTAATTTTTTGTTACAAGTATATGAAATATATATGTGACATATTGGTTATACTGGATGCAAGCAAACACAAGCCAATTTATTACCTCTTTCAAGGTAAACCGCAGTCAGCCAGTTTCTCTTTGGAGAATCTTTTATATCCTTCTGCAAGAGTGGCTTTGTTACTTTAATTAAAGCTGAATGCCATTTTTTTCTTCAGCGCTTTTAGCCGTGATGTTTTCTGGTGGTTTTGCAGATATGCCAGTGAATATCATCGAGACATTCTCTCTCATCTTGAGAGTAATTTGGAGGTTGGAGAATATGGTGGTCATGAAATTAAAACAACTACAGGTCGTCTGTCATGCCTTAAAATTAAGTAGTTTATTTATCTACTGTAAGTTAGGCAGTTGGGATATTGTGGATTTAAAGCACTGCTTTAAGCGATTGCTATTGCTTGAATACAAGCATTTACTTGCTGCAGCACACAATAATCAGGTGTACTGTGACTTTGTATTACATCCAACATAAGCAGTGATATGTCGTTGTTAATCAGATTTACTTCAGTAGTAGAAGTGTCACTGGTATATGAATTAGTAAGTAAGTGAGTTGTCTTTCTTTTGCATTGGGCTGGTATTTGTAGTCTCACTTACAGTTACTGTACCACAAACAGTGTTAGTGTAGCTTCGTACAACAGCATCTTCTAACTGTATTTGCATTTAGACCGGTCAGAAGAACTTTGGTGTTTGAAGGCACCAGTGCATTTACAAACAACAAGCTATGTTAAGGAAGAAACGAGTCGCAACTGGGATCACGTGGCCTTGGAAAATAAGCATATGAAAACTCCGGAAAGTTCTCCATTCAAATCTCTTCCTTTTTCGCCTTCACTGGTTAGTGGATCCAGACTGTCTTGTAAAATGATGCAGTGAGGTTACCTCTGTAGTCATGAACATTAGATGATGCAAATCGCCTTCTTCATTAGTGCTAGGTGATAGTTAAGTGACAAATCCATTCAGTCTTTGATATATTAACATCAGATTAAAAGCAGCAAATATATTTTAACTTTAGATGACCGTTAAATGTAGTCATATTCCTAAACTTTGACAAATGATTGTTAGTCGTTTATAGTTGATTCAGTGCTGGAGCATCTCTAAACAGCACACGTCACTATTATTTGCAGAGTAATGTTTATTTGGAGTTGTCTGTATGATCCCATACTATCTCTCTGCACTTTGAATCATGTTATTTGGACTTAGGATGAATGCTTATTTTGTGTTTGCAATCTATGCAGTGGATTTTAACTTTGGCCTTTGTATTTCTTCAGTTTCTCAACATTCCTGAAACGTATACGTCAACACCATCAGAAAAGGGACCATTTGATAACAGCGTACTGCATACACCATCCATTAGCAGCAGTGATGGGCAAGAGCAATTATCTGTATCTTCATTAACACCTCAAGTAATAAGTCATGCAGGGTTTTTCTGATAACGTGTGAGTCTTTCCAAAATTGGGGGGTTAAAAAGGTGTCCTGTCACTGGATTGTTGTAGTTATTTGTTGACAAGTGAAATGATCCTGGGAGGTTTCTACAGAGTCTTGCAAACAAGTACAGTTATCTTTTTTTATCTTTCACCTTTGGTTGACATTACTTATGTTTGAACGTTTGTGTGTTTTTGTATTGTATTAATTATTGTATGCCTTTTAATGTCTAGAGTTTTATTTTCGTGGCAATTTGCTTCAGTAGCTGTCTGCGGCCAACCATGAAGTCACCTTTGCCAAAGAGGAAATTGTTGCAGCGTATTCCTCCAAGAACACCAACGCCATTCAAAAAGGCTCTGGCGGAAATGGAACGTCGGGGTGGATCTTTGCAGATGATGGTATGTGTAAATTAGAACAACATGTACAGTAAGAACATATGAGTATCATGTGAATCTAGTCTATAACAGCTGTGGCTGATGTTTTAATCCTGGTGTACAAGTGATGCTTATGTAGCTGGATTAGGTCTCTACAGACAGCCTTGTGTGGACATGTAGACATGCAAAATGTAATCAAATGTTGTTATGTGGGTGAACAGAGCAGAGTGATTAGAGTAAGTGATCTAGGGTAATCTCGGTAAATCATGGAGCATGCAGGTTTGTTTACAGCATATAATAGTGTGATTTAATGGGAACATAAGATAGGAAAGACCATGGGATATGATTTGACCAAGACATTGGGCAAAAGGAATAGAAAATGTATCATTTGTCAACATAAAGAATTAATTTTCACATTAGTAATAAATTGAATCTTGCATGACAGGGGTCAGAGGTTACCTGCCGTCATCATTAGTGTAATAATTATGCTCACACTCTATGCGCTGCTGTTCTGCTCGCTGAATGGAGTATATGCTCTGAGCACGTTCAGAGTGCCTTTGGAAGAGGGCCAATTTTGCTTCACAAGTAACAGGAACTCTGCATTGGTTTTTCTTGTGTCAGTTGTACCTTATGTTTCCCGTTCTTAGGCTGACACACCTTCACGCCTTCGAGATTTGAAAGAACTCATTCAGGATGAAGTGCAACGTATGGCATTAAATGCTTCAGTGGGAATTGAAAACACAGAAGACTTGAAGGATCACACACCGGTTTGATGCCTTTAATGTTTATTTTTTGCCACTGTACTGACCAAGCTATTGGTTTATTTTAACGAAGCAAACCTACTGGTTGGGCAGTTTTTGTTCACGATATAAAACAGACAATATGTAATATGTACTGTAAATAAATCAGGCTAGAAACCAAAAAGAACTTCGAGAAAAACATAATGTAACTTATTTTAGATAAAAATTTTCTCAGGTGCACAGGGAAAGTTTTCCGATGTTTTGCACCTGTGACAAAAGGTTAATAAATGAAAAGTAAGTGATTTTGGTAAAATTTGTTGCAGTTTAATAATTTAAAAAATTTTTCTTGGTCTTTGCAGAATGCAGATGTTGCCATCAAAAGAGTAAGAAAATCTCTTGACAAAAAGTGGTCAACACCTGGAGAAGTTCAGCTGAGTCATAATATCAGTCTAATAGAAACTCCTGTGAGTGCATTTTGTTTAATACCGGTACTTCAGGCTTTGATGTCATTTGAATCATTGTATCATGAACTGATGTGTGTACCAGCAGCATTTCCATTGTTCTGGTCATGGTTTGTCTGTTAAATTTAATAATGCTGCATCTATTAACATCACAAAGTCTGTGGATACTTGACATTCCTTCATAACTCTTATATCATTTAAAGTGAGAATCAGAACTGCTTGAGGTAGGAGCCAGACCATCCATATTGGATTATGCAATGTGCTGCTCTGAAGGCCATATTGGTTATGCTTTGCTTCTGATCCATTGAAGTTACCATAGAAGAGGTGCACGGGAAATGCGATGTTTTACTGTATTGTATTCTGGTTTGCAGGCTTTACTGGTTTTTATTTATTTCTAGTCCTTTTTATGTGTAATAAATACATTGTAGACATTTCTTTGTTTTATAAACTTTATTGCTTTTATAGCATGTGGAGAGATCTCAAAGGTCTGGGATCAGTTATATTTTCACTCTGCCCATTTTAATAAAAGTATCTCATCTACACGTCAAGTCATAGTTGAAGTTATTATTATTGTTTCTACATTTATTAAACACCACTATCTAGAGTGTGCAGCAGCACTTGTGAATGAAAGACTTGCTCAAGGTCCCTATACAGTAACTGTGTCAGAGGAGGCTTGCACCCCTACCCCCTGTGTTACAAGCCGAGTGCTGTAATCCGTCGCTACCATGCTCCACAAACCTACCAGTATATTTTAAGAGAAATGAGTTTATTTGCCTAGCTATATTGAAGTTACGAGTCCAAGGAGTAAGTCAATTTGTTGTTGAATTCTAGAGCAAGGCATTGATAGGAGACAGCAGCCTTTTGTTTTCTCCACCATCTGTAATAACGGAAACACTTCTTCTCCCGGACAGGACTGAGTCCATCCAAGAGATGCTGTTACGAGATTCTGACCCATCGCACCTTCAGGTAGTTTTCTATCATTGTATTCATTCCCGGAACTGATGGCTTGACTTCCGAACAACGAGTTATTCAGGCACGATAATTCTTTACACTGTTAAGTAACTGAATAATTGATGTGCTATGGAAATATATTCAGGCAGTTACATGACAATTACTAGTTATTGGGACTTGTTATCCGTGTCATCATGAACTTAGTGTTAGAAATTTTAAGTTATTTGCTTTTCCATTTCAAATTATATTACTGAATTTTCCAAGTACTCTATACAGAGCAGAAATATTGGAAATGTACCTTCTATACACAAAGGAAGTCGTATTTGTGAATGCAAGCATCTTGAGTTGAAACAGATGAGAATGCAGGACAAAATGACATGATGTTGCATTTGCAAGTATGTATTTGATTATACATTTTAGGAATCCCTCAAGGGTGCTAAAACATGGCTGTGTTTCATATCTGAAAGTATATAATTTAAAAAGTAAAAACCAGAATTGTAGACCTGAAGATATGGCTGACCTTGGTGCAGAGTATGAGCCAAAATTTTGAGTATGAATTTACTGTTGACAGTTTTTCAGTTAATGAATGAACTCTACTTGATTGCTTTATTTATTTGTTTGTTTATCAATTTTATTGAAGGCAAATTACAAGACTTTGAATGCTGTCGAATTTCAAGCTACCCCTAGCAAAAGCAATCCTAAGGTTTGTCCAGCACCAACATTTTTTGTAATTTTGGCTTAATATCTCTAGTTCAAGAGTCAGTATTTCAGTCATTGCAGTCATTATTGATTTTGTTTCAACATTCGTGGGAAAAGCAAATGTACTATAATTGGTTGCAGACACATTTGTCTTTATATAATTCTCAAGATTCTGTTCAAAATTTTTCTTGAGTTTTGCTTGCACGTCATTTGCTGTGTTGTTTAACAACACTGAATTTTGCTTCCATTTCAGTTTAATTCCAGCTGGGAGCGTGTGGCCTGTGGAAGAACTCAGTCTGCCGCTGAGATGATCCGACAGGCACGTGCAATTCTGAACATGAGCCAGGTTTTACGTCCACGCTCTCTCAATCTTTGACAACAACGAGTATACTTGAATACTGAAGTATTTGAATGCTATACAGGTAGCTTTCTTAGCAGAGACAGTGTGACGAAGGCCTCCAAGATGCTTTGCTGCTACAGGTTGCCCATCAACCTTTGAGTAAACCTGGCAAAACTCAGCTGATTAAAAACTAGTGCCTAATGTGCAGCGTCAGTTTTATTCCACTTCAGTTTGTGGTTTGAATAGGAGATTTCAAAATTGAGACAATTAACTGCTTATTTATTTTGTGTAATTCCTTTGAACTGTGTCAACTGAAAGACATCTAACAAAATTGGTGTTTATTTTTGTGAGTTGAGTCATATCATGGTAATTGGTGATATGAAAAAATGGGACTAATTACTGATCACTTGTTGCTCTTGCAATGTGTTTACAGAGGATTGATTATGTTAAACTGATGGTCTCATTGACTTTTTTAAGTTTTTAGGTTTATTTGTGAGGAGCGATAAGCCTGGCTTGGGTGATGTCAAGTAATGTAACTGTACTTATTTATTTTTAAGAATTTTAAAGTAAAGTTTGTGGTTTACAAAAGCAGAACTGCTTGAAATTTAGTTGACTCATTGCTTGGCTCCTGATGCAGCCATTTTGGTTAAACTTTTTTATATCAGAATGAAGTCATTGTTAAATATATGGTTTTTACACTTGGTTGTTGGAAGGTGCTTTTCAGACTTACTTGTTCCCAAAGCAGCTGAATGTTTCAGAAGCATCAGTGATACAATTATCAAATAGCTGTAGAATGTCTTGACTGATTGTTAAGACATCCTACAACTACTTGGCAATACCTAATCATGCACTTTTTCACTTTTGTTTAGCAGTTTCATGCTTGCTAGCTTGATTGATGATTATTGATCAATAGATTGATTGGTGTGTCAGTCAGTCAATCCCTGCCACTTTATTCCAAAACTTATTGTGCTCTTCAAGGTGTTTCATATTCTGTACAGTATATATTAACCTGTACTGAGTGCAAATGCATACAAAACTCTGCTGCTCAGCCGACCCCAAGTCTAAGGAGTGACAGCTTTCAGTGAAGTCTGGGGTAGTGGATATATATGAACATTTCGGAAATAAACTGCTGAAGCAGTTCCTAGTGACCTAAATATAAAATGCACCAGAATCTTTTTATTAATATTAGACTAAGATTTTGGTGCATATTAGACCACATGGAAATTTCTTCATTTTGGAGGCATCCATTAATAATGTTAAACAAATTATAAATTATTAGGCACACTTTATCGGCGATCCACTACATCATTTTATGCAGCATTTTTTGTATGCATGTGCATGTATTTCATCTTTTATGTAGCACCTTTTTTGCAACTTTCAGGCACAGGCGTAATATATTACAGAGAAATTTTGGTTTGAAAGTGAGGGATGAAGTTGAAATATTTCTGTGTAAGCCAATTTAGTCTAAAGGCCATCAGAGTTAAAACAAATTTTTAATGAAAACATTTTGTATTATGTTTTTCAATTTTTAAAAACCACTTCAGCACTTATGCTTAAGACTGGTTGCACAACAGTTCACAGCCTCTGTTCTCAGTTCACTGATGGTAATTATACCACTTTTTCTAGTGGCAAAATACTCCTTTGACAAATGCTAGATGACCGTTTCCGATCCGTTCACGTACAGTAAATATAACTTGAACATAACTGGAATCGTCTCCCTCTAGAATTGCGACTTGAGCTCCTTTCTCCCCCCTCTCAGTGTTCCGCAGGCGCCTGAAGACTATACTGTTCAACAGTGATTTTACTTTTTCGGGTCGGAAGCACCTCTGTTGAGTTTATCCTCTAAGAGGCGCTTTATAAATCTCAAATTACAATTACAACTTTGTTTTTGTTTACAATGAAATGCAACCAAGAACTTCATTAAATGGATACATTGGCAAATAAGAATGCCAACTGCTAATTGCTGAAAAACTAGCTTGGTCCCTCTGTTGTCTGGATTTAAGGTAAACAAAGGGTTGTGATTGATCCCTGAGTCATGCAATTTATGGAGAGGGGGGTTCAGCTCAAACTAAGGAAAGGGTCTAGTTAATGGGCTGAAGCTCTTACAACTGATGCGTATGACGTTTCCAATCGTAAACTGTGCAATTCTTTGTTGCCCAAGAAAGTCCAGCAGCCAGGCGTCGCTAAGAGGATAAGTTCGCAAAAGATTTTATGAAATGATTTGTTTAGTTGCGAGCATGAAGAGGAAAGGTTGCTTGAATCGATAGGACGGGTTCCAGCCTTTAAGGGGAACTTGGGAGTGCTTGCGAAGTCAAGTTCTGGAGGGATTATTCTGGACCAAAGACCTTGTGGGGTTTTACAATATCACGGGGCGACCGGAGAAACAGGCTTTGCAGGCCTACGCCGGCCTTGCATGCCACCGGGTAGCTCTTAGGGCTGCGGGGTCGCCGCTTGTGTCCCCCACGGCATTCGTATCGGACGACGTGGCCGTGTCTGCCGTGCCAACCGTATAGGCCTACGTATTACACGATAGTCACGCATACAGCCCGACCTGCGCTGGCAGACTTAGTAGCACAGAATGGCAAACAGTTGTAGGCTGTCTAATAGGCCTCTACAGCCTAGTTCGTCTGATGTTATTGTCGGGATCTAAACTCGCCTTTTAAGCGGCCTATATTTACACGGGCCACGGAACGTAGCCCTGCGGCCGAATAGGTCTACGTGTGTGGGTGTTTTCTTCCAGTTGGGGCTTATTGTTCGGGACTAAGCGTATCGGAGAGCGTTGGGTCAGTCGCTTGAGCGTACGCTTCGAAGCCTATATACAGTTAGAAACCCGGTCTATTTAGCGATTCGTTGCTTTCGCCACCGGACGGCCTCCGCAAGCGCTAAAATGGCCGACGCCAGTATCATGAAGGTAAGCATTTACCTGTAAATGTCTCCTGAATGGCCTCTGCTTGCGTTGTCATGTGGCGCCGGCCGACGTGTGATTTATAAGTGCAGGAGTGAAATTTACGCCTGTAAACATTTCTGCAAGATTGGATGAGACCGGTAAACGCGATTTGATGCAACAGTTGAACGTTGAAGTTCGGCAGGATAGGCCATTGGGGGCTACCTTATATTTTTATAGCTATGGTCGTGTGCTTGGTGTTATTGCGCTGGTAGGGATGGGTGTGTAATGCTGGGTGTGGCATGATCTACGAAGAACGATTGGGTGTTTGAATATATGCATTGTTCCTGTAGCCTACAGTTGTATGTATACAGTATTTATCGCCGGCGATTTGCGAAATTATAAGGCCAAGAGGGAGCTGGAGCTATCAAAGTGGGGGAACACACAACAATTTTCAGTCCTTAACCACTAAAGTTTATCAAGGCCATCCGTAAAGGCCCCGAAAAATGAGCACATGTAATGTCAGTTTGTTGCACGTGTGGGAGGGTGTTTAGCGAAAATTGTGTAGTTCCAATTTATTTGTCAACATGTTTTAATATTTGTTGGCATAGCTTTTCCTAAATTGTTAGTGATCTTCTTGTTCTCAGAATGCAATATTTTCCATTGTTAAATTGACCAGTAATTGGGGCGGGGGGCTTTTATGGCAAGGGTTCAGTTATATGTCAATCATTTATTTCACCAAACATTGGTAGGATAAACACACACACAAAAATAAGAGAAGAAAAGCAAAAAGAAAATTAAATAAAGAATTACAGCATATACTTCAGTACAGCAGACCTGCCTGTAATGTTATAGTAAAAGTTGTGTCCAAGAACTCAAAACTCAACACCTTTTCCATAAGACAAAACCAGTTTTAATAACTTAGATCAAGGGCTTTATTGCTGTTCTAACAGTTTAAGAGACTGGCCAGTTTCACTATAGTACTTAAGTACAATGCATATATTGCCGTTGGTAACGCAAGACTAGTATAAATGACTGCTGATAATTTTTGGTAAACAAAGACTTCTTGAAATTTCACTCCATAATCGTGACCCCATTGTGTCCTCTTAGAGTAGTAGTGTTTCTGATGGCCAGACTTTGAGTCTGTAAGACAACCTTCTAAGTATGTGATGGATTCATTGGAACTTTTGCTATTTGTAGGGACAGCTAACAGCTGATCTTTGTGATTAATAAATAACCGGTTGGAGTAATTAATGTGATTGTTGAAATAGGCCTATTTTACCCAATATTTGGCCCAGTTTATTCTCACTGATTTATATTGAATGACTGCATATGAATGACCTATTCACAAATGTTCAGTCAATGGAGCATAGTTCTCTTGAGTTCGTTTTTTGAACAATGAATTGTCGTAATTGTAATTGTAAGCTCGAGATTTCTGCAGCACCTAGCGAAAGCTATGTTGCAGGAACCAGCTTATTCACAGGCACTCAGTCGAGACAAAATCGATAGACAGGAAGTGTTCAGTTCCAGGTCAAGATCCAAGAGTCAGACAGGCAAGCAGACAGACAGCTATGGTGGATCATGTTTGGAATTGGACCGGAAAGTGAAATAAGGGGAAGAGGAGGAATTAGGGTAGGATTTGTGGAAGAGAAGTGTTCAGTTTTGAGTGAAAGACCGGTTAAAGTATGGTAAAATTTCATTGGAATATATTTATTGGTTTATTGCACAATGCAACTGTCCATATGCAAATGCAGACATGACTCACAGTCCAGATTTACAATATGAAGAGGGAGGGGAATATCCCCACCTGTTCAGTATATCCATCTCTGAAGCCAAAATTTCCCCATACATTTCTGCCCATGCTGCCTTACCTTCCCACTGCTGGTAACTACAGGTGTCAACATTTTAGTAAAATATTGCTGGGCTACTGGGGTCTGTTGAGTACCGACTACCAGAACACCTTATGGGCCCCACTTGAGTCTTGACTGGTTTTACCCACTTAGGGTACTGGCAGACATTGTCATTCAACCATCCAATCTGTTCTTGTTAGTGGTGTAGACTGCAGGAGATGAGTTAGGTAGTCACGATCCCCATTAGGCCATGATATCTTTCAGCCCACATATCAGTGGCGGATTTAGCTACAGGCGTGGGGGGCGGTTCGTCTTTCGTGCCCCCTTGGTTATGTGTCTGTGCCCTTCAAACCAGACCCGTGCATGGTGGACTGCCAGAATGTGGCATCCCTCTGGAAACGCTCTTGCCCCCCCCCCCCCCCATGCAGGCAGTCCTGGAGTGCCACTGCCACAAATGGATACAACTCTGCACTACTTTCTGCTGACTCCTAGAAACTCAAGAAATTTGTTGTTCTACAAGCTTCACTAACTGGAGCTGTCTACGGCTACCCAACACCCCACGGCTACTCAACACCCCACGGCTACCCAACACCCCACGGCTACCCAACACCCCACGGCTACACAGTCGACAGACAAATGCGCATCGTTAAGCCATTAGCCAATGACTTAAAAACAGAAGACGGCAATTTGCTGAAAATAATCAATGATTCTTCAGCCGGGTTTTGGGTGCATGCCTTCACCATCTTGGTGCCATCTTCAGGTTGATGCCCTGGCCTCTGGGCACCTCTTGTCAGCCAGAAATTGCACTCTAGTTTGCAGACTGTGATTTCTGTGCAGAAGGCACTAAGAGCACATGCACAGTTCAAGATTGCTGTGTATTTGCTGTGACTCTCGATTCAAATTGTCCTATGCTGAGGCTGCGATAACAGAAGCGTTATGTAAATATGTAATGCAAAACATAAGCGTCACATTGCCCTGGAGATATTAATAATGCAGAAATAAAGGTGTATCTGCAACTGATCTTTGTATTTTGTATCGATTGCATTACATTGGGTATTGATATTTTCTGAGATCCTGTATAGAATGCCATGCAGTGACATTATTACTATGGGCTTTCATCATGATCCATGGGCCAAGAGCTGGGCTTTAAGGTCCTGCAGTTGCTTCCAAGGGTCTTGATTCAAATTTGCAAAAGAGTGAATGAACCCAGAATCTGATAAAATACAGAAGTCATGTGGATAAACCTGGGGATCCAAACTTTAAGTTATGCCGCTGATGCGATGAAGGGAAATAAAATACGATACTATTAAAGTTTAGCTCTTCCTCTGATAGCCATTTTTGTTGGGCCCATAGTGGATCAATGGCTGACCACCCAGTTGTCACCAATGGCACAAGGCTTGCCCACTGTGGACCCAATGAATGTGGGCCCTTAGCGGACAAGTTGTTACAAGAATATGTGTGAAAAAATAATGGAGAGAGGATGATGCTTGGTGAAATGTTATGAAATGCCCAACTTGCCAATTCTTTGAAATTTAAGTTGTCTCTAAATACCAATTAGTTTGCTCAGGCTTCACTGGGTCTCTGCCTCTGGCAATCATTCACAAGAGATTCTGTATGCATATTAGGTGGACTGAATAAATACCAAAGGAAATCTCTTCAAACAGTTTTATGTCTGCTGGCTATGTATACAAAATCTTAGATGTCATGCTGATTAAATCACCATGCTGACCGCTTACTGTCATTATAGCTGGGTGATTCGGTTATTAATCATGGCAGGTCAATGGATAATCTTGTTTTAATGTACGAGTCTACCATGTCCTCTTCAGCTTGCATACAAATCAGCTCATATCCATTTTGAATATGCACAGAAGCAAACATTATACTCAAGAGAATCATGCTTCTTTATAACATGAATTCTGAAATAACATGGGAATGTGGATTCCAAAATTAATTCACCTATAGAAATTAACTTGTTATAACATGACTTTGTTATAAGGTGGTTTTTGGTAAGGCTCCAAGAGACAGCGTTATGACAAGTTCCACTGTGTGTCTCCACTTGTCTCAGTATCACTGGCTACTGCTCTGGCATCGAGTCTACTTGACTCATCATTATCATCGTCTGAGGCATGCGCCTGTCTGGAGCATTGCCGTTTCCATAATGTTTAGCCAGCCAACTCTATTTTGTGCCTGTCTGAAGGCGTCTCAAGGCCGTATGTAACCCTAAGTTCAGTGGGCACAGGTCAGCTTCCACTGTTCTTGTCCGTGTATGGCGAGGGCTTATGACACAGGCCTATTCTAGCCTCTCAGAGGGCCGGAAATCATTGTTTGCAAGGCCCTCGTATGGTCCTGGTCACCTTGTCCAGACAGCCAGAACCTCCTTGTTTGAATCATCTCCAACACTGGGATGTGCATCATTTGGGGATATATCATATTTGACTACCGTAGCTGAATTCCCACTGGCATCACTAAGTCGAACTGAAAACTGTTACAGTGGGTTCTGTGTCCCTAACCATGGCCGCAACAAAAGCATCCAGAAAACCATACAGTTGATGGGATATGTGAAGGTGAAATAGAACTGATGAAGAGGAAACTTGATAACAAATATAACAAATAAATTCCATGACTATCTTTAGTGTCGATTTGCCTCATGACTATTCTTTGTTTTTGAGTTAATGTATGCAGATGCCTCAAATATGTTGAGACATCTTGACCCTGAAGGAATTTTCACCGCTGTTGACATAATAATTTAGCTAATGTGCAGTTGGCTTCTGCTGGTAGAATACAAACAATGTAGGCCATACTTGCTATTTGGTATGTGGCTGGTTTAGCCATCTGGTTGGTAATCAAAGCTTGAGTTCCCACTTGGTTTAGCCATTTGGCAATCGAAGCTTGAGCTCCCGTTTGGTTTAGCCTTATGGTATTCAAAGCCTGAGCTCCCACTTTTGCTAATAACACAAGACTGCTGCTTGTTGGACTTTTACCAAATGCAATTGTATCTTTGCAGTACTTGAAAGATCTTTGAACACCCTAATGATTGAAAGATCTCAGAATATCATATTCACTGAGAGATTGCTTAATATCCAGGTGCAAGTAAATAAACAATTTCATTGCACTGATTTAGTCTTTGACCTACATAAAACGAAGAACCTAAGTGAGCCAAGGAAATATACAGCAAGCGAGATGAGAAAATAAAAAAATTGCCCACTTTAATCATATATGTTATAAGCTGCCAGCTCTTTATCATATAAATACAGAATCAGAATGATATATTATTTTGCTACGAATTTGTTGCAGAATATAAGATATGATATAATTTTATTCAGCGATTGTGTTAATAGGAAGATGATGAGTCATCCATTTTGGTGACTCTTATGACAGCTTGCAAGAGTGGCAATGCCTCGGCAGTTGAAGAGCTTCTTCGTGCAGTCTCCGACTTGGATATCAATCAAAGTAATCAGGTACAGACATTTGGGTACTGCATGGTGGTTCCAAAGTGCGACCGGGTGATCCTGGTGCAGGTGTGGTGTAGTATGGTGTGGTAGTGTTCCCATTGCTGGTGTTCTTGCTGGTGGTGGTTGTGCTGTCTGTGGTGGTGCCAATGTAAGTGGCCAGTGCTGATGATATCAGCAGTATATGTGTGCTTGTAGGTACTTGAACATTTATATAGCACCTTTTAAATAACCTGTTGAAGACATTCCTTGCCAGCCTAAATGAAGTTATAATGAGGCTTACAATGCCATTTTGATTAGGTGATGGGCTCTCAAAACATGAGACTCACAAGGAAAGGATCCAAAAAGTCCAAGGTCTTTCAGGCTACATTTGCACCCTGCTTGAATTTAAAACAAAACAAAAAAACTGGTTTGAAAAGAGCATTGGACGCTTCTTAATCTCTTTCTTAAATGGACTGGTTAGCTCACCAGTGCCAGTATTCCACCCATTTCTCGTAATATAACAGATCAAAGTCAAAGTGGCCTGCAGACAGACACTAATAACCATAAATGACCACAGTATTTAGCCCCTTCTAACTTCACAGTGTTCGATGTTTGTGGAAATTACCCTCAAGTATCGTGACCAATCTTGTGTAATCTTAGAGGGTGACTCACACACTTGACACGCGTAGTAGGGTAGAGGATGTTAGGCACACGGCTGACATAAGACACTGGTCTAAAATGTGAAATCTTTCCCAGGAAAATATTTTGCAGAAATGACCTGTTTCTAGCCATCCAAATGACAGTTTAGTTGTCATCTGTCCCAGTTAGTGTACCTGACTATACTGGTAACAGGTCTTTAGATCTTCGTGTTATGTGTCGCAAGTTCTGAAAGCCCATTGCTCTCATAAAATATCATGATTATTGTGATAATAATAGATGGTCATGATAATTCTGTGTGGTTTATTATGATGTATGTAATATGTATGCATGAATGCATGTATGTGTGTATCTGTGCATTTATGTAGTGCCTTTTAGAACATCTTAACTGTACTGAAACAGTCATCATACACTGGTGTTGTTCAGGTTTCAATCAAAAGTTATTCATGTAATACTAATATTTAAAATCATAATTACTCTTGTACTATGCCCTATTATTAATCGTGATATGGCAGCTGATTGGTTCATCTGTTCACCCGTAATCCTTGTATGGTCATGAGACAGGGACTGTATGTGGACCATGAGCAAGTATTTAACACAATTACTTAACCCCAATCACTGGTGCTGATGAGGTATTAAAAACTAATGGTGCTACTAAGAATTGTAGCATTTGTCATAGCAGTAAATGTAAATGTATAGGTTTTTTATAGCGAACGACGAACGTATGGCCTCAACCCTGCTCATTTTTCAATGAATTGATCAGGTGAGATCCTTTACCACCGCTTGTGTTTGAATGGGTGCCACACCATTTAAGGTACCCATGTACGGATCGTACTAGCCCGAGATTTAATTGAAGCTGCAATAGTGATATTTAGCAACTCTTGTGATACAGTTAGAAGTCATTGTTCAACCCAAGGACCCTATTCCTCTGAGAACTAACATTGAATAAGAGTTGTAATAAATGACTGTTATCTGCTTTACCCTGCATTAATGTAGATGTATAACCATTTTTCAGTTTGGGGAGACGCCTTTTCTTCTGGCGGCCAGTGGTGGACATCTTGATGTCTTGAAGCTGCTACACTCTCGAGGCATCCCTGTTAATTCAAAGAGCCAGGTAAATGTAAAAGAAGAAGGAGCGAAATTTTCACGAATCCATTGAGTATCCATCAGAGTTAATTGGTTAGCCACTTACAAAATGCCTTGATAAATTGTATATTATCTTCATTTCTTTAAAGAAGTTTTATCATGTAGTTTAATCATTGACCTGCAGATGCAGCCATGGAGTAATCGTCATAAATCAAGTAAGATGTTGTGAGACCACATGTTTGACTTTACTTGCACTTTCTAGAGGCTTTCTCAGCTAATCTCGGCAGCTCTTGTTGGACAGGAATTTGGTTGCTGCTTGCTTCTCGATGGATAACTCTGAACACATAAAGATATCAGTAGAACTAGATAGATAATGTTTTTGTCTGTTGTCTTGTTGCTAAGCCATTAGATGCAGGGACTATGGTTTGTAAGTGGGGAAAAAGATTAAGTCACAAGGTTAGCAGGTAAGTACAGGCCTAGTGTTGACGGGATACCCAACGCAGCTTGTTATGTAATGTAATGTATAAAAGGCATCCAATTTCTCTGGAGTGCTGTAGACATTTGGGATAAATTTGAGAAATGAGCACCTCTGAGCAGATATCTTGAAGGGACACTTGATAAATGAATGAATGCATTAATAAAATAAATTCTGAGAGTTAAACGCAGACGGAGCAAATTCAACCAAAAGACAATTATTTGGAATAAAAACCTCTTCAACTAATTTAGTTAAATTCCATCAGCAGCTGTGATGAGTTTTAAACCAAACTCCACAACATACTGTATAATACTGCATGTGTTACATTGAAATGTACAATGTATCATATTTATTTGTATTAGATTCATATTAACAGATATTATACATAATAAATATACAAGTTGTGTACCTTATATAATTTATGGGCGTAGTATACATTTGGTTTGTTCTGTCAGTTCTGTGATGTCATTCAGGTCTAAACTTAAGACTCGTCTGTCTCAACTTGCTTACCCACCATAGTCTAACTTCTGGTTTCTCTAACCTATCGGAATTCGACCTGGCTTCTCCAATGGATTATGATTTTGATTACAATTTCACTTGAAGCGACCATCGATTGATGATGCATTGGGCATTATGATAGTGGCATTACAGAAATCTGTGAGGAGGTCTTGCTTTAAAGCTATGTTAAGTTGTGTAATCATAATCATAATCTTGAAATTTTCTAAATTGCTTCTCTAAAACTAAGTGCAGAGCATCAGCTTATTCATGACTGCTGCTGCGTCAAGTCAGAGTGGTTGTCCAAAGATGCCCTGGGAAGAACGAAGTCTGGTTGCCCGAAGACCAGAGAGAGAAGGGGGTGGAGGAGCTGATGTGGCAGGTTGTGTTTAGGTTGAGAGACATGGGAAGGCAGTCGATTGTGTATACACTGGATCTTGCTTACAACATGCCTTATTAAATTAAAAAGTGAGACTTCTGTTTTGAATGGAATGTCTATGGAGTTATAGATGGGGGGGGGGGGCTTGAGGCAGATGATGGTGAGTGAATGACAGAAGGGATAGAGGAGTAGAGAATTTGTGAAATTCAAGAGGGAGATCGTTCCAGAGTCGAGGTGCAGTGTGGTATGTGGATCAGTTAGAGAAATTAGTTTGTTCCCAACTGGCCTTGTATCAGATTTGCTTTTTAATTAGGTATGTTGTAAGCAGGATCCAGTGTAAATATGCTTGTGAACTCTGCCACCCCCTTTCTCGAGTGGTGCCAGTCCCAAGCCTCCATAAAGGAGGAGGGCAACGTCAGCGGCCTTTGATGCCATAAGATGTCGTTAAACACTGGAACTACTACTAAATTTGCATGTGAACTAGTATATATATATACATGAATTACCATATATGTATATATATGCACATATATGTATTAGCATAATGTATATTTTGATAAGTTTATTCATAGATGTCTGATATGGATTTAGGTTTTTTTATTAATTTCTGTGTTGGTTCTCCAACAATTGCATTCACTTGCTCAGATTTTACAACTTCACAGATTGCTTATGACTGTTTACGTATTATGAATCTTCATTATTAAGATAATAATTTATATGCAATCCAGTTCAGTGTTGTCCATTTTGCCCAGTCTTTTAGTCCTTCCTTTCTGGTTCTGATGAAATTGGACATGTTTGGTTTGTTGGATGCCTTTTCCACTAATCCATTTGCTCTTCCAATTTACATACATAGATGATATTGACCCTTTTCCAGTCACAGTGCTTACAATGATCACTTGTTACCTATGTACATGCCATAAGCTTATATATTATTATTACAATATATATAGCAATTTATAGATCTGGATATATATATATATATATATATATATATATATATATATATATATATATATATATATATATATGGACTTCACTGCAGGGTAACATATGGCGTATCATGGACTCTGTTAGATGTTAAGGATTTAGCTGTGTCTGATGTTGATTATGCATTCCAGTATATAGTGCATGACACACATATTCTGTCGCACACATGTTGTTTATACATAATGCATGTTGTGCATCCATGCGTATACTATTTAGTAAGTGCTCAGCAGCAGTTAGATTACTCATCCAGAGGTGGTGCATCTCTGGATTTTGCAAATGTTAAGCCTAAATGAATCCGTAACCAATACTCGCTATTTGGATAAAATATGAAATGCATGTTGCTGATGCATATTGTCGATTATCAAAAATATATTTACTTAAAAGCATTAATTAACATGTTTCAAAAGACTAGGCTTAGATCGATATGTCGAAAATGATAACTTACAAAAAGACATAATTACAAAATGCAGAAAACACCAAAAAATATGCATAAAACTTATAAAAAATATAAAATACACCAGTAAGCAAAGATCTTCCAAAACAGTACGACTGGTCTTAAATGTTGTGCTTCGCTTCATTTACAAGGACTAATGACAGCCCAATGGAAAGCTGGAAGCACACAAAACAGTTTCAGTATTGAAAATGCCATAACATGCAGACGTAGAAACATTCTGACATTGCTCTAGATACTTCCACAACTGTGCATGTTTTCGGGGCTTTGTGCTTGCGACGTCCATTGCAGCATTTCAACCCTTGGCCATCTATGACTCCATATGAGTGGATTCTACAAGTTGGCCTAACAACAGAAATAAAAAGAAACAAGGAAATATGTGGAACAATTAGCCCTGACCTTACAAATCAAACCTACTGTCTTCTGATGTAAAAATCATGTTCATTCTGCTAAATCCACATTCACACTCAGCAATGCTAACAGGCAGCGTGTGGATGGCAATGAAAAGTCTTTTCATTTACTACCCTGAAACATCACATTTCTGTGTGGCTTTGCACGCGTTAAAAATTTTTGTAATAATAATAATAAAGATCCTTAATATCTGTGAAGTCTCTGTATTCTTGCTTTAAGCCATTAGTACATGGAACCACAAACTTACTGCTTATCAGCTGTGGTTCCTTTTCCACTTTTCTGATGGGACAGTTGGAGGCCAAGAAGTGGGGAGCAAGTGTTAACACTCAATTATGTGGCTCTCAGACAAAGAAATTCATAGGTTTTCATTGTGCCAGTTCTGGCAGTTGCTGTACACTATCCAACTTTCTTTTGGGCATTATCTGCAGTCGTGGTTGACTATAACTAACCAAAACGTGTTATTTGAAATTTTCAACCCGATCCTAACATCCCCCAGCTAATAGCTAAGAATGAGACGAAATGCTGTGTTATCACTAGGATGTATGCTACTTCCATTTCCACCGTCTTGGACTACCAGCCAGAGGCAGCTCTGTCGGCTTCTACTGTAAGGAAGCAAATACAATGCAAGTGAACATTGAAAATGCGCAGTGAATTCTGCAGATGATAATTGGGTTATAGGTAGCAAATTTTCATTTTTAAGCAAAGGGTCTCCTCTTTTTCCCTGTTAGGTGACGAGTCGCCTCTATTAGGTGGGGGACCTCCTTTTGTAGGTGACATCTCCTCTTTTAGATATCGGATCTAATCAGAGGTGCCGGATCTGAGATCCGACTGGTTCCGGCTGAATACTATACAAATATATATATATATATGTGTGTGTGTGTGTGTGCATGTATATATTTGCACATAATATACAAGTGTAGGGTGTGTTAGTATATATGTGGTTGCTTTTGTTTTGCAGAAAGGTGACTCAGCCCTGCATTTAGCTGCTCAGAATGGACATATGCCATCTGTTGTGTTCTTGGTCCAGCAGCAGGCAGATCTCGATGCCGAGAATGAGGTAGGAGAAGGGAGGTATGGAGGGGAGGAAAGTAAGATAGCAGAGGGAGGGGGAAGCAAGCAGAAGGAAGAAAGGGAGGGATCAATCAAGATTAACAGTTTAGTTTATGCAAGCATGATTTATTGAGCCAGAAGCCATTTTAGTTTTTATATTTTGAGAATACAGAGAATGAAGCTGGTTGGCCTCCTATGTTTTAATATGACCCTAATATGTGTTTACTGAGGAAATTTTGGGCATTGAGTCTTCTTTTTGTGGAGCTGGTGGTAAACATTCACATGTTTGACTTAAATGTGGTCATCGGATTTGACCAACATTCTCTGGCATTCATAATTAATTCATCATGCAAGAGATTATTTGTGTATTTTATTTCATTTGGTTAAAAGCGATTATGTTTCATGCTATTTCTTCATTCAAATTTTTCAAAGTGCAGATTAAGGACATTAATGACATGACTTCAGTCAGTTATTATTAGGAATACTTTTTCGAGGCCGGATTTCCACTGAATCCATGGAAACTTGTTGACCCATGTCACAAGTACTGGGCAAACGTTATTGTTTATTTATTTTCCCTGAAGATTTTTATTTTGTGTGGATCTGGTTTATTATTTTGTACATAATTTGTTTGAAAATTATTTTCTTTTAGCACAAAGACACTCCTCTGCATGCTGCTGCAGTTGGAGGCAACGTGCAAGTGGTTGATTTTCTGGTTCGTTCTGGTGCAAAGATGGATGTACAGAATGAGGTGGTTTATTTGGATGCTTTGCTTTCTATGTCTTTTAATTCAAACTCTATGTTACTTATCTCCATGCTCAGTCTGGCCGGTAAGGGTGTCATTTGGCCTAGGGCCTAAGCCACCGTGGTGCCTCAGAGCTTCATCTGTTCACATTCGATTCATTCCTGAATTTCACTATAGGCCTCAAAATCTAAAGAGGTCCAGGCCTCTGTCAGTCTTCAACAGAGCATATGCCTCTCTTAGATTCATTTCATTTTGTATTCTTGAGCCTTTCTCTGCAGTCATTGCTTCAGAGGTTTAAAAACATCTCATTTCATGGTGGGGCAGTGATGGGTTTTTGTGCACTGCTGAGCAGTTTTCTTGAAGTGCTGCGATATAAATGTTCATTTACCGATGCATTATATTACGTTCCAGGTGCTTCAGATTCCATATGATGCACTGGTTGTTATATTCTGTGAACCGCATCTTGCAGCTGGGGATGGAATGAAAATGTTTTCATAATGAATAAATATTATTGTGAAAAACAGAACCAGATTTCATTGGTTTATATTTATATATATGAATGCCTGCAAAGCATATAACAAGTGTTTATTTGCGGTTATGCGACTGTGTGCTCACCTTTCAAGTTTTTGCTGTATTTGTGTTAGCATTTAAACTGATAATTGTTTGGGCTGTTGTTGTATGTAAATGTAAACGTACTCGTTTTTCTATAGCGACCATATGTTCTCGACCCTGCTCATTTTTCTATGAATTAATCAGGTGAGCTCCTTCATCATCTCTGCCCATGTGAATGGGTGCCATGCCATTTAAGGTCCTTGTATACGGACTGTGCTAGCCCGAGATTCAGATCTGCGAAATATAGCCACTATTGGTATGCAAACCTGCACCTGGATGCAGAGAGGTGCCTTAACATATGCTTTAACCAATGCAGCTTCCCAGGCCAGCTGTAGCTAACCAGGCCAGTGACTGTATTGACTTTTAGTATATATTTTATAAGTGTTTTGTACTTTGTTGCTAGTACTTCTTGTATGCTTCATAAATGGGTCTGTTATTTCTTGACTTATTGTTGGTTAACAATATTTGTTAGCTAACGATTAATTGTTAGTAATTATTAGTTTTTAATCCACTTGTAACTCGAATTAATTTACTACATTTTTGGGCAAGAGATGCAGCTCATTATTAGTTAATTACAGCTTTTCTCACTGCACTTTATCTGCTTTGCTTATAGAATGGAAGCACAGCTTTGCATTTGGCCTGTGAGTTACGTCACTCGCAAGTGGCCATGGCCCTGCTTCACCTCAGATGTCCAATGGATAAAGTGGACAGAGTAAGGCCAGAAATAATGTTGATCGATTGTTTTTGTTTATCCTTCGCTATGTAATCATTAGGCATATGAAAAAGTTGATTGGCGGTTAGCTGGCTTTTTGCCAAAAGATACAGTGGGCAAATGACCATTAATCTTTGGGCTGTTTTAAACCAAAGTCATCAAACCAATAGCTTGTACTGTTAAAATTAATAGGCGAGGTAAGCTGTATGAGCTTTTTGTGCCTGTATCTCTCCATCGAACTGTCTAGTCTTTGACTGAAGTGTTCATCATTGTTGCAGACATTATTTCTTCTGGTAGCTGCTTCCAGGCTTGCCTCCCCTTAATGGCTTGAGTTCTGCCTTAACTGGGTTGGACTATGCATGAGGCAGGTTGCTTCAAGCTCCTAATGTAGTCAGTGGTAAAATTGTCCTGAAACCTAACATTATCAATGGACATGATTACAATTTGTTATAATGAGGTCATGTTTCAAACCTTAATTAAATTTGGGTGCATGTGACTGATTGTATTGCATTGGAATTCATGTTAGAATGATGTGTGTTAAAACAAGGCTGAAGAGTTTTAAGGTTGTTCGGGAACTTGGCAAACCAGTTCCAGCTTAATTGGTGTGCTGTCCAGCTACATTCAGTCAAGCTCTATACATTTGCAGACAATTGCAAAGAGGCTCTTGTGATCTTTTAATGCATAGTGAGGGTTTAAATTCATATGAACAGCATGCAGCTCTAGATCCTTGAACTAAAGGAATGAGAGATACCTGGAAAGGTCACAGTTGCTTGCATGATTCCACAGACACTCCTCAGAAGTTTGGTCTCAGAGTAGTGGTTAGCATGGTGGACTGTCAACCCAGGGGTTTGGGGTTCAAATCCCAGCTAGGGCAGAAAGGTATTTCAAGATTTCCTCTTGCCCCCTTGTGAATTCAGCTATAAAATGTGTACACGAACTGTATGCTGTCAGTTGGAAGATTAGGAGATTAGGTGGTGAGGGAGGAGACTGGCAACCCACCCTTACAAGGTTAAGAAAAGAAGTCTGGCTAAGAAAAGAAGTTGCTGACACTTCACATGCATGGCTGCCACATCAGAAGACTGCTCTCCTCTTCTTCTTTGGCTGAAGTGCAAATTTGACCTCAACAATCCTGTAACAGGACACCTGTTTGAACCTCACAGCTTGTGTTAGTATTATAATACAGACCCCCAAGGGATGGTTGACTGACTTAGCCTAGATAGTCTGGTACGTTATAGACAGTCACCCATGCTTAACTTCACTGTACTTCTCAGCATTGTATCAATAGCACCAGTTGGGCACCACTTGAGTCCAAACTGATATTAAAAATTATTTTAAACTGGAATAAATGTTAGAGAAGTGTGTTGAAGCTTGAAAGATTAACATGTTCGTACAGAAAACTGTGAAAGAGCATTGCGTCTTTGTAATTTGTTTTAGAGATTTGCTTGTGTCTATTTAAGCATTTTCTAACTGTTGTGTACGTTTTGTGGAAATAGGCTTTGGAGACTCCGTTGCACTTGGCTTGTCGTGAGGGACTGCTTTCTGTTGTTCAGACGATGTGCGCATTTGGTTGTCCAGTGAATGTTGTTGATCAGGTAGAGAGAAAAACTCTGTTGATAAAATGAAATTAATAAAATCTGAATATAGAGCAGTAGTTTATCAGGATGTTTATGAATGTTATTTTCATTTACTGTTGTATATATGATAGATAATGTAGTGTTTGATAATGTGGAGGTGCCTTCGAGTGGTTTTAGAAAATGCGATGTTGCTCTTGGCCAAAAATGGTTGTGTACCTCTGGTATACCAGCAAACTCTGCCATCTTGGTATGGGCTTGTAATATCCTGCATAAGAAAGTCCTGATTCTAGGTCCTGTTAAGATAACATCAAATGTATTTGCTTCCTTGTTATTAATGAGTTCATTGCATACATTACAATCTTAATCACATAATGTTTTTGTTCTGATCAGATGATAATTCTGAGTGGCATAGTTAAGTGAATGTCAGATATATGGTGCTTGTTTGTATACATGCTATAACACTGTTAAGCATACATGTTCTTAGTATCAGCTGAGGTTTACATCTGGATGGATTATTTATGTATGGCTTTGAGAAATGTGCCAAGGTTAACTAACTAATATGAGTGAAGGTGGACTCCCCTTTTATTTGCTGAATCATTGCCTGATCATTGTGACAAAGTGCAGGTTTTGCTGAATCATTGCCTGATCATTGTGACAAAGTGCAGGTAAGGTTATTTAATTCTGGACTGAGTGAAGTTTGAACATATACTGGTAGTAAGAATGGTGTTACTGTCATGTGATTCTGCAATTAAAGTGGCTTTCTACATTGGGGTAAGTACCAATATGGGCACAATATATAACACAATACATAATATATATAATAGCCAAAGAAACTGATGATATGAAGGTCACCCCATCAATGGCTTCTATGCATTGGGCATTTTTAGAGGTGAAGCAGTAAGCTGTGACTGCAGTTGCATCCTTGGAAATATGTGTATTTGAAACACCCACAGCAGCTTAATTGATTGATTCTGATTGACCTGATGAAACTGTGAGCTTTGAAATTTTGGTATAATTTGATTGTTTTATGTTTCAGATGGGAATGACACCACTTCATTTGGCTGCTCTTTCTGGAGATGGGGATATGGTGCGATACCTTCTTCTGTCTAATGCAGATTGCAACAAAACAAACAAGGTACAAACAAATCAACCTGCTGTGTACCTGTCATCAATGTTTAGGTGTTAAATCGTATCTTGTTAATTGAGCTCACTAGTACAGGTTACAGATAACAATGTTAACTAGTTAATAAGTAACAACTGCAAACTGTATGTTTTTTCTGTTGCCTTAGAGCTAAGTGAGTTATTCATTTGGTCTTAATCAAGACAAAATCCTTAGACAAAGATGAGGTCAGGTTTGGTTATGTGCCAAGAGAATGCAGGAAGAATGGCAGATGACAGGAAAAGACATTTCGAAGATTACTGCTATCAGCAGTTTCAAGACTAAGGCCACTCCTAAGGTTTACATTGCACTGGGCTTTGCTTCAATATAGAATGGTAAAGTAACTTATATAGTCACAGTTAATAGGCTAGATAGGGTTCATGAGCTTTTAGTGCCTCTACTATATCTCTCCACCCATCTGTCCAGTCTTTGAAAGTGTTCAAGCTCAGTGCATATATTATTTCTTCTGGTAGCTAGTTCCAAATATCGACAATCCCTTGGATGAAAAGAATTTTCAAATTTTCAATCACACTCTTATGATAAAATTTCTAGGTTCGCAGTATCCATTCCATCCTTTAGATGAACGTTCATTTTCTTCGTTCACTTGACCAGTTGCCTAAATCCTGCTGCAAAATCTGTTCCTCTTCCTCATTTTGTATTTTCTCCATATTTTTATGTCATCTGCGAGCAGCTTCACAGAGCTTTCTAGTATGTCTGGTATCTCATTTACGTAAATCAAACATAACAGTGGTCCGAACACTGATCCTTATGGAATTCTGCTAACAACTCTGATGATCTGTTAGTTGTCCGTTTAGCACCACTGTCATCCAGCAATATATCCTCAATCCGATATCCTTTGAGTGTGCTCATTGCCTTTGGTGAGGTGCTGTATCAAAAGCCTTCTGATAATCCAAAAAGACTATTAAGTGTGTCTGTAAATAAATCTGTTTTTATTTTGAACAGGATGAGTCACGTCCAGAAGAAGTAGCTCATGGTCATGGTCACTCAGAAATTGGGGAACTCTTGATGAATATGAGATTGGTAACTAATATTAATGGCTTTAATTATAATAACTGATAACAGTGTATGTGCAGGCAGCTTACCTTTAGAAAAATATCTTTAGGTATCACTAGATGTATGTGAATGATATAAAGTGGGAGCAGTATGGAATTCAGTTCACAGAAACTAGTGATTATAAGATGCTGGTCAGTGCGCAATCGTCTGTTTTGCTTTAGCACTTATCCTTTTTCAGATGCTGGCTTTCATGTATTGGAAAGTTGGTATAAAGCAGAGCTGAAGAGGTGACAAAGAAGCTTGTTAAAAGAAATAATTATGGTTTTTCATAAAGTTTATTATACTAGTTTGCTTTGCATGATAACAGCATTTGTTATTGGTTGATGCCTTGTGCACTAGACACTAGTGCTGTATAAATTTCTAATTAATAACAACATTCGTTATTTGGTTTTGCCTAAAAAGAACTTTCTTTTTTCCTAAAAAGTATCTAGTTTGTTATTTGCTGTTTACATACCAGTGATAATGACATTGGCTAAATACCTAAACCAGGCTTCCAAGGGACACAGAATAAATTAAATGTTGACTTTTTAGAATCCTTCAATGGGTTCTGCCCAACAGCTTATACCAACAAACAAACCAATTGGACGTGTCAAGGTGAAAATTTTTGGCAACAGCGCAGTTGGCAAAACAACACTTATAGAGTCACTCAAGTGTGGATATGTACGGAGCTTATTCCGATGGCATCCAGCCCCCAGGGATGTCTTACCAAAAGGTAAATGAAGTTTGCTAGAGAACTTAAATTTATGCTGGGTAATTCATTTGCTTTTGCTCTGAAATGTTAATGCTCTGGGTATATTTGCAATCCTTAACCTGTGCCAAATTGATAGATTGACCTAAATAATCTTAACTTCTTATCATTCCAAAGGGTAAGACAATTTAAAAAATCAGGTTTTTATTACACTTTTGTTATAGTTGAGAAGCAAAATTGTTTTTTTCAAGCTATATATTTATTTATTTATTTGAACCTGAACAGAGAAACAAACAAACCCTGAATCAAGACGGCGATTGTTTGAAGAAGCACCAATTCACAGCAACTACACTCATGGAATCGACATTCAACAGGTCAACATTTGGGGTATGAACTCAATCTAATACAGCAATGCATTGATCCAGTCAGATCTAATCTAATCTGATAATTGTAGTCTGTGATTCAAAACCTCAGTCTGTACTGTTCCTAATTTATCAGCTGAGCTACAGTTGTGAATTATGTTTTGAATCGTAATCATAATTGCGAGATTTCTACAGCGCCCAACGAAAGCCGCGCCAAGGGACCAGCTTATTCACAGGCGCTCAGTCAAAACAAAATCGATAGGCAAAAATGGTTCAGTTCCAGGTCAAGATCCAAAAGATTTGTAAGGTACTGCTATTTGTTGCTTTTACTTGTTGTGCTTTATATATTATTAGTATCACCAGAGACATTTGAAAGCAAATAATGATAATTAATAAGACCTTAGTGATGACGTGTTGAAGGTCCTGGAGATGTGAGTTTCTGGGAGTTTTCTGGTTATGAGCCGTACCACACGGCGTACGATCACTTTGTCGGTGAACGTCACTGTATTCACTTGGTCGTTGTGAACATGAATGACACTTCACAGGAGCGACTGCGACAGCTTCACTTCTGGCTGAACTTTATACGATCTCACATGTCGCCAACAGAGCCAATTGGTTTGCAATTGCTTTCACTTAATTTACAACCGATTTCTTGAATGCAGTCATTGTTTCCAAGCTTAATTTAACTGTAGTAGTATTAAATTCCAATATTAAGTTTGAATAGTATTGTATAACACTGCAATTATTCTCACCTATAAGTATTGCTATGTGGTATAGTAGTCCAATAAAAACTAAGTTGAATAAATATACATTTATTAAAAAGGATAAATCAACATCATTCTTATTCTTTATAAATTATTTTTATTACAAACCTTAATTTCTATTCAATCCATATTAGCCATTATATCCTTGGGCATAATTTAAAGGTGCATGGGATTCCCATGCCCCCACTTTTGGACGGCGGTATCAGACCCTTCTCTCTTATTCATACCAAAAGTAAACAATGTGCATGAAGTTTAGTATAAGCTTGGCATTTGTCAATGACATTTCATACTGTTAATCATGTAATAATTATTACGTGAAAGGCGAAAGGTTGGGAAGAAATTGGTATCCCCACTTTCTAAATCAAAGTTACACCCTTGATAATGTATATATTATTTTTGAAAAGTTTATTACAGTTGATTTCTGATGGTGAATTTCTATCAAACTGCAGGCTTTGGAGGCTGTCAGTTATGGCCAGCAAGAGTCATCATCATTGCAACACACGCTGATGAGGCCCAGTGCACCAAGAACCAGAAAGGCGAGTGGGAGATGGATGGCAAAGCAGCTCTTGTCAACGGTCTTCTTAAGACATTTGGTGCCGATCTCCTGATAGTTCCACACCTTTATGTCTTGGATGCTAACGAGGCAGCTAGCGTTGACATGAAGCACCTGAGAACAATGCTTTATGAAATGAAGAACTTCATTGTTCAGGTAAGGACCAAGGTTCCCAAGAACTCTAAAATGTTTATTGAAAGGACTGGTAGTTCATGATGTGGTGCCGAATTTCCACCCTTTTATGAACCGCAGAGCATTTATGCAAGTATATGGCCTGTTCATGTAAAGAGTTCATACAATTAATTCCATGCAGCCTGTTTATGTAAAGATTTCCTGCAACTAATTCCCTGCTACCTGTTTATGTAAAGATTTCATACAGTTAATTCCCTGCAACTCCCTCAGTGGGAAAGATTGCATAACCTGCTACCAGTAGATATATACGAACACATGGTAATGGTCAGAGAGCATACAAAGTTTATCTAGACTAATAATAATAATAATGACAATTTATATAGCGCCGCAGCACAGCCGAGGCCGAAGAAAAGGGCGCTGTACAAGGGTTGCAGGACTACA
Organism: Norana najaformis; assembly: GCA_964023275.1. NCBI lineage: Eukaryota > Metazoa > Annelida > Clitellata > Crassiclitellata > Hormogastridae > Norana > Norana najaformis. The sequence goes on from OZ029915.1 coordinate 43,645,904, forward strand.
AAGGAAGCAATGTTCTGCCACTATATTAAGTCTCTAAACATTTGTATGTGCTGAGTAGATGATCCTATACACGGATATTGTAACCTTGAACAACTGGTGTATGGCTAAGTTGTTGGGGTTGGTGATAATACAGGGTTCAGTATCCATTTCTGTTCCGCCTTACTGGTTATATACTTCATGTGAAATTTAGTATATTCCTCTTGGCATCTCTATGGCATTGTATTTTTTCACATTTCAGTGTACTCATTAAATGTTTGTGCATGTTTGCAGTATCTTCCACCGTTACTTGGAATGTATGATGCTACAGTGACCACCCTTTCCAACTGGGCAAAAGTCATTACGAACTTTCCGTGTGTTACCTGGAGTGTTTTTGTGCAGTATATTCGCTCCAAGGTCAACCTACTTGCAACTGATGAACACATATCAGAACTCATTCGACAGCTGCAACTGTCTGGAGAGGTACGTCTAACATATTGCGTAATATCGGTCTTGTTTTGCAGATTCTGATACACCAGAGACTCCATAAAACATGCTTCATTACAACATGAATTCTGATATAACCTGGTCGATGACAAGAATCCAAAAATTAATTCAACAGAAAATAAACTCATTATACCATGACTGCATTATAAAGCATTTTTTGATATGGCTACTTTGAGAAAGCATCTGCGTGGAAGGAAATGTGTTGCAAAATTTGGGGATCATTGCGTTTACATGAGCTTTAGTGAAACTGAGTATATTCTAATATTACGCTTTTGCCAACACCATTATTGCTGAATAAACTATAATCTGAATTTTTTTATTCTTTTAGATAATCTATCTTCAGACGAATCCAGACAACGAAGACATCATAGTTATCAATCCTAGGTGGCTCTGTGTGGAAGTCCTGGGCACGTTGATGTCCCACGAGCGGATCGAGGATGCTCCTGTAAATGGACGACTGACCCTGGAGTATGTTCGGCTTCTGTTTCCCGACTGTGAGGTCACCAACATCGCTGCTCTGCTCGAGGTGCTGCAATTGTGTGTTGGTTGCCAGGTGAACGAGGAAATACTCCTGGACTGTCCCTTCCTTAATGCTCTTGTCATGCCAGACATAAGTCAAAGTGCGGAATTTGTATTTGGTGGCATCGTCCTGGTTCTTACTCCTGGAATGGAAGACCAACTCCTGCACATATTTCCACGTATCCAGACCGGATTTCATCGCCATCTGCGTCAGAAGATGACTGATATCTCCCTCTACCAGTGGGGCTGGGGCACAAGAGTCCAGGTCGCCAACAACCTGGAGGCAGTGGTCTTGTTGGATAAGACCACTTGCCATCTTGAGATCAAGTGTTCTGGTCCAAAGAACCAACGTACGGCTTTGTTTACGTTTCAGGACAATCTGTGCGACATCGTGTTTCAGATTCTGGGTGAATGTTGTCCAGGAATGTACACTCAGTGGTCGCCTCTAAGTCCTCTGCATGTCAAGGACAACCAGAAGAATCCACACGCATACACGTCAAGAGCGATCCTTCTGGCTCAGAAGGATGGCGAAACTAGCGTCCGACTAGACCAGAACATTTCTGAGCAGCTACTTGATGTTGTAGCGTATGGTTCACCAGAGGTGTACGCGTCCATGCAGGCAGGATTCGATCTGCACATTTCCTCGCTCTCACTCTACGCCCGTTATCAGCTGGCTTTGCTTCTCGATCCGTCTCACCCTCTTGGCTATGACTGGTGCATGCTTGCTATTTCGCTTGGGCTTTCCGATGTACTGCCGAGGCTTGACGTCAAGGAGGCAGCACCCCTCAGCAAAACGGATGGGATTTTGGCACTCTGGTCACGCAATCCAGATGCAATGATCCGCACTCTTCATGACAAACTCCTTCAGCTGGAAAGAAATGATGTTGTCGACATGCTGCTCTCTGTGGCTCCACTTTATCGTTATACTCCACTGGATGATGATGCTGCTGCAAAGAGCAGAACAGGTGGTCAGTCGTCACAACAGCCTCAGCTTTCTCCGGCACAGTATGCACTTCCAAAGGATGGGACACTTCAAAACCTACCACCACATGATGCAGCAGGCGTAGCACTTGGAAATCCTCCTTCTCCAACAGCATCTCCTCAAGATGCTTCGCCACAGGATGTTGATGTCTCGGTTGTCGGCACCGATCATCCAACTTTATTGCCTGCACAGTCATCTGAGCCAAGCGAAAAGAGCAGCAAAGAATTTCCTCCACACGTTAATTCAGCTGATGGTGAAACAGAAACTACCCCGGAACATAGCGTCATTGAAACTGGGCTGAAAGACATTGAGAATAAAACTGAGCCATCTGAAAAACCCACAGAAACTGAATAGCTGTAAGAGTTCCTTAGACCATTTTGCAGCTACTCAAGATTTCATTAAAAAACTAATTGATTAATGTTTTGAAATCAGTTAACTATTTTATTATAATCTGATTCTGAAATACAAAATACTAATGATGAAAAGGCACTTAGGTTAGCAAAAAGTAAGGTTAGCGAAAAGTTTGGTTAACTATTTTGTAACAAACTAGTACAATTTACTGCATGAAGAAAGGCAAATAATAGTTATTGTTGAAGCATCTAGAACTCTTAAACTTGAAATATTTTCATTTTGTCGTTTTTGAGTTAAGTTTTAAATCATTTTCTGAAGCCTGTGTTTCAGCATGAAAGAGTGATACAGATGTGCGACTGTACAGGCTGAAATAACAGCTAAAATTTTTGTACACCAGCAGAAGTAGCCACATTTGTAAAAATAAATAAAAATTAAAAAGTTGCATTAGTAAAACTGTTTTCTAGCTTGAGTTTTCTGGATGATTTCTACCAGTATTGTTACTCTCCATTTGACTAGCATGGAGGATTTATATGTTGCTTCACTCAGGAGGCCAGAGGTTGCCAATAGTGTGTACGATAATGTTGTCTACTTGGAAAAACATATCTACAAGATGGTTCTATCACTGGAAACTTGGAAGAGGACCAGCCCAATTCTGAATTGCCACTCCCCCTAATGGGAGCAGTCCAGCCAATTCAACAAATGAAAAGAGCATGAAAACAAGATATGTATGTTTGTTAGGTATTGGACAGTTTTGTTAAAGTCGACTTATATGACAACATCTTGTGTCAACGGATGCAAGTGTATTTACGAAGCATGTGGTTTTGTGCTATGCTCATTTGGCAGTTGGCTGCATTTATGGCAGACTGTGAATGTCCACAAGGATAAGGGGGTTGTCCATCATGTCTTTTGATTAAGCTGTTCCCATACAGATTTTGTTCAGTAATATTTGTTTACTCAGACTTCTGATATGTCCTTGTCTGCATTCTTGAAGTTATTTCTCTCTTGTGCCATTGTTTTCGAGTGTATTGGATGATGCATCAAATTCTTGTGCACTGCTTTTTGACTCGTCTGCCCCGAGGGAGTTCAGGTTACTAGCTGGACAGTGTGTTGCTTCAGTTGGAAAGTCCAATAGAGTCCTTGATTTGGTGCTGACCGTTCTAATTATTTTACCATAAAACCAACTGACCAGCTTCCACTTTCACAGACCTACTGGCTGAGGGATGTCCAGATGCAGCATCTTCTATCATTTGCGACAGTCTACTTGGCGTTGGGGTTCATGTGTTGAGCCTTGTCCTCTTTCTCAAAACTACATGGTCCAACAACTCTGAAAATGGTGTCTGCTATCAATTATGGATGGGAATACATCAGCTGGGCTCTGCAGGAACCTGCTGGTGGTGACCTAGCAATCTGAGCACTGTTCACTTATTGATAACTTATTGTTCCAAGTGACTTTAACATCATTTAGGCTAGATTAGAAAGCACTTCTGTGGTGCTTAAAAGGCTCTATAGCAAGTATCTACATTCATATATACAGCAGCTAGATCAAAAGTACACAATTCCCTTTTGCTCAAGTGAATCTTATGATTATCAGACGTGACAAGGGAGACACACAAATACTGACTAATGCTGCTTCTACAGTTCCTGAATAGGTTTTCCACACAAATTTACGTATTGATTTTTGACTACATTATAATAATTGGCCCTTAAGATCTTTAATTGAAATCAATGCAGAGTTGTTAATGAGGCTTATTCTTCATTTCTTGCAAGGACTGTTTTAGAAGCTTTGGTTGAAAAACTCCGAATTCTGTCACAATTCCACCAGTTATCAGCTCAGCAGGAGTTACATCAAATGCAGGATTCCAGCAGACTGTACCTACAAAGTCACACAACTGTACGCTTGTAGAAAAACAAAAATAATTAAACTGATGCTCAGTGCTCATTGGATCTGCCTTATAATGCTACCTTTGGGACAATATCGAGCACAAGATCATAAAGATTACATGCTATGGCTGAACTGAATTTAAGATCCATGCTCCTTACTATTCAAAAAGTCGCATTATGAGAAGGGTCCAGTGTATGTATGTATGTATGCAGGTATTGAGACACTTAATACGTATTAACATCTTTTAATTACCTTTAAACTGCACTACAGTGTAATCGCTTTCCTGTGCATGTCCCTCACTCCAAAGTCTCTTGGTATTTAGATATTGACTACAAACCTCTATTTGTTCCGATCGCATTTCCCAAGAAGCAGTTTATCTGTTCCTCTCCAGGATTTTTCTTCTCATTTTGACCAGACTGATCTTGGACTTAGCAGCAGCCATCAACAGAGATGGCTGGCAGCTCGTTGTAGAAATGGCAACATTCCCAAGTGGGGAAAGTCATAGACGATGATCAACTGATGCCTACTGCATTACATTGCAGAAGTTACTAGATCAAATTGTGGCTTGTGGTTGGATGTTGGATGCCTACAAGTTTTAACTATCAATGTCGCATTGATTTCAAGGGCAATTACATAACCAGATTAACAGTACCAGTATTTATATTATGTGTAAAGTTGTTTTGAGTCAAGGTGTGTAATGATGACACCATCACACACACATACTAAATAGGTTACAAAATTTTGATTTCCTAAAATCATATATCTGTGCCATGTAAACATACCAGCGGCAGCAATTGTGACACCCCGGATTTTGGTAATTTCCTCTGGTGGACGTTCCTCAATCTTGATCTTGTCACCACTTTCAATGCTGAGATCAATTGATGTGCTTGGTGCAACAATGTAGAAAGGCACTCCATAATGGTTGGCTATAATGGCAATTCCACAAGTGCCAATTTTGTTAGCCGTGTCACCATTCGCAGCAACTCGGTCAGCTCCGGTTACAACTGCGGATATTCCTCGACGTGACATTACAGCAGCAACCATGTTGTCGCAGATGAGCGTTGAGGGAATATCATCATGAATCAGTTCATATCCCGTCAGACGGCCACCCTGATTGTACGGACGAGTTTCAGTGTAGTAACAGCGTGCAAGCAGCTTCTTTTCGTGCAGCATACGCACCACTCCTACGATTAATTTTCATTAAGAGCAATAAGCAAACATTGGAACATTTCCATTAACATGGCAAAAATACGATGCTTAGTAAAATTATGGAAAATTGTTGAGTGAGACATACTAAGCTATAATTCTTAACTTGACCATAACATTATTAGTAGCAAGTTGCAACATGTTTTGTCAAATAAGATGGTGATTTAAACCCATAAAAAGCAAAAATAACTTTAGCAGGAGGAAAATATAGTGGCCAAATTTGTAGTACGCTTACAAGGAACCATACAAATGACAACGTTTATGTTTATTAGCAGGTAGTTTCTTTGTAATACCACATCACTGATTTGGTAGCACAAACTCATTAAAGCACTTTCCTATCAGCATTCGCTAGACATTGGTCAGAGTTAGCAGTCTAAATCCAGTCAACAGATGAAGGGCTTTCAGCTGGTTTACAGCACTTAATTAGTTAAACGTAAAAGCTGTGCTCATACTAACGAGGCCAAATGACTTACCAAGTGCAGTTCCAAATCCTGCAGTGGCAAGGGAACCAGTGTTGCAGTGGGTAAGTATCGTAAGTGGCTTTTCCCCACACAACTGAATGATACTGTTTGCACCGTGTTGACCCATCTTGACATTAGTCGCAATATCATCCTTCTGTATTTTTTCCATGAGACTTATGAGCCTGAAAATTGAAAGCATCACAGAAATCCAAATAGCTTGACTTCAAATTTTCAAAATTGCGATTTCATTCTAAAGCATGAACAAATAAAAACATTTCACACATAATCCATTTGCTACACAATCACGGCTGACAGCAACTAAGTTACCTTTTCGAGGCAGACTTATGGCTGCAGTCATCCTATTACCAATCTAAATATACCTAAAGAACACATATGAAACATGTTTTAGAGAATAAATTTTATAACCACATTTCCCACAAATAAAAACTACTACACAGGTTTATGCCTAGAAACAAAATCTTTAACGTCAATCTACAGACTACACAGAGTACGCTGCACAGTTTTAAAGATGGTTACATACACTTTTAGGGTTGTTTCATTTCACATAATTCGCTCCAGCTCAAACAGCTCAAAAATAACTTAAGAGTGCACAAACATGTTACTTAATTTTAATTAAACTCTTACTGTGTTTTTGCCTGCACTGGAGTCAATGCTTCCTCACTTTTGAAGTCCTTTATGACTTGGACGAGCTTGTCTCTGGCATCAGCCATGTTAACAGCAGTAGGCCGAGCCGTTACCAAAAAGTGAAGCTTTTCCTCTATATAGCCATAAAGTGCTTCAACTGATGTGAATTCCTTCTCATAGATCTCAGACACCAGGCTTAGAACCCCAACAACTGCAATAGCTGGGGCACCACGCACCTAAGCAACAAATACACCACTGTGAGGTTATCAAAAAGCACAAAATAAATAGCATGATGCAGATAAGTATGGATATTTAGATGATCAGTCCCTTCAGTCAACCCTGAGACGGGGCAATATGTATGAAGTATTAGTGATTCTAATTCTTAGTCTTGCCATGTTTTCTGGAGCACAGCTTGGTATATACGATATGACGTTGGCAAGAACATTCAAGTTAAACACCACATGCCCAGTTTGCAATTGGAGATGATCTGTCCATCAAGTGCCAGGCCACCTGGTACCAACTAATCTATCCATTTATTGGCGGGGTCAGCAATGAATACCAATACAAGTTAAAAAGGTTGTATTTTTGCAGTAGTGCATGTGCCTTTAACTTAAGATCCTTCACACCATGCGACCAAAGTAGCAGATTTGTATCAGTAAGAAAAATTCAGACCAATCACCCTAGTTAGTTGCAAACCCTCAAATCAGCATTTTCAGTATTTGGAACTGTCAGTTAAATTACTTAGATTTTAAAATTCTATTATACAGCAAAGTGTAGATGCTATTGACAGACATACATAATTCAACTTCGTTTTTGGTGGTGGGGGACCAACATGTGTGCAATGCTTATTTAGGTATAAACCCCAGATCAGCATCTTCCACAAATTATGTCCTGATTCTTCCTCTTCCCCTAATCTCACTTTCTGGTTCAATTCCAAACATCACTAACCACAGCCATCTGACTGTCTGCCTGCCTGATTCTTGGATCTTGACCTGGAACCAAACCCTGCCTATCAATTTTGTCTGACTGAGCACCAGTGAATAATCTGGTTCCCATGACTTTGCTTTCCTTGAGCACTGTAGAAATCTTGAATTTATGATTACGATTACTTAATACCTGCATGTCATGTATAACCTTCCAACCAGCCTCTGTGTCTTTTACATCTATGTATTTTGTTTCAAATGGCAGAAGCAACTGGTCGAGTATCTCCAGCTTTCCATTTCTGTACCTTATGGCTTCCAGAGTCATTTCTATTAATAAGACACAACACGAAATCACAATACAAAATACATTTTTACAGAATTCTTTTACAGATTTTCCACGTCAGAAGCAGATTGTGGACCTAGAATTTGAACTAAGGTCATCCAAGTAAAGACTGTATGCTCGCCGTTCGGCCATCATAACTCACTCGTTACAATTCTCAATTGCATCTTACAGCAAATAAGGGCAACCCTCCATTTTAGCAGCTGTTATTATTGATTGTTACTTCAGTTGAGATTAGTTTTAGAGTCGCTATTTGCTCTCAGTAAACAGAACACAAACAATAATTTAATGTGAAGTCACACTAGTTTGACCAAACATAAAATCCTCTAATATGGAGAATAAATAATGAAATTGCCGATGAGTGAATGAAACAGTGCTAAAATGAAAACTGAATCCGTCACAAAACTTTACTGCTTAAAACGTTATTCACTGTTAAAATTCTTGTCCACACCGGCTGTTCCCCGTTTGCCTACCTGACCTTTGGATCTTGACCCGGAACCGAATCGAACCCTTGCTACCTAGAGATTTTCCATTGAAAGCTGGTTCCAGTGGCTCAGTTTATTTGGCAGCTGTATAAATCTCGAGTTTACGATTACAAATACAATTACCGACCCAAATGCCCTGTGCCTGACATACTAAAACATAGCAACAGAATACAGATTTATTTAATTTTAAATTTTCCCGAATTTGTGCAGGGCCATCTAGCGAAATGTCAATAAATTAATCGGAAACAAATTTCTAATGCGGGAAACTGATTCAAATATTTATGTATTTATTGGGACTGCGCTATTCGTTAACGCAACGCGAATAGAGGATATAAAAGGTAAAAATATAAAGACATTTATCGGATATAGGCCTAGATACAAATCTGCCAAAACATGTCAAATTAAACGGGTTCGTGTCATAGGCTACTGATAGGCCTACAGATTCGCCAAAATCCGTAAAATGCAACAGATAGTCAGATACACATGCAAATTTGCCAAATCCACAAATCTATGGCCCATATGGGTCTCGTCAAATGCTTATAGGCCTGCTGGCAGGAAGATTCATCGCATATAGTCAGTGTCGTGCGATACTGTGTTAGGCCTACGTGTAACTCGTTACTGCAACGAACCACAGTATTTTGGTAACTATTGCTTTTACTAATTACTTTTCCGACAAAGTAACGCACAGCAATAACTAATTACTTTTACGAGTTAACGGTAACAGAATAATTAGTAACTTTGCGCTACTTTCAAATTAAGACATTTGAAATTTGTCGCATCATGTAGGCCTGTGGCTCAATGCAGAAGTTCGAGTTAAAATGCATTTGATAATTGGCACATGAAAGAATTCAAACTCCTGAGCCAAAATTTAAAAAAATATTTTGGTAAAATGCAGACTTAATTTGCTTTTGTCGAAAGTTCTAAATACGGAAATAAACTGAACATCCGGTTTGAAAACGCATGTTGAGTAGGCCCACGTGTGCCCACCTTACATTCGCTTGCCTTTTAAAACATATTTGAATTTTCCAGGGTGTAGTGAAATCGCATCTAGTTTTTCATTACATTTCTCGTGAATTCTATTTGTCCAATTTTCTACGTAACGTTATAAGCGCTGTTTATAGCTGATTGACGTTGACCCGTCATTTATTCGTCAGGTGGCGCTTTGCGATAGGTTCTGCAAAGAAAATGGCGGCTTCTTTAACCGAGTCGCTGTTTTCATTTGGGAGTTAGCCTACGTTTATTCGAAGTCAAATTCTAACCAAACAAACTTCTGAATATTTCATTTAAGAGGAAATAAAAGCTGGCTTAACAAATTAAGTTCAAATTTAATTAAAACTGTGCCATTAAAATTTAGGGTGTGCACATAATTACATCAAACCATTAAAGACCTTCAGGCCTACTTATATAATGTATGACGCCTTTCAGTGAATTTTGAGCATTCTCTTGTTGTTGTTGTTCTTCTTCTTTTTCTTCTTCTTCTTATTATTATTATTACTACTACTACTACCACTACTAGCAGTAGTAGTAGCAGCAGCAGTAGCAGTAATAACAGTGCAGGTATGTAAATGTAAAATATGTAGGCCTACATGTTTTTCTATAGCTACCATATGGCCTCGATCGTGCTCATTTTTAAGTGAATTAATCAGGTGAGATCCTTCACCACCGCTGCCACTTTCAATGGGCGCCACGCCATTTAAGGTCACCGTATATGGACCGTGCTAGTTGACCTACAGATATGCTAGTAGCCTATAGGCGGCTAGGCCTAATAATGATCAGAAGTAGCTGTGACGCAATCACTTAATGACTCAAGTAACGAAAAGTTATTTCCATTTAATTACATCCAGCTGTCAACGATTCTATTTGCAATAACAGTTTTTAAGAAAGATGTTTGAATATCAAGCGCACATGCGTTACATTGTATAAAACGATTGCATGCACATATAAAATAAAAATTATAACACGGAAAAACAAAACAAGTAGATATGCAAAGCTTAATAGGCTAATACACGTTGATTAAAAAACTTCTTTAAACCGTTCAGATTTAGGCTTCATCATAGGTAACATGAAAGGTTGTTAAAGTCCACTTTATTAAAATTCATTGTTGCACTTCTAAACACATGATTAATTGTAACAGACCATTTATATTGCGTCTCTACAAAAAATAGTAGTGTCCAAAACGTACGCGAAGACGATTTAAGCCTAATGAAAATATCTCGTGCTGTCGAAATCGCTTGCATATCGTTCAACGACTTTTAGCCTCCTAGCTTGATTTCCGCAGCAGCTTGGCTTTAAAAATCGGTTCTAAATTAGATGAAGATGGGAAAGGGAGAAGCAGACGCAGAAACAAAAGTAGAGAAGTTCCAGATTCCAATTGCTAGCATTTTAAGGCACCTTATGCATGTGGTTTTATTGAATTGATTTGATTTCTTAGCCTTAGTATATGAAGCCGGGTGGCCGACCAGTCCTTTCCAATACAATCAGTTTCCCATCGAATGTTTATAAATAATGCACTCATTTTATAGCGGAGCTCGCTATGCGACGCCGGTTTTGCATAAATCTTTAAAATAATATCAGTCTTACTTAGGGGGATGGCCTCTCTCTGCAGCCCAGAACCCTAACCAGTGCTCTGACGCGCAAAATTCAAACTGCCGAGGCGTCGTTAACTAAAGCGGTAAAATCAGATCGGGAGAACAGCATTATCCTTCAAGTACAGTGCCACGAAAGCTGTGATCAGCGCAATACCAAATACCACGAGAGGCCATGCAGACGAATGCTTGTTATTCGTGCCCTCTCTTTTCTTCTTTAGAGGTGTCATCAGTCTATTCCAAGTGGTGAGAATGGCGTTGCGGGCTCCAGACCAGGTCCCTCTGCCCGTCAGCCGGTAATGGCTGGGAATGCAAGGTCCAAAGAAAACCGATATCGCAAGACGAGGATCTCTGAGAAACAGCTTCACTGCAAACGACAAACAGATTCTGGTAAAAACTGCGAACGTATAAAAACGGCTTCGGAATCTAAAGATTAATAGGCACATAATTGGGTTAACAGGGAGGACTGCAAGCAGTAGACTATACTGCAATTTTTAAATCACTATCACAAATAACTGGTGACTGTCGCTTTTAAATCATGGGTGTCTGTCACCTTAAATCACGACGATTGCCTCTTTAAATCAGCGCCATGTGACTAGCACTTGTAAAAATGTGTAGTACCCTATGCATAACCTCTAGATAAATAATCAAAATAAAATAATAATATTAATAAGAATCACAGTTAGGCAGGCAGCCATGGGATGAAATGTTACCAACTTCATTTTCTTAACCATCTGCATTTCCGGAGCCTTGTCATGTTAACTGTTACACATTCGTAAACACTGACTCATCCATGATGATGATAATGATGATGGTGATGATGATGATGATCATCATAATAATAATAATAAACCTTTGATCTAGTCAATGTAAGGTATTTATTCACATGCACACAGCAGCATTAACTGGGTCACACAGAGTGTCCTCTTTCTACTCCTACTTTCTACTCTTCCTCTTCCTCCTCATCATTTTGCGCCCCCTAGCGAATTCGGCTATAAATGAGCACACTGACTGCACACTGTCGGTGGAAGGACAGGTAGCTATGGGAGGACTGACCACCCATCATCACATGCGGAGGCTAAGAAAATGAAGTTGCTAACACTTAATCCCATGGCCGCCTCTCGGTTCTTGCTTAAGGGTCTGTTCTTGTATTATTAGTGGTTAAATTTGCAGATAAAGCATGCGATCCTCACATCCGAGTCCGATCTGTTTCAATATGCGTGATCTAAATATTTAATTTTGCATAGAATCTGTAGGCCTACATTGTCACATGATATTGTAGTGTAAAGCATTTATAATATTATTGTTGTTGTAATAATAGTCGCGTGAGAGTCATTTAAAAGCGGGAGACATCTGACAGGAATTATGTTTAAGCTGCAGTCGCCTGGTAGTGATTTAGCATTGAGTCACCATTGATTTAAAACAGACAGCCTAACCTACTATTCACGATCCGTAGTACCTACCTACCTGCATACTCCTACTGCTCATCGGTCTCAGGATAGCATTTTGACAGATTAGAGATGCGCAGTGTGCTACTAATTCGCATCTAATCGTTGTGCATGTAGGCAACATGGTTGTTTTGTGAGTTACAAGCCTACTCTGCGTCTTGACTTACTAGCCTACTCTGTGCCTTGACTTACTAGCCTACTCTGTGCCTTGACTTACTAGCCTGCACTGCGTCTTGACTTATTAGTGTACTCTGCGTCTTGACTTACTAGTCTACTCTGTGTCTCGACTTACTAGTCTACTCTGCGTCTTGACTTACTAGCCTACACTGCGTCTCGACTTACTAGCCTACTTTGCGCCTTGACTTACTAGCCTACTCTTGGTCTTGACTTACTAGCCTACATTGGGTCTTGACTTACTAGCCTACACTGGGTCTTTACTTACTAGCCTACACTGCGTCTCGACTTACTAGCCTACTTTGCGCCTTGACTTACTAGCCTACTCTTGGTCTTGATTTACTAGCCTACACTGCGTCTTGACTTACTAGCCTACACTGCGTCTTGACTTACTAGTCTACTCTGCGTCTTGACTTACTAGCCTACACTGCGTCTCGACTTACTAGCCTACTTTGCGCCTTGACTTACTAGCCTACTCTTGGTCTTGACTTACTAGCCTACACTGGGTCTTGACTTACTAGCCTACACTGGGTCTTGACTTACTAGCCTACACTGTGTCTTGAGTTACTAGCCTACACTGCGTCTTGACTTACTAGCCTACACTGCGTCTTGACTTACTAGCCTACACTGCGTCTCGACTTACTAGCCTACACTGCGTCTTGACTTACTAGCCTACACTGCGTCTTGACTTACTAGCCTACTCTGCTTATTGACTTACTAGCCTACTCTGCCCCTTGATTTACTAGTCTACTTTGCGTCTTGACTTACTAGCCTACTCTGAGTCTTGACTTATTGACTTACACAGCGTCTTGACTTACTAGCCTACACTGCGTCTTGACTTGATATAAGCAACTTCTGCGCTCGACAATGTAAAGTCATTTGATATAGTACAGCTGCGCTAGATCGTAGGCTAGGCTATATTAATTGAAATTAATCATCTGAGTACCACAGTCTGGTTTGCAGTCGATCATGCTGGCGAGTTCGTCCATGTAGTCGATCCAGTCGACGTGGGTAGTGTATCTGTAGCTGTACAAGTATCGATCACGCATCTTCCGTCTCCTCTCCTTAATGTAGTTCCGCATTTCTTCTTCAGTTGGAAGGCTCTTTTCACCCTAAACATTCATTCAGTCTACCTATTTAGCAACTCAATTATACCCTATTTGTACAGAATGGGTTCTTTGCGATGCATCCGTTGCAACTTTTTTTATGATTGTGTTTTTAAAGTTCAGTGAACACTTGTATGGGATGATGAAACCGAGCATGATACATTTTAGGCATAAAGAAAGGATGCATAATTGCATTAGCACTTCACACTAACTTGTAAAAGTAAAGCAATTATATGTTTTTCGCCCCATACAGATCTTAGGAACAGGCTACCGAAGCCGCCACCGCACCTTCCAGCCACAGTTCGGAAGTTCGCTTTGGGTTGATATTCACTCCCACAAGGCTGGCGGGGTGTTGATGTCACCACATGTTCTATAATTGAAATCTCTCAGCTTCCACTTTAGATGACAAGCATTTTTTCAGTTGACAGATAAACTTTGAACTGACACAACAGGCCACAACTTGCGCATCCGATCAACCTAGGTTGGTCCGTTTTCCATTATGCGTACATACGCATATAGTTAGCATAGCAGTCTATGGCAAACCAGTAGAACCAAAATAACGTTATGCGTCTTACGCGTACGTATGACAGAGCAGTTTGTAGCACGCTAAGACAGCCAAAATAACGAAATTTCATGCCTAAACGTGTGAGTACAAAGGCGGGGCTGGTGACATTGGAACAGCAACAGAACTCTCGGGAAATGAGGGCCATATAGGTATAGGGCTTCACCTCAAGACGCAGCCACAGACACAACTCACGGCGACGGAGAGTCGGTGAACTTTTTGATGAAAGAGGCATAGGCCTGCTATACAGACACAACTCACGGCGACGGATGGTCAGCGAACTTTTTGATAGGCATGCTCTCCGCGGCGTCTGACAAGCTCCTTTTTGTTTCCTCGTCAAGGTGCTCTCGACCGTGTCTGACGGACTTAGCTTTTCGTGGCGTGACACTTCTCAAGTTCATCCAGGAAAAGTTTGCACTCCTCTTCGTCGGTCGCTTGTTGTCGGCTGGTCGCGCAGCAGCCATGCCCGTTTATTCTTTGTCACTGAATTTTTGTTAGGGGTATATTCCACGCAAGACTTTCAGCTTAATGAACGTGCAAAAACGTCACACCTTCATCTCGAAGGGAATATATAGTGATAGGCAATCGGTGTGTTCGCACTGCTTCCGTCATACGAGTACTGTCTTAGCCCCGGCCTCGTGCGAGCGGGCTTGACCGGCGCATCAACCTACCGCCAGTCTTGTGGACGTGGGTATCAAGCCAGCGGACTCCCGTAATGTGGCTGAAAGGTGCGGTATGGGGCAGTGTTGGCTTAAATAGCATATTTTAAAGGTCTATGTGGGGCGAGAAACATCAGCTCTTTTCAAGCCGCTACTTTCATCTACTACACTCCTTAAATCCGGTATTCATCCCAACGTCGTATAAACAATTAACGTCAAGCAGCCACCTGGAGCATTGCGCTGTTGCCAGAGGATGGCATTACACTGCCGTTGCTTTAAAAGTACCCATCATAAACAGCGCTTTAAGCTACCTTCAGCACTCAACACATTTTAACAACAACTTTTTTAAGTATGTAAAAAGTATGTAAAAAGTAAGTAAGCGTGTAAGAAAGCACTCTCTAGCACAGCTCTTGCTTCTTTAAAGATCGACGCTCACCTTGAACACTGCAACTGCCCAACGTGACTGCAGCTCTGCTATGGGGAACAGACAGCCGTTCGGTTGAACAGAACCGATTATCGCTAAAGTGTGAGGCTTCACGTCAGGTGCGAAGACCATCTTGTACAAGTCTATCACGTTTTCTTGAACTTTGTAGCTGGGATGCTTCAGGAAAGGAAATTCGAGCTTGTATCCGGTGGCGTAGATGATGGCGTCAATGTTTTCTTCCGTAGAACCATCTTCGAAGGTTACCGATGTTTCGGAGATGAACTTAATGTCGTCCTTTAAAACTACACTCCCGGACGCAAGCAGCTTAGGCAGCTCATCATTGATCAGCAGCTGTTGCGCGCGAAATCGATGGTTTGGCTTTATTCCATACAAGGAATGATCGAAATTAGTCATCAACTTACGCACAACCATATAGTTTTCGAGAGAACGAGGCAAGCTATTGATGAAACGCGTGAAGGCCACAGATTCTAAGGTCTTCCCTCCGTCTGTCAGCCTGCTAGCAACCCACGAGTCTCGTCTTCTGCTTGCATAAACCTAAAACAAAAAGACCCACAAGATCTCCTGATTTATGACGATTTGGCTCTGATGTACATGTAGCACTTGTGAATAATTCTGGATACTGCGACTTAGCTTTCCTTGTGCGCTGTATAGAAATCGCGAGGTTCGATTCAGATGAAAGGTATTGTTTTTTAAGTCGGTGTGGAATCTAATATGTCACCATAGCTAAGCAAAGAATGAATTTATCGATAAAGACTCTGCATTACTGAAGCTGAAGCTTATAATTTTAAGCTAAAATTACCGAGTCTGAGACACCCATATATAACGATATCCCTTAATTTCAATGGAGGGGCCTGTGCCGTTATGTATGTGTCTTTAGGATAGCTCTTTCTCTTTTGAAAGGCTTTGTTTCAAATCGTATGCTATTGCTTTAATGGACGTAGTGCCCATCCATTCCCATTAGTAGTAGTAGTATTCTTTTAATATCATATTATTAAAAGTCTGCACATCAATAATTCGCTTAGCTGTAAGCTTGCCTGACTGCACACAAGTGCTAATTCAGAAACGGTGTCTGCACCAGTATTTCCGAATCCAACGACCACAACACGCTTGTTTTCGAAGCCGGCCGAATTCTTGTACATCTGCGAATGGAGTTGCTTCCCCTTGAATGTTGCAGCGCCTGGGAACTGAGGAATCAGAGGCTCAGCGAAGTGTCCGTTACATACGAGGACAGCATCAAACAGTTCGGAGGACAGGGATCCTTAAGCAAAACAAGAGATTGCATATGGTTATCATATATCTGAATTAATCTAGTCTACTTGGAAAACCTCTTGTGCAGTTTGATGTAAAATACAGTGACATTGAAAAGACAAGAAGCTCGTGTCTCATGGCATGGAAGTCTTAATGGCAAGACCAATCGGCGAGACCAGGCATATTCACTTCTAAGGAAGGTCATTAGGTGAGCCAATGGTCGCGGTCGGTCTCTGTCCAAATACACAGTAGTATTATTGAATGCAACAAGTTCTACTAAAGAATCTATCACATTAGGATGGACAAAACAAACTGATTATTTTTTGAAACGTCAGCAAATGTGCTAGATAATAATCTAAAAATAATGAATCTATCTAGATCCAAATGATTCCTTAGAAATATATCTACAACAATAAGCCACTTCAATTCACACAGTGTCGCCAGACGGACATTTTTAACCGGCTTTAACTGGACATTTAACTGGCTTTAACTGGATGTTTAACTGGCTTTAACTGGACATTTAACTGGCATGTCCACTTTTAACATGGCCGTTTCGAGAAAGCAATTTGAGGGAATACTGGATCTGCGCGCTGCTTGGACACCTTCTATCCCATTTTGCTTATATTATGAGTTGTAATTTATTGTAATTGTAATTTGAGATTTATAGAGCGCCTCTTAGAGGACAAACTCAACAGAGGTGCTTCCGACCCGTTGGAGTAAAATCACTGTTAAACAATACAGTCTTCAGGCGCCTACGGAACACTGAGAGGGGTATAGAAAGGAGCTCAAGTCGGAATTCTTGAGAAAGACGATTCCAGCAAGTGGGACCAAGTTCTCCATTGTATCTGGGTAGACGAACTACTCGCACTAATATCAAATTCTGTTAATTTCTGTGCTCAGGGCCACTCCTATGGAATTCCATACCTGGTATACTAGGTTGAAATAAAGCGTTATTTGTTAAGTCTTAAGTCATTGCTCTGCATAATTATGAACAAATTGCCATTCGACACATTAGAGATACACGCATGTATCATAATGCGCTTGGCGGCCAAGATGGCCGTTGTTAACGCTTGTCCTTTATTTCGATGCAACATGGACCATTACCTCTGGGCATGGTGACATCTGTCATCTTTGGATGGGATTCCGTTGGTTGGGCTCTACATGTGTGCGACAGCCAGCCAGTGGTGACTTTACCAGTTGCCTGATCATTATTTGTTTACAGATGAACTTTTTGTTCTTAATTAAGTTTAGCACCACTTAAGCCAACAAGCGAGGTACCGAAAAGGCGCAATATTAAATGTCTCGATACATACATGTATAATCGTAATCCCAAGATTTCTACAGCACCCGACGAAAGCCAGGTCACGGGGACCAGCTTATTCACAGGCGCTCAGTCATACCATATATACGTGTAAGTATGGCATAGAATGCTGTAAATTTATATGGCCACCTGAAACATTGTTAACTGCTTGGGGAAAACCTGCATTACACAGTCCTAACGCCACTTGAGAGTACTGCCCAAGACACCTCAACAGTAGCATCAAAACTGCAGCAGTATGTAACTTTTATTTCCCTGTTGCCGGCGGATTACTAATGGCTCAAAGTAATTCATTCAATTCATCTGATCTTTATGCTGTGTGAAGGTCAAAGGTTAGCTGGTGTATAGAGCAGACTAAAGTAATTGTCCATTCACCATTATTGC
This sequence comes from Norana najaformis, assembly GCA_964023275.1. NCBI lineage: Eukaryota > Metazoa > Annelida > Clitellata > Crassiclitellata > Hormogastridae > Norana > Norana najaformis. Next base: position 43,664,110 of record OZ029915.1, read on the forward strand.
AATGACCATGGTGGTTCTCGCAGTGGTTTAGAACCTCGAAAATCTGGAGATGGCCTGTGTGCATAAAATGTGCTGTAAAGTTTGGGATTCAAACGAACGACAAATCTCTTTCTCTTATTTGAATGTTTACGACGAAAAGCGGGTCTCAAAATAAGTGGTTCGTTTAGGCGCATTTCGCAGTAATGTTTGTCAGCCTCGGTTCTGTCAGGTCTGGCTTTGGCCTCAGCGTTTTGATTTGTGGTGCCTGGCCTTTTGACCCGGTTTTTGGGAACCATAGACTAGCATTTGTTATGTCAGCTACGGCTGTTTACTTGCAGCAATTATGGAGCTCGGTCTACCTCCATCACGAGACCAGTGCGGGTACCCTCTTTTCGCTGTCCCTTAACCCATTGGGACTGTTGCCACAGGTATATGCACAAATATAATAGCGATCACGACACAGTGTAACAAACTTTATCGGACAAAATTTTCTTGATCACATTGCCTGTTCAAAGAGTCCTTTTCACGCTGCATCACAATGAAGCCCAGCTTTTAATATCGTCTGCGACCACCCATGGACCTCAGGCTTCTTCCATCATTTGCCTCAGTAATCTGTGCTTTGCTGCGGAAGGTTACCCAGTCTGAACTTCCACAGTCCAGCATCAAAGTTTTCCGGAACGAGTCAACTAGCAACCTTCGAAACGAGCTTCTTGATCCTTTTGTCTCTTTTCCGCGAGCGCTTTACAACCATTCTGCCCAATTGTGGTTGCGTATCGTAAAGTCGGGAGCGCCTCTGATGAGTGTCTCTTGAAGTGGCGCTATATAAATATGCGATTGCTGTTACAGTTACAGGGAACTCAGAGTGGCACCGACGGTCTGCTATGGAGAGGTCTTTATGGTTTGACGACCGCTTGGCCGGCTATTGACGACTGTTGCAGCATGTATGCCGAACTTGATGGCATGACGAATATTCGTTATACCGTGAGCCCGCGGGGTATACCAGTCGATGCACTTTCAGTGTTCTTAGATTGTGGCCATTCCTCAACCTTTCGCCTTCTCCATTAAAGTGATAAGAAGCGTAACACTCAAAGATTGCATGAGAGCCAAAAGAATGTGTAGCCCCCGGTTTACGATGTAAAAAAGGGCCATTGGGACCCTTGTGCCCAAGCTTGACGGTCTCTAACTGTCCAAGGAATGAATGCTTGCCCAATTTCAAAAGTGGCCCGTTTCAATATTACGACATGGACACTATTTTTGGCCCTGCACGGTTAGTAACAATAAAATTGGGCGTAACAGGTCTGGTCTGGCATACATTGAAACACAAACGCAAACGAACAACGTCCAGATGTGTTTACGGGCCTGTACTTCAAACATAAATATCCAAACATTAATACGTGGAAGGCAAAACAGACAGGTAACTTGGTCTGCCGTCTGTTCTGCTTTGGTGTAAATTTATGTACCTGGGATACACTTGGTCATAGACTCGGTACACTTGGCGGCTGACTAGACCCGCCTCAGATTTACAGGTAGGTGCAACATTGTCCGCGTTACGAATTTCTGTAGTAAATAATAATTCAAAAGCACAAATGACCGTGGCCATCGGCTTTCACAGGCAACTGCATTCATTGCTAAGTAGCATTATGACATGTGGAACAGTACCTGGTATCATGTTTGCAAGTCGGGCCATCGCTCCTTTGTCCCGCCCAATAATGACATTAATAAAATTAATTTTAGCTTTTCAGATAAACATTTTTAATCAACGTTGTCTCATATGTAACATATTTTCCGTGGTGTGAACTGTTGGAAAATGCAGTGGGAAACTTGTATATACCTAAATCAGCTGAGGTCACTGTCAGGATGGTTGGCTATTCTCATATGTAATAAGTGCTATGCAATGCTGCATTGTAGCTAGACATTTTATTTTAATTTAATTGAAACTTCGTAACGTAAAACTTGTTGAAATATTGATTCGGATTTTGCGTCCCAGCTCCTCACCCCGAAGTTTGTTCAACGAATCGTGCGTCATTCACCCAGCATTTAGGCCCTAGACGCTCCTGAGCGCAAGACTACTGTGCAGTGTATTCAAGTTAGAGGAATGCCTTTTCAGGTCATAGGTCAAATTCGGACATATTTTAGTATAATTGACTTCAAGACTATGTAGCAGGGTGTAAACGATGCTCGAATTACTGATTGATCCAGTTGGCTTTGACCAGTGCAAATTAGAAATTTCCACTCTGTCTCCATCTATGTGTGTATATCTGTCTCTTCGTTTCCGTGTCTGTCTTTTTATTCAAATGAACTCGTTTATTATAGGTCTGTGTACTAGACGGCGACACTGGGACAGAAATTTGTCCCCATAACCACCCCGCATTTTTTGGTTAAATTCCATCCCGTTCCCGCAGACATCTGTCCCCTCATTATCCCCGCATGATGGATTTTTATCCCCGCTCTGTCCCCGCAACAGCATTTTTGGTGAAAATTCGCTCTTGGGCGAGGTTTGAACCATGTTTTACTTTAAAAAGTGTTTCTTGATTAAATGTGCAAACTTCCCTTTTAAGTAAAAATTTGACATCCTAGACCTTGAAGAGGAAACATGGATTTGGAAGCAAGAATGGAAAGGAGCAGTGGATATACAGTAGCATACAGATATGTGGTTATAGTGGATATAGCGAAGTGGGTTATAGTGACAGTCTTATTAGTGAGAAAGAGAATAAGGAAATAAGCTTGCGTTCAGGCATAGATGAAAGGAAGTGGAATCGTGCTATATAATTGAAACAGCTTAACGCTTATGAGAATAAATATCGACGAAAAAAACAAGCAATGATAAGAGGTCATACACAGAATAGCTTACAAGACATCGGATCCATAAGGGAAATTATTTACTGTACCCGTAAATTATGGAATGACTTAAACAACACTCACGTTTCAATGGAGACAACAGATGCTTTAAAAAGTTAGTTATATTACGACACAATGTATGTCGTGGTGTGGCTTTGGCTTATACCACTGGACGCATTGCTAAGCGGCACACGGTAGCCTACTCATAGAGATCGCCGAGTTTGTAACCTAATGGTTGCATGGTTATAGCTTGCTGAGCGCTCCCTGTTTGACGGCCTGGACAAGTCATTCACGCACACTTCTTTCTGTCACCAAGCAGTATAATGTGGTAACGATGTAAGCTGGGATATATAACCCCAGGGTTAGTGCATCGCAGGGTTAATGTCCAGGACCTTGGATTAGTTGAAGGCCGAGCAGAAATGAGCACCTCTACTATATCTTGCAGGATGCATGGGAGTTTTACTCTTTATTTAGATATATGCTGTTCTGAAAGTAGTCCTCTATTCCTTTTCCTCTTGGCCTATGTTTTGACTAATTAAATGATAACTGGGCAAACTGTACAGTTGTTAAAACAAGCTATTGAACTGAAACACACCTGATGCAGAATCTCTGGCATGGACGACCCACTGTCCTGTCACGTTGAAATCATCCGATTGAACGACCTCGACGACTTCCGTGCGAAAACGAATATACTTGTTCAGGTTGAAGTGTTCGGCGTACAGCTTCAGATATTTCACCACTTTTGTGTGATGAAGGAAGTTAGGAAAGTCATCGGGACATGGAAAATCACTGTAGCATAGTGTTTCCTGGAAAGTAATCTCTTATTTTACACATATTTTCACAGTAATAGGCCTAGAGCACAAGGTTTATTAATGTGTGTTGTGAATAGTATAGAATGTTAATATGCTAAACTGGTCAGCTGCAACTGATAAAATTAGCAATGTGTCCTCTTTTATAGTCTTAATAAGCCTATCCGATAGCTTTGTTTCCGTTTAATCCACAGCACAACTAGGCCATTTATGTTACCCACCAAATTTGAGCTCAGTATCGAAAAGACCCAAAAGGAAGTTGCCCAGAGAGAAATCTGCCAAATGGGGCTTTCTCAACGCGTGATTCAATACAGGTTGGGGCCTGTTTGAATAATTCTCATAGGCAGGAATTTTGAAGTTACATCAATGCACATATTACAGTGATGAAAAGTGTTTGAACCTATGGTAAAAGCATCAGACCGTATCCGTACTTTGCATGTGTTTGTGATGGTTGATCGCATGACGCTTGTCAGCCCCCTTGTTGGAGTTTCCTCGTAATTCCACAATCCACCGACGGACTGTCTTTTTTCAAAACACACAGGGTGAAGACCTTCATCCAAGCAGTTCTTAATAGCCGGCAGGCCGCTGGGGCCCGCTCCAATCACAGCCACCTTCATCCTGTCATAGAACAACAAGTATGTAGACCCTATTTATGAGTGACGCGAAATAGTGCAGGTGATCCGAAATAGTGTAAGGCAAAAGAGTGGTGAAAAGAGCAAATGCGAAGAAGCACATGAACAAAACAGCGCACGACAGCAGTAGAAAACTAATGTTTGCTACTCAAAGTCTAAATGTGCTAGAATAGGAGTTTGCTTATTGACTGAGCCTAAGGTTTTGAAGCCAAGCATAGGGCGGATTTTGGGGTCATGGATTTGAATAAAGCAAGGGGGAAAAGAATGGTGATATGATCCGAGAAGCTTGGGTTTTGGACGAAGATTACATCTAAGTTGCGGACAGGAAAATTAGTAGTAAAAGGCAGGGTCAGGGTGATGGAGATTAAAAAGTCGGAAAGTTTCGTAAGCTGCCACGCAGGCCTATAGATATGAGTTCGGTTTTAGATGGGTTCAAGCGCAGGAGATTAGATGTCATTCAGTAGATTTGTGTAACAACACGAAGAAGATGATCTATAGAGTCGGCGAAACAGTTCGAAGAGAGAGATTCATATGTGTCTGCACTTCGATTTTTTCTTTCCATTCAGGCACATCCTCTTCAATCCACCTATTGCACTTATCTGCTGTAGTCTACTAAAACGTGCTTTGTTTGGACTTGCCGTCAGCACCGTCGAAGTTTCGTTCTTTCTTTGTTTTTGCAAAAGTGGCATTAATTAGGGGCAAGACTGACATATACTACTAGGGCAAAAGTATCAATGTCACGGCCAAGATCAAAGGTCAGCATAAATGCGACTAAGACACCCGCCTGAAGTCGTCATTATGGCTTCGCAGAACATGCTAGGCCCTCCGATAGCGTATCCTGAGACAAAGACGTGAACATAGACTTCATAGTAAAAAGCATAGACTTCGATCATCGATAGACATGTGTAGGGGTAGACAGTGTAGCTATAGGGCTAATGGACATGAATTGACACCCTTATAGATTCGACGATTGCAGAAGGGGATCATGTTCGGCGGACTGGGATAAAAGGTATGCGCTCGCGGCAGAAAGAGATTCTACCAAGAACAGAATTAAGTAGAGATCAGACAGACGCCTGTTATAAGGAACTCTCTAGATCGAACGCTTCACTTCCACTAACTATCATAAAATATCGCTTCGTACTGAGCGAACCCATCAAGTCTCGTTTCTGCTAAACTAGAGGGCAAGCAAAGACGTGACAATCATTCATTGGCAGGTAAACACGGAACAAGACAGGTTCAAATTGTCAGGTAACAAATGGGCAAGACAGGCTCTACAGTGCAGCTCTTGCCCCACTTTCGGTGCTCATGACTAGAAGCTGTAAAGTGAAATAATATTTAGGCCCATTAAACTATTATCATTAAATAGAACATACTTGCGGGGTTAAAAAATAAAATGTTCACATTGGGATTCTAACATCGAATGTAAACAATATAGACCTACATTTGGTACTTGCTCAAGTCCTAAGTGCGAACAATCGAACAACTGAGATAAACTCACTACAAGTTAACTATCAGAAATTTTCGGTCCATATAAAAACATCAGTTGACGATAGTCAATGTTCGCACAAGATAAGGATTTCACAAAGTAAGTATTTCGCCAAGAGTATGACACATGAACAAAACAGGGCAAATTGAACAGTGATACAGATTCTTATCCTTCCATACCACTTTTGCACCATCTTCCCCTAGGTCCTACGCTTACAATCACTTGAGCCACGCAAATTAATACTGACAGTTGCTTCATAAACGTTGTAGGTATTTCGTTCATTGAAGATGTTTCTTCACCCAGCAAACACATTAACCTCTACCATATGAGGAAAGAAAGAAAGGACAGGAAGCCCATAGTTGCTCCTTCTATTAATTGAGATAAAGTATATGCCAGCGAATTATAGCAAGAGTCAGTAATGTACTGCATTATTGCAATTTTTAATTGTTACTTCCTAAATCTGATACGAAACAAACAGAAGTTAAGATTTAGTTACATTTAACCAGGTTAGAGACATGACATAAACTTAAAAACTAGCCATATCCCAACGGCAATGTCACATGTAGGATATATGACGCCATAAGACAATGTTTCAATATGGGCTTCACTTGTCCTATACATGACGTTACTGTTGGAGATATTGTTACAGTATGCCATAACCATTTATGTACAATTTTCCTATAATAGAAACCGAATGCAAGTCTCGGTGATTTTATCGAGGCAGATCCTTAGCATTGTTGGCATCTGAATAGGCACCACGTACGGATCGTGATAGCCTGTGGCACAAGTATCTTAAATACAGTCGCAATAAGGACTCGCACAGTATACTCGCTATTAGTCTTTTGGCCAACATGTACTTGATACAACTCGCAGATTTGTATGAATTTAACAACAGCAGTGTTCTTTCAATAGAACACTGCTATCCTACAACTGGTGCTTTTTTCTTATTTTATTTGCTTGGCTTTAAAACGTCTTCATAATGCGTTTTCGACAAGAATGCTTAGTGACTAATTTAGAGGTTTCTACGACTAAAATAGGTGCTTGCATAAATGGACTAGAATATTAAAAATCATGATACCTTTACTGATCTAGTGTAACATGAGACTTGAGACGTCGCACCGAAAACCTTTCAAGGAGTTGGTGTTATTTATGTGTTATCGTGACTTTTACTTGCTTTTGTCGAAAGACTGAAGACCATAGGTATAGAGTTTCATAAATCAAACATTAGACTAAACGAAAGCCTGCATAGACCGACACAACGTAGAGTTGGTGTAAAAAAAACCTGAACGCCACAAATACAATAAAGTTATCTGAACCATAAAATTTTACGTTAAACTTGAAGTCAATCGTTTGAATATTGAATATTAATTGAATATTAAGAAATTAACATGCCAGGAATCAAAAGTAATTTGAATCAGAGGCACGGTCAGTGGGTCATAGGAGACAGCTTCACGCATTCTTGATTCACCAAGGTTCATATTTCGTTATTCCTATGCTGAAGACTTGCACGTATGTTGTCAATAGCCATAAGCCAAGCTAGAGTGACTGAAGTCACTCTAGCGTGGCTTCTTTTATGTCTGGAGTTCATCTGTATTAAAACCTAGAAAGGAAAACAGATTTATTTTTGTTTTTGATTTTCCAGATTTTTGTATGGCCATCAATGAATTTTTCGGCAACAAATTTCTAAAGGGGAAAATTGATTGAAATATTCATGAATTAATAGGAATTGGACTATTCGTTAATGCTGCGCGGATAGAGAATATATGTGAAAGGTAGAAAATTGAAATACCTTCATCGGAAATGGATACAAATTCGCCGAAACAGGGCAAATTAAACAGATTACTGTGATACAGATACACAGTGTCGCGAAAATCTCAAAAATGCAACACATTTTCCAGAATCCACAAGTATATGACACACGCCAGTGTCATTAAATGTTTACGGGTATGCTGGCTTGAAGATTCATTGCATATATCGATAGATACAGATTGGCCCAAATTTTAAAAAAATTCACAGATAGAGAGATTCGCCAAAATCCGGAAAGTGCCATAGATACAGAAACACATTTGCCAAAATCCGAAAAGTAAAACGGCCCTGCCAGCCTACCCATTACTACCCATATGGCCCCTATATTTCCATATGGGACTCATATAAGGCCCACGTGGGTCTCATCAAATGTCTATTGGCACGCTTGCGAAGAGATCTGTCGCATCCATATACACATTTGCCAACATCCGGAAAATGCCACAGATTCATCTGTACAGATATTTGAGCTTTCGGAAAAATGCAGATATATACTCAGAAATGCCAAACTTGAAGAGGCAAGTTTTTCGTGGTTTGCAGTAAGTTTTCCTTTTTGTATTCCTATTTGTCATAAATTAAAAGTGGATGTTTAAAATAGTTTTACTTTTCCACTTTGAGCATTTTATGGATGTTATGTTGACGTCTATAACCGTATCCTCACCATAATTTTAGTACTGTTCAACGTGTGAAATACAAGTTGCCGTCTGTGCAATGTTCTGTTGAACATTTGCATATTCTGTCTGCGACTGGTACATCTGTTATAATCTGTCAACGAATCTGTGATTTGGTTATTCCAGGGCAATGCAGAGTTTGCACAGTTGTACCCAGAGTCAATCACGTATCTTTTCGGCGAAAAACGAGCCTCCTATTCATACGGATGCATATTCTGGAGACCTGACTTAAGGGATACTGTTATGACGCGTCTGCTGCCGTCAGGTTATGTGAACCATTGATTCGGTCGTCCTTACTCCTCGTTCTCAGTGCAACACTTACCCGGGACTATTGACATTCTCTCAATTGTTAATACTGAGTAGGTGGTACTCTGAGGGCGGCTCGGTCTGCCTGTGCGACAGAGCCTGCCACTGGGACGCTCACAGTTTTTTCTTGTTCATTTCCTCATATCCTAACTTCTTAAAGGCCTTATGAAATATTTTATTGCATTACATTCTGCTTCTGATCTTTTTGTAACTACTGCAAATATGCAAATAAAAACACCATATCTTGCATGAAGAACGTGTTCAACGGCTGTTTATTCAATTTCTAAGTGATATCGTCATTTACATAACTACGTACTGCTCAACATTTGAAGGTTATTAGAAGGACTGTTTCGTGAAACTTAGGTAAGACGACGATGATAATAGTTTTAACATAAGTGTAGATTTTATTCTTAAGTTTATTTGAGCTATATTCCTTTTTAGCTTGTAAGCACTATATTATTAATTTATTAGGCCGGGTTATGATTAAATTAAAAGCGGCATGACTTATTTCCGCAGGACGATACCGATAGAGGGAAACAGGAAGGACTGACGGGAGTCCCTGACTGGAGTGGGAAGGGGCAAAGATGGATGACTAACAGGTGAAGGTGAAAGATGAGAAGGGAGTGAAAAATTTAAAGGAGTGCGAAGCGGGGTGGAGGCACCCTGTAAAAATTGAGTATCTTTCAGCATGACGTTAAAAAAACTGAGATGCCTTTAGGCGTGATCGCCGGTCGAGTAAGTACATATATATATATATACAATATACAGGAATAAACAGCAATATAAGTACATATATATATATAAATACAGGACATAAACAGTAAGTACATATATATAATATACAGGACGGTGGATCGGTCGGCGGTCCATCTTGTAAAGTTAGGGATAGGACGGTCGCTCGATCTGTGGACCATTTAGTGCAAAATAAGATCATCTTTTCCAGTGACAAAGATAGGGACATAAACATATAACAGAAGGAGAGTAGGGAAGTGGAAAATTTTGAAAATATGAGCCCCATATGGGCACGTTGACAGGGCTCCAGCGTTTCCCCAGATTTTCGCAAATATGTAGGCCTATCTGTATGCGACGAATTTCCATGCCAGCAAGCCATAAACATTTGATGAGACCTAAATAGACACTGTATGCGTCTCTTGTCGAAATATGGGCCACATATGGGCATATTGGCAGGACTGTTGCGGTTTCCGGATTAGGAAGAATCTGTATCTGGACCTGTATTCTGAATCTGTGGCATTTTCCATATTTTCGCGAATCTATATATATATGCAGCAAATATTCCTGGCATTGCAACATGCCATTAAACGTTTTATGAGACCCGTACGGGCTCTCTATGGGTCCCATTCCAAAATATGGACCCCGTATGCACATGCTGCCAGAATATGTATCTGTAAATTTGGAATTTCCAGTTTTTGCTTATCTATGGCATTTTCCGGATTCTGACGAATCTGTATCTGTATGCGACGAATCTCCCTAGCACGCCATATACATTTGATGAGAAAGGGCCCATATAGACCCTATACGGGTCCCATATGGAAATGCTAATCTCATGTGGGCATGCTACAGGGCAGGGCTATTGCATATTCCAAATTTCGGCGAATCTGTATCTGCGGCAGTTTCCTGATTTGGCGAATTTGTACAAGGATCTGATTATAATTAATGTTTGTTAGTGGAATATAGTGGAATGTGGTATGTTCTTGTCGAGTTGTGTGATAATAAATAATCCAACTTCAATCAATTCATTAATATTTCAATCAGTGTCCCGCATCATACATTTCAGGCTGAATAACATTTCGCTAAGTGGCCGTAGAAAAGCCCAAAACAGATATGAATCTGTATCTTTATCTGTATTTGCATCCGTTGTTAGGTTTCGCTGCTTGTGCGCCTGGATTTTTGTCTTTGCTTGTGGGGTTAAGCTTACTTGACCAGATGTAACGTTGTACTTCTCGTCCTAAAACCAGGGGTTAAATTGCTCGTTCGGAGATGGGGTGGATCTCCAACTTCTTACAAATCTAAAAAATAAGCCTATCTTTCGAATCTTCAACCGATACGAACCAATCGCTACTATTCGATAAACATGAAATGCGTGAAACACGATGTATATCGTCGATTATTAAAACCAAAAACACATTTACTGAAAAGCATTAAATAGAATAGGCCTATAACAGAAAAACTAGCCTTCGATCCATATGTCAAATATGTTATAACACAAAAGCACTTATCAACAAAAAAGAAATATATGAAAAAGACATATCTCCCTTTCATGCGACGAGTGTTCCTCTTTACGGCGTTTATAATCTCATAAGTTATATGAGATGGCATATCTCAAATCAATGGTCTCAGATTCGGGGCTATCGGAAGAATTTAGTCACTACCAGAAACTTATGGCCAAAAACATCATTACCATTAACAAGAGTGAGCAAAAGCCACTTTAGTTAAGTACTGCTAGTCTACTACAGAGTCGACCACTTACTTGGTTGTTAGGTACTCAAGGCTCTTCTTTCAGACTTCAACCACAATTCGACATGTATTCGAAAACAACTCGAACGTCTTAAATATAAGAACCGTGTGCATTGCATCCAGCCAGGCGCAGCTAGATCCGAATATCTACCAAGGTCAGATGACGTCATGGTCGAACGCTTAGCTTTACGTGGTAGTAGTTAGGGCTGCCAATATCGAGTATTTTTAGTATTGATAAATCAAGAAGCAACGAGGTATAGGGGCCTACTGTTACCAAGACTTTTAAGATGTGATAAATTTGGGATGGTTGGTGGAGCATGAAATATATTCTATCCCCTTTGGAGCTCTGTAGTCTGGTTTCAAAGGCCACGTCGATCCCCCTCATATCAAATTGATGACATGTGGCATTGAAAGCAATCCTTTGAGGTCTTGAGCTGATTTTACATTTGATTGACTGAAATAATTACTGAACAAAATAAATTGCTGAAATTTTTGAGTACTCGAGTTCCATAAACTTCTCTGCTTGGAATCGAGTACTCGGGAGTACTCAAGAACTGGGGCAGCCCGCCCTAATTGTCGTCTGCACCGAGTGGAATAGTTTTTTGCCAAAGATCTTAGAGTAAGTGGGGTGAGTGAGTGAGTGAGTGAGTAAGTAAGTAAGTAGCCTTTGTTAGCATCGGACAAGCGTACATGCATAACATTGCATAGATCAGATACATAGGCCTACATATTTAAACTAGATTATAGTGGACATACTTGCACAATTAAATATTACTATAGATACACCGATTCAGAAAACTATATTTACACAGTTTAGATTTAACAATATGTAACAAGAAAGTGCGTCCTCTATTGCGAAGCGAGTACTTGTCCTCATGAAGAGGTGACAAGAGCTGATGAAGGCAGTGCCCGGAAAACTGCGATTTCTAAAAAGAGCTTCCAGTCTGCTCCATCAACCAGTTCTTCTGCAGTATAATTCTTCCCACATATTTGCCACCCGCAAGCCTTGTCAAGAGCTGCATTAATGCGCGTGGCATCATGAGGAGTAAGAAATCCAGCATAATCCGGTAGTGCATAAGTGATTCTTGAAACAACGATCGCTTGGAAAAGGGCGTTTAGCTATGAGTTATGTAGGCCGTGTTTTCTTAGCTGGTTGAAAAGGAAGCATCGTTGGTTAATGAGGCTAAGAATATAATCAACACGGTTACAATTACACAAGGAAGGTTATACTCCGTAGGGTGATTCCATGCAGTTTGAAACATCTCAGCTGTTCAGTTCCGGGTAAGGACAGACAGTGATCTAGAGGACGCTCGAAAGCAGGTCGCCTGATAACTATCTTTTTGGTTTGTGGATATTTATATCAAGTTTATTTCGAGTGGCCCACAGCTTAAAATCATCAAATTCTGCATTGAGTACATAGCGTGCTGTTTTATGATTCAGTAGATTTAAATAGTCTGCATATTTACAGAGGTGACTTATTCGCATAAAGTAGGGAAAGCAGCAATGAAAATAATTAGTAGAACTGATCCCAGTTCAGATCTCTGGTATTAGCAACCAGTTTGATAGTTTATTCCAAAGTAACAGTCTGAGTGCGACTACGGCTATCCAGTTAAAAAAGATGTTAGGAGGAAGGTTGAGAGTTTTCGATTTCTAGAGGAGAATGCGACTGAGTGAGGCGACTGATGGAGTCGAATGCTTTGATAAATCAATAAGCAGACAACGAAGATAGGTGCCGTGTTCAATTAGCTTAGTATTTTGCTGTCAGAGATAGGCAAGGGCATATGTAATGCCTCCAGTAGAGCGAAAGACAAACTGGTCAGATAGGACATACTGGGGAATAGCAGAAAGCAATACGCGATGTAGAACAGTTTTTCAACTATTCTACAAAGGAGTTGATTAAGATATGACACTCCTATCTTCGCTGTGTAACTGTAGTACCTATATGGTGGTCAAAGAAAACAAGCCGTCACCTAGCGAACGGAGTTATACAACGGCGCTGTGTGTCCCGGCATGGCATAGGCCTATAGTTGGCAATTATCGTTATGGAGCTGCTGTGAAATTTTCTATTGTATATTAACTTAATAACTGAATTGTGTTGAACCGTCAATAAGTGTTTGTGATATAAAATTTAAAATATAAAAGCGGTTTACTGAGTCAAAGTGGTCTGAAGGACCATCTTTACGCTGATGATACTCATCTGAACATTTCCCTCGATAATTCCTCTTCACCCAATTCGCTCATTTCATTATCTGACGTCTTTAAAACTAAGTTCAGTCTTGGATGTCAGAAAATGGACTGTTCCTAAACCTATCCAAAATTGATTTTCCCCTTCTTGGACCTTCACAGCAACGGAATAATTGTAACTATTTGATATCAGTCTATCATCTCTGTCTTACAGAGGAACTGCTCAGCCCGTAAGTTTGGTGTTGTGTGACTCCAACCTGTCATTTAGTGAACACATTAATTCTACGTTTAGGTCTGCCCACTGCTATATCCGTAATATCCATTGATTGGAATCCTTCAGGAAATGTTAAAGAATGCACGGTGATACCTGTAAGTCATTAGCAGAGTTGGATAGTTATTTTTAAAAAAGTAATTAGCTACAGTAACTGGAATCATGGCCGGAAAAGTAACTAATTACTGTAAATAATTACTTTCTCAAAATAGCAACTAATTACTGATCATTGATACTTTTATAAAGTAATGAATTAATTTTACTTACTGTAGCGACTCCCCTCTCACCCTGTCCTCAACACTGGGCTCTTACTCACTCACTTCACTTAAATTGTGCAGTGCAGAGGACGTCACGACGCCTAGCAGGGATCTGCTGCTGAACTTGCGTAGATAAAACATGTATATGTCTATATATCAAGCAAGAGCTCGTCAGATTATACTGCAGTTTTAATGTGTGCAAAAAAAAACAAAACAAAACGATAACAAATGATAATACTATATATATACTAGGACGGTATCAAAGTTCACCTTTAACTAACCTACCTAGGCCAGCATTGTTCTACCAATTGGAAGACTGTTAATGATATTAGTAATTCAGAGGATAACAATAATAATAGATAAAATAAACCTCACCCGATGGCCGGCAGGTGTTTGATTCGACTGGTCGCTCAGTCCAGCATGGGAGACATTCACGCGCCACCAGATGATTATCGCTCTTCGCATTCGTTGATCCAATCGCAGTTCGATTTTCACCCGGCTAAGCGGGTGACTCCAACCCGTCTGAAGTTTGTCGTGTCACGACCAAATCGACATAACAGTACAGAGTTTATATTGTCTCGGCCGCTCAGACAGTTGCTCATCGAGCCAATTCCTTCGCAATTCACTTTCTTTAACGAGTCGGAAGAAACAACAACTTCTGAAGACCGCACGGTTTCGTCCAAGACTCGGAGTTTGCCTCGAGCGACGACGCGAACGTTCGCACGATCCACGTCCTCGGCAGAACTGATCTTTCGGGCGCGAAAAGTAGCGTCCTCCGAATTCCTTCCGCCCGTAGGGTAGGTCAGTCCAGCCCTACCCTGGCTCAATACAGCCCCATCACACAGCACGCGCCAGTCTTGCGTTCCCCTTCCCACATTCTTGATGCCGTCGCCCCTTTCCCCACATATACATATTACAATGCTGGCCGTGGTTAGACGTACATATAAGTCTAAAAATGCTGGCCACTCAATACATTTACTTACAATCTAAAGTCTCTAGACTACGCATGCAACATATATCCATATCTATCTCTATACACATAGCCATACACAGTCCGTGAGTCATACGCTTATCTAAGACAGGATGTGGGCCTATAGGGGAATCGCTACACTTACAAGTGGCAATGGCAAAGTCAAAATAGCTGCAGAGATCGGTGGTTTAGCATATAATAGGCGGGTTAATACTAATAATAATAATAATAATAATAATAATAATAATAATATTAATAATAATAATAATAATAATCGGATGTGACACTTTCTGACACATTTGCAGCGTCACATCTAAGATTGACTTCAACCGGACCAAGTGAAGCTGCAAACCGGGCAGTCTCAGCCAACAGGCTAAAAGACGCCACTATAGCCCAAACCCACTCTTTTGTGGCGGTCGCACTGGAGACCAGCGGCGCATGGAGTACGGAAGGATTCGATTTTGTGTGGGAGTTAGGACGAAAGATGACAATGGCAACCCACGATCCACTGGAGACCAGCTACCTGCTCCAAAGACTTTCAGTGGCTGTCCAGCGTGGGAACGCCATTTGCTTCTCCGGAACTCTACTATGAACATATAGCATAACAATAATACCAATAACTTAGAAATGACATAATAATAATAATAATAATAATAATAATAATAATAATAATAATAATAATAATAATAATAATAATAATAATAATAATAATAATAATAATAATAATAATAATAATTGTAATAGCCATCCCAGAATACAATTTTTTCATCCGGATAATTTTTCAGCTCCCTGAGGGATCATAAATACCTCGGGGCAAAAAACTGTAATAATAATAATAATAATAATTGTAATAATAATAATAATAATAATAATAATAATAATAATAATAATAATAATAATAATAATAATAATAATAATAATAATTGTAATTGTAATATTAATAATAATAATAAAAAGAAGAAGAAGAAGAAGAAAAACAGAGTATGCTCAAAATCCATTGAAAGACAATTGAAAGACATGCATACACTAAATAACAATAAGTCACAGTTTTAATGAAATTTTGAATTATATTAGTTAAGTCAATTTTTATTGGTCTTGCCATGTTTTCCGGAGCACACATTGGTATATACGATATGACATTGGCAACAACATTCAAGTTAAACAACCACAAGCCCAGTTTGCATTTGGAGATGATCTGTCCATCAAGTGCCAGGCCACCTGGTACCAACTAATCTTTCCCATTTATTGGCGGAGGTCAGCAATGAATACCAATACAAGTTAAAAAGCTTGTATTTTTGCAGTTGTGCATGTGCTTTTAACTTAAGATCCTTCACATCATGCGACCAAAGTAGCATATTTGTATCAGTAAGAAAAATTCAGACAGAGCACCGTAGTTAGTTGCAAATCATCAAGTCAGCATATTCTGCATTTGGAACTGTCAGTTAAATTACTTAGATTTTAAAATTCTATTATACAGCAAAGTGTAGATGCTATTGACAGACATACATAATTCAACTTAGTTTTTTCGTGGAGGGACCAACATGTGTGCAATGCTTATTTAGGTATAAACCCAAATCAGCATCTTCCACAAATTATATCCTGATTCTTCCTCTTCCCCTAATCTCACTTTCCGGTTAAATTCCAAACATCACTAACCACAGCCATCGGACTGTCTACCTGCCTGATTCTTGGATCTTGAGCTGGAACCAAACCCTGCCTATCAATTTTGTCTGACTGAGCACAAGTGAATAATTTGGTTCCCTTTCGTTGAGCACTGTAGAAATCTCGAATTTATGATTACGATTACTTAATACCTGCATGTCATGTATAACCTTCCAACCAGCCTCTGTGTCTTTTACATCTATGTATTTTGTTTCAAATGGCAGAAGCAACTGGTCGAGTATCTCCAGCTTTCCATTTCTGTACTTTATGGCTTCCAGAGTCATTTCTATTAATAAGACACAATGCGAAATCACAATTCACAATACAAAATACATTTCTACAGAATTCTTTCACAGAGTTTCCACGTCAGAAGCAGATTGTGGACCCAGAATTTGAACTTGCATCTTACAGCAAATAAGGGCACGTTTTAGCAGCTGTTATTATTGATTGTTACTTCAGTTGAGATTAGTTTTAGCGTCGCTATTTGCTCGCAGCAAACAGAACACAAACAATAATTTAATGTGAAGTCACACTAGTTTGACCACACATAAAATCCTCTAATATGGAGAATAAATAATGAAATTGCCGATGAGTGAATGAAACAGTGCTAAAATGAAAACTGAATCCGTCACAAAACTTTATTGCTTAAAGCGTTATTCACTGTTAAAATTCTTGTCCACACCGGCTGTTTGCTGTTTGCCTACCTGACCTTTGGATCTTGACCCGGAACCGAATCGAACCCTTGCTACCTAGAGATTTTCCATTGAAAGCTGGTTCCAGCGGCTCAGTTTATTTGGCAGCTGTATAAATCTCGAGTTTACGATTACAAATACAATTACCGACGCAAATGCCCTGTGCCTGACATACTAAAACATAGCAGTAGAATACAGATTTATTTAATTTTAAATTTTCCCAAATTTGTGCAGGGCCATCTAGCGAAATGTCAGTAAATTAATCGGAAACAAATTTCTAATGCGGGAAACTGATTCAAATATATATGCATTTATTGGGACTGCGCTATTCGTTAACGCAACGCGAATAGAGCATATAAAAGGTAAAAATATTAAGACGTCTATCGGATATAGGCCTAGATACAAATCTGCCAAAACATGTCAAATTAAACGGGTTCGTGTCATAGGCTACTGATAGGCCTACAGATTCGCCAAAATCCGTAAAATGCAACAGATAGTCAGATACACATGCAAATTTGCCAAATCCACAAATCTATGGCCCATATGGGTCTCGTCAAATGGTTATGGGCCTGCTGGCAGGAAGATTCATCACATACAGTCAGTGTCGTGCCATACTGCGTTAGGCCTACGTGCAACTCGTTACTGCAACGAACCACAGTAATTTGGTAACTATTGCTTTTACTAAATTACTTTTCCGACAAAGTAACGCACAGCAATAACTAATTACTTTTACGAGGTAACGGTAACAGAATAATTAGTAACTTTGCGCTACTTTCAAATTAAGACATTTGAAATTTGTCGCATCATGTAGGCCTGTGGCTCAATGCAGAAGTTCGAGTTAAAATGCATTTGATAATTGGCACATGAAAGAATTTAAACTCCTGAGCCAAAATTATAAAAATATTTTGGTAAAATGCAGAATTAATTTGCTTTTGTCGACAGTTTTAAATACGCATTGCGGTTTGAAAACGCATGTTGAGTAGGCCCACGTGTGCGCGCCTGACATCGCTAACCTTTCAACATATTGGAATTTTTCAGGGTAATTTAAGTAACTATAGTCGTTAACAGTATTTCGATGGCTTGTTTCTCTCTCTGCCAGCGCACCTGAGTTTGGATATAATGCATGTAAATTGTTAATTAAACTGGATCTAGTTTTCGTTACATTTCTCGTGAATTCTATTTGTCCAATTTTGTACGTTACGTTTTAATAAGCGCTGTTTATAGCTGATTGACGTTGACCCGTCATTTATTCGCCAGGTGAGGCTTTGCATTAGGTTCTTCAAAGAAAATGGCGGCTTCTTTAACCGAGTGGCTGTTTTCATTTGGGAGTTAGCCTACGTTTATTCGAAGTCAAATTCTAACCAAACAAACTTCTGAATATTTCATTTAAGAGGAAATAAAAGCTGGCTTAACAAATCAAGTTCAGATTTCATTAAATCCATTAAAATTTAGGGTGAGCACATAATTACATCAAACCATTAAAGACCTTCAGGCCTACTTATATAATGTATGACGCTTTTCAATGAATTTTGAGCATTCTTTGTTGTTGTTGTTGTTGTTCTTCTTCTTCTTCTTCTTCTTATTATTATTACTACAACCACTACCACTACTACTACTACTACTACTACTACTAGCAGTAGTAGTAGCAGCAGCAGTAGCAGTTATAACAGTGCAGGTATGTAAATGTAAAATATGTAGGCCTACATGTTTTTCTATAGCTACTAT
Source organism: Norana najaformis (assembly GCA_964023275.1). Classification (NCBI taxonomy): domain Eukaryota; kingdom Metazoa; phylum Annelida; class Clitellata; order Crassiclitellata; family Hormogastridae; genus Norana; species Norana najaformis. Next base: position 43,682,870 of record OZ029915.1, read on the forward strand.
ATGGCCTCGATCGTGCTCATTTTTAAGTGAATTAATCAGGTGAGATCCTTCACCACCGCTGCCACTTTCAATGGGCGCCACGCCATTTAAGGTCACCGTATATGGACCGTGCTAGTTGACCTACAGATATGCTAGTAGCCTATAGGCGGCTAGGCCTAACAATGATCAGAAGTTCCTGTGACGCAATCATTTAATGATACAAGTAACGAAAAGTTATTTCCATTTGATTACATCCGGCATTCAACGATTCTATTTGCAATAACAGTTTTTAAGAAAGATGGTAGCTTTTAATGGTTGAATATGTCAAGCGCACGTGCATTACATTGTATAAAACGATTGCATGCATATATAAAATAAAAATTATAACACGGAAAAACAAAACAAGTAGATATGCAAAGCTTAATAGGCTAATACACGTTGATTAAAAAACTACTTTAAACCGTTCAGATTTAGGCGTAATCATAGGTAACATGAAAGGGTGTTAAAGTCCACTTTATTAAAATTCATTGTTGCACTTCTAAACACATGATTAATTGTAACAGACCATTTATATTGCGTCTCTACAAAAAATAGTAGTGTCCAAAAAGGACACGAAGACGATTTAAGCCTAATGAAAATATCTAGTGCTGTCGAAATCGCTTGCATATCGTTCAACGACTTTTAACCTCCTAGCTTCATTTTCTCAGCAGGTTGGCTTTAAAATCGTTCTACATTAGATGAAGATGGGAAAGGGAGAAGCAAACGCAGAAACAAAAGTAGAGAAGTTCCAGATTCCAATTGCTAGCATTTTAAGGCACCTTATGCATGTGGTTTTATTGAATTGATTTGATTTCTTAGCCTTAGTATATGAAGTCGGGTGGCCGACCAGTCCTTTCCAATACAATCAGTTTCCCATCGAATGTTTATAAATAATGCACTCATTTTATAGCGGAGCTCGCTATGCGACGCCGGTTTTGCATAAATCTTTAAAATAATATCAGTCTTACTTAGGGGGATGGCCTCTCTCTGCAGCCCAGAACCCTAACCAGTGCTCTGACGCGCAAAATTCAAACTGCCGAGGCGTCGTTAACTAAAGCGGTAAAATCAGATCGGGAGAACAGCATTATCCTTCAAGTACAGTGCCACGAAAGCTGTGATCAGCGCAATACCAAATACCACGAGAGGCCATGCAGACGAATGCTTGTTATTCGTGCCCTCTCTTTTCTTCTTTAGAGGTGTCATCAGTCTATTCCAAGTGGTGAGGATGGCGTTGCGGGCTCCAGACCAGGTTCCTCTGCCCACCAGCCGGTAATGGCTGGGAATGCAAGGTCCAAAGAAAACCGATATCGCAAGACGAGGATCTCTGAGAAACAGCTTCACTGCAAACGATAAACAGATTCTGGTAAAAACTGCGAACGTATAAAAACGGCTTCGGAATCTAAAGATTAATAGGCACATAATTGGGTTAACAGGGAGGACTGCAAGCAGTAGACTATACTGCAATTTTTAAATCACTATCACAAATAACGGGTGACCTTCGCTTTTAAAAAATGGGTGTCTGTCACCATAAATCACGACGACTGCCTCTTTAAATCAGCGCCATGTGACTAGCACTTGTAAAAATGTGTAGTCCCCTATGCATAACATCTAGATAAATAATCAAAATAAAATAATAATATTAACAAGAATCACAGTTTGGAAGGTAGCCATGGGATGAAGTGTTACCAACTTCATTTTCTTAACCATCTGCATTTCCGGAGCCTTGTCATGTTAACTGTTACACATTCGTAAACACTGACCCATCCATGATGATGATAATGATGATGGTGATGATGATGATGATCATCATAATAATAATAATAAACCTTTGATCTAGTCATTGTAAGGTATTTATTCACATGCATACAGCAACATTAACTGGGTCACACAAAGTGTCCTCTTTCTACTCCTACTTTCTACTCTTCCTCCTCCTCATTTTGCGCCCCCTAGCGAATTCGGCTATAAATGAGCACACTGACTGCACACTATCGTTGGAAGGACAGGTAGCCATGGGAGGACTGACCACCCATCATCACATGCGGAGGCTAAGAAAATGAAGTTGCTAACACTTAATCCCATGGCTGCCTCTCGGTTCTTGCTTAAGGGTCTGTTCTTGTATTATTAGTGGTTAAATTTGCAGATAAAGCATGCGATCCTCACATCCGAGTCCGATCTGTTTCAATATCCTTGATCTAAATATTTGATTTTGCACAGAATCTGTAGGCCTACATTGTCACATGATATTGTTATGTAAAGCATTTATAATAGTATTGTTGTTATTGTAATAATAGTCGCGTGAGAGTCATTTAAAAGCGGGAGACATCTGACGGGAATTATGTTTAAGCTGCAGTCGCCTGGTAGTGATTTAGCATTGAGTCACCCTTGATTTAAAACAGACAGCCTAACCTACTATTCACGATCCGTAGTACCTACCTACCTGCATACTCCTACTGCTCATCGGTCTCAGGATAGCATTTTGACAGATAAGAGATGCGCAGTGTGCTACTAATTCGCATCTAATCGTTGTGCATGTAGGCAACATGGTTGTTTTGTGAGTTACAAGCCTACTCTGCGTCTTGACTTACTAGCCTACTCTGTGCCTTGACTTACTAGCCTACACTGCGTCTTGACTTACTAGCCTGCACTGCGTCTTGACTTACTAGTGTACTCTGCGTCTTGACTTACTAGTCTACTCTGTGCCTTGACTTACTAGCCTACTCTGTGCCTTGACTTACTAGCCTACACTGGGTCTTGACTTACTAGTCTACTCTGCGTCTTGACTTACTCGCCTACACTGCGCCTTGACTTACTAGCCTACTTTACGCCTTGACTTACTAGCCTACACTGGGTCTTGACTTACTAGCCTACACTGGGTCTTGACTTACTAGCCTACACTGCGTCTTGACTTACTAGTCTACTCTGTCTTGACTTACTAGCCTACACTGGGTCTTGACTTACTAGCCTACACTGCGTCTTGACTTACTAGCCTACTTTGCGCCTTGACTTACTAGTCTACTTTGCGTCTTGACTTACTAGCCTACTCTGAGTCTTGACTTATTGACTTACACTGCGTCTTGACTTGATATAAACAACTTCTGCGCTCCACAGTGTAAAGTCTTTTGATATAGTACAGCTGCGCTAGATCGTAGGCTAGGCTAGATTAGTTGAAATTAATCATCCGAGTACCACAGTCTGGTTTGCAGTCGATCATGCTGGCGAGTTCGTCCATGTAGTCGATCCAGTCGACGTGGGTAGTGTATCTGTAGCTGTACAAGTATCGATCACGCATCATCCGTCTCCTCTCCTTGATGCTGTTCCGCATTTCTTCTTCGGTTGGAAGGCTCTTTTCACCCTAAACATTCATTCAGTCTGATTAATTAGCAACTCAATTATACCCTATTTGTACAGAATTGGTTCTTTCCGATGCATCCGTTGCATCTTTCTTTTGCTTTTATGCCTATAAAATTCAATGACACTTGCATGGGATCATGAAACCGAGCATGATGCATCTTATGCATAAAGAAAGGACACATAATCGCATCAACAGTTCACACTAACTTGTAAATGTAAAACAGCTAATGTTTCTCGCCCCATACAGGCCTTAGAAACAGGCTACCGAAGCCAGCCACAGTTCGGGAGTTCGCTTGGGTTGATATCCACCCCACAGGGCTGGCGGGGTGTTGATGCCACCCACATGTTCTATAATCGAAACCTGTCAGCTTCCACTTTAGATGACAAGCAATTTTTTCAGTTGACAGATTAAGTTTGAACTGACAAAACAGGCCACAACTTGCGCATCTGACCAATCTAGGTTGGTCCGTTTTCCATTATGCGTACATACGTATATAGTTAGCAAAGCAGTCTATTGCAAACCAGTAGAACCAAAATAACGTTATGCGTCTTACGCGTACGTATGACAGAGCAGTTTGTAGCACGCTAAAACAGCCGAAATAACGAAATTTCATGCCTAAACGTGCGAGTAGAAAGACGGGGCTGGTGACATTGGAACAGCAACAGAACTCTCGGGAAATGATGGCCACTGAGGTATAGGGTTTCACCTCAAGTCGCAGCCACAGACACAACTCACGGCGACGGAGAGTCGGTGAACTTTTTGATGAAAGAGGCATAGGCCTGCTATACAGACACAACTCACGGCGACGGAAGGTCAGCGAACTTTTTGACAGGCATGCCCTCCGCGGCGTCTGACAAGCTCCTTTTTGTTTCCTCGTCAAGCTGCTCTCGACCGTGTGAATCTTCTGACTTAGCCTTTCACCCAGGAAAAGCTTGCACTCCTCCTCGTCGGTCGCTTGTTGTCGCAGCAGCCATGCCCGTTTATTCTTTGTCATTGAATTTTTGTTAGGGTATATTCCACGCAAGACTTTCAGCTTAATGAACGTGCAAAAAACGTCACACCTTCATCTCGAAGGGAATATATAGTGATAGGCAATCGGTGTGTTCGCACTGCTTCCGTCATACAAATGGTGTGTTAGCGCCGGCCTCGTGGAAGGGGGCTTGACCGGCGCATCAACCTACCCCCAATCTTGTGGACGTGGGTATCAAGCCAGCGGACTCCCGTAATGTAGCTGAAAGGCGCCGTAGGGTCAGTGTTGGCTTAAATAGCATATTTTAAAGGTCTATGTGGGGCGAGAAACATCAGCTCTTTCCAAGCCGCTACTTTACATTTACTAAACTCCTTAAATCCGGTATTCATCCCAACGTAGTATCGACAATTAACGCCAAGCGGCCACCTGGAGCATTGCGCTGTTGCCAGCGAATGGCATTGCACTGCCACTGCTTTAAAAGTACCCATCATAAACAGCGCTATAAACTACGTTCGGCATTCAACACATTTAAAAAAACTTTTTTAAGTATGTAAGAAGTATGTAAGAAGTAAGTAAGTATGTAAGAAAGCACTTTCTAGCACAGCTCTTGCTACTCTAAAGAGCGACGCTCACCTTGAACACTGCAACTGCCCAACGTGACTGCAGCTCTGCTATGGGGAACAGACAGCCGTTCGGCTGAATAGTACCGATTATCGCTAAAGTGTGCGGCTTCACGTCAGGTGCGAAGACCATCTTGTACAAGTCTATCACGTTATCTTGAACGTTGTAGCTGGGATGCTTCAGGAAAGGAAAGTCGAGCTTGTATCCGGTGGCGTAGATGATGGCGTCAATGTTTTCTTCCGTAGAACCATCTTCGAAGGTTACCGATGTTTCGGAGATGAACTTAATGTCATCCTTTAAAACTACACTCCCGGACGCAAGCAGCTTAGGCATCTCATCATTGAGCAGCAGCTGTTGCGCGTAAAGTCGATGGTTTGGCTTTATTCCATACAAGGAATGATCGAAATGAGTCATCACCTTACGCTCAAATATATAGTTTTGGAGAGAACTAGGCAAGCTATTGAGGAAACGCGTGAAGGCCACAGATTCAAAGGTCTTCCCTCCGTCTGTCAGCCTGCTAGCAACCCACGAGTCTCGCCTTCTGCTTGCATAAACCTAACAAAAAAGACCCACAAGATCTCCTGATTTATAGTGATATGGCTCTGATCTACATGTAGCACTTGTGAATAATTCTGGATACTGCGACTTGGCTTTCCTTGTGCGCTGTATAGAAATCGCGAGGTTCGATTCAGATGAATGGTATTGTTTTTTAAGTCGGTGTGGAATCTAATATATCACCATAGCTAAGCAAAGAATGAATTTATCTATAAAGACTCTGCATTACTGAAGCTGAAGCTTATAATTTTAAGCTAAATTACCGAGTCTGAGACACCCATATATAACGATATCCCTTAATTTCAATGGAGGGGCCTGTGCCGTTATGTATGTGTCTTTAGGATGGTTCTTTCTCTTTTGAAAGTCTTTGTTTCAAATCGTATGCTATTGCTTTAATGGACGTAGTGCCCATCCATTCCCATTAGTAGTAGTATTCTTTTAATATCATATTATTAAAAGTCTGCACATCAATAATTCGCTTAGCTGTAAGCTTGCCTGACTGCACACAGGTGCTAATTCAGAAAGGGTGTCTGTCCCAGTATTTCCGAATCCAACGACCACAACACGCTTGTTTTCGAAGCCGGCCGAATTCTTGTACATCTGCGAATGGAGCTGCTTCCCTTTGAAAGTTGCAGCGCCTGGGAACTGAGGAATCAGAGGCTCAGCGAAGTGTCCGTTACACACGAGGACAGCGTCAAACAGTTCGGAGGACAGGGATCCTTAAGCAAAACAAGAGAATGTATATGGTTATCATATATCTGAATTAATCTAGTCTACTCGGAAAACCTCTTGTGCAGTTTGTTTGATGTAAAATACAGTGACACTGAAAGGACAAGAAGCTCGTGTCTCATGGCATGGAAGTCTTAATGGCAAGACCAATAGGCGAACCGAGGCATACTCGCTTCTAAGGAAGGTCATTAGGTGAGCCAATGGTCGCGGTCGGTCTCTGTCCAAATACACAGTAGAATTATAGAATGCAACAAGTTCTACTAAAGAATCTATCACATTAGCATGGACAAAACAAACTGATTATTTTTTCAAACGTCAGTAAAAGTGCTATATCTCAATCTAAAAGTAGTGAATCTATCTAGATCCAAATGATTCCTTAGAAATATATCTACGACAATAAGCCGCTCCAATTCACACAGTGTCGCCAGACGGACAGTTTTAACCGGCTTTAACTGGACATTTAACTGGCTTCTACTGGATATTTATCTGGCTTTAACTGGACATTTATCTGGCATGTCCACTTCTAACATGGCCGTTTCGAGAAAACAATTTGAGGGAATACTGGATCTGCGCGCTGCTCGGACACGTTCTATCCCATTTTGCCTATATTATGAGTTCTCCATTGTATCTGGGTAGACGAACTACTCGCACTAATATCAAATTCTGTTAACTTCAGTGCTCAGGGCCACTCCTATGGAATTTCATACCTGGTATACAAGGTTGAAATGAAGCGTTATTTGTTAAGTCTCAAAGTCACTGAAACACGGCGCCGCATAATTATGAACAAGTTGCCATTCGACACATTAGAGATACACGCATATATCACAATGAGCTTGGCGGCCAAGATGGTCGTTGTTAACGCTTGTCCTTTATTTCGATGCAACATGGACCATTAACTCTGGACATGGTGACATCTGTCATCTCTGGTTGGGATTCCGTTGATTGGGCTCTGCATGTTTCCAGTTTCCTGATCATTATTTGCTTATAAGATGAAGTTTTTGTTCTTAATTAAGTTTAGTACCACTTAAGCCAACAAGCGAGGTACCGAAAAGGCGCAATATTAAATGTCTCGATACATACATCATACATACATACATTACAATCGTAATCGTAATCCCAAGATTTCTACAGCGCCCGACGAAAGCCATGTCACGGGGACCAGCTTATTCATAGGCGCTCAGTCAAACCACATACACGTGTAAGTATGGCACAGAATGCTGTAAATTTATATGGCCACCTGAAACATTGTTAACTGCTTGGGGAAAACCTGCATTACACAGGCGTAACGCCACCTAAGAGTGCTGCTCAAGACACCTCAACAGTAGCATCAAAACTGCTGCAGTATGTAACTTTTATTTGCCTGTTGCCGGCGGATTAATAATGGCTCAAAGTAATTCATTCAGTTCATCTTTATGCTGTGTGAAGGTCAAAGGTTAGTTGGTGTACAGTGGAGACTAAAGTAATTTTCCATTCACCACTATTGCAGAATATGTAGCTCCCGGTTTGCGATGTATAAAGGGCCATTGGGACCCTTGTGCCCAAGCTTGGCGATGTATAACTGTCCATGGAATGAATGTTTGCTCTACTTCAAAAGTGGCCCGTTTCTATACTACGACATGGACACTATTTTTGGCCCTGAACGGTTAGTAACAATAAAAGTGGGCGCAACAGGTCTGGTGTGGTATACATTGAAAGACAGACACAAACGACCAACGTCCAGATGTGTTTACGGGCCTATAATGAAAAGTTGTAAAAACAATGAGGATTTTAGGGTTTTGCATATTGTAGATTGTATTACGTCGAATAATTTAGCTATTGTTTTTGTGTAAGTAATTTGCATGGAACACTGGGGAACAGTTGGATGTAATTAACGAGAGGCGGATAAGACGCCCCTAGTTGGCAGGTAGAAGTAAACGAGAGAGAGGGAGAGTGAGAGAATGAGAGAGAGAGAGGCGGAGCAGAGGGATGCTGATCGGATAGCGAAAGGGAGAAGTTGGGTGATTGACAGATGAAGGGGAAAGTTAAGGAAGGGTGCGAAGCGAAGAAGGCATTCGCTAATCAACGGTCGAAAGAGGCGTTAGGTTCCGGAGAACAGAAGAAAATAGTAAACCTGTATCTCTTAAACGGACCTCGCTAGACTAATAGGCCGATGCGAATCATAGACTCCGAGTTTGCTGAATTTGTTGTATATAACGGTGTACATAGTTGTAATATACTTGTGAGAGAAAGAATCGTTGTTACGTTTCTGTACGGTCGGACTGATCCATTTACGAACCCGCGTGCTGTTAAAGGCCTAAAGTCCCCCGAAGATAAAGCCTCTTATCAATAGCACCGCTCGCCACCATATCCTGAAAGGAGACTTGTGTTCGCCAGCGACCCTTGATTCGCAAAACTCACAAGCGAACTCATCTTTCAGTACAGGGCCTGTACTTCAAACTTAAATATCCAAACATTAATACGTGGAAGGCAAAACAGACAGGTAACTTGGTCTGCCGTCTGTTCTGCTTTGGTGTAAATTTATGTACCTGGAATACACTTGGTCATAGACTCGGTACACCTGGCGGCTGACTAGACCCGCCTCAGATTTTACGGTTAGGTGCAACATTGTCCGCGTTACGAATTTCTGTAGTAAATAATAATCCAAAAGCACAAATGACCGTGGCCATCGGTTTTCACAGGCAACTGCATTCATTGTTAAGTAGCATTATGACATGTGGAACAGTACCTGGTATCATGTTTGCAAGTCGGGCCATAGCTCCTTTGTCCCAATAATGACATTAATAAAATTAATTTGAGCTTTTCAGATAAACATTTTTAATCAACGTTGTCTTATATGTAACATATTTTCCGTGGTGTGAACTGTTGGAAAATGTAGTGGGAAACTTGTATATACCTACATCAGCTGAGGTCACTGTCAGGATGGTTGGTTGTTACATTGTTTTGCTAGACATTTTATTTTAATTTAATTGAAACTTTGTAACGTAACGCTTGTCGAAATAATGATTCGGATTTTGCGTCCCAGTCCCCCGAAATTTGCTCAACGAATCGTGCGTCATTCACCCAGAATTTAGGCCCTAGAGGCTCCTGAGCGCAGGCCTACTGTGCAGTGTATTCAAGTTAGAGGAATGCCTTTTCAGATCATGGGTCCTAGTCGGATATATTTTAGTATGATTGACTTCAAGACCATGGTGCAGGGTGTAAATGATGCTCGAATTACTGATTGATCCAGTTGGCTTTGACCAGGGCAAATTAGAAATTTCCACTCTGTCTCCATCTATGTGTGTGTATATCTGTCTCTTCGTTTCCGTGTCTGTCTTTTTTATTCAAATGAACTCGTTTATTTTAGGTCTGTGTACTAGACAGTGACACGGGGACAGAAATTTGTCCCCATAACCACCCCGCATTTTTTGGTTAAATTCCATCGCGTTCCCGCAGACATCTGTCCCCGCCCCTCACCATCTGTTGCCTTCATCCCCTCCTTATCCCCGCATGATGGATTTTATCCCCGCTCTGTCCCCGCAACAGCATTTTTTGTGAAAATTCGCTCTTGGGCGAAGTTTGAAACACGTATTCCTTAAAAAGCTGTTTCTTGATTAAATGCGCAAACGTCTCTTTTATGTAAAAATTTGACATCCTAGACCTTGAAGAGAAAACATGGATTTCGAAGCAAGAGTGGAAAAAAGCTGTGGATATACAGTAGCATACAGATATGTGGTTATAGTGGAAATAGCGAAGTGGGTTATAGTGACAGTCCTATTAGTCAGAAAGAGAATAAGAAAATAAGCTAGCGTCCAGGCATGGATGAAAGGAAGTGGAATCGTACTATATAATTGAAACAGCTCAACGCTTATGAGAATGAATATCGATGAAAAAACAAGCAATGATAAGAGGTCATACACAGAATAGCTTACAAGACATCGGATCCATAAGGGAAATTATTTACTGTACCCGTAAATTATGGAATGACTTAAACAGCACTCATGTTTCAATAAAGACAACAGATGCTTTGAAAAGTAAATTATATTACGACACAATGTATGTCGTGGTGTGGCTTTGGCTTATACCACTGGACGGATTGCTAAGCGCGACACGGTAGCCTACTCACAGAGATCGCCGAGTTTGTAACCTAATGGTTGCGTGGTTAGAGCTTGCTGAGCGCTCCCTGTTTGACGGCTCTGGACAAGTCATTCACGCACACTTCTCTCTGTCACCAAGCAGTATAATGTGGTAACGATGTAAGCTGGGATATATAATCCCAGGGTTAGTGCATCGCAGGGTTAATGTCCAGGACCTTGGATTAGTTGAAGGCCGAGCAGAAATGAGCACCTCTACTATATCTTGCAGGATGCATGGGAGTTTTACTCTTTATTTAGATATATTATGTTCTGAAGGTAGTCCTCCATTCCTTTTCCTCTTGGACTATAAGTTTTGACTAATTAAATGATAACTGGACAAGCTGCACAGTTGTTGAAACAAGCTATTGAACTGAAACACACCTGATGCAGAATCCCTGGCATGGACGACCCACTGTCCTGTCACGTTGAAATCATCCGACTGAACGACCTCGACGACTTCCGTGCGAAAACGAATATACTTGTTCAGGTTGAAGTGTTCGGCGTACAGCTTCAGATATTCCACCAGTTTTGTGTGATGAAGGTAGTTAGGAAAGTCATCGGGACATGGAAAATCACTGTAGCATAGTGTTTCCTGGAAAGTAATCTCTTATTTTACACATATTTTCACAGTAATAGGCCTAGAGCACAAGTTTTATTAATGTGTGTTGTGAATAGTATAGAATGTTAATATGCTAAACTGGTCAGCTGCAACTGATAAAATTAGCAATGTGTCCTCTTTTATAGTCTTAATAAGCTTACCTGATAGCTTTGTTTCTGTCCAATACACAGGGAAAATAGGCCGTTTATGTAACTCACCCAATTTGAGCTCAATATCGAAAAGACACAAAAGGAAGTTGCCCAGAGAGAAATCTGCCAAATGGGGCTTTCTCAACGCGTGATTCAATACAGGTTGGGGCCTGTTTGAATAATTCTAATAGGCAGGAATTTTGAAGTTACACCGATGCACATATTACAGAGGTGAAAAGTGTTTGAACCTATGGTAAAAGTATCAGACCGTATCCGTACTTTGCTTGTGTTTGTGATGGTTGATCGCATGACGCTTGTTAGCCCCCTTGTTGGAGTTTCCTCGTAATTCCACACTCCACCGACGGATTGTCTTTTTTCAAAACACACAGGGTGAAGACCTTCATCCAAGCAGTTCTTAATAGCCGGCAGGCCGCTGGGGCCCGCTCCAATCACAGCCACCTTCATCCTGTCATAGAACAACAGGTATATAGACCCTATTTATGAGTGACGCGAAATAGTGCAGGTGATCCGAAATAGTGTAGGGTAAAAAAGTGGTGAAAAGAGCAAATGCGAAGAAGCACATGAACAAAACAGCGCACGACAGCAGTAGAAAATTAATGTTTGCTACTCAAAGTCTAAATGTGTTAGAATAGGAGTTTGTTTATTGACTGAGCCTAAGGTTTTGAAGCCAAGCATTGGGCGGATTTTGGGGTCATGGATTTGAATGAAGCAAGGGGGAAAAGAATGGTGATATGATCCGAGAAGCTTGGGTTTTGGACGAAGATTACATCTAAGTTGCGGACAGGAAAATTAGTAGTAAAAGGCAGGGTCAGGGTGATGGAGATTAAAAAGTCGGAAAGCTTCGTAAGCTGCCACGCAGGCCTAGAGATATGAGTTCGGTTTTAGATGGGTTCAAGCGCAGGAGATTAGATGTCATTCAGTAGATTTGTGTAACAACACAAAGAATATGATCTATAGAGTCTGTGAAACAGTTCGAAGAGAGAGATTCATGTGTGACTGCACTTCGATTTTTTCCTTCCATTCAGGCACATCCTCTTCAATCCACCTATTGCACTTTTCTGCTGTGGTCTACTAAAACGTGCTTTGTGTGGACTTGCCGTCAGCACCGTCGAAGTTTCGTTCTTTCTTTGTTTTTGCAAAAGTGGCATTAATTAGGGGCAAGACTGACATATGCTACTGGGGCAAAAGTATCAATGTCACGGCCAAGATCAAAGGCCAGCATGAATGCGACTACGACACCCGCCTGAAGTCGTCATTATGGCATCGGAGAACATGCTAGGCCCTCCGATAGCATGTGCTGAGACAAAGAAGTGATCATAGACTTCATAGTAAGAAGCATAGACTTCGACAGCGATAGACATGTGTAAGGGTAGACAGTGTGGCTATAGGGCTAATGGACATGAATGGACACCCTTATAGATTCGACGATTGCAGAAGGGGATCATGTTCGGCGGACTGGGATAAAAGGTATGCGCTCGCGGCAGAAAGAGATTCTACCAAGAACAGAGTTAAGCAGACATCAGACAGACCCCTGTTATAAGGAACTCTCTAGATCGAACGCTTCATTTCCACTAACTATCATAAAATATCGCTTCGTACTGAGCGGACCCATGAAGTCTCGTTCCTCCTAAACTAGAGGGCAAGCGAGAGCGTGACATTCATTGGCAGGTAAACACGGAACAAGACAGGCAAAAATTGTCAGGTAAAAAATGGGCAAGACAGGCTCTACAGTGCAGCTCTTGCCCCACTTTCGGTACTCATGACTGGAAGCTGTAAAGTGAATTAATATTTAGGCCCATTAAACTATTATCATTAAATAGAACATACTTGCGGGTTTAAAAAATAAAATGTTCACATGGGCGATTCTAACATCGAATATAAACAATATAGGCCTACCTTTGGTACTTGCTCGAAGTCCTAAGTGCGAACAATCGAACAATGGAGATAAACTCACTACAAGTTAACTTTCAGAAATTTTCGGTCCATATAAAAACATCAATGACGATAGTCAATATTCGCACAAGATAAGGATTTCACAAAGTAAGTAAGTATTTCGCCAAGAGTATGACACATTAACAAAACAGGGCAAATTGAACAGCGATGCAGATTCTTATCCTTCCATACCACTTTTGCTCCATCTGCCCCTAGGTCCTACGCTTACAATCACTTGAGCCACGCAAATTAATACTGACAGTTGCTTCATAAACGTTGTAGGTATTTCGTTCATTGAAGAGGTTTCTTCACCCAGCAAACACATTAACCTCTACCATATGAGGAAAGAAAGAAAGGACAGGAAGCCCATAGTTGCTCCTTCTATTAATTGAGATAAAGTATATGCCAGCGAAGTATAGCAATAGTCAGTAATGTACTGCATTGTTGTAATTTTTAATTGTTACTTCCTAAATCTGATACGAAGCAAACAGAAGTTAAGATTTAGTTACATTTAACCAGGTTAGAGACATGACATAAACTTAAAAACTAGCCATATCCCAACGGCAATGTCACATGTAGGATATATGACGCCATAAGACAATGTTTCAATATGGGCTTCACTTGTCCTATACATGACGTTACTGTTGGAGATATTGTTACAGTATGCCATAACCATTCATGTACAATTTTCCTATAATAGAAACCGAATGCAAGTCTCGGTGATTTTATCGAGGCAGATCCTTCGCATTGTTGGCATCTGAATAGGCACCACGTACGGATCGTGATAGCCTGTGGCACAAGTATCTTAAATACAGTCACAATAAGGACTCGCACAGTATACTCGCTATTAGTCTTTTGGCCAACATGTACTTGATACAACTCGCAGATTTGTATGAATTTAACAACAGCAGTGTTCTTTCAATAGAACACTGCTATCCTACAACTGGTGCTTTTTTCTTATTTTAATTGCATGGCTTTAAAACGTCTTCATAATGCGTTTTCGACAAGAATGCTTAGTGACTAATTTAGAGGTTTCTGCGACTAAAATAGGTGCTTGCATAAATGGACTAGAATATTAAAAATCATGATACCTTTACTGATCTAGTGTAACATGAGACTTGAGACGTCGCATCGAAAACCTTTCAAGGAGTTGGTGCTATTTATGTGTTATCGTGACTTTTACTTGCTTTTGTCGAAAGACTGAGGACCATAGGTATGGAGTTTCATAAACATTAGACTAAACGAAAGCCTGCATAGACCGACACAACGTAGAGTTGGTGTAAAAAAATCTGAACGCCACAAATACAATAAAGTTATCTGTACCATACAAATTTACGTTAAACTTGAAGTCACTCGATTGAATATTGAATATTAATTGAATATTAAGCGATTAACGTGCCAGGAATCAAAAGTAATTTGAATCAGAGGCAGTGGCGTCGATCCTATGGGTGCCCCTGGGGCCCGGGCCCCGGCAATATTTTGAGCTTCGGAGCCCGGCCATTGCTTGGGCCCCCAATATTTTAGCTGTAAAATCGGTACAAGGCAGCTCTGGACTGACAAAAATTGTCATTCTTCACTTAAAGACTTTAGTAAACAATCCCAGGCCATAATTTTCGATTGTACGTACCTCTCTAGGTACTGTTGTCTATGCCTACTTTTGCTTAGGTAGACAAACGGACAGACAGGAAGACAGATACATGAATATGTACTACAAAAGTACATAATTATATGCAGGTCCACCAAGCGAACTGAGTCACAAGCAGTTGGACATACAGACTTTAAGCCACACAGGTCGCCGGGGGCAAAGATCTATAGCAATGTTTGACACAACCCTGAAAAATTAATGGAATGCAGGTCATACAACTTGCTCTCACATCAAGGCCATCGCCATCTGGATGTCATCTTCGACTAGTCAGGCAGTACGGATGCAAGCCGACCCGCTGAATTAGTCTCTTCAGTTACAAAACCATATACACGTACCTTATGTACATATGGTTTTGTAATTATGGGGTGGATACATATATACCCATATTCGTATAGTCGCCCTTTATAATTATAATCCCCACACAGTCTCTGCATCGCTAGCCGAAGAAAGCGCCCTCTGCTAAGTATATGGATATAAGATTTCGTTAATTTTGAACAAGTCAATATTGATGGTAAAATTGCACTTGTGGAGGTAGACTCATCAGCTTTTCATCACTGTTTGGTGTAGATGCAATGAGGTGAAATTGAAAGCCAGTCACTTAGTTTCCCAAGGTTCAACTCCAGGTATAGAAAATTTTCCTAGTTGACTCAACTATCCGTCCCATCTGTATAAGTACAAGAAAAGAATCACGTAACCGGATTATATAGTGCCTCAATGTGTTGACATCCGGTTATAAATGGGTAATTAATTAATTTAGAGCGTTTTTGAGAGGTTATGCGAGGCGCTTTACAAACGCTGTATTACAACATGAAATATAAAATATGAATTTGTTTTCATTTACACAGTCTGCATTTAAGGCAAGTGACTCAACTCTGTTCTGACACTAGATTCTTAAACCAAGTTCAGTCATGGATGGCAGAAAATGGATTGCTGTTAAACCCGTCCAAAACTGAGTTTCTCCTTTTTGGAACCTCAGAGCAACTGACTAAATTTAATTCTTTGACTTCCGTCCATCTAGGCATCTGTGTCGTACAACGCAACTGTTCAACCCGAAATTTGGGTGTTGTATTTGACTCCAACCTGTCATTCTATGAACATATTAATTCTATATGTAGGTCTGCCCACTACCACATTCGTGATATCCGTAAAATTAGGCACCACATTCCCTTGTCTGCCCTGGTTTGTTTGGCTAATGCTCTAGCCTCCAGCCGTCTTGACTACTGCAACTCGCTTCTTACAGGCATTTCTAAAGCTAATTTGTTGAAGCTTCAAAGAGTCCAAAATACATTGGCAAGAGCTATCACTAAAACTCCAAAATATGATCATATATCACCAATCTTAAGTGACTTGCATTGGTTGCCCGTAGAAAGGCGCATATTTTTCAAGACTGGACTAATTGTATTCAAGACTCTACATTTCAGCCAACCGCGCTATCTTCGCTCTGTACTGACTCCCAAGACTTATCTCTACTCGACCAGGTCTTCTAGCTATGTAAATCTGACTATTCCATGGACAATAACAGCTCTTGGAAGGCGTGCCTTTTCTGTCGCTGGTCCTAGACTCTGTAACTCTCTCCCGGCAAATGTTCGCTCGGCAAAGTCTGTTTCGGCCTTCAGACCTCGACTAAAAACTCACCTCTTCCTGAACTCATTTCCTCCGTAGGCTGTCTCTGTGTCTTCTGGACTCATCTTAGGCTTTTCGACCCGGACTCACCATGGAATTTGACTTGGTCAATGATTTTTTAGCAGCGACCATCGAATGATGCCTTGAGCATTATTACATTGGCGCTATAGAAGTTCTTATATTAGATTAGAGTGATAAAAACTGAAGTAGATGACAGGCAATCTGAAACCTACAAATTACTACAATAGCGGCTAAGTTTGCTAGAAGAAGCACAATCAGGAAGAACATTTTGGGCAAGTTCATTGTCGAATAAATAATTATGTGCTCATATTGCGCTGCTTTAGCATTACTGCCATATAACTGCTGTGTAAAAGCCTACTTAAGTTGACATTCCTTTGTAAATAATATTAGCGACATTTCTCATTTTTTGTCTTCCGAGCTTTGGGCTTTGTGTCTGTCTGCATTAGGCCTACTTCGATCTTGACCCCCATACCAGGGGCTTTGCCCCTGAAACCCAAAAGGGATTCGCATCCAGACCCCATTATAGGCCCGGGCCCCCCAATGTTTACGACGGATCGACGCCTCTGATTCAGAGGCACGGTCAGTGGGTCATAGGAGACAGCTTCACGCATTCTTGATTCACCAAGGTTCATATTTCGTTATTCCTATGCTGAAGACTTGCACGTATGTTGTCAATAGCCATAAGCCAAGCTAGAGTGACTGAATTCACTCTAGCGTGGCTTCTTTTATGTCTGGAGTTCATCTGTACTAAAACCTAGAAAGGAAAACAGATTTATTTTTGTTTTCGATTTTCCAGATTTTTGTAGGGCCATCAATGAATTTTTCGGCAACAAATTTCTAAAGGGGAAAATTGATTGAAATATTCATGAATTAATAGGAATTGGACTACCCGTTAATGCTGCGCGGATAGAACATATGTGTGAAAGGTAAAAAATTGAAAAAACGTCATCGGAAATGGATACAAATTCGCCGAAACAGGGCAAATTAAACAGAGTACTGTGATACAGTTACAGATTCGCGAAAATCTCAAAAATGCAACACATTTTCCAGAATCCACAAGTATAAGACACACGTCAGTGTCACTAAATGTTTACGGGTATGCTGGCATGAAGATTCATGGCATACAGATAGATACAGATTGGCCCAAATCTAAAAAAATCACAGATAGAGAGATTCGCCAAAATCCGAAAATGCCATAGATACAGAAACACATTCGCCAAAATCCGACAAGTGCAACGGTCCTGCCAGCATACCCAATACCGCCCATATGGCCACTATATTTCTATATGGGACTCATATAAGGCCCATGTGGGTCTCATCAAATGTTCATTGGCATGCTTGCGAAGAGATTTGTCGCATCCCTATACACATTTGCCAAAATCCGGAAAATGCCACAGATTCATCTGAACATGCAGATATACACTGTGTCCGGAAAAATTCCAAGGCTCTAAAATATGAATGAAAAAAAACTATAGTAGATAATAATCAATTTAAAAATTTAAAAACCTTTTTGATCCGCACATAATTAGCAACAAAATTCTTTGTAATTTATTAACGGCCCCCGTTTAAAATTACGTCACAGTGACGTATTTGAATTTTATATTTTGTAAAGAAAGTTGCTAGAAAAATGGCGTTTAGCGAGGAAGACAAAATTGTTATAAAATTTTTACGCCAAAACAACAATTATAGTGCAAATAATATTTCAGGATTAAACTGTTTTTGGAATTTTAAAAATCGATTAATGTTTACTAATTATTTTCATATTTACCGTAAAGCCTTGGAATTTTTCCAGACACAGTGTGTACTCAGAAATGCCAAACTTGAGGAGGCATGTCTTTCACGGTTTGCAGTAAGTTTTCCTTTTTGTATTTCTATTTGTCACAAATTAAAACTGGATGTTTAAAATAGTTTTACTTTTCCATTTTTTGCATTTTATGGATGTTAGGTTGACGTCTATAACCGTATCCTCACCATAGTTTTCGTACTGTTTAACCTGTGATATACAAGTTGCCGTCTGTACAATGTTCTGTTGAACATTTGCATATTCTGTCTGCGACTCGTACATCTGTTATAATCTGTCAGCGGCTGGTAGGCCTATATGTGTGAACCTGGCATCTGTCATAATCTGTCAACGGATCTGTGAATCGGTTATCCCACGGCAATGCAGATTTTGTACAGTTGTATCCTGAGTCAATCACGTATCTTTTCGGCGACAAACGAGCCTCCTTCTCAGACGGATGCATATTCTGCAGACCTGACTTAAGGGATACTGTTATGACGCGTCTGCTGCCGTCAGGTTATGTGAACCATTGATTCGGTCGTCCTCACTCCTCGTTCTCAGTGCAACACTTACCCGGAACTATTTCTGTCAATTGTTAATACTGAGTAGGTGGTACTCTGAGGGCG
Source organism: Norana najaformis (assembly GCA_964023275.1). Lineage (NCBI taxonomy): Eukaryota > Metazoa > Annelida > Clitellata > Crassiclitellata > Hormogastridae > Norana > Norana najaformis. The sequence goes on from OZ029915.1 coordinate 43,701,625, forward strand.
GCTCGGTCTGTCTGTGCGTCAGAGCCTGCCACTGGGACGCTCACAGTTTTTTCTTGTTCATTTCCTCATATACTAACTTCTTAAAGGCCTTATGAAATATTTTATTGCATTACATTCTGCTTCTGATCTTTTTGTAACTACTGCAAATATGCAAATAAAAACACCATATCTTGCATGGAGAACGTGTTCAACGGCTGTTTATTCAATTTCTAAGTGATATCGTCATTTACATAACTACGTACTGCTCAACATTTGAAGGTTATTAGAAGGACTGTTTCGTGAAACTTAGGTAAGACGACGATGATAATAGTTTTAACATAAGTGTAGATTTTATTCTTAAGTTTATTTGAGCTATATTCCTTTTTAGCTTGTAAGCACTATATTATTAATTTATTAGGCCGGGTTATGATTAAATTAAAAGCGGCATGACTTTTTTCCGCAGGACGATACCGATAGAGGGAAACAGGAAGGACGCACGGGAGCCCCTGACTGGAGTGGGAAGGGGCAAAGATGGATGACTAACAGGTGAAGGTGAAAGATGAGAAGGGGTGAAAAATTTAAAGGAGGGCGAAGCGGGGTGGAGGCACCCTGTAAAAATTGAGTATCTTTCAGCATGACGTTAAAGAAACTCACATGCCTTTAGGCGTGATCGCCGGTCGAGTAAGTACATATATATATATATATATATATATATATATATATATATATATATATATATATATATATATATATATATATATATATATATATATATATATATATATATATATATATATATATATATATATATATATATATATATATATATATATATATATATATATATATATATATATATATATATATATATATATATTGCATTACATATATATACACACAATATACAGGAATAAACAGTAATATAAGTACATATATATATATATATAAATACAGGACATAAACAGTAAGTACATATATATAATATACAGGACGGTGGATCGGTCGGCGGTCCATCTTGTAAAGTTAGGGATAGGACGGTCGCTCGATCTGTGGACCATTTAGTGCAAAATAAGATCATCTTTTCCAGTGACAAAGATAGGGACATAAACATATAACAGAAGGAGAGTAGGGAAGTGGAAAATTTTGAAAATATGAGCTCCATATGGGCACGTTGACAGGGCTCCAGCGTTTCCCCAGATTTTCGCAAATACGTAGGCCTATCTGTATGCGACGAATTTCCATGCCAGCAAGCCATAAACATTTGATGAGACCTAAATAGACACTGTATGCGTCTCTTGTCGAAATATGGGCCCCATATGGGCATATTGGCAGGACTGTTGCGGTTTCCGGATTAGGAAGAATCTGTATCTGGACCTGTATTCTGAATCTGTGGCATTTTCCATATTTTCGCGAATATATATATATATGCAGCAAATATTCCTGGCATTGCAACATGCCATTAAACGTTTTATGAGACCCGTACGGGCTCTCTATGGGTCCCATTCCAAAATATGGACCCCGTATGCACATGCTGCCAGAATATGTATCTGTAAATTTGGAATTTCCAGTTTTTGCTTATCTATGGCATTTTCCGGATTCTGACGAATCTGTATCTGTATGCGACGAATCTCCCTAGCACGCCATATACATTTGATGAGAAAGGGCCCATATAGACCCTATACGGGTCCCATATGGAAATGCTGATCTCATGTGGGCATGCTACAGGGCAGGGCTGTTGCATATTCCAAATTTCGGCGAATCTGTATCTGCGGCAGTTTCCTGATTTGGCGAATTTGTACAAGGATCTGATTAATGTTTGTTAGTGGAATATAGTGGAATGTGGTATGTTCTTGTCGAGTTGTGTGATAATAAATAATCCAACTTCAATCAATTCATTAATATTTCAATCAGTGTCCCACATCACACATTTCAGGCTGAATAACATTTCGCTAGGCGGCCGTAGAAAAGCCCAAAACATATATCAATCTGTATCTTTATCTGTATTTGTATCCGTTGTTAGGTTTCGCTGTGTGTGCGCCTGGATTTTTGTCTTTGCTTGTGGGGTTAAGCTTACTTGACCAAATGTAACGTTGTACTTCTCGTCCTAAAACCAGGGGTTAAATTGCTCGTTCGGAGATGGGGTGGATCTCCAACTTTTTACAAATCTAAAACCTAAGCCTGTCTGGCGAATCTTTAACCGATACGAACCAATCGCCATTCGATAAACATAAAATGCGTGAAACACGATGTATATCGTCGATTATTAAAACCAAAAACACATTTACAGAAAAGCATTAAATAGAATATAACAGAAAAAGTAGCCTTCGATCCATATGTCAAATATGTTATAACACAAAAGCACTTATCAACAAAAAAGAAATATATCAAAAGACATATCTCCCTTTCATGCGACGAGTGTTCCTCTTCACGGCGTTTATAATCTCATAGGTTATATGAGCTGGCGTGTCTCAAATCAGAGGTGCCAGATCTCAGATTCGGGGCTATCGGAAGAATTTAGTCACTACCAGTAACTTATGGCCAAAACATCATTACCAATAACAAGAGTGAGCAAAAGCCACTTTAGTTAAGTACTGCTAGTCTACTACAGAGTCGACCACTTACTTGGTTGTTAGGTACTCAAGGCTGTTCTTTCAGACTTCAACCACAAGTCAACATGTATTCGAAAACAACTCGAACGTCTTAAATATAAGAACCGTGTGCATTGCATCCAGCCAGGCGCAGCTAGATCCGAATATCTACCAAGGTCAGATGACGTCATGATCAAACGCTTAGCTTTACGTGGTAGTAGTTAGGGCTGCCAATATCGAGTATTTTTAGTATTGATAAATCAAGAAGCAACGAGGTATAGGGGCCTACTGTTACCAAGACTTTTAAGATGTGATAAATTTGGGAAGGTTGGTGGAGCATGAAATATATTCTATCCCTTTTTGAGCTCTGTAGTCTGGTTTCAAAGGCCACATCGATCCTCCTCATATGAAATTGATGACATATAGCACTGAAAGCAATCCTTTGAGGTTTTGAGCTGAATTTGCTTTTGGTTGACTGAAATAACTACTGAACAAAATACATTGCTGAAATTTTTGAGTACTCGAGTTTCATGAACTTCGATTTTTTAAAATCGAGTACTCGGGAGTACTCGAGAACTGGGGCAGCCCACCCTAATTGTCGTCTGCACCGAGTGGAATAGTTTTGCCAAGATCTTAAAGTGAGTGAATGAGTGAGTGAGTAAGTAAGTAAGTAAGTAGCCTTTGTTAGCATCGGACAAGCGTACATGCATAACATTGCATAGATCAGATACATAGGCCTACATATTTAAACTAGATTATAGTGGACATACTTGCACAATTAAATATTACTATAGATACACCGATTCACAAAACTACATTTATACAGTTTAGATTTAACAATATGTAACAAGAAAGTGCGTCCTCTATTGCGAAGCGAGTACTTGTCCTCATGAAGAGGTGACAAGAGCTGATGAAGGCAGTGCCCGGAAAACTGTAGTACCTATATGGTGGTCAAAGAAAACAAGCCGTCACCTAGCGAACGGATTTATACAACGGTGCTGTTTGTCCCGGCATAGCATAGGCCTATAGTTGGTAATTAACGTTATGAAGCTGCTGTGAAAATATCTATTGTATATTAACTTAATTACTGAATTGTGTTGAATCGTTAATAAGTGTTTGTGATATAAAATGCAAAATATGAAAGCGGTTTACTGAGTCAAAGTGGTCTGAAGGACCATCTTTACGCTAATGATACTCATCTGAACATTTCCCTCGATAATTCCTCTTCTCCCAGTTCGCTCATTTCATTATCTGACGTCTTTAAAACTAAGTTCAGTCATGGATGGCAGAAAATGGACTGTTATAGTAAAAGAAGAAGAAGAAGAAAAACAGAGTATGCTCAAAATCCATTGAAAGACATTTGAAAGACATGCATACACTAAATAGCATTAAGTCACAGTTTAAATGAAATTTTGAATTTTATTTGTTAAGTCAGTTTTTATTGGTCTTGCCATGTTTTCCGGTGCACAGCTTGGTATATACGATATGACATTGGCAACAACATTCAAGTTAAACACCACAAGTCCAGTTTGCAATTCGAGATGATCTGTCCATCAAGTGCCAGGCCACCTGGTACCAACTAATCTTTCCCTTTATAGGTGGGGGTCAGCAATGAATACCAATACAAGTTAAAAAGGTTGTATTTTTGCAGTTGCGCATGTGGCTTTAACTTAAGATCCTTCACACCATGCGACCAAAGTAGCAGGTTTGTGTCAGTAAGAAAAATTCAGACAAATCACCCTAGTTAGTTGCAAACCATCAAATCAGCATATTCTGCATTTGGAACTGTCAGTTAAATTACTTAGATTTTAAAATTCTATTATACAGCAAAGTGTAGATGCTATTAACAGACATACATAATTCAACTAAGTTTTTTCGTGGGGGACCAACATGTGTGCAATGCTTATTTAGGTATAAACCCCAGATCAGCATCTTCCACAAATTATGTCCTGATTCTTCCTCTTCCCCTAATCTCACTTTCTGGTTCAATTCCAAACATCACTAACCACAGCCATCTGACTGTCTGCCTGCCTGATTCTTGGATCTTGAGCTGGAACCAAACCCTGCCTATCAATTTTGTCTGACTGAGCACAAGTGAATAATCTGGTTCCCACGATTTAGCTTTCGTTGAGCACTGTAGAAATCTCGAATTTATGATTACGATTACTTAATACCTGCATGTCATGTATAACCTTCCAACCAGCCTCTGTGTCTTTTACATCTATGTATTTTGTTTCAAATGGCAGAAGCAACTGGTCAAGTATCTCCAGCTTTCCATTTCTGTACCTTATGGCTTCCAGAGTCATTTCTATTAATAAGACACAATGCGAAATCACAATTCACAATACAAAATACATTTCTACAGAATTCTTTCACAGAGTTTCCACGTCAGAAGCAGATTGTGGACCCAGAATTTGAACTTGCATCTTACAGCAAATAAGGGCACGTTTTAGCAGCTGTTATTATATATTGCTACTTCAGTTGAGATTAGTTTTAGTGTCGCTATTTGCTCGCAGCAAACAGAACACAAACAATAATTTAATGTGAAGTCACACTAGTTTGACCAAACATAAAATCCTCTAATATGGAGAATAAACAATGAAATTGAACATGAGTGAATGAAACAGTGCTAAAATGAAAGCTGAATCCGTCACAAAACTTTAATGCTTAAAACGTTATTCACTGTTAAAATTCTTGTCCACACCGGCTGTTTGCTGTTTGCCTGCCTGACCTTTGGATCTTGACCCGGAACCGAATCGAACTCTTGCAACCTAGAGATTTTCCATTGTCTAAACATTTGTAAATAAGCTGCTTCCAGTGGCTCAGTTTATTTGGCAGCTGTATAAATCTCGAGTTTTCGATTACAAATACAATTACCGACCCAAATGCCCTGTGCCTGACATACTAAAACATAGCAATAGAATAGAGATTTATTTCATTTTAAATTTTCCCGAATTTGTGCAGGGCCATCTAGCGAAATGTCAGTAAATTAATCGGAAACAAATTTCTAATGCGGGAAACTGATTCAAATATTTATGTATTTATTGGGACTGCGCTATTCGTTAACGCAACGCGAATAGAGCATATAAAAGGTAAAAATATTAAGACGTTTATTGGATATAGGCCTAGATACAAATCTGCCAAAACATGTCAAATTAAACGGGTTCGTGTCATAGGCTACTGATAGGCCTACAGATTCGCCAAAATCCGTAAAATGCAACAGATAGTCAGATACACATGCAAATTTGCCAAATCCACTAATCTATGGCCCATATGGGTCTCGTCAAATGCTTATGGGCCTGCTGCAGGAAGATTCATCGCATACAGTCAGTGTCGTGCCATACTGCGTTAGGCCTACGTGTAACTCGTTACTGCAACGAACCACAGTAATTTGGTAACTATTGCTTTTACTAAATTACTTTTTTAGAGAAAGTAACGCACATCAATAACTAATTACTTTTACGAGGTAACGGTAACAGAATAATTAGTAACTTTGCGCTACTTTCAAATTAAGACATTTGTCGCATCATGTAGGCCTGTGGCTCAATGCAGAAGTTCGAGTTAAAATGCATTTGATAATTGGCACATGAAAGAATTTAAACTCCTGAGCCAAAATTATAAAAATATTTTGGTAAAATGCAGAATTAATTTGCTTTTGTCGAAAGTTCTAAATACGAAAATAAACTGAACATCCGGTTTGAAAACGCATGTTGAGTAGGCCCACGTGTGCCCACCTGACATTCGCTTGCCTTTTAAAACATATTTGAATTTTCCAGGGTGTAGTGGAATCGCATCTAGTTTTTCATTACATTTCTCGTGAATTCTATTTGTCCAATTTTCTACGTAACGTTATAAGCGCTGTTTATAGCTGATTGACGTTGACCCGTCATTTATTCGTCAGGTGGCGCTTTGCGCCACTTTGTTAGTTTCTGCAAAGAAAATAAATGGCGGCTTCTTTAATCGAGTCGCTGTTTTTATTTGGGAGTTAGCCTAAGTTTATTCGAATTCAAATTCTAAACAAACGAACTTCTGAATATAACATTTAGGTGGAAATAAAAGCTGACTTAACATATCAAGTTCAGATTTCGTTAAAACTATGCCATTAAAATTTAGGGTGTGCACATAATGAAATCAAACCATTGAAGACCTATAGGCCTATTTATATAATGTATGACGCCTTTCAATGAATTTTGAGCATACTTTGTTGTTGTTATTGTTATTCTTCTTCTTCTTCTTCTTCTTCTTCTTCTTCTTCTTCTTCTTATTATTATTATTATTATTATTATTATTATTATTAATACTACTACTACTACTACTACTACTACTACTTCCACTACTTCTACTACCACCACTACCACCATCACCACCACTACTACTATTACTATTAACCCGCCTATTAGGCCTATAATATGATGCTAAACCGCCGACTGATGCAATCATTTTGACTTTACCATTCCCACGTGTAGAAACTAGAAAATAATTCATTACTTTGCAAAAGTAACTAATCAGTTATTAATCACTATTTTGATAAAATATTATTTGCAATAACTAGTTATTGTAACTAATCACTTTTTAAAAGTTACTGTCCACCACTGCAGTTGGTCCAGGTCGTTGTTTAGACTTTTGAGCTGTAGTAGGCCTAATTCAGAGACAGGAAATCTATTTTGTCAGTTACGGGATTCGTCTGCTCAACCCTCTGATTGGTAATTTGGACCTCAATCTCAGAGCATCGTTGGTCAGTCTTCTGTTGCAGTTATTCCTCAGCTGCAGAGAGATGGTCAGAGGAAGGAGACTAAAGTTCTCGAATTTGTTCGAGTCTTGTGCTTGTTGTGTGGGACGATCATTTTAAATTTTAGTGATCTCTACTCGGGCCTGCGCAAGTCTCTCGTTGATTGGGTGCATCAGTTCAGACATGAAAGTGTTTTTGACTGAGTATTGGAGGATTATATGAAAGTCGCATCCGCGTTCGTTAATGGCACAGATTGTGCGGCCACGTAGGAACAGTCCGCATACCTTCTTGTCCTTCTATTTGACCTTGAGGGCTTTATTAATTTTGTCTCTCACCTTTGTTTGCACCAAGTCTTTCAAGTCACGAGTCAAAAATATGATGTCATTAACCGCGACATACAAGAACCGACATGTTGTAAAAAAATAACCCTGAGAAAGCTACAGACTTATGCAAACTTCTATTTTCTGAAGTTTCCCCAACCCTGAGAAAGCTACAGACTTATGCAAACTTCTATTTTCTGAAGTTTCCCCAACCTTTCAAACCAGCCTCGATCGTGCTCATTTTTCAGTGAATTAATCAGGTGAGATCCTTCATCACCGCTGCCAGTTTCAATGGGCGCCACGCCATTTAAGGCCACTGTATACGGACCGTGCTAGTTGACCTACAGATATGCTAGTAGCCTATAGGCGGCTGCCCCTAATAATGATCAGAAGTAGCTGTGACGCAATCACTTAATGACTCAAGTAACGAAAAGTTATTTCCATTTAATTACATCCAGCTGTCAACGATTCTATTTGCAATAACAGTTTTTAAGAAAGATGGTAGCTTTTAATATTTGAATATCAAGCGCACATGCATTACATTGTATAAAACGATTGCACGCATATATAAAATAGATTAGGTATAACAGGAAAATATAAAACAGGCAGATAGCAAAGCTTAATATAGCTAATACACGTTGATTAAAAAACTACTTTAGAAAAAACCGTTACTTTAGAAAAAACCGTTACTTTAGAAAAAACCGTAACTTTAGAAAACCGTTCAGATTTTGTCCTAATAATAGGTATCATGAAAGGGTCTTAAAGTCCAATTTATTACAATTCATCGTTGCACTTCTAAACACATGATTAATTGTAACAGATCATTTATATAGCGCCTCTAAAGAAAATAGTGTGCGAAACGTAAGCGAAGACGATTTAAGCCTAATGAAAATATCTAGTGCTGTCGAAATCGCTTGCATATCGTTCAACGACTTTCGGCCTCCTAACTTGATTTCCACAGCAGCTTGATCTTAAAAATCGGCTCTAAATTAGACGAGGATGGGAAAGGGAGAAGCAGACGCAGAGACAAAACTAGAGAAGTTCCAGATTCCAATTGCTAGCATCTTAAGGCACCTTAAGCATGTGCTTTTACTTAATTGATTTGATTTCTTAGCCTTCGTATATGAAGTCGGGTGGTCGGCCAGTCCTTTCCATCACAGTTTCCCATCGAATGTTTATAAATAATGCACTCATTTTATAGCGGAGCTCGCTATGCGACGCCGGTTTTGCATAAATCTTTAAAATAATATCAGTCTTAGGGGGATGGCCTTTCTTTGGCAGCCCAGAACCCTAACCAGTGTTCTAAAGCAAAAAAATCAAACTGCCAAGGCGTCGTTAATTAAATCGGTAAAATCAGATCGGGAGAACAGCATTATCCTTCAAGTACAGTGCCACGAAAGCTGTGATCAGCGCAATACCAAATACCACGAGAAGCCATGCAGACGAATGCTTGTTATTCGTGCCCTCTCTTTTCTTCTTTAGAGGTGTCATCAGTCTATTCCAAATGGTCAGGATGGCGTTGCGGGCTCCAGACCAGGTTCCTTTGCCCACCAGTCGGTAATGGCTGGGCATGCAAGGTCCAAAGAAAACCGATATCGCAAGACGAGGATCTTTGAGAAACAGCTTCACTGCAAACGACAAACAGATTCTAGCAAAAACTGCGAACGTATAAAAACGGCTTCGAAATCTATACTTCATGGGCACATAACTGGGCTGACGGGGAGAAATGATACCAGTAGACTACACTGTAATTTTTTAAACATTACCGGCTGTAAATTCCAAATAACGGGTGCTGTCGCTTTTAAATTATGGTTGTTTGTCACAATAAATCACACTACACTAATTGTCCATTTAAATCAGCGCCATGTGACTAGCACTTGTAAAAATGTGTAGGCCCCTATGCATAACCTCTAGATATTAATAAAAATAAAATAATATTAATAGTAGTAATAACAATAACAGTTAGGAAGGCAGCCATGGGATGAAGTGTTGCCAACTTCATTTTCTTAACCATCTGCATTTCCGGAGCCTCTTCATGTTAACTCTTAAACTCTCGTAAACATTGATCCATCCATGATGATGATGATGATCATGATATTATTATTATTATTATTATTATTATTATTATTATTATTATTATTATTATTATTATTATTATTAAACCTTTGATCTGGTCACTGTAAATCATTTATTCACACACCTACAGAAAAAATTCATTCGGTCACACAAAGTGACAAACCGATAAGTAAGCCTTCTTTTACTCCTACTTTTCCTCTCCTCCTCATTATTTTGCGCCCCCTAGCGAATTCGGCTATAAATGAATACACTGACTGCACACTGTCGGTGGAAGGACAGGTAGTAAGGGGAGGACTGATCACCCACCATCATATGCCGAGGCTGAGAAAATCAAGTTGCTAATGTAACGAACCAGCGTTCGTTACCCGAGCGCTACATAAATGTTTCCACAAGTGGAAGCGAGAAACTGACGGCAGAGGTTGATGAGTACCGGCGTGAATGGACCAAAGATCACGTCTTCCTGCCTAGGCGTCGAGGTTAATACGTACAAGCGCAGATGGACCAAAGATCACGTCTTTCCGCATAAATGCGCAATTTAATTTTTACAGATGGTACGGCGCCAGGGGAATATTTGACGGTCAAAAGGATAAACTTTCTAGGCGTCATATTGCGCAGTTGACCGAGAAACGTTCCTATAAATACCGCGCAGTTTGACGCGCAAAAAGGGGAAGGAAGAGCTATTCGACTGATGACTGCTGGACGTGTGGGGTCGGAGATACGTGGATTTCCGGACTAGTTATTCCTCTGGAAATCGCATGTTTGATCGGCCAACGTCTAGCGATTGATAGTCATAGTCGCTTAGAGGCAATTGGATTGCTGGTTTAATAGCTCTTCGGGAAATCTGTTCGTCGGATTCGATTCGACTGATGACTACTGGACGTGTGGGATCGTAAACACGTGGATTGCTGGATTCGTTGTTCCTGTGGAAATCGCACGTTTGATCGGCCAACGTCTAGCGATTGATAGTCATAGTCGCTTAGAGGCAATTGGATTGCCGGATAGTCTTCGGGAAAGCTGTTCGTCGTTTGGAACGACCGGGTTTAAGCCTCAGCGGTTGTGTGCGGAGGCGAGAAGCCTTAGTCGGATTGGCTGTCGGGAAGAGCCGTCGTCTTCGCGGTGTTGTGTCGAGACCACGACTCGTATTCGCTGCTTGATCGTCGTCGTGTTGTGAGCCTACAGCGCTGTCCTATTGGGTGAGTTGAGCGGCTGTTCTCTTTATGATTGCGAACCGGATAAGTTCCGAGGTGGGGAAACTTCCATGGGGTTAGAAATGCATTAAGACGGGCATTAAAAATCCAAAAGAGGGAATTTATGATGCTCCAGGTTTGCACGTGTCTCAGAAGGTAGAGTAGATTTATAGATAAAGAGCATTTAAGTTCTGTATAGTATAAGATTACGTTCTTGTATATCGTTTCTGTTCGCCAGGTGGCGTGTTGGGTGTTTTGCAATAAATAGATAAAACAAATCTGTACATTATCAATATTTGTGTAAGTATGGATCTACAAGTAGACACAGAACAAGACCTACCAGTAAGTATGAACGAAACAACCCCCTTACTAACTTCGATGTTAAGTAGTTTAAGGGAGGAAATGTTAAGGGAATTTCATATGCTTGGTGAGGCCCTGTTGGAGAGATTTATAGAGCGCCTGGAAGGATCTCCCGAGGTTATTGCGCGGCCGAAGGAATCAGGGGAGGTCCCAGCTAGTAAATACCGTCCAGACAATATACCGAACCCTGGCTCTCTAGGACAGGGAGCTGCTCCCAGCCCGGGAGCCGTGGACATAGCCTGGACAGAAGAGTCGGATTGGCCATCCGCTCAGGGCCCCCATGGTCCTGATGTAAAAAGGGAGTCCCCCGACCGACGACGAAGTAAAAGGCTTCGCGGTCGGACTCCGGTAGTTTATAGTACAAAGACCAGGCGCACGAGAAAACCTTGCCCCAATGAACGGGTCACGACCCCTGGTTCCCGCAGATGGCAAATGACCCCACGGCCTTGCGATCCCTCAGCCGATAAAGGAGCAGGAGCTGTAGGAGGAGGTGAAGACCTGGACGGCACACTAACACTTAATCCCATGGATGCCTCTCGGTTCTTGCTTAAGGGTCTATTCTTCTATTAGTAGTTAAATTTGCACAATATTTTTGTTGTAAATATTTGATTTTTCATAGAATCTGTAGGCCTAAAGTGTCACATGATATTTTAATGTGAAGCATTTATAATATTATTGTTATTGTAGTAAAAGTCGCATGAGAGTCATGTAAAAGCCGGAGACATCTGACAGGAATTATATTTAAGCTGCAGTCGCCTGGCAGTGATTTAACATTGAGTCACCCTTGATTTAAAACTGACAGCCTAGCCTACTACTCACGATCCGTAGTACCTACCTACCTGCATACTCCTACTGCTCATCGGTCTCAGGATAGCATTTTGACAGATAAGAGATGCGCAGTGTGCTACTAATTCGCATCTAATCGTTGTGCATGTCAGGCAAGGTGCTTCTGAGAGTTAAAAGCTTACTCTGCGTCTTGACTTACTAGCCTACTCTGCGCCTTGACTCAATAGCCTACACTGCGTCTCGACTTACTAGCCTACACTGCTTATTGACTTACTAGCCTACTCTGCCCCTTGATTTACTAGCCTACACTGTGCCGTGACTTAATAGCCTACACTGCGCCGTGACTTAATAGCCTACACTGCGTCTTGACTTACTAGCCTACACTGCGTCTTGACTTGATATAAGCAACTTCTGCGCTCGACAATGTAAAGTCATTTGATGTAGTACAGCTGCGCTATATCGTAGGCTAGGCTAGATTAATTGAAATTAATCATCTGAGTACCACAGTCTGGTTTGCAGTCGATCATGCTGGCGAGTTCGTCCATGTAGTCGATCCAGTCGACGTGGGTAGTGTATCTGTGGCTGTACAAGTATCGATCACGCATCTTCCGTCTCCTCTCCTTGATGCTGTTCCGCATTTCTTCTTCGGTTGGAAGGCTTTTTTCACCCTAAACATTCATTCAGTCTGACTAATTAGCAACTCAATTATACCCTATTTGTACAGAATTGGTTCTTTGCGATGCATCCGTTGCATCTTTCTTTTGCTTTTATGCCTATAAAATTCAATGACACTTGCATGGGATCATGAAACCGAGCATGATGCATCTTATGCATAAAGAAAGGACACATAATCGCATCAACAGTTCACACTAACTTGTAAATGTAAAACAGCTAATGTTTCTCGCCCCATACAGGCCTTAGAAACAGGCTACCGAAGCCAGCCACAGTTCGGGAGTTCGCTTGGGTTGATATCCACCCCACAGGGCTGGCGGGGTGTTGATGCCACCCACATGTTCTATAATCGAAACCTGTCAGCTTCCACTTTAGATGACAAGCAATTTTTTCAGTTGACAGATTAAGTTTGAACCGACACAACAGGCCACAACTTGCGCATCTGACCAATCTAGGTTGGTCCGTTTTCCATTATGCGTACATACGCATATAGTTAGCAAAGCAGTCTATTGCAAACCAGTAGAACCAAAATAACGTTATGCGTCTTACGCGTACGTATGACAGAGCAGTTTGTGGCACGCCAAAAAAACCAAAATAACGAAATTTCATGCCTAAAACTGCGAGGACAAAGGCGGGGCTGGTGACATTGGAACAGCAACAGAACTGTCGGGGTATGAGGGTCCACGCAAGACTTTCAGCTTAATGAACGTGCAAAAACGTCACACCTTCATCTCGAAGGGAATATATAGTGATAGGCAATCGGTGTATTCGCACTGCTTCCGTCATACGAATAGTGTGTTAGCGCCGGCCCTTGTGGAAGGGGGGCTTGACCGCCGCATCAACCTACCGCCAATCTTTTGGACGTGGGTATCAAGCCAGCGGACTCCCGTAATGTGGCTGAAAGGCGCCGTAAGGTCAGTGGTGGCTTAAATAGCATATTTTAAAGGTCTATGTGAGGCGAGAAACATCAGCTCTTTTCAAACCGCTACCTTACATCTACTACACTCCTTAAATCCGGTATTCATCCCAACGTAGTATCGACAATTAACGCCAAGCGGCCACCTGGAGCATTGCGCTGTTGCCAGCGAATGGCATTGCACTGCCACTGATTTAAAAGTACCCATCATAAACAGCGCTATAAACTACGTTCGGCATTCAACACATTCAAAAAAAAATTTTTAAGTATGTAAGAAGTATGTAAGAAGTAAGTAAGTATGTAAGAAAGCACTTTCTAGCACAGCTCTTGCTACTCTAAAGAGCGACGCTCACCTTGAACACTGCAACTGCCCAACGTGACTGCAGCTCTGCTATGGGGAACAGACAGCCGTTCGGCTGAATAGTACCGATTATCGCTAAAGTGTGAGGCTTCACGTCAGGTGCGAAGACCATCTTGTACAAGTCTATCACATTATCTTGAACTTTGTAGCTGGGATGCTTCAGGAAAGGAAAGTCGAGCTTGTATCCGGTGGCGTAGATGATGGCGTCAATGTTTTCTTCCGTAGAACCATCTTCGAAGGTTACCGATGTTTCGGAGATGAACTTAATGTCGCCCTTTAAAACTACACTCCCGGACGCAAGCAGCTTAGGCATCTCATCATTGAGCAGCAGCTGTTGCGCGTGAAATCGATGGTTTGGCTTTATTCCATACAAGGAATGATCGAAATGAGTCATCACCGTACGCTCAAATACATAGTTTTTGAGAGAACTAGGCAAGCTATTGATGAAACGCGTGAAGGCCACAGATTCAAAGGTCTTCCCTCCCTCTGTCAGCCTGCTAGCAACCCACGAGTCACGCCTTCTGCTTGCATAAACCTAAAACAAAAAAGACCCACAAGATCTCCTGATTTATAATGATATGGCTGTGATGTACATGTAGCACTTGTGAATAATTCTGGATACTGCGACTTAGCTTTCCTTGTGCGCTGTATAGAAATCACGAGATTCGATTCAGATGAATGGTATTGTTTTTTAAGTCGGTGTGGAATCTAATATGTCACCATAGCTAAGCAAAGAATGAATTTATCGATAAAGACTCTGCATTACTGAAGCTGAAGCTTATAATTTTAAGCTAAATTACCGAGTCTGAGACACCCATGTATAACGATATTCCTTAATTTCAATGGAGGGGCCTGTGCCGTTATGTATGTGTCTTTAGGATAGCTTTTTCTCTTTTGAAAGGCTTTGTTTCAAATCGTATGCTATTGCTTTAATGGACGTAGTGCCCATCCATTCTCATTAGTAGTAGTATTCTTTTAATATCATATTATTAAAAGTCTGCACATCAATAATTCGCTTAGCTGTAAGCTTGCCTGACTGCACACAGGTGCTAATTCAGAAACGGTGTCTGTCCCAGTATTTCCGAATCCAACGACCACAACACGCTTGTTTTCGAAGCCGGCCGAATTCTTGTACATCTGCGAATGGAGCTGCTTCCCTTTGAAAGTTGCAGCGCCTGGGAACTGAGGAATCAGAGGCTCAGCGAAGTGTCCGTTACACACGAGGACAGCGTCAAACAGTTCGGAGGACAGGGATCCTTAAGCAAAACAAGAGAATGTATATGGTTATCATATATCTGAATTAATCTAGTCTACTTGGAAAACCTCTTGTGCAGTTTGATGTAAAATACAGTGACATTGAAAAGACAAGAAGCTCGTGTCTCAAGGCATGGAAGTCTTAATGGCAAGACCAATAGGCGAGCCCAGGCATATTCGCTTCTAAGGAAGGTCATTAGGTGAGCCAATGGTCGCGGTCGGTCTCTGTCCAAATACACAGTAGAATTATAGAATGCAACAAGTTCTACTAAAGAATCTATCACATTAGCATGGACAAAACAAACTGATTATTTTTTGAAACGTCAGTAAAAGTGCTATATCTTAATCTAAAAGTAGTGAATCTATCTAGATCCAAATGATTCCTTAGAAATATATCTACGACAATAAGCCGCTCCAGTTCACACAGTGTCGCCAGACGGACAGTTTTAACCGGCTTTAACAGGACATTTAACTGGCTTCAATTGGACATTTATCTGGCTTTAACTGCACATTTATCTGGCATGTCCACTTTTAGCATGGCCGTTTCGAGAAAACAATTTGAGGGAATTGTAATTGTAATTGTAATCTGACATTTATAAAGCACCACTTCAAGAATAGACTCATCAGAAGCGCTCCCGACCCGAACCAGTGAGACCACTGGCAAATAATACAGACTTCAGGCGCTTGCGAAACTGCGGAAGAGACAAACTGAGGAATACTAGCCGGAGCTCTCGGGAAAGGCGATTCCAGCTATTGGGTCCAACATAGGCAAAGCTTCTAGACTGCGCTGTAGCAGTGCGCATACGAGGGACAGTCAGAAGTCCAAGGGAGGCCGACCGTAGAGTGCTACGGCCTGGAACCAAGGAGACCGAAATGCAGAAGTCCTTAAGATATGATGGAGCAGAGCCAACCAGACAATTACGCATAAGCGTTAGGATCTTGAACTGGATACGCTGCTGAATGGGAAGCCAGTGTAGAGTGTCCAGCATAAAGGAAGTTATATGGCCATACCTGGGGACGCCTCCAATAAGACGGGCAGAAGCATTGAGAACAGATTGAAGCTTGGAAATATTGGCAAGTGAGAGAATACTGGATCTGCGCGCTGCTCGGACACGTTCTATCCCATTTTGCCTATATTATGAGTTCTCCATTGTATCTGGGTAGACGAACTACTCGCACTAATATCAAATTCTGTTAACTTCAGTGCTCAGGGCCACTCCTATGGAATTCCATACCTGGTATACAAGGTTGAAATGAAGAGTTATTTGTTAAGTCTCAAAGTCACTGAAACACGGCGCCGCATAATTATGAACAAGTTGCCATTCGACACATTAGAGATACACGCATGTATCACAATGAGCTTGGCGGCCAAGATGGTCGTTGTTAACGCTTGTCCTTTATTTCGATGCAACATGGACCATTACCTCTGGACATGGTGACATCTGTCATCTCTGGTTGGGATTCCGTTGATTGGGCTCTGCATGTTTCCAGTTTCCTGATCATTATTTGCTTATAAGATGAAGATTTTGTTCTTAATTAAGTTTAGTACCACTTAAGCCAAGAAGCGAGGTACCGAAAAGGCGCAATACTAAATGTCTCGATACATACATATATAATCGTAATCGTAATCCCAAGATTTCTACAGCGCCCGACGAAAGCCATGTCACGGGGACCAGCTTATTCATAGGCGCTCAGTCAAACCACCTACACGTGTAAGTATGGCACAGAATGCTGTAAATTTATATGGCCACCTGAAACATTGTTAACTGCTTGGGGAATACCTGCATTACACAGGCGTAACGCCACTTGAGAGTACTGCTCAAGACACCTCAACAGTAGCAACAAAACTGCAGCAGTATGTAACTTTTATTTCCCTGTTGCCGGCGGATTACTAATGGCTCAAAGTAATTCATTCAGTTCATCTTTATGCTGTGTGAAGGTCAAAGGTTAGTTGGTGTAGAGAGCAGACTAAAGTAATTGTCCATTCACCATTATTGCAGAATATGTAGCTCCCGGTTTGCGATGAAGAAAGGGCCATTGGGACCCTTGTGCCCAAGCTTGACGGTCTCTAACTGTCCATGGAATGAATGTTTGCTCTACTTCAAAAGTGACCCGTTTCAATACTAGGACATGGACACTATTTTTCGGTTAGTAACAATAAAAGTGGGCGCAACAGGTCTGGCGTGGTATGCATTGAAAGACAAACGCAAACGACCAACGTCCAGATGTGTTTACGGGCCTGTACTTCAAATTAAAAAATCCAAACATTAATACGTGGAAGGCAAAACAGACAGGTAACTTGGTCTGCCGTCTGTTCTGCTTTGGTGTAAATTTATGTACCTGGAATACACTTGGTCATAGACTCGGTACGCCTGGCGGCTGACTAGACCCGCCTCAGATTTACAGTTAGGTGCAACATTGTCCGCGTTACGAATTTCTGTAGTAAATAATAATTCAAAAGCACAAATGACCGTGGCCATCGGCTTTCACAGGCAACTGCATTCATTGTTAAGTAGCATTATGACATGTGGAAAAGTACCGGGTATCATGTTTGCAAGTCGGGCCATCGCTCCTTTGTCCCGCCCAATAATGGCAATAATAAAATTAATTTTAGCTTTTCAGATAAACATACAGTATTTAATCAACGTTGTCTCATATGTAACATATTTTCCGTGGTGTGAACTGTTGGAAAATGCAGTGGGAAACTTGTATATACCTACATCAGCTGAGGTCACTGTCAGGATGGTTGGTTGTTACATTGTTGCTAGACATTTTATTTTAATTAAATTGAAACTTTGTAACGTAACGCTTGTCGGAATATTGATTCGGATTTTGCGTCCCAGTCCCCCGAAATTTGCTCAACGAATCGTGCGTCATTCACCAAGAATTTAGACGCTCCTGAGCGCAGGCCTACTGTGCAGTGTATTCAAGTTAGAGGAATGCCTTTTCAGATCATGGGTCCTAGTCGGATATATTTTAGTATGGTTGACTTCAAGACCATGGTGAAGGGTGTAAATGATGCTCGAATAACTGATTGATCCAGTTGGCTTTGACCAGTGCAAATTAGAAATTTCCACTCTGTCTCCATCTATGTGTGTGTATATCTGTCTCTTCGTTTCCGTGTCTGTCTTTTTATTCAAATGAACTCGTTTACTATAGGTCTGTGTATTAGACGGCGACACGGGGACAGAAATTTGTCCCCATAACCACCCCGCATTTTTTGGTTAAATTCCATCCCGTTCCCGCAGACATCTGTCCCCGCCTATCACCATCTGTTGCCTTCATCCCCTCATTATCCCCCCATGATGGATTTTTATCCCCGCTCTGTCCCCGCAACGGCATTTTTGGTGAAAATTCGCTCTTGGGCGAAGTTGGAACCAGGTTTTTCTTTAAAAAGTGTTTCTTGATTAAATGCGCAAACGTCTCTTTTATGTAAAAATTTGACATCCTAGACCTTGAAGAGAAAACATGGATTTGGAAGCAAGAGTGGAAAGGAGCTGTGGATACAGCATATAGATATGTCATTATGGGGGATATAGAGAAGAGGGTTATAGTGACAGTCGTATTAGTGAGACAGAGAGTAAGGAAAGCAGCTAGTGTTGAGGTACAGATGAAAGGAAGTGGAATCGTGCTATATCATTGAAACAAGTTTACTCTTATGAGAATAAATATTGATGGAAAAGAATAAGCAATGATCAAGGTAACCAGAGCTTACAAGACACACCGTATCCATAAAGGAAATTATTTTCTGCACCTGAAAATTTATGGAA
The DNA here is from genome assembly GCA_964023275.1 of Norana najaformis. NCBI lineage: Eukaryota > Metazoa > Annelida > Clitellata > Crassiclitellata > Hormogastridae > Norana > Norana najaformis. The sequence continues at coordinate 43,720,623 of OZ029915.1, forward strand.
AGACTTAAACAACACTTAAGTTTCATTGGAGACAACAGAAGCCTTAAAAAGGAAGTTATGTTACGATATAATGTACGTCGTCGGTTAAACCACTAGACATATAGCAACGCGCGACACGGTAGCCTACTCATAGCGATCGCCGAGTTTGTGTTTAACTAACCAGGGTTAATGCATTGCAGGGTTAATGTCCAGGGCCTTGGGATTCGTTGAAGGCCGAGCAGAAATGAAGGCCTCTCCTATATTTCGCATGATGCATGGGAGTTTTACTCTTCATTTAGATATATCCTGTTCTGAAAGTAGTCCTCTATTCCTTTTCCTCTTGGCCTATAAGTTTTGACTAAAGAAATGATAACTGGTGTAAACTGTACTGCTGTTGACACAAGTTACTGAACGGAAACACACCTGATGCAGAATCTCTGGCATGGACGACCCATTGTCCTGTCACGTTGAAATCATCCGTCTGAACGACCTCGACGACTTCCGTGCGAAAACGAATATACTTGTTCAGGTTGAAGTGTTCGGCGTACAGCTTCAGATATTCCACCAGTTTTGTATGATGGAGGAAGTTAGGAAAGTCATCGGGACATGGAAAATCACTGTAGCATAGTGTTTCCTGGAAAGGAATCTTATTTTATACATATTTTCACAGTAATAGGTCTAGAGCACAAGTTTTATTAATGTGTGTTGTGAATAGTATAGAATGTTAATATGCTAAACTGGTCAACTGCAACTGATAAAATTAGCAATGTGTCCTCTTTTATAGTCTTAATAAGCCTATCCGATAGCTTTGTTTCCGTTTAATCCACAGCGCAACTAGGCCATTTATGTTACCCACCAAATTTGAGCTCAGTATCGAAAAGACCCAAAAGGAAGTTGCCCAGAGAGAAATCTGCCAAATGGGGCTTTCTCAACGCGTGATTCAATACAGGTTGGGGCCTGTTTGAATAATTCTAATAGGCAGGAATTTTGAAGTTACACCGATGCACATATTACAGGGGTGAAAAGTGTTTGAACTTATGGTAAAAGTATCAGATCGTATCCGTACTTTGCTTGTGTTTGTGATGGTTGATCGCATGACGCTTGTTAGCCCCATTGTTGGAGTTTCCTCGTAATTCCACAGTCCACCGACGGATTGTCTTTTTTCAAAACACACAGGGTGAAGACCTTCATCCAAACAGCTCTTAATGGCCGGCAGGCCGCTGGGGCCCGCTCCAATCACAGCCACCTTCATCCTGTCATGAAACAATAATTACGTAGGCCATATTTATGGATGACCCGATAAAATAATGCAGGGCAAATAAATGGTCAAAAAAGCAAAGGCAAAGAAGCGCATGAACAAAACAGCGCAGGACAGCAGCGTACCTCACTTAGTTCACGGATCGCAGTAGAAAATTGACGTTTGCTCCTCAAAAAAATCGGTATATGTTAGAATGATATTTGTTTATTGATTGAACCTGAGGTTTTGAAGCCAAGCATTGGGCGGATTTTGGGGTCATAGAATTGAATGAAGCAAGGGGGAGTAAAATGGTGATACGATCCGAGAAGGTGTGATTTTTGACGAAGATTACATCTAAGTTGCGGACAGGAGAATTAGTAGTAAAAGCAGAGTCAGGGTGATGGAGATTAAGGTGATAGAGATTAAAAAGTTGGAAAGATTCGTAAGCTGTCACGCAGGCCTATAGATATGAATTCATTTTTAGATGGGTACAAGCGCAGGAGATTAGATGTCATTCAGTAGATTTGTGTAACAACACAAAGAATATGATCTACAAAGTCGGTGAAACAGGTCGGAGAGAGAGATTCGTGTGTGACTGCACTTCGATTTTTTCCTTCCATTCAGGCACTTCCTCTTCAGTCCACCTATTGCATTTATATGCTGTAGTCTACTAAAACGTGCTTTGTGTGGACTTGCCGTCAGCACCGTCGAAGTTTCGTTCTTTCTTTGTTTTTGCAAAAGTGGCATTAATTAGGGGCAAGACTGACATATGCTACTAGGGCAAAAGTATCAACGTCACGGTCAAGATCAAAGGTCAGCATAAATGCAACTACGACACCCGCCTGAAGTCGTCATTATGGCATCGGAGAACATGCTAGGCCCTCCGATAGCGTATCTTGAGACAAAGACGTGAACCGCCCATAGATTTCGACAGCGATGGACATGTATAGTGGATAGACAATGTAGCTATAGGGTTAACGGACATGAATGGACACCCTTATAGATTCGACGATTGCAGAAAGAGATCATGGTCGGCGGACTGGGATAAAAGGTATTCGCTCGCGGCAGAAAGAGATTCTACCAAGAACAGAATTAAGTAGAGATCAGACAGACGCCTGTTATAAGGAACTCTCTAGATCGAACGCTTCACTTCCACTAACTATCATAAAATATCGCTTCGTACTGAGCGGACCCATGAAGTCTCGTTCCTCCTAAACTAGAGGGCAAGCGAGAGACGTGACAATCATTCATTGGCAGGTAAACACGGAACAAGACAGGTTCAAATTGTCAGGTAAAAAATGGGCAAGACAGGCTCTACAGTGCAGCTCTTGCCCCATTTTCGGTGCTCAGGACTGGAAGCTGTAAAGTGAATTAATATTTAGGCCCATTAAACTATTATCATTAAATAGAACATACTTGCGGGGTTAAAAAATAAAACGTTCACATGGGCGATTCTAACATCGAATGTAAACAATATAGGCCTACCTTTGGTACTTACTCGAAGTCCTAAGTGCGAACAATCGAACACCTGAGATAAACTCACTACAAGTTAACTTTCAGAAATTTTCGGTCCATATAAAACATCAGTTGACGATAGTCAATGTTCGCACAAAATAAGGATTTCACAAAGTAAGTAAGTATTTCGCCAAGAGCATGACACATGAACAAAACAGGGCAAATTGAACAGCGATGCAGATTCTTATCCTTCCATACCACTTTTGCACCATCTTCCCCTAGGTCCTACGCTTACAATCACTTGAGCCACGCAAATTAATACTGACAGTTGCTTCATAAACGTTGTAGGTATTTCGTTCATTGAAGAGGTTTCTTCACCCAGCAAACACATTAACCTCTACCATATGAGGAAAGAAAGAAAGGGCAGGAAGCCCATAGTTGCTCCTTCTATTAATTGAGATAAAGTATATGCCAGCGAATTATAGCGAGAGTCAGTAATGTATAATGTACTGCATTATTGCAATTTTTAATTGTTACTTCCTAAATCTGATACGAAGCAAACAGAAGTTAAGATTTAGTTACATTTAACCAGGTTAGAGACATGACTTAAACTTAAAAACTAGCCATACCCTAACTGCAATGCCACAAGTAGGATATATGACGCCCATAAGACAATGTTTCAATATGGGTTTCACTTGCCCTATACATGACGTTACTGTTGGAGATATTGTTACAGTATGCCATAACCATTCATGTACAATTTTCCTATAATAGCAATGCAAGTCTCGGTGATTTTATCGAGGCAGATCCTTTGCATTGCTGGCATCTGAATAGGCTCCATGTACGGAATATGATAGCCTGAGACACACGTATCTTAAATACAGTCGCAATAAGGATTCAAACTCGCACAGTATACTCCCTATTAGTCTTGGCTAACATGTACTTGATACAGCTCGCAGATTTGTATGAATTTAACAACAGTAGTGTTCTTTCAATAGAACACTGCTATCCTACAACTGGTGCTTTTTCTTATTTTAATTGCATGGCTTTAATACGTCTTCATAATGCTGTTTTCGACAAGAATGCTTAGTGACTAATTTAGAGGTTTCTACGACTAAAATAGGTGCTTGCATAAATGGACTAGAATATTAAAAATCATGATACCTTTACTGATCTAGTGTAACATGAGACTTGAGACGTCGCATCGAAAACCTTTCAAGGAGTTGGTGTTATTTATGTGTTATCGTGACTTTTACTTGCTTTTGCCAAAAGACTGAAGACCATAGGTACAGAGTTTCATAAATCAAACATTAGACTAAACGAAAGCCTGCATAGACCGGCACAACGTAGAGTTGGTGTAAAAAAACCTGAACGCGCAAATACAATAAAGTTATCTGAACCATAAAAATTTACGCTAAACTTGAAGCCAGTCGATTGATTATTGAATATTGATTGAATATTAAGAGATTAACGTTCCAGGAATCAGAAATAAATTGAATCAGAGACACGGTCAGTGGGTCATAGGAGACAGCTTCACGCATTCTTGATTCACCAAGGTTCATATTTCGTTATTCTTATGCTGAAGACTTGCACGTATGTTGTCAATAGCCCTAAGCCAAGCTAGAGTGACTTCTTCTTTTAAGTCTGGAGTTCATCTGTACTAGAACTTAGAAAGGAAAACAGATTTATTTTTGTTTTCGATTTTCCAGATTTTTGTTGGGCCATCAATGAATTTTTCGGCAACAAATTTCCAAAGCGGAAAATTGATTGAAATATTCATGAATTAATAGGAATTGGACTATTCTTAATGCTGCGCGGATAGAGCATATATGTGAAAGGTAGAAAATTGAAATACCTTCATCGGAAATGGATACAAATTCGCCGAAACAGGGCAAATTAAACAGATTACTGTGATACAGTTACAGATTCGCGAAAATCTCAAAAATGCAACACATTTTCAAGAATCCACAAGTATAAGACACACGCCAGTGTCATTAAATGTTTACGGGTATGCTGGCTTGAAGATTCATTGCATATTTCGATAGATACAGATTGGCCCAAAACTAAAAAAATTCACAGATAGAGAGATTCGCCAAAATCCGAAAAGTGCCATAGATACAGAAACACATTCGCCAAAATCCTAAAAGTCCAACGGCCCTGTCAGCACACCCAATACTACCCTTATGGCCCCATATTTCCATTTGGGACTCATATGGCTCCTGTGGGTCTCATCAAATGTTCATTGGCATGCTTGCAAAGAGATTTGTCGCATCCATATGCACACTTGCCAAAATCCGGCAAATGCCACAGTTTCATCTGTATAGATAGGCCTATAGGTTTGTCGAAAACACGCAGATGTAAGGTTGCTAATACCGAGTAGGTGGCACTCTGAGGGCGGCTGGGTCTGTCTGTGCATCAGAGCCTGCCATTGGAACGTTCACAGTTTTTTCTCATTCATTTCCTCATAAATTAACTTCTTAAAGGCGCTATGAAAATTTTTATTACATTACATTCTGCTTCTGATCTTTTTGTAACTACTGCAATTATGCAAATAAAAAGACCATATCTTGCATGGAGAACGTGTTCAACGGCTGCTTATTCACATTTCTAAGTGATATCGTCATTTACAAAACTCAACTGCTCAACATTTGAAACTTCTGAAGAAGGATTCTTTTGTAAAACTTAGGCATGACGACGACGATATTAGTTTTAACATAAGTGTAGATTTTATTGTTAAGTTTATTTAAGCTATATTCCTTTGTTTTAGCTTGTAAGCACTATATTATTAATTTATTAGGCCGGGTTATGATTAAATTAAAAGCGGCATGACTCATTTCCATAGGTCGATACCGATAGAGGGGAACAGGAAGACGGACGGGAGTCCCTGACTGGAGTGGGAACGGGGCAAAGATGGATGACTTACAGATGTCAAAATATGATCCCCATATGGGCATATTGACAGGGCTGTTGCAGTTTCCGGATTATGAAGAATCCGTATCTGGACCTGTATTCTGAATCTGTGGCATTTTCCATATTTTTTATAACCGAGCTAGTTCAGGTGTATTTGTAAGTATGTAAAGTAGTAGTAGTCGTCGGTAGATTACCAGACTTACTCAATAGTCGTTGCTGAAGATAAGTAGGCCAACGCGTAGGCAGTGAGGCGAATGATTTATTAGGACCTTTGTTCAGAGCAGCAACACAGCTAGCCACTAGCCCCAAAGTACAGCGGTCAGATTCTTAGAAACGGACGGGCTGCAAGTCACACTGAGTGGAAAGGCTATGGTTGGTAGCAATGCAGGTGAGCTATGGAATGCAGGAGTGTAGCTTAGTCAAAAGGATTCCGCTGGGGTAAGCTGAGCAATCCACAGGTAGCAATCTCCAGGTACATCAGGGGGCTTTGCAACTAAGCACGAGAGATCCACGTGATAGCCAGATGGATGTCCACAGGTATACAATTGACTTCGGATAATCAGAACCAAAAGGCACACGAAAGCTGATGTCAGCTCGGGTCTTGGGTACTGACCGGCCCAGAAGGAATGCGCCGAGAGTCCAGAAGATTCAGGTAGAAAAGAGCTTGCAGAATGCACAGAAGAGGACTGCTCGGCGTTTGACCAAGATGAATGTGCAGACTGGGAGAACTGCACATGAGACTCGTCAGAGAGAGATTCGCACATCGAGAAGCAGTCGGAGTTCAGACGTCATGCAGAATGGTCGTAGCAGAATGTAGAGAAGATAGACTAGCGTCTTCTGGCGCTACAGTAATCGTTACGGGTAGAGTAATCTAAGTGTTTGTCGTAGACTAGGTCGCTTGCTCTACAACTGAACTAGAATCTCGCTCGCGTTGCAACAGACCATATATTGTATTCGTGTGATTGAAAGACAATCTCAAATAAAAGATTGAAAATCGCACACTGCGATCCGGACGTGAAACTGGTGGTGCAAGAAATAAACTCTGCCATATTTTCGCGAATGCAGCAAATATTCCTGGCATTACAACATGCCATTAAACGTTTTATGAGACCCATATGGGCTCTCTATGGGTCCCATTCCAAAATATGAACCCCATATGTGCATGCTGCCAGAATATGTATCTGTAAATTTGGAATATCCCATTTTTGCTTATCTATGGCATTTTCTCGGATTTTGACGAATCTGTATCTGTATGCGACGAATCTCCCTAGCACGCCATACACATTTGATGAGAAAGGGCCCATATAGACCCTATATGGGTCCCATATGGAAATGCGGATCTCATGTGGGCATGCTCCAGGGCAGGCTGTTGCACACTCCAAATTTCGGAGAATCTGTATCTGTGGCAGTTTTCTGATTTGTCGAATTTTTATACATGTATCCGATTAATGTTTGTTAGTGGACTGTTTTGTCTTCTTGTCGAGTTGTGTGATAAAAAATAATCCAGCTTTAATCAATTCATTAGTACTTTAATCAGCTTCCCGCATCATGCATTTGACACCGAATAAAATTTCGCTAGGCGGCCATAGAAAAGCCCAAATAGATACGAATCTGTATCTGTATCTATATTGTATCTGTTGGTAGGTCTCGCTGTGTGTGCGCCTGGATTTTTGTCCTTGCTGTAGTGTTAAGCCTACTTTACGAGATGCTATGTTGTACTTCTTGTCCTAAAACCAGTGATTAAATTGTTCGTCCGGAGATGGGGTGGATCTCCAACTTTTTACAAATCTAAAACCTAAGCCTATCTGGAGAATTTTTAACCGATACGAGTTATTCGCTATTCGGACAAACATGAAATGCGTGAAACACGATGTATATCGTCGATTATTAAAACCAAAAACACATTTACTGAAAAGCATTAAATAGAATATAACAGAAAAACTAGCCTTCGATCCATATGTCAAATATGTTATAACACAAAAGCACTTATCAACAAAAAAGAAATATATCAAAAGACATATCTCCCTTTCATGCGACGAGTGTTCCTCTTCACGGCGTTTATAATCTCATAGGTTATATGAGCTGGCGTGTCTCAAATCAGAGGTGCCAGATCTCAGATTCGGGGCTATCGGAAGAATTTAGTCACTACCAGAAACTTATGGCCAAAAACATCATTACCAATAACAAGAGTGAGCAAAAGCCACTTTAGTTAAGTACTGCTAGTCTACTACAGAGTCGACCACTTACTTGGTTGTTAGGTACTCAAGGCTGTTCTTTCAGACTTCAACCACAAGTCAACATGTATTGGAAAACAACTCGAACGTCTTAAATATAAGAACCGTGTGCATTGCATCCAGCCAGGCGCAGCTAGATCCGAATATCTACCAAGGTCAGATGACGTCATGGTCGAACGCTTAGCTATACGTGGTAGTAGTTAGGGCTGCCAATATCGAGTATTTTTAGTATTGATAAATCAAGAAGCAACGAGGTATAGGGGCCTACTGTTACCAAGACTTTTAAGATGTGATAAATTTGGGATGGTTGGTGGAGCATGAAATATATTCTATCCCTTTTTGAGCTCTGTAGTCTGGTTTCAAAGACCACGTGGTCCCCCTCATATGAAATCGATGACGTATAGCACTGAAAGCAATCCTTTGAGGTTTTGAGCTGAATTTGCTTTTGGTTGACTGAAATAACTACTGAACAAAATAAATTGCTGAAATTTTTGAGTACTCGAGTTTCATGAACTTCGCTTTTTTAAAATCGAGTACTCGGGAGTACTCGAGAACTCGCGCAGCCCGCCCTAATTGTCGTCTGCACCGAGTGGAATAGTTTTGCCAAAGATCTTGAAGTGAGTGAGTGAGTAAGTAAGTAAGTAAGTAGCCTTTGTTAGCATCGTACAAGCGTACATGCATAACATTGCATAGATCGGATACATAGGCCTACATATTTAAACTAGATTATAGTGGACATACTTGCACAATTAAATATTACTATAGATACACCGATTCAGAAAACTATATTTACACAGTTTAGATTTAACAATATGTAACAAGAAAGTGCGTCCTCTATTGTGAAGCGAGTACTTGTCCTCATGAAGAGGTGACAAGAGCTGATGAAGGCAGTGCCCGGAAAACTGCGATTTCTAGAAGAGCTTCCAGTCTGCTCCATCAACCAGTTCTTCTGCAGTATAATTCTTCCCACATATTTGCCACCCGCAAGCCTTGTCAAGAGCTGCATTAATGCGCGTGGCATCATGAGGAGTAAGAAATCCAGCATAATCCGGTAGTGCATAAGTGATTCTCGAAACAACGATCGCTTGGAAAAGGGCGTTTAGCTGTGAGTTATGTAGGCCGTGTTTTCTTAGCTGGTTGAAAAGGAAGCATCGTTGGTTAATGAGGCTAAGGATATAATCAACACGGTTACAATTACACAAGGAAGGTTATACTCCGTAGGGTGATTCCATGCAGTTTGAAACATCTCAGCTGTTCAGTTCCGGGTAAGGACAGACAGTGATCTAGAGGACGCTCGAAAGCAGGTCGCCTGATAACTATCTTTTTGGTTTGTGGATATTTATATCAAGTTTATTTCGAGTGGCCCACAGCTTAAAATCATCAAATTCTGCATTGAGTACATAGCGTGCTGTTTTATGATTCAGTAGATTTAAATAGTCTGCATATTTACAGAGGTGACTTATTCGCATAAAGTAGGGAAAGCAGCAATGAAAATAATTAGTAGAACTGGTCCCAGTCCAGGTGCCTTGTATTGGCAACCAGTTTGATAGTTAATTTAAATTAACAGTATGAGTGCTACCGCCAAGGAAGTTGGCTATCCAGTTAATGAAAGACGTTAGGAGGAAGATTTAGAGTTTTTGATTTCTCGAGGAGAATGTGAGGCGATTGATGGAGTCGAATATTTTGTCAAATCAATAAGCAGACAACGATCATAAGGTTTCGTGTTCAATTAGCTTAGTAATTTGCTGTAAGGGATAAGAAAGAGCACACGTAGTGCTTCCAGTAGAGCGAAAGACAAACTGGTCAGATAGGACATACTGGGGAATAGCAGAAAGCAATACGCGATGTAGAACAGTTTTTCAACTATTCTACAAAGGAGTTGATTAAGATATGACACTCCTATCTTCGCTGTGTAACTGTAGTACCTATATGGTGGTCAAAGAAAACAAGCCGTCACCTAGCGAACGGAGTTATACAACGGCGCTGTGTTCCGGCATGGCATAGGCCTATAGTTGGTAATTATCGTTATGAAGCTGCTGTGAAATTATCTATTGTATGCCTACTTAATAACTGAATTGTGTTGAACCGTCAATAAGTGTTTGTGATATAAAATTTAAAATATAAAAGCGGTTTACTGAGTCAAAGTGGTCTGAAGGACCATCTTTACGCTGATGATACTCAACTGAACATTTCCTTCGATAATTCCTCTTCTCCCAGTTCGCTCATTTCATTATCTGACGTCTTTAAAACTAAGTTCAGTCTTGGATGGCAGAAAATGGACTGTTCCTAAACCTATCCAAAATTGAATTTCCCCTTCTTGGACCTCCACAGCAACGGAATAAATGTAACTCTTTGATATCAGTCCATCATCTCTGTCTTACAGAGGAACTGCTTAGCCCGTAAGTTTGGTGTTGTGTGACTCCAACCTGTCATTTAGTGAACACATTAATTCTACGTTTAGGTCTGCCCACTGCTATATCCGTAATATCCACTGATTGGAACCCTTCAGGAAATGTTAAAGAATGCACGGTGATACCTGTAAGTCATTAGCAGCGTTGGATAGTTACTTTAAAAAAGTAATTAGTTACAGTAACTGGAATCATGGCCGGAAAAGTAATAATTACTGTAAATAATTATAATTAGTTTATGAAAATAGCAACTAATTACTGATCATTGATACTTTTATAAAGTAATTAATTTTACTTACTACAAGTGGTAATGGCAAAGTCAAAACAGCTGCAGAGATCGGTGGTTTAGCATATAATACGCGGGTTAATAATAATAATAATAATAATAACAATAATAATATTAATAATTATAATAAAAAGAAGAAGAAAAACAGAGTATGCTCAAAATCCATTGAAAGACATTTGAAAGACATACACTAAATAACAATAAGTCACAGTTTTAATGTAATTTTGAATTTTATTAGTTAAGTCAGTTTTTATTTCCTCTATTATAAAATGTTCAAAATTTCGTTTATTAAGGATTTGATTTCGAACAAACGTGACTTCTAAAAGAAAACACTGGCTCGATTTAAGAAGCCGCCTTTTTCTTTGCAGAGCCTAAAGCAAAGCGCCACTTGGCGAATAGATGACTGGTCAATGTCAATCAGCTATAATAGGGCTTATGTTTGAAATACAAGTTGGACCAATATAATTCACGCTAAGCGTAATGAAACGCTAGGTTTTATGCTTTCTGTGGAGCTTCATTGGAGCCTGGAGAACATAAATATGTTTAAACAGGTTAGCGAATGTCAGGCCTATACAATCACTCAACATGCTGGCCCAAGCATCGATGTATGTATAAGAAGAAATGCATCTTTTGTTTCAGCAGCGCTAAGATCACTCTAGGGCACTTCGAGCTTTAATTTCAGCTTCCCAGGAAGTCTTGGAAATGACGACATCCATCCATACGGTGGAGGTGGATCTTCAGCCAATGTACGTTGAGCTACACACAATCTGGAGGCGTTGAAACGGCAACGCTTCGGTGAGGACGCACGCTGATGGTAAGATGTTATAGGCTTTCGTACCAGCTACAAATCCTGATATCAGTAATGCTACAGTGTTACATGCGCATAGATCCAATCTTTCGAATTCGTGCAATAGTGGCGACGTATGAATCATAATCTTAGACCCCGTGGGTTACATTTCAAGCAATGGGCGTTGTGATACTTCGATGCTAAGCATAATTAGCGCACCACTGAATACATTCTATACGTAGCCATAGCCGACTGAAGCACTGTTTGCCTAGATAGGACCAGACGTAGTCTATGCCGTCAGCGAACCATGACAAATGTTTCCCAGCTAGAGTTGCCAACCTTCCGTGTCTAGGCTGTAGCCTACAGCAGGCAGGTCTCAATGCGCAGTTGATTACTAGAAGTTTTCGTAAGTTTTACAGGGATAAAGCGCTACATAACTGATCCGAGATTACGGTGTTCCTGTAGGAGGTTATCGATCTGCTGGCTCGGATCAACTGATAAGACAAAGAAAGTAAGTAATTTGCACCTCATTTCTTTACAGGTGCCACAGGGTGCGTCATCTTTCGTTATCCAACCAGGCGTGAACTCGTGTATTTTTCGCAACTTGATCCTACGCAGAGAAAATGTCCCATACTGCACTGTACATTACGTTACAGCTAACATTGGGTGTTTTCGCTATTCATAGCGTGCAATTGGTAACTGTAATGAATACTGTTAATTTTCAATAACAATTTTGTTGTTACTTAAATTCCATATATACGGGTCTATGCTAACTTTCACAACACACAAATGCATGCATTTTGTTACATTACTTTCATCCATAGCAGTTGACTGAAAGACCAAAATAATATTGTAGAATTAATCATTTTCTTCCACACCTCTTTGTTTCGCTGTGAGAGTCAAGTTGTGGACTTTTGTTTGTCACCAACCTTGTTTGTCTTTGAGCCATTCTCTGCAAGGTTGGCCCTACGTAATTCAAAACATCGTGTTTTTATCTTTCGATCGTTATTTATTTCGCATATTGTGACCAACATCCTTCTGATGATCACATACACTAGTCTTCTTCTATGCTGAATAAATACCTACTTGCGCGCACACACACACACACACACACACACACACACATATATATATATATATATATATATATATATATATATATATATATATATATACACACATATATATATATATATATATATATATATATATATATATATATATATATATATATATATATATACATAGATTAAATATCTTTGAACCATTTAAAGCCATGTTATGTTATGCTATGTTGCGTTACGCTATGTCAGTCTAACTGCTATGAGCTTAGGTTAATTAAATTCTTAAATAAAGGCGTTAGATCTATGTTATTACATTATAGACTGACAGTAAGCCTAATATATATGTTTTATCTATAGCCCAGTGGTTCCTAATGGGACGCGTGAATGTTCACTATGTGCAAAGACGGTGCTTTATTGTAGTTCTACACGAGGAAGTTGATTATTCATAAGACATGTGAATCCTATAGGTCTAGGGTTTGGCTTACTTGCAAAAGCTTATTTTGAGACCTACATGACTACGCATAAAGTATGCCGTAATCATAATTTTCGTCGTGTAATAATTTTTTAAGTAATTGACAGATGTTGACATATTTATGAGTATAAGCCAAAATATGCAGACTTCCTTCTTGAGGTATGAACCTCGCTGACTGTAGGCATGTACAGCCCTATCAATTTTAAACTTTAAGACTCAGTGTGTATGTATATATGCATGTATAAAATATGTATGCATGTAAAAAATATGTTTGTATGTATGTAAAACATGTATGTATGTATGTATTTATCTGTGCATGTATGTATTTATGTGTGCATGTGTGTGTATGGATGTATGTATGCATGCATACAAGTACAGTATGTTTGCATTATTGTGTATCAAGACACTTATTATAGCACTCTAGTCCTTTTCAAAAGTGTCCATGTAGATGACATCCAGAGACTTAACCCAGAACTTAACAAGTGGTTGGAAAATTTCAAATGTTAGAAGGCTGATAACTGCTAGTTTGTATCAGTGATTAAGAAATTAAAGTTATGCTAAGCCTGTTAGCATTCGTTCTAATTTCAATTTCAGAATACCAGTTCCGCTGCAGTCTAAAGCGTAATTGTAATCCGATGCTAGTAATCGTAATCGTAATTGTAAATCGGTATTTCTCCAGAACACAATAATCTGTGGAAGTTCTGAAGCATAAGAGAGACCAGATTTTGAACATCTAATCCATAGTTCAATTCCGAGTCAAACAGTGTCATTACTATTGTCAAGAACAATAGGAAGGAAAGTGTCAAAAAGTGTCATTACTACTGTCAAAGAACAATAGGAAGAAGAAAAAAGGCAGGAGGACAATGATGATGTTGGATTGGTTGATGAATGATGAAAAAAGCAAGCTGAAAGAATGGACATGACATCATGCACAAAGAATTGCGCGAATATTGTCGCTTGAAGAACGAAGCTGCACCTTAAGGAACCCCAGAAGCTTTGCATTCTGCAAAGACTAACCTCAGTTGGCTAAAGGTTTAATAAACCACCTACAGCTAATAATTTACTCTGCATTGCAAAAATTATCTATTTTTAACAATTTGTTGATTTTTTGTCATGTTTCTGTCAGAAACTTTCGTAATGGGTGCATTTATCAATAAACCAAGGAAAAAAGTAGATCCGGTGAAAAACAATGCCAAAAACAGTCGTCCTGGAACGAAAGTACCTGCACATCCTAACGAGAAAGGTAAGGTCATTTCGAAGATGGAATACAGTCACGACAGTTTGTAGCTTGAATGTGCTGTAATGTTCTGTGTCGATTGATGTTGTTACGCCATTGACAGATAAACTGAAGTTAAGCACGAAATCGAGCCCGCTTTGTACTTGACTGGGTGACTGTCCGTGGAATGCCATGCCAAATGAAGCCCAACGAGAATTTCATCCTTTCATGAAAGTGAATGGCTATCAACATAAGTTGGGGAGGAAGCGGCAGAGATGCCCTGTGCTTGATTGGTTCGGACGTAGCTGCAGCTCACATGAATACTCTTTAGACTTCGGGATCACCACTCTGAGTAGTTTATATGGAATCATATAATCACTTTTGTAACCTATGCTTTAACCCTAGTCAGTGAGCGTGCAGTGATATGTAGACATACTGCAAAACGGAATTTATAAAGAGTCTTTAGAAGCCTCTAATTCCAGTGTAGACCGTAATTGTAAATTCGAAAATTTCTAAAGAGCTATAGTTAAAAGCTAAGCGCCGGGAACTAGCTTATTCACGAGCGCTGGGTCAAGTCAGAGGGTTTGTCCAGATATATCATATGAAGAACAAAACGCAGTTTCCAGGAGAACAGAGAAAGAGGAAGAAGATAGAAGAGCTGTTACTGTGGGTTATGCATTGGTTGAGAGAGATGGGAAGGTCGCAGATTGGTTAGAAAAAGTAACATGTTGCCCTGTCTATTACTGTCCAAGTAGAAGTAAAGAGGGCCACCGATAGTTTAAAGTCTCAAATAGCTCCTTATATTAATCAGTACTAGGTATGTTAACAACTCTTACTATCGATTATGGACGCTGATTGGTTCCTGCATGTGTGCGGGATACCGTCAGTGGTGACATTTCTAGTTATCTGTGCATTGTGTTCTTGGAGATAAACTCTTTCTTCTTAATGAGCTTCACCTTAATGATGTACTTGAAAGACGCTATATTAAGTGTCTAGATGCATCCACACAACACCTTAGGCTAGAGTTGGCCATGTCACACATTGTCTTGAACACTGACTTGACGAAGAAAAGACAAGAGCTGGACATTAACTTTGTGTTTTTGTGTTCTTTGCTTTGAAGTTAACAAGATTAACACTGTTCGCGCTCTCTACGATTATGACCCTCGGCAGAGTGACGATCTCGGATTTAAAAAGGGAGACCGGATGGAGCTACTCGATACAGAAGAAAACAACAGGTTACATATACCGACATAATTGATCCCGAATTTAGTTCATCATATCACGTAAAAATAGTTCACACTAAGAAGAGTTATTATTGTTTTATCATTTTTCCCCCTTGGGGAATCGGGAATTGTAGACTCATCATATCATCACTTGGGAATGAACCTATTTTATTATGTTGAGATCATAAATAAGATCTATGTCAGTGTTTTAAAACACTGCGAAAGCCTAGGTTCCGGAGACTGTTATCAGAGGTTCTTCTAGAGACCGTGGAATAAATAAAATAATTAATCATCAAATAAAATAAATAAATAAATGAATAGTAAACTATGAAGAAAATTCCTTTAAGCCTTAAGCGTTGTCTGTTTCTGCAGGTCATATATCTATCCTATGGCATGCTGATTACTTTTCATAATTCACAGCATGTGTTTAGTCTTTTATCGTCATCTTACCTCACTCTTGCCCGTTCCACAGTAATACTCATCATAAGTTCTCTAAGCAAGCTCTTTACCATGCTGCATCTTGACTGTTGGACGATCTTAATTCGGAAAATTACCCGTTCTTCCACCCCTTCCGTGGTTCACCGACCACCAGCTGCTTCAATCCCCTCTATGCCTCCCTTCAAAGACTTTCCGTTCAAAGCTTCAGTCCCGCCTTTTCAAAAAATCTGTCCTTATCCATCCAGTACACCGTCTTCCCATTTATTCCACCTAAAGATAACCCACCGTAACAGCGCCTGTTTCCTTCTGTCTCTGGTCTTATGGCAACTGCATTTTGCTACTTACGTGGTATCTGTGGACAATCCCTCTGACTTGACGAAGAGCTCGTGAAGAAGTTGGTGCCCTGTGCTTAACCTTTAAGTAGCATTGCACAGTAACATACGAGGATTTAAAAAAAATGGTTTCCATCTTAGCTACAATGAAATAGGCAATTGCACTGATTCCTTTGTTAAAGTACCTGTCCATGAGACTAAATGCTTGCCGCACAGAATATTATTGAGATTTTAATTCTGATTATTTGATCTATAATAATTATATTTATTTAATGTTCTGTTTCGATTCCGAAATAAAGAGATGTGTATTGAGACCTTGGTAAATAGTCCTATATACAAGTATGTAGGATGCTATATATATATAGGATGCTATATACAGGATGTTATAAAAGGATGCTATAAATTATATAATCAATAGGCTTAATCATCAACTGATGCTTTGTGCATAATTTCTTTTATTGTATCTATAGCAGTTTTATTCACATATATAGCTGCATATTATAATCGTTGCGTCTATTTTTGTTGATACGGGTAGCGGCGATGTTGACTGGCTGTTGGCAAGGCACCTGGGAAACGGACAACAGGGGTA
The DNA here is from genome assembly GCA_964023275.1 of Norana najaformis. Taxonomy (NCBI): domain Eukaryota; kingdom Metazoa; phylum Annelida; class Clitellata; order Crassiclitellata; family Hormogastridae; genus Norana; species Norana najaformis. The sequence continues at coordinate 43,737,253 of OZ029915.1, forward strand.
TATTCCTAAAAACTACATCGTCGTTGATGACAACAGCAAAGAATCACAAGAGTAAGAACACTTAGTCATCTCGCCATCAATAAGTAATACCACAGTGTTGCGAAAACAAAGGTAAATGGAAGAGTCAGTGCGAAGATACGAAAAAACTTAAGCCTACATGCCATAGCTTACTTGTCACAGGCATTGTGTACAGGGATGATAATGATGTCACGATGACGTGTTTCTATGTAGAGCAATGTCACTGAGCATCTATGTAGCGGCTTTAAAGACTTTCTTGTTTCAATATATTGACTCACAGTACTAAGATCGCCGTTTTTCGTCTTAGGTTGTGCGATTCTGTGCGAACGTAATCGTATATCAGAAACTTCCTAAAAGGGCTACTTAAAAGCTTGGAACAGGGCACCAGCTTAAATATGTGCGCTGCGAAAAGTAGCCCTCGTGATTAGAAGTGTTTGTTCAGAGATACCCTATGAAGAAGAATATCCAATTGCCGGGAGACCAGAGAGCAAAGCAAACAGAGGAGCTATTATGGGGAAGGAAGACGTTTGGGCGCAAGGAGCTAATCAAGTGTCAATATAAAAATATTATAGATCCATGCATGCTATTATTATACATTTTAATGAAATAAAGTTTCGAAAACTTTTTAAATGAATCTTTGCAATTTTGGATCCAGAAATATTAGTTTACGTTGAAATAAAATAAACTTTTATTCAACTCTCGGTAACTATTACTGGCCAACATTTGTTTTTTAATGCTATAATTATTAACGGCCGGCGCCCAAACATTACAAACCCTCGTTACGGCTGAAGTCCGCGCAAAAGACCACAGAAGCTGACTGTAATTTTAGGTGGTGGTTCGACGTTGACAGAAGGGAGGCTGAAAAGAAACTGATGCTTCCAGGAAACCCACGCGGAACCTTTCTCGTACGCAACTCTACTGGTAAATCAGTTTTGTGGTATTCCACTCTAAAATAATTATTCTAATGGCTTCCATAACGCCTATATCATAATGCCAAGACATCGATCGATGGCCGCTTCAAGTGAAATCGTAATAAAAATCACAATCCATATGTCCTTGCCAGAGTCCATTATGGTGTTGGTCCGTCGGGGTCTAAATTAGGAGTATTATAAATTGGCTTTTCGATCTGTGCCTGCAGATTGAGCTTCTTCTTCTTTGTCTGCCTCTATTTCGCCAGCGGTTGCAGACCACTCTATTTCTTAGTATTGTCAGATCAGAAGCAGCTCTCATAAGTTTTTCAGAAGTGTCGCTGTGTAGATGTGCACTTAAAGGTATGTGGTCTTGGTGATGACTTTTGAAACAGCCATGCAACCTTTATCTCGGCTTTTACCTTGAAAATAGGCGTTGGCCTTGACCTCATTCCCATCATGACGATCGTGACTTGTACTTTCAGACAGCAAGACCTATGTTCTGTCCGTCAGAGATTTCAATCAAACTTCAAATGAAGTAACCGTCAGACATTATCGAATTAGAGTCGACGAAAGTTCTGAGTCGGTGTACATCACGCAAAAGAGGTCGTTTCGCGATCTCTTACTACTAATTGATCACTACAAACGTAAGTGCCTTTTTCTTTCGCCGCCACCCTCTCTGCTATCTCAACCACCATCATGATCACAACAACATCACCATAACACCAACAATAATAGCACCACCACTAACAACACCAGCATCAACACCCCAACAACCACTATAGTATACCAACACCATCACCATTCATGCATGCGTCACAGATATATCAATAAAAGGAAAGAAAGAAAGATAACTATAGCTAGACAGACAGAAAGACGTACATACAGACAGATATACAGACAGACATATATTCAGACAGACAGAAAGATTGACAGACAGAGTATACATTCATGCGATCTTTTATATATGCTTACATGCGTATGCATACATATGCAGACACAAAAATTACACACGGACACATCCATCCATAATCCACAAAACAAGAGTGGAATGAGAAATTATTTGAATGTTATCTCTTCTTTCGGTGTGGTAGAAAATGAGGATGGCCTCTGTCATAAATTGACGAGGGTGTGTCCAAAAGTCCCTGAACCGATTCCATTCAAGGACCTCGAGGTCAAGAGGTCAGAAATTCAGCTGTTACAGAAGTTGGGCTCTGGTCAGTTCGGGGAAGTCTATGCAGGTAAGCAACAGACGATTTCACTCGTTCAGTATGTGTTGATTTTGTCAGTATATTTACACGCACAATGTACTCAATCGTTTAGTATGCTACTTCGCTCAGCAGATTTATTCGCTCAGTGGGTTCACTCTTAATTCGCTAATTATATTCACTCGCTGAGTATACTAATTCTTTCAGCAGGCTATCCCAATTCGCTCAGTAGATTCCCTCGCTCACTGTACGCTTATAAGACGTTGGTATGTAGCACAAGGTTCGCTTCCTGGCATGCTTCTGCTTCTGTACGGCTTTTCCTTTATATTGGACGCAGGCAAATGGAGAAGGATGGTGGACGTGGCGGTAAAGACGCTGAAACAGAACTCCATGACTGCGTCGGACTTCCTGGAAGAAGCGAAGACGATGCACAAGCTGCGCCATCCGAAGCTCGTCCAGTTGATGGGCGTCTGCACAAAGGAGGAGCCAATGTACATAATCACGGAACTCATGATCAATGGTTCGCTGCTTGAATATCTGCATAAAGAGCGCGCATCAACGTTGACGGTGAAGAACTTGCTCGACATGATGGCTCAGGTATCATCTGCTAAAAGATAAGGAACTTGTTAAGTTTTTGTTAAATTTATTTAAAATGTCAGGTTCAATTTAAGGTAATTTATAAAATGTGGATTGGTTTTCTGTAGAAATACAGTTTACGATTAGGTCTACGATATGTCCATTTAGCCCATTACTTAATGTAAATTCTGGGGCTGACATTTGGCCGAAATCTTCTCACAGGCTTTTCCATGTCTGCCCCAACGAAAGAGAACTACTAATGTTAAGTCTGCAATTGATATTTGATCTAATCTAATCAAGTAATATAGGGCCATTTTTATATCGATGGACGTTTACGGACATTTAGTGCTGTCTGCAGACTGGTGATCTAATGGATTCAATCGACTTGCCTATCTAAGCATTGCAAGGGACCTTTGTTACATTAAATGCACTCTTCGAATGTGTAGAAATTTGCACGTAATTATACAGTTTCAATAGTTAAGACAAAGGTCTGTGAAGAAAAAGCATTTGGTAAATTTGTTTTCCTAAAAGAAACACCCATTACTTTTCTGAATTTGTCACAAGTAAGTGATCTTATTTCGTTATTGAACGTCGATTTTATGTCTTTCATAATACTACAGTTACGAAATAGAAGTCTTTATATAATAGCTTACTTTCATGATTGATTCGATTCCTAAAATTATTGCGTAAAATATCACTGCAATGGCTGATAGTGATTTGTTTCCAATTGTGTTATAGATTGCCGATGGCTTGGCCTACTTAGAGTTGAAGCAATACATTCACCGCGATGTAAGAGCAGCGAATGTTTTAGTTGGTGAGAATAACGTTGTCAAAGTGGCAGACTTCGGACTAGCTCGACTAACGAGTGAGGAATCTGTGTACAAGGGCAAAGAAGGTCAGTCACTTTGCAGCAGAGAACCATCTTAAGCAGTCCTCTATGCCTATCAACATGACACTGATATCATGTAAAGTAAATCGCCGAAATTTCTGAGCGTCACACAAACCTGCATCAGAAAAAACCAGGTTATTTACCGGCGCTTTGTCAGAACAAAAGAAAAACAGCCAGGTTTTGGGAAGTTTCAGCACCACAGTCAAAATCTCGCACAGACAACAATCCTAGTTAGATTTGGTCAGGCAGCAGTTGGGAGGAGAAAGATCTGTAGTTGGGAACAAAAAGTATGACAAACTGTACCTTTAAATGGAGAAATCAAGACTATTTAGATTTTGGTTGGCAACAGTGGGGAAGAAAAGACCTATGGTTTGGAGTGAAATATATGAAAAAAATGCATATTAAAATGGAAAATTGGAGGCTGCCTGAACCAGTTTTCCCTCTTCCCCTTCACATTACTCCTTGTATATTTGTAGAGGCCATTCAATTGATAGAACATCAAACACAAACATAGAACCATAATTTAAGTACAGACAGATGCCAAATTGGCAAAGAAAACATGTTCCCTTTTAAGTTCATGATAAAGCAATAAAAGTTTAGCATTGAAACAAAGTTCATTAGGACTACAACAATAACTGGAAACACACATTGTTTTAAAAATCCATCATCATTTGCCTAATTATAATAATAAATAGTAATGGAAAATTAATATATGCGTTTATTCAACATATATTATAATAATAAATTTTCTGAATAGCGGAATGTCAAAAATTGCACATTTTTTCGGGTAAATAAAATTCATGGCAATAAACAATTCTAATGAAATTGTGTCGGATATATCATGCATTCTGTCATGTGAAAATTACTATGATTCCTATTGCGATAGTGGTAAATAGTTAATCTTTTCAACTTCGAGTGTGACTGAATGCTTTTCAGAGGCGAAGTTTCCGATCAAGTGGACGGCTCCGGAGGCCGCATTTAGGAGAATTTTTAGCACAAAATCAGATGTTTGGTCCTTTGGGATCTTGCTCTACGAAATTACCACATTCGGAAAAGTGCCCTATCCAGGTAAATATTTTCAGCCAAGTAGCGCACTCCAGTCTGCCATTTAAAGTCTATAAACAAGTTTAATAGTTGCCAATACATAAACACTTTACTTCTATAATTTTTCTGTTCACTCGTTCGCCCGTTAGTTCACACATTCACTCGTTCATGTTTGTTTATCCATACTTTCTTTCTATCGGTCAGTCGCAAACGGTCGAGCCCCCCATTTAAGACGGCATGTCTTTCATCAGCAGACATATGGCCTGAACAACTAGTGACAAGAGGGAGACTTCGTTTCCCTTTGAGCGCATTTTCGTGACATCCAGCCGTTTATGCAATTGCCTGTTGAGGAACATTCACAGAGTGGGACAGTGACAAGGATTCACCATTCCAGAACAAGTGCATAATACACTTTTTAAAATCCTTTCTATCTCGAAAAATAATGATGATCTTATACATATATATATATATATTATATATATTATATATATTATATATATATATTATATATATATATATATAGTGCAGTAAACACTCATCTTCCGCTGAAGAAAAATAACTCCGCGCACATCATTCCATAACAATTCGGGGCTGTGCAGAATTAGAGAATTATATTTGTTCTTTTTCTTGCTTAAAAAATGTCTTATATGCGTCTTGTCCACATGTGCAATGCTGTGGTCTGCTGAAATCCGTAGGCATGGACAATGCTACAACATTGGAAGAGGTCCAGCGCGGCTATCGAATGCCTCGGCCGGCCGAGTGTCCATCCGTCATCTACGACATGATGCTCAAATGCTGGGACAGACAGCCGGAAAACAGGCCGACCTTCGAATACCTGCACAAGTTCTTCGACGACTTCGCAACAGAAGCGGCGCCTCAGTACGACTAGGATCACATGCTCGAACAACCTACAAACTTATTCCACCCACACCATGCGTTTGCCTTTAAAGTCCTTTTCTAGACCTATGAAGGGGCTCTGTAAAGACTGTCTGTATCTGTAGAAAGCAATATCTAAAATCAGCAAAATCATACTGTGGACCGGCAGATACTTGAGGAGGCACATTCCCAAAACTCGTTCAGTCTGCTGAGACTGATTTTGAGAAAACAATCTGTTTAGAAATTTACAGAAACTGCCAAATCATTTCTTTCATATATTGTATGAGTTTTTGCACTGATAGATGGCTGATAATGTACACTGTAGATTTACATTTAAGGAAGAGCATGGGAATGATAACTTCAGCACGACCAAAGTGGACTGAGTTAATTTGGAAATATTGTCCTCAATTATCTTAGACTCTGCTAGCCACGTTCGTTAAGCCCACGTAGGTCTTATAGCAGGCTAACAGTTGCCACCATTGGCACAATGCGGGCCCCTTCTTGGCCCAGTGACCGTCGCTGTCTGGAGAGATATTCTTTCTGATTAAACAGTACATTGATGACAGTTGTCTGATCGATTCACAAGGCCTTACACCTGAATACCTAGACGAAGACAATCATTAGTACGTTAGTATTACTGTTATCGGCTACATAATAAGGCAATGCACGTTCAATCACTTCAGTATCTGCTCTTATTATAAGACCCATCTGTGAGTTCACTAAACAGTGATGTAATCTAGATGGAAGCAGACCCTAGTGAGATGTTTTACCCAGACAGCAACGTTAATTGGTCCCTTAGTTGAGCCGTTGTGTGCTGTTGTTGGCAACTGGTGGACAACTACAGGTCCAACATGGTTCCAACAAACAAATGTCAGGGTTTGCAAATAAACCGACCTCGAACTAAACTACATGAAGAATGTTGTGTTTTAAATTTAATAGATCACACACAAGCATGCCCACGTGGCGTGAAATTAAAGGGCATGTGCATGATGGGCATGATCTTTTAATACTAATAACTGTAGAACGATGCAGATGATACCAATATGCAGGGCACTGATTGTTGAAGAAGAAGCGGAGATACTTCGAGAGAATCTAAGAAGAATGCACTAATGATCACGACTGGTAGATGCTTTTTATTGTGGGAAAGCGCTCGTGATATGCAAGGGGAAGAGAAATAAAGAATTCTGATATGAAATGGTAGTAAGATATTAAAAGCGGAGGAAGAAGAGACTTTGGAGTGATTGAGCATAAGAGTGCAAAGCCTTTAAGTAAATGTGCTGAAGCAGCACAAAAGACTAATAACCTTGGGTTTGTTGAAAATAGTTAATAGAGACAAGGATACAATTCAGATGTTGTACAAATCACTGCGGGGCCACAGTTGGAATATTGCATCCATGCATGGAATCCATATCTGAAATATGACATAGAACAACTGGAGATAGTGCAGAAGATAGCTATGCAAATTATTCGAGATTCAGAGAGCAAAGCTATCAAGCACGTACGAAAGGTGTGGGTTAACAAAGCTGGAGAGAATCAGAGGAGTTCTAAATGAAGCTCTTAAGATTATCATTGGAAAGGAGGCAGTGAAATGAGACAGGTTCATTGAATTAGTAGCAAACAAGGCGACTCCAGGACATAGGCATACATTTGTTAAGAAACCGAAAGGAACTTTAGGGTAGAGATTTTTAGTGCAACAGTTGTAAGCTTACGGTAAGGTTTGGATGACAGTGCTGTCTCAGTAGACGCTGATACAGCCTTCACGAAGAAGCTAGGAAGGATTGGCTATTAAACATTCCAAGTTCATTGGCAGTGGTTCTAATACACAAGATATCTTACGAATCGCTTAATCAGATGTATGGTCCTTTGGGATCTTGCTCTACGAAATTACCACATTCGGAAAAGTGCCATATCCAGGTAAATATTTTCAGCCAAGTAGCGCACTCCAGTCTGCCATTTAAAGTCTATAAACAATTTTAATAGTCAGTTGATGTCGTATACGTTTCCGTTCAGAGACTTACAGTTCATGTGATTATCAGTTTAATCCAACACGAAAACAAAATTAATATGACACCATGATTGCGTATATATGATATATATAAATAAGCGTTTCTCTATAATTATGTAGTGGCTATATATAGTCTAATTCGTTCTCGTTGTTCAAATAGTTTATCCGGTAAGACCCTTCAGACCAGGCGCCGCTGCCCGTTATTAATTAGGTCATGTTTCACGGATCTTGTTATAGCCCGAATATAATTCTCTGAGATTTAGGTCTAGTTACTAGGATTGGATTGCTGTGGGTTGGGAGGTTCGACCCCAGATCATAAGTCAACCCCCAGCCGTGATAAAAAATCTGCCGGGAATTTTAACCTTCAGCACACACCAATTATGCCCAGCCTTATTAGTTAGCCTCGATCCCATACTCTAGAGCGAATAATGTTCAGCTTCAATGCTGTCGCAGAAATTATCCACTTTCTGTTTTAATTGGTTGGGCTCAGTTTAGTTTCTTACTGAAGTGTCCTCTTTATACTAGATGTTGTCACCATTGCCCAGTGCTGCAAGTCTACATACTCTTCATTGAGTTGATTCCATGTCTGAATTTGTCAGACGTCCGGAGAATTTTCATTCCTAAGGCAAAAACTTAAGCTTTCTTGTCTTGACTGAGAAGTTCAGGCTTTGGTTTCACTATAGCTACCAAGAAAGTCCGAGAGCTATCGTTGGAACTATCAAGAAAGTTACTAGAGACCATATCACAAAGTACGGACGTTGTCGTAGCTAGAAGTTTGAAAAAGAATACTTTTGGTTTGTTTGATAGGGAAGTGTGGAACGGTATTCCCCCTGCTCTGGCGTAACAATATCTCTAAGCTTTGGCTCATTCACTTCCAGCCTTTGCAACGAGCCGTTTGTTGACGCGACCCAGTCTTTTGGTGCAAGGCCGATAAAGTGCAGTCCTCTTCGTGACTTCGACAGAAGTGCAGAGTGGAGATAACTTACCAAAGTCTAGGGCTACAAGTTTCCTAATCTAGCTATAGCATCTGAATCGTATATATATATATATATATATATATATATATATATATATATATATATATATATATAAAATATACATATATTATATATATATTTCCATGGGCTGCAGGGGTGTGTCAGAAGTTACCGAAATATAAGATCTCGCTATTCTGCATGATTCAGAGAACTGTAGGCCTACTTTTAAGACTGCAGGATGGAAGAAAATCTTCCAGAGCTTCAGCAATATTTCGAGAGTGGTTGCCAAAAGACCAGAGAGAAGAGGACAGAGGAGCTGTTACGTTGGGCTGTAGTTTGATGGAGAGAAATGGGAAGGCGGCAGATTTGATGGATCAGGGTTAGATTTCTTGAAAAGATGAGAACTTTAGTTTTGAATGGAAAGTCAGAAGAGTATCAGACATAGGTGCCTGAGACAGATGATGGTGGGTGAACGACGGAAGGGATAAAGGAAAGGAGAATTTGCAAAATTCAGGAGCAAGATAGTTAAATGGTTAAGTATTACTTGAGCACTGCAATAGGTATACGCTAGCTTCCTATCCCCCCACTCTAGTCACCTGGCAACCGGACTTGGTTCTTGACATGACAGATTTGGACAACCCCACGGACTTGACGCAGCGCTCGTGAATAAGCTGGTTCCCGCGCTTAGCTTTTAAGTAGCGCTTAAGAAATTTCGAGTTTACGATTACGATAGTTCACCTTCAGTCTGGAAATAATAAAATCTAAATATCTAATTTTTATTTTCAAAAAGTAGGTTTTTGAACCCCTGATGGAAACATAATTATGACCTCTCTCATTAGCTAAGCGTCAGCAGTGACGGCCGGACCACAGCACCTAAGGCCATACCTCTGTACCGACGCCCCAGGATTGCATAACACACATGAAAACCGGTCAAAATTCCTTTTTTCTAAATCTTATTTTCTAAAGCTTATATTCGCTAGGTGGCAGAACAAACGGCTTTCAAGGTTACGTGCAATATGCCGGTTATCATATGATGGGCGAAAGCAAACCACAGGCAAGAAGGAAAGTCAGTTGACTTCCTCGTTGGTCGATCGCTGGGGATATGTGCGGTAACTTGTGGACGGTTTTCCGCTAGTAGGCCTACTCAGTCCATTCAAAAGGGTCTGGACAATCGGAGTTGGTGGATACACACATGAAAAACCACGGAAGAACAGTATAGGCAAGTACTTAGGTTCGGTGTATTAAATACAAGCTGTTTGGTCGGTCAGTCATGCGTGGAGTTTGTTTTGACATGAGTGATTGTTTGACATTTATGTATGATGAACAGTTAACGACGCGAAATGACTAGACTTTATATCGTTGTAAACAAGTTTCAATATGATATGGGCCTAATATTAGCCAACCGTTCCGTAGTGGCTGGGACAGTCCAGAAAATTGGACCATGTCGTTCCGGAATTGTGCTCTTCTCCAGGGTGACTACTCGGCATACTGGGTACTTATTTAACCCTTTGAACCCGACAGGTTGGAAAACCGGCCTGTAAATTAGGCGTACATACCCGAAATGCCGAAAAATCGGCCTGATCATCTACCATCATTTCTCGACGAGCCTGTATGGCGGCCTTTACGTAATTAGCGCTCACACGGCGCACGCTTCTACTGGATGATGAATTTTTATATCTAGTTATAGAAATCATGGATTTTTCCGACATAGATAATTATATACAAGGTGGCCAAGCGAAGCGATCCAGAGGCCAAGGAAAAGGACTTACCCTAAAGCTGTAAAACTGTGTATTGGTGTAAAGCCTGCGAAGTTTTCCTGTGCATTGGTACTGGTAGCAATAACTATTTTGAGAATTATCATTCGAAAGTTGAATTCTGACGATAGCCTTGTTCACCTTACTGTACAGCAACGAGCTGTTGTACAAGGAAAGTTATGTGGCAAGAAACTGTGCATAAGTAATGCTTAAATAAACTCGCTATTTTGTATTCATGGTCATAAATTATGTGTTTTGACGTGTTTGGGGGCAGTTTATAAGTTTTTTATAACTTTTCAAAGTAGAAATGTAGAAAATATTTTGGGCTCCAAAATTTCCCAGGAATATGTGCCGACTGGCTGGGCAGTGTCGGGTTCAAAGGGTTAATACGAACATATGCACCACAAATTTATTCTAATATACGCTAATCACATACGCGTTGCAGTCCTTTGTAACACATGCTTGTTAAGTTAAAAGAACATGTTACAGCATATCTTTATGAAGCTATGTCTCACGTCTGTCCAGGTGTCCCACTGATGGGTTATCGCAGCTAACTCTGTTGTTTGTCATATTTAGGCCTACAGCCTTTTTTGCACAGAATGGTTCTCTGTAATCTGGAGTTTGCCAAAATATTTTTAGTTCCAGTTTATATGAATGAATGAATATCCCAGTAAGACTTCTATAACGTTGTTATGGCATTAAATGCAGAAATTATGATAATTTATTGAGTTTTTTCATTTACACAAATTGTTATTGATGGCTGTGATTGTATTGTGTCTGCTTAAGAGCAAAAAATCAGCTTCATTAGGTGTGGGCATGGCTACAGCTTCACCCAGTGATATGCAAAATAGTATTTTGAAATAATATTTTTATTTTGAACATACAGAATAGTATTTTATTTTGTATTTCAAAATACTTTTCTGGAATATTTTATTTCAGTATTTTCAGAATAAAGTAATTTAAAAATTTTAAAAACTAAATTGGACATGCTGATGTTGACTAATAGACATTAAGTAGCAGTGGCTGTCTGCTAATTGCACTAATGTTAGTGATGTAGCCTTTGCTGTGCGGCATTAACACTTGTATAGCACTGTGTTGTACAGTACATGTACTAATGTGTGATTATGTACCCAAGGATGATGAATCATAAATTAATACCAGTGCCTGTCCGGGTTCAGATTACCTTGTTTCAGTGTTTTAGCCTTAGCCTTGCCAGTTTACTGCACAGACTAAAACCATATAACTTTTGAGAGTACATTTAGCCAGTAGCTGGGTTTTTACGCCAATATGAAGTCACTTTTCAGTATTTCTCTTATACAGTACCATTGTGTTGTTCTGACTTAACTTGCAGTCTAATGTCACTACTGTAGTGTGGATTTTCACTATTTCACCTAACTGTAATCACCTCTACGTTGATGACATACAACCCTTTATATCTTTCTCGGCTCACTCCTTTTCAGATGCACTAAATCATCTACATTACACCATAAGCCTGGATGACCTATACCTGAACCCTTCAGACGCAGAATTTCTCATAATTAGCCTTTGTGAACAATTTAGAAAATTAATCTGTTCTCTGGACCTTTCTCCAAAGGATTTTGTTTCGCCTGCTCCTTGCTGTTCTCCAGTCCTCAATTTCAGAATCGTCTTTGACTAACACCTCACCTTTGCCAACCACATCACTCAGTTATCTCACACTTGCTACATGCTTCATGCATATTCATAACCTCCACTGACTTTGTTTCATGCTTGACCATAAAACTGCCTGCACAACAGCCATATCAGTCGTTCACTCTAAACTTGACTATTGCAACTTCTTCTGTAACATAACTTATCTCAAATAAGATGTCTTAACACAATCCAGAGTGCTTATGCTAATGTAGTTACCAAAACTCCCAAACACCATCGCATAACCCCAGTTCTCAAATCTTTTCAATGGCTTAAGTTCCCTCAGCACATCCGCTACAAAATTGTATCTCTTACCTGCAATGCCCTACAGACTTCTCAACCCACTTACATTAGAAAGCTGTTTGCTATCTAACTGCCCAGATCTACTTGTTCTTCCTCATACCTCTCTATTTCACTCTCCTGTCTCAAATTCTGCAACCACTCCTTAATCTATGCAGTGCCAGCTCTTTGGAACAAACTCCTGAAAGACCTCTTCCATTTTGTGCATCCCCTTTCTCACTTGTCAGTCTGATCACTCCTGTGCTTGCCCTCTTCTGCAGCTTTTCACTCAAGACTGAAAACCGAACTTTTCAAGCTATCCTATCCTGTTTCCACTCCTGCACAATCTCATGACCTCTGTTACCAATGATTTCCACCGTAGCTCCATGTTGTCTCTCAGCTTGAACCCTGGATTTGACCTGGCACCAAAACTGACCAAATAACCTTGCTCTTGCAGACTTGATTTGATAGAGCGCTGGTGAAGAAGGTGTTCTTCCTGACGTGGCTTTTGTGTGGTGCTGAGAACTTTCAGAGATTTACATTTACAATTTGAGAAATCAAATATGCTACATAAAACATGTTGAGTTTTATAAAGCAGTGCAAGTTAATAATAATACTTGTCATTCTTCTGGGTCGAATGCTGAATTTGTCAGGAACTGATTTGTCTGAAACTGCTTTGATCGTGAGCAGATGATAAGCTTATCTGTGTTATTAATACTGTACTAATGCAAAAGACGAAATGAACGGAAACAATTATCTAAGCATTGCTTGCTTATTGATGAACTTTCTGTTCTTAATGACATTTTAACATCGTCAGGCCAGCATAGATAGCACCTCTGAGTAGTTTTTCTGAAAGTTGTGCTGTACAGATTTCTAATTACAATTGCAACTGTTGAAAGGATTACATGCGGCTCTGTACTTGCACTATGTATGTGACTGAACATATTTCTGTCATTCAGAGTACCACATAAAGCTACCCCTCGCTAGTGTAAATTGGCAATGTTACCGTTCATTTACCAATAATTTTCCAGGAATTTACGTGTTTAAATTACAAGTAAATTATCGGTTATTTATGAATCACTATGCAGCACGTCTGTCTTGTAGAGTGTAGATAGGTCCTTTTTGCCTACTCACTATTACAGAATTACTTAATTCATTCAACAACACAACATCAAATGTGAATTTAAAAGGAGGATCGCTACACAGTATATACTGTCTTCACATGTACAGCATCGACTGTGTGCATCCAGATAAACTTCTCTTTGACAGATGACACATCTACCTGCACTTTAGCTTAATTAGTACCTAGTAAAGCTTAAGAAGCAGTGCAGTAAAGATAATAAGATAAATGTAATTCCGTTGTTAACACACCTCATTAGAAACTCATAAGATGCTGAGGTTTAAGGATCATTTGGCTCAAATGCAAAACAATAACAGTGATTACTCACTAATTTTGAATTGTTTCTATGCAGAATTCTTCAATGGGAAAAAAGTTTTCAAAAGAAAAACCGGAAAGGAATGGTGTTGGGAAGAAAAAACCTGATGTAAATCAAAATCCCACAACTCCCCTGAATCGTAGAAATGTTCGACTGCCTGAAGTGCCGAAGCCAAGAAATGGTAGATATGTTTCCTTTGTTATGGCATGTTGAAATAACGTTCTCCTACTGTTTGGGATGCGATGGTGTAGTGGTATGGTCGTTGCCTCGTAACGGAGAGTCGCGGGTTCTAATCTGCCTCAAGCCACTGCATAGTGACCTTGGACAAGTTGCTCACCCACAATTGTCTGTGAGGGAGGCAATGGGAAACCACCTCACTCATCTCATCCCCAGGTGGTGTGAAGCCAATGGAGCTGCCTTCAGGCAGAAAACTCATCATCGTCATTACTATTATCATTAGTAGTAGTATCTTCATACATGCATGCATGCATACATATATGCAGACATACGTACATATATCCATACTGTAATTGTAATTTGTAACTTCTTAAGCACCAGCAACTAATGCACAAAGCGTCAACCAACGGCACACCAAAATCAAATTGCAGTCAGGCATTATCCAGAAAGTCAGTCCACTGTATATACATACATGCTTGTGTATATACATATGTACATACATATATACATACGTACACTTTATTACAGTGCCAAATTGAGTAACAGGACAGTAACCCCTCCCCCCGGACAATTACTCCCATGCAAAACCCCCCCGGACAGTAACCCCCCCAGACAATAACCCCCTATACTGATGCAGTATATACAGTAAAGAGTAGACATGAAAGAATGACAAAACATCCAAGAACTAAATATTGGACAATTATTAGACAATTGGGCACAGAATACACATGAAAGACTTACCATACATCAAAAACTAATTATTAGACAATTGGGCACAGAGTAGACATGAAAGAATTACCACACAACATGAAAGAGGTCAACTACTATATAATAGAAATGGTTTATGGAAAATACAAAGTTTAAAAATTTGATCTATTTCTATCCATGATGGAATTTATAAAATCTGATCAAGGAAAAGGTAAACTTCGTTTTGAAGGTTATGTATACGTAAAGCAGAAAAATTTAGTAAATGGTGTAGTGTCGTTGGAGTGCAAAAAAAGGCATATATGTCTAATAAATTAATATATAAACTGTATGGTTAGTATACATTATTTGTATATTTATATAATTAAATTAATATATCAGTATAGGGGGTTATTGTCCGGGGGGGTTATTGTCCTATAACCCCTAATTGGGAAGCTGCATAACATGGACAACAAATACACAAAGTACATAAAGAGATGGATAGCAAAAGTAGTAGTGACAGGATTTAACACTGTATGGAAAAGTAAAACAAAAAGCTATGTCACAAAGTTCTAAATGTAACCAACATGCATTTTGAGCATTGCTATGTGAAATGTGGACATCAAAGATAATGAGCATAGCAAAGATACTGGCATTTGAATTGTACTGCTACAGAAGGATACTTCTTAGCTGGAAACAGAACATCACAAAGATCAAAATGGGAAGAAGGCTGAACTTAAAACAAGGTCTAACACAAGTGATCATCCGGCATAAATTTGGTCTCTTCGGTCTCATATCTGGGACCTTGGTATTCACTTATTTTCTTTCAGATATTTTTCGTTGCTGGTAGTTGATTGTGGGTGAATTAATTCTGTTTCACTTGAAGTGACCATCGATTTGATGCCTTGGGCATTATGATAACGGTGCCATAGAAGTCAATAGATTAGATTAGAATAGATTAGAATTAGACACTAAGATCATGTGGCTTGCTATAGAGTAGCACTTTTGAGAGGATCTTGCTAGGGTGCTATATAAATGTCTAGATGAACACTCAGTTTTGCACAAACACACTATGAACAATAGGAAATATGGTAATGGTGTATAGGCAATTACTGAACCTCTGCTATCACTACCATCACCACCGCTGTTATTGTCACCACCATCATCTTCATAATTGTTTTGCTGCTACCACTATTGTTAACTACTGTATCAGGATTCATCAGCAGTTTAGCTGGCATGCAAACAGCAATATTCATGCTGGTTATATAACATGTGACTTTAATTGAATGTCACGGACTTGGATTAGCGTTAGGTCATTGTTGCCTAGCCTCATCTCTTTCACTTTAGATGAATTTGCATTTTGCTGCTATAAGATGCTGATGACCTACTGCTTTTTCATTTGTACTTTTTCGGAGACTTATTATAGCACACTCTATTATAACATGGATTCTAAAATAAGTTTAACCATAGAAAATAACCTTGGTATAACATGACCTTGTTATAAAGCAGTTCTTGATACGGCTGCCAAAGACAGCTTTATATTGAGTTTCTTTTTGGTATACATGCAGCTTACTTTTCACAGTTTGTGTTACAGAGAGAAAAATTGTTCGTGCGCTATACGACTATGAGCCACGACAGGGTGATGACTTGCGTTTCAAAAAAGGGGACAAAATGGAAGTACTGAATATTCCTGAAAACAGGTGATTTAAGAAATTGCCTACGTGACTGTTTGTCAAGTCCCAGCGTTCATGGCTTCATCAGGCCTCATTTATCTTGTTGTGCGAACCTATATGTATAATTGTACATGTTACTGTTATTTTATTTTTTATCTCTCATTGTTATAAAATCTGGAAAGAGCAATGACTAATTTAGCCAGAATGCTATTAGAAATCAATTATCTGATAATGAATCAGTCATTGTGGAGGCCATATAGTCAGATTTTATTGTGGCCTTTTGACGTAATTAGAAAAGCCAGCAGCAGCCAGAAGGCTGGTGACAATTAATGACTGTGCTCTGACATCAGACAGTTTGTTTCTGAAGTGTTCTAGCCATGACTCTTAAAAGTAATGTCTGTAACCTATGTGGTTTGACATTAGATAAAGATGGTGCTTTGCCAATCAGCTGTAGTGGCTGATTGGTAGAGTGTTTTTAAGACAGAGGCATCACATATGCAAGTTACAGACCAACTGTCAGCTGGACAAGCTACTTAGTTTGACAACATAATGTCTGAAGTAACAGACTTGTTACAGGGATCGATAAAAACTCCTAAGAACTACAATGGCTCCGAGGTCATAGAATTTGTCAGCTGAGGAGCAAGCACAACCACTACCATCCAACAAAAAGGAAACCTTTGTTAACCTGTCAACTTGCTTTTAGTACTCGTTTACTGACTTTAGAGGGATATGGATGCCAGAAGACCTTATTCCAAGGATGACTGTCATCATCTAAGTACTTATCAGACTCAACTCTTCTTCACTGCCCCTACCAGCTACATATCAACAGCATCAACCTACCACTTTATAAGACCCACCAGGATTTTTACCCCATATGCAGATCTGGAAAGGTGATGCATTATCACTTTGCAACGCCATGCATGACCGGTTGTTCAGATTGCGTGGTTAGGTAGACATTGAAGTTTGTCAGAAAGCTTCTGCCTTTGAACTGATCTGAAGTTGTTTGACTCGTAACAGTGACGATGTTGATTGGTGGATGGCCAAACACTTGATAACCGGTCAGCAGGGCTACATACCAAAGAACTATATCGTTGTCGATGACAACAGTCCACAGTCTCAAGAGTAAGACATGTTTTGCATACAAAGTCTATTTAATGAGTTTTTAACATTTATTTTTTATAAACATTACAGTTGTTACTTTACAGCTGCCAAATCATGTGGGTTTACAGGAATCGAGTTATGAAGAAAGGTTGAAAAGGTGGGGGCTAACAACACTGGAAAGAGGAAGGAGCAGAGCAGACCTAATTGAAGCTTATAAGATTATCACTGGAAAGGAGGCAGTGCAGTGGGACTGGTTCTTTGAATTAGCACCAAACAAGGCCACTTGAGGACAGAGGTATAAATTATTTTAGAACCCGAACGGAACATTAGGGCAGAGATTTTTTAGTGCAAGAGTTGTAGACTTGTGTAACGGTTTGGATGACAGAACTGTCTCAGCTGTCGAAGCCTTTAAGAAGAAACTGGGAAGGATTGGCTATTGAGCACTCTGGGTTAATTTGCTGTGGTTCTAACCCGGGTTAATTTCCAGTGGTTCTGAGTAAGTAGTAAGTAGTTTATTTGCTCCAGAAAAAAAGAACAGATTAAAACATCGCAAATGACAAAAAGAATATACTTGTTAGGATGCAAAAGGTCTACCCAAAAGGGACAAGGTCCCGCTAATTTAGGGCGGCCTATTACACGATAATATAACAATGGCTAATGTCCAACCGTTGAGCAGCTAATCAGTTGTTAACTAAAATGAGAACAACTGTCAATAAAGAAAAAAGCCTAGCACAGATTATATGTCTTCTGAACCACTTAAAACCCTACCTGTGTTATGTTATGTTAAATAACTATTCTAAAATATATTTCTTATTTATATTCAAACTGTGATCTAATCTAATAAATTCTCCAAAAACATTTTTAAAATCAAAATATTTATTGAAATGCCATCAGTCGTTAATAATAAACAGTGCACAGTAAGCGACAGTTTAGGCAAATAAGTTGTGAGACAGTAGAAGAGGTACAGATGGGATTCAGCGTGAGATGGATTTGAAGCTGGTGTTCATGAAGAAGACAGAGGAGGAAAGGAAGATACAGAAGGAAAACGAAAGGGAGATGGAGGGAGATAATTCCAGATGTTCATTTCACAACCTTTTTATGGAATACTGATTTGTTTCCCTTCATGTCTCGATTTCTCTTGTTTGTTTGACATCTTCAGATGGTGGTTTACTATTGACCGACGTGAAGCCGATAAGCTTCTTATGTTACCTGGTAATCCTCGTGGGACATTCCTCGTACGAAAGTCTACAGGTATACACGCATGGGCTTGGATATTGTGTTTACAGATTATGGCTAATATGTATGGTGAACCAAGTGGTTTTCAGTTACAGTGCATGTACTCGAATGTTTCTTTCGCTACTGTGCAGTAATTTCCGTAATTAATCTGCCTCTTTATGTTTTTATTCTAACTGTCACAGCTGCGCATAATACTTTAAAGATACAGGTTTACCCATGTTAAATTTTGTTATCTGGCCCATCATACAAACACATCTATGTTCCACCGCTTGCAATTTCTGCATTGGCCTTTCACTCGAAATTGAAAATATTCTTTCACAGATCCTATCCTGACACCCTTCTTCCTCTTATCTCTCCAATCGCAAACACCACCCACAGTAGCTGCCACACTGTCTCTGTGCCTGACTTCTGGATCTTGACCTGGAACCGAAACCTTTTGCCTATCGATTTGTTTTGACTGAGCGCCTGTGAATAAGTTAGTCCTCATGACTTGGCTTTCATTGGGTGCTCTAGAAATCTCGGAAATTGCGATTACAATTACGAGTTTGTGTCCATAAACATATGCGTGCAATCTTTCCATGCATTTAGGAATGCAAGTATTTATTATCAGCTTGAGATAATGTACAGCAGTGCATACAAACAGTTAAAAGTACAATGTCGGTAAAAAATAACGCAGCATTATATAACAGTTTAAAATTTATCTAACTTTAAAAACCATTTCAGAAAAAACTAACAGCAAGAATGAAGGTGGGGTAAGCTATCTAAATGCATGGTGGCTATTTTTGTCATTTAGATGGCAAGACTTACGCTTTATCTGTGAGAGACTTTGATCCGGCATCTAACGAAGTAACAATACGACACTATCGCATTCGAGTCGTGGAAGAGTCTCAAACATTTTTTATATCCCCGAGGAGGACATTCAGTGGCTTGGTGGAGTTAGTGGAGCACTATATACGTGAGTTGTTCTTTGTGAAATCAATATCTTCAATGAAAATAAGGTCTATGTTTCCCAAATTTACAAAACTCTGACATGTGTAGTGGCTTGGTGCTGTGGATAGAACACTGTCCAGCATGAGCCAATGTGTGACCATCCACAGAATACTGCATCACCTGGTGTCAACTCAGCCCACCATTTTTTCAGGGTCAGTAAGTGAGTACTGTGATGCACACCAATATAGATGTTATGATTTTAATTTCTTGCCATATTTTATTCATAAAATGCTTTTTTTTAACAGCTAAATCAGTTTTTCCCTGTCATTTTTAATTTTCTGAGTAATTTTTGTTTTTCTGTGCTGTTGAGGTAAGTTTTAGTTATTTCTTTTTTGTGTTGATTTGTGCCTTGTTCTTGCTATGGGCATTGGGACTTGTGTTTTTTGACTTCGTGATCTCTGTGGGTACAGCAAATATCCCAAACGCAATCTCTTAGTTTATGGTTTTAGCTCCATACTAACATGGCTGTTCCTTTTTGGCAGATGAAACAGGATCTAGTACCAATGCTAGATGGTAGCTTATAAGTCTCCTGTTTTTGGATTGATGCAGCCATGTCTTTGTTTTAGAAGAAAGATGTTTTGACACTGGGATCATGCTTCTGATGAGTTTTCATAGAGCCATTTTAGAAAACTGTTACCTTTCATGTTAATGTTGAATCAGATCTACTTTTCTGAACTTAAACACTAGTTTCAAGCCAGTTTCTTCTGCACAATGTGCCACAGGGCAAACACTTGGCAATTTGTATCTGACACAGTCAAATAATTGTTTTAAAAGATGCAAAGCCAGTTTCTTATGTTCAGATTGGTTTACATAGTGGAATTTATGAACTAGATATGGAAAGCTGTAGAACACCATGCAACAACACCCTGAACCCTCCATGCATTCCAGTTTAATTACCAGTGCTCTCCAGGTTCATTCCAGATAACAAGTTGCCTCAGTAAAATTCTCTGCATATGTTAGAATGCACATGGAGAATTTCCTACTGTGTGTCAACTGTAATTGCCTTCGGCTGTAATCACCCTCCAGCAAAGATAAGGAGCGCAACAACGGCATCTTGGGAATGAGCTGGCGTATAGACTTGTCCTGAATACTGTACATGCTTTCAGTGCTAGGTGCTAACTGGATCAAGGCCAGATAAAACAGTTTGATATCTCAAGTTCCATATTACTTTCTAATGAGCACAGAAAGATCTCATGAATACCAATTAGGAAAGCAGAATCTGGGATTTTCAAATCTCCTCTGTCCTGCCTCTTCATTTAAACCCATAAAAAATGACAGTTTGTCATTTTAGTTAAAGCCTGGTCAATAATTAAACCTCTAAATTCTATGCTGGTATCCACTGGCTACTTTGTTCAGTGCCTGTGGTTGAGTGAATTGGAGAAAATATTTGTCCAACTGCATTTTTATGCTGTTTTTGGTAACTTACAGTTGTGTATTTGTGAATTTGTGTTTAACAATTAGCAGCAACAAAGAAGATCTAAGTGTGATTTTTACAATTTTAGATAATGCCGACGGCCTTTGTTTCCAACTCATTAAGGCATGTTCAAAAGTACCTGAACCAATTCCATTTAAGGACCTTGAGGTGAACCGAACAGAACTTGTACTGCAACAAAAACTGGGTGCAGGCCAGTTTGGAGAAGTCTATGCAGGTTAGCAGATTTTTTAAGTTAGCAGTTTTTGCTGGCTACCAGTGATATTTGTGCAAGCCAGCTATTTTTGTGGGGTAGAAGTTTATCCGAGTTAGCATTTATAAATTTCTGAAAGGGTTCTGCAGATCAACAGTTGTAATGATAGCTGTGAGGCTTCCATGTATTTGTTTATACTTGGGTGTTGTACATTTACTCTTGGCCTCTGAGATCGTATGGCCTTAATTTAGATGGGGTCGGTATCTCGTTTGCAGATTGTAAGAGGTGACCAGAGGAAGGGGCTTGGCGCTAAAACAATTTCTGTGAGTGACATGCCAAACAAGGCACACTTTCTCTTAAAGGTTTGTCGGTCAAAAGGCTGTTTCTGTACATGAGTAATTTGCAAAACAACAGACTGATTCCTCTCAGATTTTTCCAAATTGTTTGTAAACATTTTGGATGTTTTCTGTTTATGATTGTAATTTGTGCTTTTGCTGAGTTGTTTTGATGGTTTTATTTGTCACATGTTGGATATTTTGAATATACCTTTCAGTGCAGTACAGATTTGAAGAGAAACTGAAAGAAAGACACCAAAATTAAATAAAGATTCTGAAAAGTATTTCGTCCAGATGGTCGGCATATATGTAAAATCACTAAAGCTGCAAAAATTTAAACAAGCAAAAACAAAAGAAGAAAAGCAAATCTGCCATTAGCTGTCTGCCCGTCCATCTGCCTGACCTCAAGATGAGGATGTGGAAATGAACCTGAATATGCCTGCCTTACTGATTTTATTCCGATTATTGGTCTGTGGTTCCCTGTGACTTAGTTGTTGTGGGTGCTGAAGAAATTCAGAGTTTATGATTACAATTACAATATTACAAGATAAAAAACAAGTTTTGTTAAAACTACCAACCTGACTGGAATGATGGCTTTGATGTAAGTAATCTACTTGTAGTGTCTTGGTCTAATTTGGCTTCCCTTTCTGTTAGCCAAATGGAGGAAGATGATCGATGTTGCAGTGAAGACATTGAGACCAAACTCTATGTCCATGGAAGACTTTTTGGAAGAAGCTAAGATGATGCACAAGCTGCGTCATCCAAAACTGGTTCTTCTGATGGGCGTCTGTACAAAGGCTGAACCAATGTACATAATCACAGAACTCATGGTAAACGGATCTCTTCTAGACTACCTCCACAAGGATGCTGGTACAGCTCTGACACATCCAATACTCGTCGACATGGCTGCACAGGTTACTGTATTTCTTGTTATGGATGTTAGCAGTTGCATACTCCAGCACACTGTATTGGTGACATCTTAAAGACAGTAACCACAAAGGTGACATGATTGCTTAAAAGCCTCTATAGGAACTCCACTTAATCTTGTACTCTTTTTCAAAGATTATTTGGCTTATGTCCATAACATAGCAATCAAATACACAACAACTTTTTAAACTCACAAATTAAAATTTTTCTGATTTACTGACCATGCAAAAATGGATGACTGAGTGGACGCCAGGCGGCATGATATTTTGCATGTGGTCACACATAGTACTAACTGGGCCTAATAGTGCAGAACTTCACTGTAGCTGCCAGCATCATAATGGTAAACTACTGCAAGTGGCAGACCAGGCCTTTAGATAAGCCAACAGAAAGACGAACAGCTGAAACACAACTTCCTTCTATATTTACCCTTGGGTCACATGTCAGTTGATTATGTAAAACATGCTTTGGGTTTGACTCTAGTGTACTGTGTAAATATGTTGATGATTCATTGTTGAGCTGTGCAGCCCTTTAGTTGTTTATTGTGTTTGTGCTTCTGCTGAAATTGCATCAACCTCCGGGCTCTGAAGAGAGGTCACTGCAGCACTGTATGACAGATTGCATCATATGGCTTGTATCTAGCACAGCTGGTAGAAGCAGGATCTGCAAAGGAAATTCACATGATCCGTCATCATTAAGTCTATGTCCAGAAGCACGTGCACATTGGAAAAAATAAGCTGTTGATTCCAGTCAGGGAATCTCGACTTTATCACATTTTCATTAAAGTTTGACCACACATGTCGTGTGCCTAACCAGATACACTGCACCTTCGTCGGATTCAGCCACAGCCTTAGTGCATTGTTTATGCCCTGTTTCCTTGCAGCTGAAGAGATTACCAGTATGTTTTATTTAGCATTTAATGCACTTGCTGGATATCCCTTGATTTGTAAGTGTTTAACTAAGTTCTATTTCATGTCACAGATTACTGATGGCTTGGCCTATCTGGAAACGCAACAGTACATACATCGAGATGTCAGAGCTGCCAACATTCTAGTTGGGTATTACAATGTCGTAAAAGTTGCTGATTTTGGATTGGCTCGGCTGACGACTGATGAATATTACACTGCTACTGAAAGTGAGTAAATAGTTTGCACCAGTTTTGCACAGTATTAGAAAGTTACTGTGAGGAGTACATGAACGTGAAGATGTGGCACGAAGACAAACAAGTTTCTAGCTATGTGTGTGTGTGTGTGATGATAGTTATGCTGCTTTCTTCAAGTTTGTTTTGGTTGCATGACCATAGTCTTGGAACTTTTACCCTAAATAAATGCTCATTGTGCAGGGCCCTTAATGTCATTCTGGTGTAACTGAATTCTCTGGTAATTTCTACATGCTTATCCAACTAGGTTTTATTTATGAGGGAGAAATAGTTTAAAAGAATTGTTCAAATGTCTACTGGATAGTAGAGAAAATATTAGAGTACATTTAGCGTTAATTTAGTCATTTCCTACATGCTCATTGTTAATTTTCTCTAGCATTAATAATTTCTTAAATAAATATGAGGATTACTGTATACAGTAGTACAGTGAGGTATCCAAATGCTTTAAAGCCAGTGGGGCACTTCAGTAGCCAATCATATGAAAGTCTCCTTCATGTACAAAATATCAAGATATCCAGATGCTTGAGATATAAGAACACATTATAAAACAGAGTATACTTGAGAAATTTAAGAAACTATGAGCTGAAAAGGCAATGAAAATCTTACAGCCTCCATCTTGGCCCCCAACATAGTGGCTAATGATGATCATCTGTTAGACACTTCAGGGGTTCCTTAATGCTCAACTATTATAGTGTGTTTCATATTGTGGCACTGTACAAATATAGATTATAAATATAATAGTTACAGATGCACAAACTATGCTAGTGGACTGATTTTATAATAAATTAACTTGGTAATAATAATCTTGTTTCAGACACAAAATTTCCTATCAAATGGACAGCTCCCGAGGCAGCACTGAGGAAAAAGTTCAGTGTAAAGTCAGATGTGTGGTCATTTGGCATTTGTTTGTATGAAATCGTCACTTTTGGAAGAGTGCCATATCCTGGTAAGCAGATCCTATCAGACTAAAATCCTGTGAGAAAGATTTGTTATACAGTTGAAATAAAAACAATTACAAAGAACCAAATTTGAATGTTGGCTTTTACCATCCAGCTGTGCTGTCAATATCCGTTTTCGCTTCATGACACCCTTTCCTTTTATCTTTTTAGGCAAAATGAAATATACGATAGATGTTACGTATTTGTGCTAAATGATGCTTGTATTATTGGTCCAAGTACAGGGTATAGTGAAAATATGAAATATGAATACCACACGCGATCACTATGGCATGATTACTTATGGCTAATGTGTTTTCACCTATTCATCCAGAGTTCATATCACATCGTATTGGAAATTAACAATTTGTTGTTGGGTCATGTTGAGTTGCTGTTGTGTAATTGTAATTTTAATTGAAAATTTATATAGCACCACTTCCATGCGAAACCAATCTGAGGCATTCACCACGTTAACCTAAACGATCTTATATGTCATGAAGAACAAATAGTTTATCAGTTAGCAAGCAATGTTCACAGATAACCAGAAAAGCCGCCAGTTCCAGGCTTCCACACACATGGAGATCCCAACCAATGGATTAGACAACGGATACTGTGTGAAGTTTGTGCTTAAGCCAAAATATTCCACAGCTCTGAAGGCATGTCTGTGAGGATAAATCTTGAAAGAAACCTAGCGATTAAGCAATTACTTTCCTTTACCCATGTAAGAATTGTATGAGCGAGAAATAATAAGCTTAAGAGCGATTTTTATATTAACATATTGTTAAACATATTCTAAAAAATTAAGTATAAATTATAACGGGGTAAATTGTCAGCTGGCAACATGCCTCAAGTTATTATTCTGGTCACCTAACGTTATTTAAATGTATAACAGAAGTTTTAAAATATAATCAGAATAAATCTATTTGCAACACTGAAGTTGCGGAATCATTTGTAATTGCGAGAAAAAAGTTATTTTATAGTCAGTTTTGATTAGCTATTTAACTTTTGTCATTATATACCAGAAATAGTTTCCTGTTACTTATGAAATCAATTTGGATTTGCTTTCAGATATGGGGTTGCTAAATACTAACCAGACTGGCCCCGATTTTTAGCATGCAGTTGATATTATGTGAAAGTGACCTTTAGTTAAGCATGAGAAAATTCTCAGTCATTTTAAAGCAGTGTTTTGATCAGATTAGATATGTTTGTGTCTCCTGAGTTTATTTACTTGCAGTGTAGCAGTAACTTTGTGTTTCTTCACAGGACTTGACAATGCTACAACGCTTTCTAAGGTTGAAGGAGGTTACAGAATGCCCCAGCCTCAAGGGTGTCCTAAGCCAATTTACGAGATAATGTTGAAGTGCTGGGACAAAGACCCTGACAGCCGACCAACGTTCTCCTACTTACACGCATTCTTTGACGATTATACGACAGAATCAGCCCCACAGTACGACTGATGCAGCATATTCACCAAGCGATGTTTTTGCCAAATTCTTTTTAAATTGAATGACTGAAGGATGGAGCTAAGACATTTGCAAAGTATTGTTAACAAGTTCTTTCATAGTAGTTAGCGACCAGTATTTTATGGAAGTTCTTAGAGAGGCTGTAAATAAGTTTTATAGTTACCTGACTCTTTAGCAACATGTTTCTTTTTGTTCCTGTTTAGCCTGATCCCTCAATAATAAAACATTATTACTGTTATTATAATATTAATCATTATTATTATTATAATCATTATTATAACTATTATAATCATTATTATTATTATTATTATCATTATTATAATTAAAATTCTATTCACGCTAAGCTGTATAGCACCACAAATTGCAGGTGATATTTATAGAAATTAGGTAACAAACAGTACATTAACAATTATTTTAAGTGGTTTCAAATTCTTGTTGCTTACTTTATTAAATTATGCCTGTTCAAAGATGTGATATGGGTTAAATTTTTAAATGTGATCTGTTTACAGAAATTTTGCAGTTGTATTTGAAGTGCCTGATCAGTTGTAGATAATCTCAGTGGTTTCTAAATAGGGCCCTGTGGTACATATAGTGTGCCACAATGCATCCAAAGACATCCTGCCAAATTGTTTATGTGATGGTTAAAAACCATTTCTGTAGCAGCCTGATGATCACTCTTGCATACTGAAAGTATATACCGTGCTACTCAGTGATAACTGAATGATTATCTGATGCAGTGTAAACTGTTTTACTGCACTGTTCATTTGCCTTTTGCACCTAACTCTGAGGTTTGAATCTTGGTGCGTTGTCAATTCACAACTCGTTGTCAGGTTGTATAGCTCGTAAGGAAAGGTTGTCTGGTTCTGTGATTGCTGTTGTGCTTGCAGATCAGTTGAAATACCTTCAGCCGCAGGACCAGTTGGGGGGGGGGGGGGTTAAATCCTCAGGACTCAGGATTAATGCTGGCTGATGTGTGTAATAAATGTGCAAGAACCGTATCTTACCTTTGAACCAATATTTTTCAGACTTAAAGAACAGAAGCTTCCGGATGTGCAAATCATAGAATGTGATAGCCATCTTGTTAGAGCACTTGGCTTGTAACATGGAGAGTATGGGTTCATATCTCCCCGGGAAGATTACTGTGCAGGGACCTTGAGCAAGTCCTTCAAGCATAATTGCTCAGCCCCATTGATGCCCTGTCATATAGTCTTGAGTGCACTTCTGAACTTTGAAGGAAAGCAGTATTAAATACAGTTGTAATTCTAGTTGCTGTATTTATAGTATAGCATGCTAATTTGTCCTGTTGAAAGAGAGAATATTCTAGAATATTCGTATCTCAGGAAACTGTGTGTTTTGTGAACTCACTGTGAGGGCACCAAGCACTTCTTCACTTCAGGTTTAGTTTATTCTTATACCTATTTCAAACTTTCTGTGGCATTGTGGTTTTCCTTTGTCAAAAGCAGGCAATGAAAGTACAGTTTGCATTTAGAGAAATTAAGATGTCAGACTTTAGGTAGAGTTTTAAAAATTATTAATGGAGCCAAATATACATAATACAGTGACCTTATTTACTGTTCGGCGCCGATTATATTAGGTATATTATTATCTTGATTTTTTGTGGTGGAGGAAGTTATTAGATTCCCTTTACTAGTGGTTCCATTAAGTGAAGATTTCTTGCATGAGCTGTAATAAGTGCCAGATGGAATTCTGTAAGTTGTTTCTGTGGTTTGATGAACTTTAGTTCCTCAGTAACTCAGATATAGCCAGTCACAGGTTGATCATTAGAAGTAGAACTTCTAACTTCTGGAAACAAGCAAATATCTTTATATTGATTCGTTACTGCTATTCCCTGTATACATTCACTGAGTCACATGTAACTTCAAAGGTGCATTATTTGAAGCTTCCATTTGATCACTAGATCAATTTACACTTATAATAATTTTGATTTCTTCAAATATGCATCCACTTCAACTGTATCGGTATACCACTATGCAACTGTATAAATATATTTATACTTTGATATACATAGTGGAGATATAGATATAGTTATACTTAGATCTACATAGTAGAACTGAGTTGGTATCAGTTTTTGTATTTTATTGGTATGTTTTCAACTCTGCTGCTTTAGTTTCAGCTTTCTAAATATTGTGATATCAGTATTGGTTTTCGGTTTTTATGTTTTCCTTATGCCTTAATTTGGTAGTCCAGCTTTGCTGTTGTGCAGTGTAGATTTCACAACTGCAATGAGTGTGGAGTGCTTTTCATTGTAACAAAATTGTATTTTATGTGTTTAACTGCATAGGTCATCAGATCTTAAAATGTCTACGTTTCTGTACACGATGCCTGATAAGGAATAAAGCAACTTATTGAAGTGTCATCTTTAATACTACAGTACGGTAGGGATGGGATGTCCAGTATTTGCCAAACAAGTGTTATTGTTTTTTCAGTAATGGGACACACATAATGGGTTACAAACAGGGGCCTATCAGTCAACGTCAGTATTTTCAACGATGGTTAAGAATGTT
This sequence comes from Norana najaformis, assembly GCA_964023275.1. Classification (NCBI taxonomy): domain Eukaryota; kingdom Metazoa; phylum Annelida; class Clitellata; order Crassiclitellata; family Hormogastridae; genus Norana; species Norana najaformis. The sequence continues at coordinate 43,765,718 of OZ029915.1, forward strand.
CAGTGAACGAAAATAACATTTGAGAGGGAGAATTATAATCTGATATTTGCATTCTGAGTATACTCACTTCTCAGTTTTGTTGGTTTAATCTTCAGTTTTCAGTATATTTTGGTTTTCTGAATACCGACTTAGGGGTTGATTTAGGTTTTCCTGAATATCACGATATTGGTTCGGTATTGGTTAAACTGACGAACCACTACGATGACGGATTTTATTAACATTTAATCCGTCAAGTTGAGCAGTTGACCAACTCTTTCAACTGCCTTCCTAATGTCTGTTACATTCACTCTTTTCAAACTAGTCACTAGCAGCGGATCGATTGGATGTTTATTCCAGCACATTGGTCCAGATCAAGTGGTGAAACCGTCACTTATAAAAGACCGTTTGATTTTGGAATAGTACTTTTAGCTCTGACTGAACATTTCTGTAGTATGTTCAACTTGAACCTTTTTATACAATGGAACAGTCAGTTTTTGTTGACATTAGGTTAGTTATAATAAGACTGTTATATTGCACATGGTCAAACCAGGGTACATGGTTTTTGATTTTGAAATTTAACAGCTTAATGAGAGTTTGGCTAGGATTATTTTGAGGTGTGATCTGAGATCTCAGACGATGACAAAGTCTACATCTTCAAGGAAAAAGATTCATGCAGTGGGTCTAACTGCAAAGGAGAATTCATCAACTGCTTGGGGGCATTTGTCCAAAGCTTCTGCATCTTTCTTTGCCTCTGTTCTGTCATTGTTTGTGCTTCTGAGGAGATTCCTTTGAAGAAATACACGTGATACACGTGTATGATTGCAAGTAAGGTGGAAATCATTGGCAAACGGCGCTACCATTAGGCGATTTTGTTTTGTTGTTTTAGGCTTGATATATTTCACCGAGCTTACAGGCCACGTGTAAAGACCATAGAGGTCCATGCACCTTAATAATTTTAAATATTTGAATTTGTATATTTTTAATATCTAATTAATGACATATGCAAGTTGTTATGGTGTGTGAGCATACCTGGTATTTGAGAACTTTATAGTCCTAGACAGTTGTCATGTTTGCTGTTTATCGTTTAAGTAACTAATAATTATGAATTAACTATTTTCAGGTACATTCATTAGAAGCACAGTTGCATCAGCTGTTAACTATTAATGACAGTTAATATTACTTTTATCATGTAAGTAACTATTTATGAATTATTTATATTCAGATACAGGCATACTCACAAGAGTAAACTGTTTCTAGGACTACAGAACCTGTTGTTAAGCGCTGCTTTTAGATGGAAAGTGCCCTATTAACTTCCAGAAATGTACATCTTTATTTTTTAGCATTTTGAAGGCTCATCATTAACATCTTTATACGATGTTATTCTGTGTGTAGATCCAACCCAGTAACAGTTTTACAAATATGTTTGATTGGCAACAGAAAGTGATATAACACTAAAATGCTTGTGTTACAAAGCACAACCAAAATGGCTTACACTAGGCAGTTTCGTCTTGCTGTTGTAAACAGACATATGGACTCAGACACAGTTGGTGTGCTCTGCTGCCAAATATAAATGTCTGCAAGAGTTCTCACCACTTTGTGGTTTTTTGTTGTTACTACAGTACATTAAAGATGCTTGTGTCATATTTTCCACCTGATTTGTAATGTGTCTCAATGATGAATCTCTGTTTTTATTTTAAATGCTTCGTTGTACTTTGCTGTCTCCAAGGGCTTTTTATGTTGAATACATAAAATATGTTAAATTAGGTTAGAAAAGATACAGCATTGTTGGAAAATAACTTTTTGAGACATCAACTATAACATTCTGAATAGAAGCAAATGCACGAAGACAAGAAATCCCAACCGGATCCATCGAATCCGCTGCCTTTCCATTTCTCTCAGCTTAAACCCACCTTAACAGCTCCTCTCCCCCTTCTCTCTCTGGTCTTCTAGCAACCGGACTTGGTTCATTACATGGCATCTTTGGACAACCCCACTGACTTGATGCAGCGCTCGTTAATAAGCTGGTACCTTGCACTTAGCTTTTAAATAAGAATTCAGGAATTTAGACTTTACGATGACAAATAGCAGCGTCTTTAAGCCTCGGCTTTCCAAAGGTTTTCTATACCTACCTGGGAATCAATTATAGGTCCCTAATCTTGTACCATGTCAATTTTTTACAGACGCTTCAGTAATCGTAATCGTAATCGTAATCTCGGGATTTCTACAGCGCTCAACAAAAGCTAAGTCGCGGGAACCAGCTTATTCACAGGCGCTCAGTCAAAACAAAATCGATAGGCAAAAGGGTCAAGATCCAGGAGTCAGGCACTCAGACAGTCGGACGGCTACGGTGGATGCTGTTTGAAATTGAAGCGAGAAGAGAGATGAGGGGAAGAGGAAGAATCAGGATAAGATTTCTGGAAAAGAAGTGTTTTCAGTCTTGAGTGAAAGACCTGTGCAGAAACCGAAAGAGGTGAAGTGTTGGTGAGTTCGTATGATTGACCAGACAACTGTCGCAATTCTGGCGGGAGTTTATTCAGTACAGCAGCTGCAGCATAATTCATCTTTGTTGTTTCAACATACATTTGTACAGAAAGAACTATTTTGATATAAAACACAAATTTGTACATGCATCAGAGCATTCATGATGATGCAGACGGAGATGACACCAAAACTGACCAAGCAATAGGGCTGATGCGGACTTGATTTGATATAGCGCCGGTGTTTAGCTGGTAACTGACGCGGCAGTTATCTGGCCCTTACAAATATCGGAGATTTAAATTACATTACATTAATTCATTGAAAAATGAGCAGGGTCGATACCAGACGGTCGCTACAGAAAAACGTACATTTACATTTTACTATTACGGTAAATCTGCCGCTGAATGCGGATAATAAATTTGGGCTGGCATTGGGCTATCTGAAATAAATCGGCAATTGTGCAATAAGAAAAGCCTTATCGGAGCAGGTGCACGTCGGGGTTATAGTTGATTCCTTCTTTCCGTTTGTGGGTCGAGGTTGGGATATGGTGGCTACGAGTTAACGTAAAATAATAATTCAGTAGTGTGAAGTAATAAAATTCTAAAAGCATGTCTTTAGTACAGAGATAGTTTTGATGAACGCAGTAAGACCGAACATGACGGACTAGAGTCACACACAGTCTAGACAATTATTATTAGTAATATTTGTTATTAGGGCCTAAATCACGCGCTGGTAATGAAACGTCAATTCAGACGTCCATGCTAATCGTAAACACGAGATTTCTACAGCACCCAGAGAAAGCTAAGTTGCGGGATCCAGCTTAGTTGTGTTTTGATATTTATAATTTTTATTGCTTGCTAGCCGTTTGTTGGGGTATACAGATATTTTATTATTGCATATTTATGCAGGCATTTTACATAGAGAATTATTGTTAAAGCAGAGCACAAGTTTAACATTTCCTTGACAAATAGTGGGCAATCAAAATAGAGTCATAAAATTTAATACTAATATATGATGATATTGTTTAGTGCAGACTGGTTGCCAGTGATTATACAACTGTAGCTTGATTATAATTGATGATTGTACTACAAGGCCTAATGAGTATGAGGCAACCAAGTTAAAAACAACTGATTGTCGGGTTTAACCATATAGTGTTAATTTCAGCCTTTCCCTTTATATAATTATACAAAGGTAAAATACACCAGATGACTAGAAGGTTTTGCAACAATATGATATGAAATATTTCAGTGTGATAAGAGCTGAGGTAACGATGCATGTGAATGGTTTAAAACGAAAAATTATAATTTAAAATGATATTGATGCTTACTAAGGCACTTTTGAGATTACTGTTTCCCAATGATTATAAAACTGTAGCCTGATTTACTGTGAAGGTACTACAAGGCCTAATGAGCATGAGGGAAACCGGTATCATTAGTAGTCGCCCTATTGTTGGATTTACTATTTAAAAAATAAGGCATATGGACAAAGTCAGACAAATGCGAATCTGAATTGCTTTATATTGCAAATCTGTGGTCAATGGCTTCTGAACAAGAAAGAAAATAGACGATCCTTGAAAAACCAGTTCTAAATCACAAAGGAGTGAAATATGAAATCATAACACCAGTCTTAAATCTTTCGATATTCGATTAATACAGTAACTGGAACAGTGTTACAGTAAGTTGCTGACTTGTGATGTTCAGTGGTTTCGGTGCCTGTGATGATAAATTAGTAGCCTGATATTCTGTGAAGGTTCTACATGGCCTAATGAGCCTGAGGCACTGCAACAGCCACACAAATGTAGAGTTTACCTCTTAGAGATATTAATAAACGAGCAACTGTTTTACCTGATGTAATGAAGGAAAATTGCAGACTGTCTTGCTATGAAACGTGTTCGCCTAAAATAAAAAGTCAAGGCTAGGATACAGGTACGGTTAATGTGCCGAATTGTCAGCATAAGTTTGTCGTTGCATTGTTTACTGTTTCAATGTAAAACCCATTCGGAGTCAAACTAGACATTTAGGCTGCAAGTTAAGAAATGCCATCCTAATGCTAACATTAGGTCTACATTTGTGGAGAGACGTGATAAAATTAGGCTTAACGTAATTGCAAAACATTTCTGCTAGGGTCTTGTTCTGCAGTGTGACGTAAACTCGACTTCAGTAAAAAGACTATATAGAGTTGTGAAATGGTTTATATGGTAGCTTAAAGAATGATTACTGGTTCCCAGGGATTATAAAGCGGTAGCCTGAATTTCTAATGACGATACTACAAGGTCTAACGAGCATGAGGGCAACCAAATGGTTAGGAATTGCACCGTTTGAAACAGCCTTACAATCATTTATACAGTATACTTCCGCCTTAGTATCACACTCCTGTGGCACACTAACTAGTCAGTGGCTCACCTTTATTTCATGTTCTGATTTTGCACCTCTGTTCTATTTTATCTTTCATCCAGGTTCCAAACTAAATGACACTTTCTTTATCTGTTGCTTTTTTCACCATAGCTTGAGTTAGATTTGTGAAATTTAGTCTTGGTCCAAAAAGCGGACAGTGGGTAATGAGGTTATACCTAATTCGGCCGTCCGCGTCTAAAGTTGGTACGTTTAGTTATTTAAGTTGTGTGCTTTAAACAGAAACTTAAGACAAACAGTAGGCCTATGCTGTATCAAAACAAGGTCAACAAGGTAGTCCAATATAATCGGTTGGAGTGCCGTCGTTTGTGAAGGGTTATGGGAAAGATAATAGCAAAAATGCGGACAAGGGGAGGAGGGATCCAAAGTAGGTCATTTACGACTCCACTCGGTTCACTACTTACTGTGTAAAGAGTAACCTTTCTCTCTCAAACAATATTAATCATATTTTTAGCCTCAATGTCAAGCGATACTTCCTTCTTAAACAGCTAAGAAAACAGGGCCTCCATATCTCGATGCTGAACTTCATTTCTCAAGCGATCATTCTTTCAAGAATCACTTGCACTACCGGATTATACTGGATTTCTTACGTCTTATGATGCTGTGCGCATCAATCCAGCTCTTTAAAATCCTCGTAGATAGCAAATATGTGGGCAGTCAGAGAAAAAGAAGGGCAAAACTTGCAAAAGTATGGAGTGGCTAAGGTTGAAAAAAGGATTGTCCGCCTGCCTGACTCTTGTGTTTTCTGACTCCAAAGAGCGCTTATTTCCCTTAAAACCACCTATCCACTTTTGCGCCCTACATTGGTGCAGGAGACCGTATGTGTCTTTAACTAGAAAAAGTAAGTGGATTTAATATGGATACCAAATATATATCTGGAAACGACTAAGCTGACCTAGCTCCTAGGCAAGCATTCATCAAGTTCAACTGCTGTTAATTCTACACATTATTTGGAGCCCAATAATGTGCATTCATTAATTATAACATATATAATAAACCACTGGCAAATTGAATATAGTAGGCCTAATAACCCGAAGGGGGCTTTATTGCAAAACCTTGTTTTATAGTTTGTTTGTTGAAAGCTTTTGATGCAGAGTTCTGACTTAAGTCGTAGACCTCCTGACAATAACTTAAAGTCGCTTTTGACTTAGTTGTGTAAAGGTGTCGTCACGAGATTGGTTTGGAGGAGGAGGGGCGAAATTTTGTTGGTGGGGTGGGAGTGGTTGAGTCTTGAGCGGCACCTTTGATAAGTGAAATTGTGCATATGTACGTGCATATCTTATTCTAGTATTACGCGTTTGGCCTTTGATAATTTTGTTTATACAGTATAGGCCTACATGTACATAGATTTTTCTTGTATTACACCTTAAGCCAACAGATATTGGACTATTTCATTCGTTATATATATATATATATATAGTTGACTAGATGGTAAAAGTACTGTTCTTTTGTGTATAAAAGTTGATGTATATAGTTTGAATCATGAAAACATAGCTAGCAAACATTCATGTATAGGTCATTAAGTTCTAAACTCTGCTGCTGTTTTGATAAATATGTTGCCTATATGTATGGATTCGGTAACCGCTGGAACTAATTATGCTAACACGTTGAAAAGACTGATAACAAATAGGCCTATGGACAAACATCTATGGACGTCAACAGCCTATGACGCGATATGATGTCGTTGAACTATTGAACTAATGATGCTTTAGGCATATTTTACATGTGTTTGTATATTATGTTTACTTTGATTCTAGTATACGTCTATGCTATTCAACATAATTGTTTAAGAAACATCTGAGATGCTGACTGAACCTGTCATCAAAAGGCGATATGCAAAGCAAACAGTTTTGCCTGCCTGAGAGTACGTCTAAGTTCTTTGCTGCGCAGTACGAAGTATTAGTTAAATGCTTCAGCTAGGTCTGAAACCAACAGGGCAGCTTCATATTTTGCACCCTACCTTTTCCAGTGCTACTCAGATCATACTTTTTGTGTTTTGTTTGGCTCTTTGTTATTACATGTTTTTTTCAGACTAAAGTCCTCCACCTCCCCACTTGCAACTCCATATGCGGACCCACACAAAATGCATCACAGATGCCTGTCTGTAACATTTCGGTGTTTTTTTTCATGAGTGCCAAATAGGATTGCTGGAACTCAACTGAATGTTCTTCAGAAATTCTTGAATCTTAAACAACATTCTTTGTCACAGTGACAAGACGCAAAATAACAGGGAATTGGTGGAGACTGGTGCTTTGAAAGATTGTGTTCTTTCACGTGTACCGTTCTTAATGCAGCTTTAACGCTTGTCATTTAGAATGAGCGCATAACAATTCCATAATATGGAATGCCGATGAATTAATTAACCGAGTGGCGAAGACTTAAGTACGCCTAGCGTTAACTGCTTTGCATCCGTTAGCCATTCGCGTAGCCTGCAATTCTCCAATACTAAAATGTTAGAGACGCAATGCGTAGGTAACATGCTTTTATAGAACAGCGTTTCAATGCGAACCGCCATGTCATTCCTGCAAATTCATTTAAAGACAGTTAATAAAGGAAAATACCCTTTGAAAACCTTTCACAAAATCTGGCCAAGTACAACAGAGGCTGGTGGCTAGCATACTTTACCATAAAGTTTCTTGCATGATTTCCATTCAGTTGGAACAACTTTAATTTAGGAACTTCCTCAAAATCCACTATAGTGGTTTTTCTTGTTCTGATGATGAAGCAATCCACAAACCACATAAAAATGCAATTCTGCGCATAGTCGAGTGAATGTAGAAGTGTCGTATATCTGCAATTATTGACGAAAATGGCTTAGGCATGAAATTATATAAAAATTGTATACTGATAATGCAAAAGTTTTGCCTTGGATGTGCTGCACTGTGTGAAAAATAAGACGCACAACCGTGCTGAAAAGAGCTTCGAGCTAAATCCGAAGTGTTGTCTGGGGCATACGACACCTTAGCTCTCGGACTAGATCTACGCCTCAAGCATAGTTATGTTCAGATCACACAACATTTTTGCATTAACGGAAATCAAACTTAACTTGTAAAATGTTAAATGTATATATTTTTCTACAGCGACCGTGTGGCCTCGACGCTGCTCATTTTCAATGAATTTATCGGGTGAGATGCTTCACCACCGCCGCCCGTTTGAATGGGCGCCACGCCATTTAAGGTCCCGTGCATGGGCCGTACGTGACATCACAAAAGATCATACGACAGTCAAGCATTGACGGAAAGTCAAAAACAGACTTAACTGGCATCAGCGGCGTCTTGTACACAAAAATTTCTCTTCAGTGGGCGCTATATAAATTTTTAATTACAGTTACGATTACAATTACCTTGAACGGACCAACACTGATAGCATAAATGTTGAAGCCTCCGTTCAACCTATACTTTTCAGACAACATTTCTTGTCATACCTTATTACGACAATGATCCATAGAGGTAGAAAGTAGTAATTTGTAGACTTTAAATTTTATTTGGTAGCAACAAACAGTATCAGAAGAAACTACTATTCTAAAAATTCTCGTTGAATCAGCAGAACCACTCTAATATTCTTGTAAAACACTAAAAACGCTCATAAATAATAATTGCGAAGAGACACGTGTGAAGAAATGCAATGTTCAGTTCTTTCCAAACACTAAGAATTACTGTAGGTGGCTACGGTATATAGAGGCTTTTCAAGCCAAACCTAACTCTGGCTTCTAACAGTTACTCTGACTAGTAACGATGGAAAACCTATTGTACGCCTTCTTCAACAAGGACTGTATAACTGCAACATAATCCCCTCATCGACTGCTCTCTTCTGCACCTGTTGTAGACCAACACTCCTTATAAAAAGGATTTTATTGCTCTTGAATGTAACCGTAAAACCATGGTCAAGATCGGAAACAGTGAACTTCATTCTGTAACAGTCAAATGAGATCGCGATTGTATGTATTTGATAACTTTACATTCTTCTAGAAACAGGACTTGGTTGAGTCGCCTTTATTGCCCCCATTCATGGCTTCTGTTCTTTTCTAACCTAACTCTTCTGGTTCCCTGCTTTTATAGGCTGTCCCTCTACTCCCGAATGTCACAATATTACACCCCCTCTTCTTTAAATGCTAACCTCTATGATGTCAGTAACTAACTTAATAAATGGTTGAGGTTCATATATGAACAGTTTGTCAAAACAGCATATTGCCGGCCGAAAGAACTAAAGCTTCCAAATAGTACGAGTATCAAATAATACGGAGGTCTAATCGAATCAACAAAGTTCAGTTTATAAAAGAATTTAAAGTTAAACTCCTAAAGTCGTTTTTATGCACACACTTTTCTTTAAACTTAGCTTTGTAATATACAGTAAATAGGTTACACTGCATTAGAGGCATTTTGATAGCATATCATTAGAGGAGTTGTAGCCTGCTGTAAATTTTTTGCCTTGAGATCTGAATGCTGCATTCTGATATTCTTCAATCCTATGCAGCCTCTGGTAGGTTCAGTTGAAATTCATCGATATCGTAAAGACAATGTTACATGTACATTCTTCACCAAGCAGTTCACCAGTTCACGTGCACAGCATATTACTTGACCAACCACTAAAAGCACATTCACAATTGCGCTGCGTTTCTTTTATTAGCTCGTTCAGTTGCTTTTTCGACGCTTTAAAAAAAGTCTTTTCTACCAGCTCGTTCAAATAAAGCCTCGTAACGTGACGTTCTACACAAGAGGGTCACCGGTTAACAGGGTTGCTGCAGCGAGGCAAACCACAGCAAACCTTTCTCACCTACCTGAGGACTCCCACTTAGTTCGAAAGTTATGCAGAGGCCAAATTTGGGTTGTTCAAGGTGCATGGTCGCTAACGGTATGAAAGTGGTCGATAGAGCGAGACGGCGTGCAATGTCAGGCTGAGAAGTTTGTAAGCCCAAACCCCACTCGAGCTTAAAAAGAACGACACAATAGGACGCGTGAAGGTCAATACGTCTCTGAATCGGTGAGTTTGTACTTGCTGTTTGGGGTCTTTGTCCTTTCTTGGCGAACGTGCTGAGCAGAGAAGTCGCCTATATAAGTGTATCTAAGATCGGGTTCTGGGACATTGCTCAGCCAGTGTCGACAGGGTAGACCTAAACATCACAGGTCAACTGAGATCTCTTGAGAGGAACAACAGAGAGGACTTCACAGCGCCAACACATTTAATAGGGTAAGCGCTGAGCAGAAAATATTAATTTTTTGAAATGATTCTAACTAGTTCGAAGTAATTGTTTTAGCAATTATTATTGCAATTAATAATCGCTATAGTGCCAATAATAAAAAACAATATGAATAAATAAACTATTATTGTCTTTTCACAATTGGCTGTCTTTTTTCCACAAAGAATTGACTACAAAAAACTAGTTATGATTGCCTACAAATGCCATCATGGACTGGCTCCATCCTATCTAGCCAGGTTCTGCATTCCGGTTGCGACAGTTCCCGATCGATCTTGCTTACGTTCTGCGACGAACAGAAATCTCTTAGTTCCAAAGATTTACACTACATTAGGCTCTCGTGGATTTTGTTACTCTTGCTCCACAGCGTGGAATGCCTTACCGACCAGCATCAAAAATGACATTCAATAGCATGTTTTAAAAGAAGCTTAAAACTTACATGTTTGATAAGTCTGCCTAGATTTCTGCGCATTCCTACTGATCTATAAATCGTGATATTACTCAGTAGGAACTTTCGTAGGATCGTTGAACACGCTTTGAGGCTGTTGCTAATTGCGCGTTATAAATGTATGTTTAACAATAATTGATAATAATTTAATCTTTAACGAACTGAATAACTGCTAACGAATTATGATTGTCTTGTCTTTTCTTGTCTTCAACCGTCCTCGAGCGGAGGATTGGCTGCACCACAGGCAAATTTGTGCCATCTGCTTGTGTCCCTTGTCTCATGTAATAACTGGCCGAAAGATAATTCAGTCTAATAATTATGATCAATGATTGACATCAACGAATATTCAGTAACAACCGTTGCTTTAAAAATAAAAACAGGATTCATCAATAACCAATAACTTAAGTACTAATAAGGTATTAATTAATTATTATTTATTTGAAATTTATTATTACAAATTAATAAGTATAAATGTTCATTTAAAATGGTCGTCGACCACATAACCAGGATAATCAAAAACAGCAATAGCAAGAACAGTAGTGAGAACAAGATGCGCTGAACATTGTTATTAAAATCTTTTGCAGAGTTTGAAATGTGATCGACAGCCGGTTTAAATAAATATTTTTGCTTCATATCATTAGATTAAAACTACTCAAATGGTAAACAAATTAGCATTTTTAATTAATTTGAACAGAAAATAATAATAAATTAGACACTATTTTCGTTTTGAAGTGTTTTGGATAGTCTTTTTTAACCACGTTATGCTTTTAAAATGGATAATAAACTTTTAGCTGCTTAACTATATGGATGTCGGCGTCAGCTGACTGTGCAAATATTCTGCTTACTGGAGCATGAAGCACAACTTGTAGCGCTTATTGTAGGCTATACATGTACCATGTATCTTATGAATAATTTAGCTCCTTTCAGAACTCTCACAAAGCAGCTAAATAAAATTATAGTTAAAAATAACATAACGTAGCATAACATAATATAACTTAGCATTATACTTTTGAAGATTACACAGCTCTAACAGTTATAAACTCCCAGGAACAATGCAACAGGATCAGTTATAGTAAAGAATATGTTCATGTGAATCTTTCTTTAGTCTGAACCGTTGCGACCTCTTACAAAATCGAAAATGCAGAGGTCTCGCAAGTCCTGCTGGGATTCGTTCTCAGAAAAGGCGAAGCAGTACCTCTACATGAACCTGGACGATCTGATGAACCCGTTCTTCTGGGTCGAGGTTCTCATCGAGTTCATCCTGTGTGCCTTCACTCTGACCATTGTTATCTGGACGCTGACAACTCTCCACCCCCAAGCCTACTCACCATCAACCACTCACTTCGGGCTCTTTGCAGGGTTCGTCATCATGGCCCTGATCGAGGGCTATGCCCCTCTTTGCGGAGCGCCGCTCAACCCCGCCGGGACCTGGGGCTTCTTCGTCGCAGGACGGATTTCACTGGTCAGAGGTGAGTGAAGTCATAAGGTGCAGCAAACAGTATATCATAATAATAAAATAAATAATAATACTAGATAAACTGATCTAAGCAATGTACTGAAATATAATATTAAAATTGCATAAATAATAAATATAGTAATTATAAATATATATACACATTGTATGTATATAATGCATATATATATATATATGTTTTTACAGCCACAACACGTAGTAAGAGATAAACTGGCTAATTAAAAATATAATAATAATTTGCATTGCAACAACAGGCCTACATAAAGAAGAAATAATAAAAATACTCTAACAAATGCTGTGCCAGAGAAACCAGCGTATTCACTGAAGCTCAATCATATCAGAAGGAGCAGTTTCGTCTCTTTGAGACTTACCTGGCACCGTGCCTTAAAAGCGCTTGAATGCGCATCAATTAATAGAAAACGGGGGACTTGTCTCCTAAATTTTGAAACAAGAATGTTCTGTGTCTTTACATAAGGTAGGGTAATTTGCTGTTGGTTCGATCGCCTTATTTAAACGCCCCGAAGCTAACTGCTATGGAAAAGATGGCGAGAAAAAAATTTTAATGAACAAATGTCTCTTAACTTTGTTTATATGACTGAGGCGATAGTGGTGCAACTTTCTATTGGCCATCCGGAACGTTCTGATTTTAACCGGGATCCAGGCTACAGAGTTTTCTGAAAGTGGCTCATACAAACGTTCAACTACCTAGATATCTTTGTTTTATGTTTAGCCATCTTCTACATGGGAGTTGAAATCGCTGGCTCAGCTACAGGAGGAATGATAGGATTCTCGTAAGTTGATATTAGTTTTAGCAGTTAAATATCCAGAGGCCTAACAGACTGGTTTTCACTGATAGATGACCATCGCCTCATTTCTTATGACCACATAGTTCGATGTTCGCCACTGTAAAGTCAGATATGCCTGACTCTGACATTTGCTATCGAGCCAAACAACTTGCAAGAGAACAACTTGGATTTCTGCTGTCTTGTTTGCGGTTGAGCTGAATGGTCCTCCCTTTAATCCCATGCCCCTGAAAATTGTTGTTGAGCAAAGTGCGTTTAGCCTGACAAATAAACAGTTACGTTTATCTTTATAAACTGAATTTTAGATAAATGTACATGAAATGTGTAGTCGAATAAAAATTTCTTTCAAAGCTGCTCATTTTCCACTCCCATTGTTATTTCTGTTTCTTGGAACAGATTGAGCCCTCCTGCACAGAAGGCGTCTTTCGGTCCTATCCTGCCAAGTCCGGAAATTACGGCTGGAATGGGAATGGCAATCGAAGGCATCCTGACCTTTAACCTTCTGGTTGTCGCCCTCAGTTGTACCAACCCAAAGTATAAAACATCGGTTATGCCCAGTTTCCCAATCGCCTTCTGCATCGGAACAGGCATCATGGCCGCGGTAAGTTGTAAGCCGGACAAATGTTGAAGAGATACTATATAAATATTTAACAAATGAATTAATTTTCCGAGTTAGTTTGTTAAATGCGATGGAACACCATCCAGACCTAACAGAACAGATTTATAACTTAGTACATTAGTTATCTGTCTCGACTGCCTTTCTTGAATATAATAAGTCTGCCTTGTTAAATCTTCAATGGGAAACCAGTGAAGAGACTTAGTGGGAGAGAAAACGATAGGTATAGCTTACAACTCTAAAATATTTTTGAATACTGTAAACGCCAAAACTAGGAATCGACTCAAAAGTATTTCGTTTTCGAATTTGTCTTGCAGGGGACTCACACCGGAGGATTGCAGAATCCAATCGTTCCTTTTGGTCCAGCCGTAGCCACAAAGAACTTCACAATGCATTTTGTAAGTAGACTGTTATGTATAAATATAGGGCATTTTTGTAATAGGCTACTGTAGATAAATTAAAAAGAATATTTGCCAGTTCAACCTTTGTGTATTAAAGCCATAATTCTTATTAGCTTCCGATTTGCTCATGCACATGTATACCTACGCATAGGCTACTGTTTGGCATTTAGTATTGATCTATTCGATTGTTATGTTCTTCTTCTTGTTCTCAACCCTTCTTATGTTATCGATTTCTAATTATCATCAGCTTCCTATTGATTTTATATGTTCAATCTTTCCTTAAACATGTTTTGTGTCTTAATACAGCAAGTCTACTGGGCTGGCCCCTTCATCGGGGCGACGGTAGGGGCGATCTTCTACAACCTAGTCATAACAGCGAAAGAATACCTCAACATCAATCACTTCCCTCCTCTTCCAGCAGATGATAACTACGAATTGGAACCGGACAACAATAAGCTCAGGCGGTTAGCAACTACTTTTTTCAGAATTTTTGAAATGAAATTGAGAGTAGGGATCGGGTGATAGTTTGATAGTGCTACTAGAGGTCGTTTACCCTCCAACACGTGTCGTGTCGCATTGACAGGGTGAGGGTTCAAAGAGTTTATGCATATATATATACATATATACATATATATATATATATATACTCATGCTTATATATGCACACGTATTTAAGTCCATTATATATACGTGCTTATCTACGTATGTTTGTATATATGCGTCCATAGATATTTATATCTGTTTATATAACGCCTCTTGTTCTGAAACGTGGCTACTTAACAGCAGTCGGATAGCTGCAGGCATTCTCTGAGTGTCATAAATATTTTGTACAACAGCGGTTGTCATAAATGTTTTGTACAATATACCACAACGGTTGTCATATCTATGTACAGTATATATACGTGTTTGCTACGTACTTGAATGTATAATGCGTCCATAGATATTTATATCTGTTTATATAACGCCTCTTAAAAGCCGTTCAAAGGTACTGAAAATGGCTATTTAACTAGTTATTCTATGCATACCATAAATGTTTTGTACAACAGCGGTTGTTAAACTGAAGCCAGTTATTATTGATTTGTTATCCAGCAATTTGGCTTGCACCTTTTAGGAGAAATAACAAATATTGACCACAGAGGGGTGTTTATGTGAGCAAATAGGCATAAAAAGCATACGTGAATCTGAATGTGTTTACGTATGTCCATGCAAGATCTCTGTTTTCTCCGCACTGCTCCTGATAACATCCATACTCTCTTGAAATTGTGGTGACTTTAGGGGTCAGAAGTAAAGCATTGTTGAATCGTTTACTTGGTTATTGGTCCAGCTAAAATGTAACAGATCCAGGGAGTAATAACAGTAACTCTAAATGTTTAGAGAAAGTATAATAAACGAAGACTCTACAAGCATGAAAAGATTCCATTCGGTCATTTTGTATGTCCATTTATCTGTCTGCATCTCTCTGCCTCTTCATGTTTGTCTTTTATCTCTCTTTGTCTGTCTTCCTCTACTTCTCATTATGTCCCTCTGTCTCTGTCTATGTTCCGCCTATCTGCATGCGTCTCTGTTCTTCTTCTCTCCTTCTTCTTGCTATGTGGCTTTCTTTGTATTTGTCTCTCTCGGTACAACGGTCTGATGTCCCGCAACTTATTTCGCTTGTTCCGCTACTGTTATCAGCCACTGTCTAATGAAAACCTAGAATGACTCGTCCACCGATTGGCAATTATTATCCTTTAGTTGGATATATTGCAAGTCCGAGCTGCTGCTATGACTTTTAAGACCATATAATTAAAAGTCAGTTGTACTACTTGTCATTATCGTTGCTGTTCCTGCTGGCTTTGACGATGTTGGAGATAATGGTTTAGTTATTTTACCCGAGGTGCATTGTTAACATTTGAAAATATCTTCTGTTTCAGACAAGCTGGAGATGTGTGATTATCATTCAGGTTCAAGGAATCGCATGAAGAATAGTCGAGACGTTGAAATCTGTGACTGAAGGTCGATGCACGATGCAGTGTATTTTGTATAATCGTGAAGCTTCAATTCGGCTCAGTTCTCTTGCCCATAAACACGCAAACAGCCGCAACTGACTACATGATCTGTCTATTAACTGCCTACCTGCTGCATAATCAGTGTATCTGACTTGCTGATAGCATTATGTACGCATCGGAAACTTGCTTTTTAGGTGGATGAAAGAGAAATCCAGCTTGAACGAAACAAAATAATAAGGGCGTAAAATTTTGGGATATAACCTGCAAAGTGTGCGCCAAGACCATATAATCACCAAAAAATGATAACTAGATTGTGGCTTCCTCTTCTGGCATAGGCTGTATTTTGTGTTCGCACCGAGTACACTCCGAATATACTCTGAAATAATGTGGAACACGGGCTATTCGTAGAAAATTAAGACATATCACTCATTCATATTTGAATATTACAAATCTCTATAACTGAGTATCGTATTGTGACATATATAGTTCAGATATTGTTTAATTTTTAATAATCAGATATTTATATCGCGCTAATTTATGAATTCACCTCAAAAGCACGGGTAGCTGGGAAAAGATAAGTCTTCAATTATTTGCAGAAAATGAAATAAGAGGAAACCTCTTCGTATTTGCATCCTAAACTACATTCTTCCCATTGTACTCTGCCTGTAATTGCCTGATCCACGTAGGCAGACCACAAAGTTAATGTTATGCAATCTTTGTCGAAGTATTCTCCAGTGCTTTGAGTGAGCATCCATTAAATAAACCGGTTCAATTGATTTTTCTTTCCAAATGAATACCGAGTTGTTATCGGAGCGCAGTTTGAGATCTGCAGAAAAAACTACGTAAAACAATAGTACTAGATAAACTTGAAAATGTTAAGCCCAGTGAGCTAATGTAATTAATTTACTGCAAGTGTAATCTATATTAACAATGTACGTTAATTGATCTGTTGCTTGAGAATATTATTTGCTAACTATGTTACGTATTTGTCGTCACTCTGTTTATTTCATTTAGAATTAACACATTTTCTCTTTAAACCAGGATATCGAAAATATTTAACTAATTAGAATGTGGTCCGAGTGTACAAAGGTAGTATATTCCATAATGACATGGTCCAATGCGTTTAATGCTACAGAAGTTGCCCCGCTATCTGGTAGAATAGACATAAATTTGAGAGAAGTATAAGAAATAACCTTTAAAGACGCGAGGTAATTTTTGCTCATATCGATAAACAAATTCAGCAATTTGAAATCTATTAACCGATTCTATTTTTAGAATTTTTAAATTTGAGAGAATAAAAGACGGATGTCAATTCCACGATACTGTTTAGCAGCAATTCTCTGAGCACGTCGTTGTAGTACAGATAAGCTTCTTAAGAGAAGAATAACCAGCAGCTCAAAATAAGGTTGGAATAAGAGAGGCATAGATAGGTGAATGAGTAACACAGGTTGAGCAGTAGAAACTGAGGCAGAATATATTGAATTCAGTTCAATATAACAGTTCAAATATACCAGTTCAATATACTTTTAGCATTTTTTAAAATTTGCATTATCTGTTCTTTCCACGTGAGATGATTGTCAGTGGAAACATGGAGAGATTTACAACAAACTGCTTGTGTAATTTGCCAACTACTGTCAATGTAAATTTGTAGATTTTCAGTGGCGACAACTTTTTTATGTGAATACGATTATTAAAAAATTTGTCTTACTTAAAATAAGGGAATAACCTGTTAGTTCGAAACCAGTCAGTGAATGATTCCAGTCCGCTATTAACAGACTCCAGTAAAAATCCATTATTATTCACTAATGAGGTTGCGAGTTCGACTCCGTGTAACGATCCTGGACTTGTTGTTTGCGCACATATGCCTCTGTCACCAGGCACTATAATTTGGTACCGATGTAAGCTGGAAAGGAAACGGCAAGTCCTGCGATGCACTGACCTCATGTACATGACCTTGGGATTTGTCCAACGCCAGCTCAAAGGCCTAAAAAGGGAAATGAGCGCCTTCCCTGCGTTCCTCGTTGGTTATGGAAGCTTTACTTACTACTTAAGACATGGCTTCACTATATTTACAAAAGTTTGATTCAGTTCACCCAATACTTCGACAAGTGGTCAGAAATATCAATAACAATACTGCACGAATGGGAAAATACCCTCTGGGTATTAAGGGATATATTGTCAATTAAGGTGGCCATATAGCAGTCACTCGAGCAAGACTTAGTATAGAAGGGAGGAATTGATAAGATTTAAGAACACTGAAGAAGTTTTTGCGTTAGAACAAGTTGCTCCGTCCGTGAAAGATCAATATTAAAATAACCAAGTAGAGTAACTCCTTTCCCTGAGATAAATATAATATCATAGCTGTTGAACTTCAATGTTAAAGGGTTTAAGTGCATACAGTCTTTTTTCCTTTGCTTCAAGATTAGTTACAAACATATTCTCATATGTAAATTTATGCAAATATATGTAAATAAAAGATTTATGTGCATACTTGTCTGGAATTTTCGCTTGGCTGTTATGTGCAAAAATGCGGCAAGATCAAACACACTTGAAGTGACAAAGTGCTTTTCTGTGAAATGTGAATTTGTGTTTTTATGTGTTTTTATGCAACTGGAAACGTACTGCTCAATTTTAAAACTACTCGAATGCTGTTCTTCTATCTTTATGAGCTTACGAAGGTTTACCGACTGAGAATTTCTGCCATGTTAGTTTAGGCACTGCTTTTGAATTGATTTATCACCAACATGATAAACGTAGGCTTACGGTGACGAGTATTTGTGATATACTGTAAGGGTAGCTGTTAAATATGTTTTGGTATTGCAGACTCCGTAAAGAGACGTGAAGAGAATTTATTCAACTCTCAGTAGGTTATTGCCGAGTGGCGTCCACTTAGCAATGTCTGATCATGCCTACAACAAAAACGTCATAAAAAGTTTACTACTATACGGGCTAGGAATATATAATGCTTTGATAATGTAGTTTCCATCTTTTAAGTATCGGTCTAGGTCTCTCTGCATGTTCACGTATTACACCTTAAAATTATGCCATAAAATTTGCGTTATTTTGTGATATTTTTAGGCTTAACAGTTAAATCTCTTTAACCTCTAAGGAATCCCCGATGACAGCCTTGCGATACAGTAATTTTTAAAGACCAAATTAAATGTACGGCTTTTAGTTGCATTAAATGTGTGTTGATACCAAACAAGTGTTTCTCTATTAGCATCTAGACACGTATATGTCTGCTAAATAAGTTAAATGATACCCCCCTTTGTCACATGAGTCACTATACATTCACGTGTTATACTTTATGACCGTCGTTAATCGCATGGTTATTCGCGCCTCACAGTAGCAGACAAACTGGATGGCCTAGTATCCAGTTTGTTTATACACTATACACTCGCATACCACACACGGAAAGGCCAAATTTATGACAGCCTAAAAAACAGCATTTACAGATGTTTCAGTCTATCAATCCATCGATTCACCCACCCAATTAGGAAACCATCACAATCTTTCGAATACGAGTGTAATCCTATAATTTAACTATATTCGTTCAATTGTTTGTTATTTATTGCTTCAAAACAGAAGCTACGGTAACAAAGCAACCAACGTTACAGGCTGTGCTCTTTAGAAGCTATGTTGCGGTCTGGCCGCAGATCCATTCCATCTGATGCGCAAGGTGAGCTAGATTTCTTGCCGGCCCGAACTTCCACAGTGAAACATAGAAGCTTCGCTGTGATCCGTTCATCTTTCTGGAATAGGTTGCCTATAGAAACCCATGATATTCGCGCCTTAGTTTTTTTACTCTTTTCCGTAAGCGCTTGAAAACCAATCTATTTTGATGTGGTTTTGTTTCTCTCTTCAACAAGCGCTTATATGCGATTACAGTTACTATTGCGATATGTCTGAGAATCAGGCCATGAAAAGGCGAAGGTCACCCTTAGTGGAGTCGTTTGTTGACATCATAAAAGTTTGCAATGACAAATGAATAACTTAAAATACCAGCACATCTGAACTTCAACCTTAACTAACAGAACTAAGAATACTAAGTAACACCTGTGTCAGCTAAATCGGAATATTAGATCAAAGTCCGTTGACATCAGGTCAGGTTATTTAGGATCAATGTTTGCACAAAGAAGTTTAATTATCATTTAATTAGACCACATCCTTATTTGTTTTGATTATGGCTTACTTCGGTGCCCCATCGATAGATGCTTTGTGCATCAGATACCGGCACTATAGAAGTTGATAATTGCTAATTAATTAATAATAATACCCAATCTTAGATTGGTAAAGCATGATAGTCCTATATTAATGTGCAGAGATGCAAATGAAGTACTGTAGTGTGACCCATTGATGGAGGATACACTAAGTCATACCTGCCAGTACGTAAATTCACTTTGCCTATTCCTACGGCCAAGTCATTTGAGGTCCTGGATGCTACACTCATTTCTGGCAACAAGCAGGTATTACTTGTAAACAATAATCGTCCCCATTCCTCTCTTTGATTTTCCTAATGAATTCCAGTCATTACTTGAATATTTGATTTCCTCGCCCTCTGAAATAGTTATTATTTGTGACTTTAATATTCATATTGATACACCTGGTCATTGTTCTCCATCAATTCTTGATATGTTAGTAGGGTTTAACATGAAACAACTTGTTACCTTTCCTACACATAATAAAGGCCACACCTTAGATGTTTTGATAACTCGTTCTGATTCGAAATCGCTGCATTCTGTCTCTCCAGTTGAGTCTTATTTATCAGATCATATTGCAATTTCCTCAAAATTTGACTTCCCTTTTAAACTACCCTCAAATTATAAAACTATTAAATTTCGTCCTTGGCATAAAATTGATTCAAATAATCTGAAGCATGATATCTTAACATCTCCGTTGTGGTTAGCTCCTGCACAAACTGCTAATGAACTGGCTATGCAGTTCCAGTCTACTTCGTCTGAGCTTCTTGACAGACAAATTTATTCCTTTTAGAACTAAGAGAGTAGTAGAGCGCACACCACAGCCTTGGTTCAACTCTGCCATTTCCGATGCTAGGCGTCGCAGAAGTCAGTTAGAGCGTTGGTGGCGCCACTCTCGACTTCCCTCGGATCTCATTAGGTTTAAGCACCAGTGCAAACTTGTGCGCAAACCCACTAATTTCTCCATTTCAATCTGCATACCGTAAGCTTCATTCAACAGAATCTGCCCTGCTTGCTGTTCATAACGACATCATGTGCTCCATGAATTAGGGTAAGGTGACAGCATTTGTTCTTCTTGTTTTGTCTGCTGCCTTTGATACTGTCGACCACTCTCTCCTTTTGCATCGTCTTCAACTTGGTTTGGAGTTTCTGGTCCTGCCCTACACTGGTTTGCCACTTACCTCAGCCCCCGCACTCAGTCCGTTTATTTAAATGGACATTATTCATCTAGTGCCTCGTTGACTTGTGGCGTTCCGCAGGGTTCTGTACTTGGTCCTCCTTTGTTTACATTATACATCACACCTCTTGGTACTCTGGTAGACAATAATTCACTGGGATATCATTTCTATGCTGATGACACCCAAATATACATCTCATTTGACAGTTTGACTTGTCACTCGTCTGTACAGCTGTTGTCTGATGCCTTTGAAGAGCTGCAGTCTTGGATGGCAGCAAATAAACTTCTCCTTAACCCCTCGAAAACTGAATTTCTACTGCTTGGCATTCCTCAGCAACTTAAGAAATTCGAATGGCTTAAATCCGTAAAACTGGGTGATTCACTCAATGAGTTGACTGATACTGCTCGTGACTTGGGTGCTGTTTTTGATTCTACCATGTCTCTCACAAATTATGTAAATGATATTTGTAAGTCATCATATATGTATATTCGTGACATACGCAGAATTAGGCATTATGTCCCCATGTCTGCCAGAATATCCTTAGCTAACGCATTGGTCTCCAGTCGTCTTGACTATAGTAACTCAATTCTTGTTGGTATCACTAAGTTAAACATGCAGAAACTCCAGAGTTCAGAACTCCTTGGCTCGAGCCATAACAAATACTTCAAACTATGTGCTTAAATCTTTGCATTGCCTTCCTGTTCAGCAAAGGATCTGTTTCAAATTAGGACTTACAGTTTATAAAACATTGAACTACGGCCAGCCAACAATACTTGAAATCAGTCCTTATTCCCCAGACTTACCACTATTCTGCAAGGTCATCTGATTGTCTTTCTCTGGTCATACCTTGGGCTAGAACTGTTCTGGGTAAACGAGCATTTTCGGTTGCTGGACCAAAATTCTGGAACTCCCTCCCTGTGTCTGTTCGTTTTGCTCAGTTTCTTCTGTCATTGCGTTCTCAACTTAAAACTTACTTGTTTCAAATTGCTTATCCACCATAGGCTGCCTCTCTGTCGTGCGGACTGACCTTCTGGATATTGACCTGATTGTGGCTTGGTTTTGGTGTGCCATCGGTTGATGCCTTGTGCATTAGACACCGGCGCATTAGAAGTTGCTTATTATTATTATTATTATTGTTTATATTGTTATTATTATCATTATTATTATTATTATATTGTTTTGTTTAGTTTTGGCTCGTGTAAATCGTTCAGTCCGAAATAGTTTCTTGTCGCCTCCCACCAAGAGAGGCTTTACTGTCTGATAAGAGTTGTTCTGGTTCTATGTGTTTTGGGGATGACTGTACGCCTTCGAAGGAACGTTTCGGGGCGGATCGGACGAACATCCTGCTCCTCCGACTCCCTCCTCTTCGTCGTCGCCGTCGTCTGCTTCGATTGCCCCTGCGCCGTGGGCTTCGCTGGTCCGGGCCTCGGCGTCTCCCTCGATCTTGAGGACCGGTTGGGACCCGTCGGCAGGAACTCGTCGAACAGCTCCAGGCTCTCTTCGTTTCTTTAGTCTTGGTTACAGGCACAGCCTTCTCTCCTTTAATTTCGGCTGTAGGCGTCTTCTTCTTCTTCATTTTATTCTTGTCGATGAAGACCTTAATTTGCGACTGGATACGCTCGCTCGTTGCATTGAGAGCTAGTTCTGAGATCGTGAATTCGTCTGACTGCCTCCTCTGAACTAAATCCTTCAGGTCTCGTTCGTGTTTTCTACTGTTAACCTTTGTCGATGTTTCGTCCTGACTGAAGTCAGTCGCTTCTTCTTCCACCGATGGAAGGACACGCGGAGACGGCTGTTCCAGATCAGGCAAAAGACAAGGGAAATGACAAGGAAGCGAAGAAGCATGGTCTCTGGTAGAATGTAAGGAACACTGAATTGAGGCTGTCTTCCGGCCGATGATTGTTCTCTGGGATTGCCAGTCTTCGCTAAAATCTGGCTCCAAGAATGTGCCGTTGAAAGCGACTGCAATAAATTATTATTATTATTATTAATTTAATAGTTTCATCATTTGCTTACGTTTTTTCACTAAAGATTATATTCCTGGGAATTATAGCCTGTGTAGGAAATTGCGCCAGGGTTTTAATCTGAGGGTTATTTTCCTGGGGGTAATTGGCCAGGCAGTTACTACCCTAAGCCATCTGTATAGATGTATGTATGTATATATATACATGTATATATATAAGAATCGCGAATTCGTGGTCCCTGATCTATTTAGTTTAGTGTTGTGGGACGGTCGCTCGGTCGCTTTATCTACATCTCATTTGACAGTTTCTTGTCACTCGTCTGTACAGCTGTTTGATGCCTTTGAAGATTTAGTACAATAAGGTGTAGGGAAAAGACGAGAAGAGGGAGAATCGGTTAACACCAGTGGATTTTCCTCACAAGGGACAGATTACCGAACTATCGCGCTGATGTTTTGTTACTATTCTGAGTCTGACATGTTGTACACACATGTTTGTTTTTATATTATGAAACCACAAAAAAACAAACAGATGCAGTTTTAACCGCCCGTGACCGAATAAGTCTGCTGCAGAATTTGCGGAGAGCAATTATGCTGAAATTTTAAGCACATGATTGGGTCTCATCTAGACTAGTGCCTTGCTGCGTTTGACAGTTTGTCTTGTTTTGAAAGGTCCATGAACTCATGAACCCGGGGTTAATTTGCAGTAACCGACTGAGCGTTGAATAAATTCCGTGGCCAACTCTTGATACCCTGCAGGCGATCAACTATTTGGTCTTCCTTTGGACCAGGCCTCATCTATAGTTCGTATTTTGCAGAAACTTGGTTTCTATTGACTCATTCCATGAATTCATAAAATACATTTAGCATTGGGTTGCAGACGGTAGGAGTTCGATTGTTTCTGACGTATAAAACTGAAGAGCCGAAATGAACAGTAGGAAGGCGAGAAAAGGAACGGCAGAGAAATCTCTTGCACACTCGAGGTGAGTATTGTCGATGAAAACGAGAACTGCTAATATCTGTCCACATGCTTCAGCGATTAGCCTCTGTTTGATCAAACGATGTTTAGCGTTATTGTTATTTTTTACTCGAGGTATATATGATCCCTCAGAATTTAAAAAATTCTCCGGAGAATGAAATTTTTTGGGACGGCAAGAAATCGTTAAGATCCGGCTGAGCAAAAGTACCGTGAGCAATAGCGTTGAAGAGTTGAATTGTGATAGCAATGTCTGAAAAAGATAACTGGTTTCTCTCGTGTCATCGGTTACAGACAGCGAGAGACAGACAGAGAAAGAGACAGAGAGAGGGAGGGAAGGAGAAAGAGAGAGAGAGAGAGACAGCGCCGAGAGTCTCAAACGCCAGAGGGACAAAGTGGTATTTCTGTGCAAGAGTGTTACATTTTTGGCACTTCCTATCTGCTGCCTATACGGCTTCGCCGGCAGCTGAGATCGATGTGGAAGGAAGGTAAGATGTCGCCAGAGTGTCTGTTACAGTGGCATCCCATATAAAAGCGCGGCCTCTCTGCCATGGAATGAGGGTTTGACCGTCAGGTCTTTTTCCCTCTATTCTACTGAGTCCAGTCGGTTGCTGCACTGCCTGGAAACCTGCCCAAATAAGTCCCCGACAGATTAAGTATTTCACTGAGGATCTCATATCTGGTGGTTCGACCTGGTCAAGGGACAGTTATTAATATTACTACTACTACCACTACCACTACCACTACTACTACCACTACTACTACTGCTGCTGCTGCTGCTGCTGCTACTGCTACAGCTGCAACTACTATTTTATTTTTATTAAAAAAATTTGTAACGCACGTAGTCACACAGAAACATAAATCAGCGTTGGATTGAAGAAACATTCATGTTGTGTATGAGTGGTTAGAGAAGTGAGATTAGAGGAATTAGTTGATAAGTGAATGGAAGCGTCGGGGATTTTCCTAATCTGATCTGGCTGACCTAGAATAATGAATTCAGTTTTGGCAGGGTTGAGGCAAAGAAGGTTAAAGGACATCCAGTTTGAAATTTGGTTGATAACATCAAGCAAGTGATCAATGAATGAACAAAACGAACTTGGAGAGAAGGATATGAAAATTTGAATGTCATCAGCATAAGGAAGGTGACCAACCGAAGATGATTCTGACAATTCGCCCTCATTTGCACGTAAGCCACAGATCGTCGCCAAACGAATAGCTAACAAGGGCTGATTTGTACAGCAGGTATACATCGATCGGAAAATGCCATCTTTCTCATTCAGACGAAACCTTCAACAGAAGGCGAAACAGCACAGCCTGAGGAACTTGGACGATTTGCTGAACCCGTTCTTCTGGGTCGAGATCCTCATTGAGTTTATCATCTGCACCTTCGTCCTCATAATCGTTATCTGGGCTTTGACGACTCTCAATGAAGCCGCCTTCAAACCCACAACCACTCACTTCGGGCTCTTCGCCGTCTTAGCCATTATGGCAATTATTGAGGGCTATGGGCCCATCTGCGGTGCACCCATGAATCCAGCCGGAGCCTGGGGATTCTTCGTTGCAGGACGTATCTCACTGGTCAGAGGTAAGAATCGAATCTGAACATTGGGCGTAAAGACACAATTCTTCTTGAAGACAGTTCTGTTGTTAGAACTTTGGATTAAATCTAATTTGAGTGACTTTTAACTGTGCTAGGGTTTGCTG
This sequence comes from Norana najaformis, assembly GCA_964023275.1. Taxonomy (NCBI): domain Eukaryota; kingdom Metazoa; phylum Annelida; class Clitellata; order Crassiclitellata; family Hormogastridae; genus Norana; species Norana najaformis. The sequence goes on from OZ029915.1 coordinate 43,791,527, forward strand.
TGGAATACGTAAAAGTAACCGAAACTTCATCGTAAGTACAAGTAAAGTATCCCATATACCGCAAGTGAGACGTAGGTGATACGCTCATCTCCTTTTCTTTAGGCCCTTGAGCCGGCAGTGGACCAATCCCAATGTCCTGACACTTTATCGGCAACTAACACAAAAGTTGCCTATACTGTAGACTAGAATATAGGCCTATTAGGCTATGTGTTGCAGTCAACCAGACAAAACTAGAATTGACTAGAAAGGCGCAGACCTGGGTCTATATTAAATTATGTGTAAATCAACATGACATTAAATATTTTGAACGTCTGAAACAAACATTTAAGTTCTGTGGCTTTAGGTCATTCCAGGTTCAAATCCTGACGTTTCTTGTGAAATTTACAATTCCCTGCAATTTTTTGCTCTTCGAATTGTCTTTCTGCTTTGCAGCTGTCTTCTGTATGGGGGCAGAAATTGCCGGAGCGGCAGCAGGAGCCATGATCGGAATTTCGTAAGTCACATTAGAATATATAAGTTTTCTCCCAGCTGCAGCAAGTAGCGTCACTATGTGACTCCGGGGCCCGTAACTGAGGAGGGTATGGCCCCAACATGAAAGAAAGGGACCCGCTCAAAATGTGGTAAAGTGCGAAAATGGCTCATTTGGGTATCCGCGGGGAGGGGATGGGCGAAATTTGAACTTACGCTACTGGCTTCAGCACAAGTTAATGGCATTAAGATATGCAGAATATTGATGAACAGCATATTAGAATATCTGCCTATCTTCAATTAGTTCATACCAGAGGTGAACAACCTTTTTGACCAAGGGCCAGATTATATATTCCAAAACAACTCGAGAGCCGCAAATTACGACGTTATATGCTCATTGTATAACAACCTGGTAAACGAAAATAACATTCATAAATATTATAACAAACTGCTGCTGTCTTTCTATATATAGGCTATACAGTATATATTAACCCCCACGTATATTATGCAATTATTTCTGCGTGTAAAAGTGAAGACTCGAGAGGAATATGAACATCAGTTTTTACTTAAGCCTACTAAGTTCAATATAGGGATCTACAGCTCCTAATTTGCTGCTCGCATCTTATAATAGGCCACACAAGATCACCAATCTAGATGTCGACACTAGATGTGTAACTATGTTAGGCCTATCTATGTTTGGCAGTAATTTAGTTGTTGTAATCTTCAAAACTGGTGTTGAGATAATCAGTCATGTCACCCTGCAATTCGTCATGAACAGCCTCATATTTTGTTTCATGGTGTAGCCTGGAATTAACTATTTCATAACAATAAGCGATTTGCAGCACACTGAAAGCATTAGCATTTGTCCGTTAAAAATACCCATAAAATACTAAAATGTACTTTCATTGTTGAACTGACGACTTCCTTTCCATTCATTCGCTTTTTAGCTGCAGGTTTTTTATTCTAAATGCATCTTCACTTACGGTACGATAAATTTATAATTTAAGCAGCACACTTTGTCTTAGGTCTATCACTCGCGCTGTTGACGCCGATTAAATAAAATATTTTCCATAGGAGCTGACGCAAAAAAACTAGAACAAGATGGTGTAACAATCTACTAAACAAAAGTATTAGTAACAGATTAGAACAGAGCTGCGTCGGGTTGTAATAGGTCGAAAAAAGTTGCTCTAAAGACTTATGATTTCTTCTGGGACAAATTTAACAACCCGCCGCCCCGGGTCAAGTTTTTACAGCCCATGTTATTTATGTTACAACGTTTAAATGTAAGTATGACAACGATCACAACTTTTTAAATAAAAATAATTATAAAAAATAATATTGTCATTAATATCATTTCATTATAATTATATTTATTTTTTTGCCAGAAGTTCTGACGAAAGCGATTGCCGCAATATTTATTGCAAATGAATCAGTTAGTTGAACATTGTTCTGCTTAAACAGATTAACTCCCGCTCCCCAGGCACAGGCGTTCAAACCTTTCCTACCAGGTCCCGGCGTTTCAGCCGGAATGGGAATGGCAATCGAAGGCATCCTGACCTTTAACCTTCTGGTTGTCACCCTCAGTTGTACGAACCCTAAGACTAAGACATCCATCATGCCCAGCTTTCCAATCGCCTTCTGCATCGGAACAGGCATCATGGCGGCGGTAAGCTAAATAGGAAAGGCTAGATAATTCCTCCATTCAATGCTTTTATTTATAATATCACTCATAGTATATAGACATTTTCATATATGTCGTATATCATTGATTCTCTTGGCTTCTGGTGATTAGTAAAGCTCCCATGTCCCACGAGGAACGTAGATGAGGCGCTCATTTCCTTTTCTTAGGCTCTTGAGTAGGCTGTGGACGAATCCCAAGGATCTGGACACGGGGCCAGTGCATCGCAGAACTTCCCGTTTACTTTCCAGCTTATGTCTACACCATGCAGTTTCCTTTTCCCACCAATCTTTCCATTTCACCTCGACCTCATGTTCCTTTGTTTCTTTAGACTACAAATGCAAGCATTTCTAAAAGTTTCTAAAATTATGCTTTTTAAAGCACTGCAAAACGCCGTTAGCTTAAAAAATCATTACTGTTTTGTTAACACATTCATGATAGCTGAATTCTCCAGTTTACACACAAATCTATATTGCACGTGAAATGTTTGTTTACAACTTGATTTATCTTCGGTCGACCAGGGAACGCATACTGGTGGACTACAGAATCCAATCGTGCCTTTCGGACCAGCAGTGGCGACAGGGAATTTCACGATGCACTTCGTGGGTTTCTTTCGTCTCTCTCTCTCTCTCTCTCTCTCTCTCTCTCTCTCTCTTTTTCTCTCTCTCTCTCTCTCTCTCAAAGTTCTTTGGTGGACTATTTCTAAAGATGCTATTTTTTACATACTTGCCAATTTATATGATGCAATTAACAGTATCGTTTGTAATTTAATTTTTTTTGTATATATCTATACAAATGTATACATGCATGTATTTATATATATGTACGTATGCATGTATGCATATTTTTATGTATATGAAGCAAGTCTACTGGGCTGGACCGTTCATTGGAGCCACAGTTGGGGCCATTTTCTACAACATGGTGACCACAGCCAAGACGTTTTTGGATCGCCATCGAGTACCTCATGAGCCAGAAACGAAAGACGAATCATTTGGGAATAACTGTGAGTTCCACTAAATTAATTCTTCATGCCGTCCAGTCCACGTCTCCCAATCCTCGCGCTAAGGGGATTCCGTTTTGTTATGTACATATTATTCTAGACTAGAGACATTTTAACATTAATGTTTTCCTTTCTGTTCATTTTCATATTCAGTTCCGCCAAAAACTAGAAATGCTCTGTTTTTAAAGAAGCTAGCTTTCGCTTAGGTTATCGGTTCTGATAGAAACACCTATGGAAACAAGTAGACAACAGAGGAGAATAAGTAAACAACAGAGAAGAATAAGTAATAGGCCAGTTGTGACTGTGCATGAGAAAGGGTGTCAAATTCTGTAAATTTGAGACACACTCAGAAGGTGAGTAGGCAGGAAATTGGTCAAATCAGTTCTTTGCATATTTATATTCCTTGCTGTGTTAGTTTTCAAACTGTAAATTCTTATGCAAAGTTTCGATGTCTTATTTTACATTTTATTAATTTAACATGTCCATTTGGTCCCCAAATTTGAAGTCGTGTGCATCAATTATATTATTATACTAGTGACGCAGTCATGTAGGCCTAAATATTCGTCTGAACCAGTTTATTATGAAGACTTCTAGAGGCGAATAGCAATTAAATAACTACTGTAGAGCTCGTTTTGTTAATTTTAAACTGAAATTGTTTATATGGTGACTCAGATTCACATAGTGGCTTATATCCGCTCTGAACATTGGGATATATTTTCCTCTATTTTCGATTGAATACGTCATTCAATAAATGTTTTGGTGGCCTTTTTAGTCTTCCGGACATTCTTCCATTTGTTTTTTTTAAACACCCGATGACTTGTTATTGTGTTTGATCTTCAGCATGTTTCACGATCTTTTCCTGTCATTTACTGCTAATCTACGCTGTTCTCATTTAACGGCGGAACAACCGTAACGAAATGTTTAGGCAATCAGCCTATTGGGAGACATCACCATGGGGGCCCTCATCCTTAATGTTGGAATGACATATCTCCCTGTTCCACAGGGATCGACGCCTATGCGTAGATTTTTTAGCCCCTTAAGTATTTGTGACGCCAAGTTTAGACCTCCTTGCTCTCGAGCATTTACGACGTTCTTCTTGTTCGCCATATTTTCTTTTTCCGTCTGTTTATTATACCGACATAGCTAACATAAAACTGCAGATTGTTTCAGTCAATTAAATTTGACCATTTTAAGCAATTCTTACGATAACAACTGGTCGTAAAATTGACATAATCAGGCAGTTATATAGGTCTACGATAGTTTTGTTATAGCATCATGTGTTTAATTTTGTTTGTTTTATAGACAAGCTGGAAACTCATAAGCCTATTCCTAACGGCGATATAACTTCCCTTCACCTGTAGAGTCCGAAGGTCTGTGACGAGAGTCATCGTAAATCGAAGGACAGAGGGAGATTCTGGAAATTCCTAGAGCTGTTTTGGACGAAACATGTCAATATTCTTAAAGCTTGAAACAGATACGAGGCAGTATTGGACTCCATAGGCAAGTTTTGTTTGGAATCAGCGGATAAAGAGACTTCACACGATGATAAATTATGCAGACCTTGTCAGGGGCAGCATTTTCGAATATTTCTCACACTCCTTTAAAATATGAATACAGCAGATCTATACTTGCTAGATCTTCTTTTAATTGCTTTCGCTTTGAGCATGCGAACTAAGCCTTTATAAATAAGTGCAACCGAAACACTCTTTTGAACCGACTCAACTTTTCAAGGCAGCTAAGCTACAGCGAGTCCCACAATAATTTAGACACTATACGATTGCCATGTTTTAACGGTGGAGATCATTTTGTTAGTGTGACACTATAGTATGCGTGTGTAGTGAGGATAGCAGAAGCGTAACTATGGGCCAGCAGGGCCCGCAACTGCAGGGGCCCGGGCCTGAATTTAGCTAAGAGGGGTCCGCTCAAAGCCCCTAAGAGTATGAAAAGGGTCCATCTGAGTAATCTATAGTGAGTCGCCAAATTTAATGTTACGCTACCGAAGCTTAGTATGTGTGCATGTGCTCACTGGCGTGTTCACTTCCAACTTCACAAAGCACAAATCAAATGCAAACAAAATGAACATAATCCATCACGTAGTACGTCTTAGCCTATCACTTCGAGAGGTTCTGAATACATAGGCTACGCATATAGTACATACAAGTTATTTGATAAATTATTGTCATATCTCGAAATTACTGACAGGCATCATATATGCAAATAAATTGGCCATGCTTTGATTATCATTTGGCACGGTAGCAGTGACAGTCTTCGGTTTTTCAATGTCAGATAAGCACGCACTTGATCATTCAATAGGTTTAATCATCTTTTGCGCTCGTTCACTCGTCGGTTTTGTCAATATCATCGATCTTGTACTCTTATCAGCAGATTGTCAACTGAATTGGCGCGCTTTGTCGGCACGCTCCTATTGAATTGGATTAAAAACTACATCTGAATTTGCTACGTAGACGTAGCCTATCCTATAGACATATATTATAGTAGCCTCTTTAGATAGATATGTACATATATATATACATAGACCTATATATGTTGTATAGGCCCATAATAGGCATTATGTATATTCAATACGAATGTAGGCTTATATACACAGCGAAAGTCGATGTTATCATGTGCAGATTATAGGCCTTCCAGTGTGTTGGCTGATTAGTCAAAAGCCTACTTGCTGCCCCCTCTCTCTCTCTTTCTCTCTCTGTGTCTGTATCTGTCTGTCTGTATGTCTCTATCTCTCCGTCTGACTTTTGGATCTTGACCTGGAACCGAACCCTTTTGCCTATCGATTTTGTTTTGACCGAGCGCCTGTGAATAAGCTGGTCCCCGAGGCGCTGCTTTCCTTGGGCGCTGTAGAAATCTCGGGATTTACGATTCAGAGCCGAAGTACAATTAATGAACAGGGTCATATCAAGCAGTCACAGGAAAGTTAACGAACTGTAGGCCTATACAGAGTTCGATATGTAGGAAAATTAGTTAACTTCTCCCACTCGTTCAGCTGCTTAATATATTAAACACAGGCACCACTTTCAACAAAACGTCTCACCGCTGACTTGCAACTGACTGGATTTTAAGATGGACCTTGGATTGATTCCATTTGGAACAGCACATAAGTTACAGGTTTAAATAAGATTAGTAACAAGACCGGCGCTATAACATTACTTCACCATATATATATACATATATATACATACATACATACATACATACATAGCCCAACTTACACGATTAAGTGCAAGTTGATCGCGTAGGCCTATTAGTGTCTGACTGGAGGGTAATTCACAGGCAGCCACATTGATTAGGCCGACACTGGGCTTATAGCTGGCCAGAAGCTGCCACCTGCACGGTCCGTGCACGAGGACCTTAAATGTCTTGGCGCCCATTCAAACGGGCAGCGGTGGTGAAGGATCTCACCCGATAAATTAACTGGAAACTGAGCAGGGTCGCGGCAATACAGTTGCTATAGAAAACCGAGTAAATTTACATTTAATTTACCTGTAACCTAACGCGAGACGCTGTTAACCTAACGACTACGGTTGTCTGGGCTAAAATTTATATACAGCCAGAGAAATAAACACGTAAAATTAATGTAAATGTAAATCTCTGACAAACTCAGCACCACACAAAACTCGCGCCAGGGACCAGCTACACGATTAGGCAGGCCTATTAAATAAGGTCAGTTGACTCTCACCGGCATCTAGTAGTTGAATGCAATATATAACGACAGTCGTTTTATATTACCGCTGCTGAGATCTATAGGAAGTTATAAAAATAATTAATTAGAACTTCAGAACGTCTATAGCGTCACGGTTTTAATGTTCAAGGCATAAGTCGATGGTCTCTGACAACCAATAACGAATATTTAATCATTCGGTAACGCATAAGATATAACAGTTTATTGCAGTTGAAATAAGTTTCAAATTAAAGCTTCAGCCATTTATATCGTCACTAAGTGTGGTTTTATTTCTACACAATTGTCAGTGCAGCTTTTTAAGACAGATATGCGATGCCACACCACATTCAATGTCTTCTAAGTAGAGGCATTCACAGCCGTCTAAAATATGCATCTACGGACGAAATGCCGGCGTTTAAAATTACGTCACCAACTGTTGAATCTCTAGGTTAAAATATGTTATCAGTTTCTGCAAGTGGTCAAGGCCGTTTGTTGCTGAGGAACAACCGTAAATAAGAAGTCGATTTTAGTTCTCTAGGGGTGATTAGTGTTCGCGGTGTTGTTATCTGCCAGAAGCACTTATTGATCGACTCAGGTTCACAATATATACGAGGATAGAATTGAAGCCGACATAAATTGACAAGGCGGAACGATGATGAAATGAAGACGTTGAGCAAATGGCGCTAATTGCAATTTGCTGCGTGACTGTGAACAGTTGTCGCGTAACTGTTAGGTTGCAAAGACAGAACGAGGGGAGCTAGATTTTGTTTAAGTTACTAGTCGTACTCTATATGTTACTAATTGCTCAACTGGGCTTTTCCGGGATTATTAAGGCGCCGATATCAACGACTGTGAATAATCATTAACGACAGTTGTCGTTCTGGCTTGCAGAATCAGCAGAACTAAGTTTAACAACTGAAATCAACAAGCATGAAATGTAGCTAATTTAAGAAAAAAAGCTATAGTTCTGTGCTACTTGAAAGAAGCATTTCTGATAGAACAGCATTTCCGATGAAGTTGTAGAAATGACGTTTATAGTTAAATTAATGGAATGCTATTTAGAAATGGATTACTCATGGCTGACTTGAAACCAGGATCTCCTGTTCTAGTTTGAAAATACGGGTGAAAAAGAGTGAATAAGTTCTGTGCTTGTGAAAATAAGTTGGTGCCCTGGGCTTAGCTTTTAAGTAGCGCTTTAGAACTTTTTTGAGTTTATGATTACAATTATGATTATGATTAGTACTGTGCCTAACTGAGTCAAAAATGCCAGCGAGCTTTGTCGACCCAAAGACTTATGTTAGGCAGATGCCTATCCCAGTGATGTCACACAAGGGTGTAAAAATCCAGGCTCGCAGTCACACCGTGTACAATGCTACAGTTCCAACGAGAGATGAAGTTCGGCATGAAAACTACAAGAGACGTCAGATGCAGATGGCCCTACAGGGATTCCAGTCAGTCAACAATAAGCCATACCAAGGATTAGGTGATCCATTCTATCTGGAACCAAAGAAGTTAGTCTTACACGCTCTTGGACAGTGGGACGGGGTGAGTCATGCAACCATTTGCTCTTTTATCAAACTTAGTGAGTTTTAAGGTGTCTCAAAATAAAATAAAATTTTTGTGGTGATTAATTGTTGTTTTCCTGTTGCACTGAAACACTTTTCAATATTTTAGTAGTAGACATTTCCTGTTGCTTGTTTTCTTCATGTAGATCTAGTGTTCAGCTCTTCTAAGCTAACCTTAGCTAAACACCTGTAAAGGATGTAGTTGGACTGACTACTTTTTCTTTTTCCTGAGGCTAACTCTATGTGAGTGTGGCCTTACTGCTGATGCCATGCCATGCCTCCCTGTCCTGGGCTTTATTCCTTTTGCCTATCGATTTTGTTTTGACTGAGCGCCTGTGAATAAGCTGGTCCCCACGGCACGGCTTTCGTTGGGCGCTGTAGAAATCTCAGAATTACAATTACGAAGTATACATCCCAAAACCGTGACATTCCAGATCCTTTTCCACTACTCTAGTCCATGTGGTTCTTGGTCTAGCACGTGACCTCTTCCAGTCCCTGGGGACTTTGTTCTTTGGTGTATTCATTATTCATGCACTGCATTGACTACTCTGTTATGATAATTAGGGAATAAAGAGTTTTGACAGCCACGTATTTTTCATGAAACTGCTCATATAATGAATAAATACAAAATCAGACTGAGAGTGCCAAAAAGTTACCGCTAAGCACTGCGTTTAAAATCCTTGCCATTATTCAAGTCCTCTGATTCTGGTTTTCCCAAGAGTTAGATCTGTTGCAGGTCATCAGTAACCTTGTTCAGTTGCTGGTCCAACTTTCTTATTATCTCACCACAACTGTTCATGCATCCCAGTTCTTGATGTTGTGTTGCTCTTGAATCAAAACTAACTTTATTCTTTTTTTCAACGGATTTATTTATTGTAGCATGACTATCTTAGGGGAAAGTTTACCTGACTTTAAGTTTGGTTTTCATGTATCTTTTGTTGATACCTTGAACACTAGATACTGGTTTCACTGAAATGATCAATTGTTCTTCATTATTTTAATTACTTATTAGCTTGCTGACTGTCTTACTTGTTAAGTTTTACCTTAAGATTCAGATCAGTGAAGCATGATAGATCACATATTTCTGACTCTATATACAGTGTAGTATTTTCTATGTGGGTTAGCCAGATGGAAAATAAATAAGTTAAGTTTCTGTTATGAGAGTTCAGCTTTAGTTCAGCTAAAGTCACATCATACATGTACATTTTTTTAGATATAACTGTAATGAGCAAATAGGTGTTTGTCTTTCTGATCCTTCAGGTGTTACTGCAAATCTTCTTCTTCTTCTTCTTCTTCTTCTTCTTCTTCGAGTCCATGTGTTCATCACTCTTAGGTGTTGATGGCACGTTTCACTGTAGATCTCCACTGTCCCCCTGTCCTGTGCCAACAGACTCAGCCTGTGCACATCCGTCTGCACCAGTCCCTGGCTTCATCCAGCCATTCTCTGTTTGGTCTACCTCTGATCCCCCTGCCATCCATCATTCCAAACACCACTTGTTTGACCATCCTGGTGTTATCCATTCTGCAGATGTGTCCAAAGAGATTAAGTTTCCTTTCCATTATTTGCTGCATGATGTTTCTTGTGCAACCCACTCGTCTTTGTGCCTCAGGTTTTTCTGCTGCCATCTGATGTGTAATATCCATCTCTAACATCTCATCTAATACTGAAAAGTAAATAGCAACCTTTGTCTTACTGAACCATTTGTAGACAAGCGAAACTGGGTCATCAAGTAGCGATGATTCAAATGACGAGGATGCTGCTCTTCATACAAAACAAGAGGAAGTGCTCAACTCAACAGTTCGTTTTTTCTTGGTTCTATCTTTCATTTGTTTTCTTGACTGCTTCTGTTTCTGCTGTTCACTGCCTGCAAGTGAAAGTAATTTTTCAGGATTTAGGAGAATACATTGGAACCTCCTTGCAAAATTGTGACACAAATTATGGTATTAATATTTATGTTAATATTAATATTAATCAAATAATCATATCACACCAACTGTTGGATTCACCTCAAAAGTGTGGGTAGCTGGAAAAAGATAATGAAATAAGCTTGGGTTAATTATATTACAGATCACTGCTATGAGGTTGAATAAAGATGCAAATGAATTAAGCAGACGTCTTGCACATGGAAGGTACCTTACCTTGTTTATTGCAAATGAATTTTTATGATTGATTTCTTTGATAAGATACACATTATCTGTTTTGCTCATTGTATACTGAGTTATTAACCAGAGCATATTGAAATTTCGTCTAAACTAAGATGGCTTCAAAACTACTGATGTCACCTTCTCTTCATCCAGATACAGTATGGAAATTCTGACCTTTTGACATCTGTATAAAACTGCAGCTCATTAATATTTATTTAAGTAATTTTCTAACCAATCATATATACATGTGTATATATGTGTGTAGATTTGTATACATGTTTATACATGCATATGTAAACTAAAATTGAGGTGTGATCCAATCGTTTAATCATTTGGATTTTTATTGAAATGATCCATTACTTTGGCTTTTGTATTGGTTTCAGTTAGCAGTAGCATTGATATATGCCTAGTGAATTATTACAGTGGTGCTACAGAAGTTACTAGATTAAATTTAGCTACAGCTGGAGCACAGATTATGCAAGATTTCATTTTTGAGAATGATAGTGCCAACAGTTTGCATGCGTTCTGTGACTAATTAACATTCTTCATCATGTGCTTCATTCCTTGGTATTCTTTGTTACATGTTTCTCCCTATCAATATTCATTTCAATTTTTTCTCTAGTAAACTGTCTCCATATAATTGTGAATGTTCAGTTTGAGTTATCTTTAATCAGATTCCAGTGCTAACAGCTGGAGTAGATTAAAATAAATTATCCATCATTCTTCCAGCTGGTTTCTGAATTGCACTGAAAGCTCTGTGGCTGCTGCGAATTGTAGGCAGGTGATCCGCACTGTCAGCCTTGGACGTAGTTTTCGTGAAATTGTCCAAAAAGAAACAGAAAACAAGGCAAGTGTGCACGTACACATTCTCAGCATACTTAGCAGATAACTAAGTAACAGGCACCTAAGTTAAGTATGATGAATATGCACAAACATTTTAAATACAGCAATTTAAGAAAATGCTGCATGAGTAAACATTTCATGTAACATTTCATGGGCAAACCAAATGATACATAGTTTCTGTTAAACATTCAGATGATGTCTAGATGACTACTACAAATAATTGCAGATCAGAAACCACTTTAGTTTGAAAAGCTATCAAGATTATAGAAAGTCTGCACAGTATGCAACATGCATGATGTTTGTCTAATCTGTTGATTGCTCATTCTGTAATCTAACGGTTGCAAGTTACATCCCACTGTGGGATACTGGAGGTTTTTAATGTTTTTAGAAGAAATTAGCAATACATCAGGTGAACAATGAATACAATTTGTCAAGTAAAAAGTATCAATGTGGATAATTGTTTTTGCAGGCTAAAATGTCAGAACAAGAAATAGAACATGCTAAAGAGGAGCTGCGCAATACTTTAAGACCACCAAAGTTAAGATCTTCTCTCTCATCATCAGCGTCTTCTTCAGAATCCGTCAATGGTACTGATGAAATTAATGGAACTTCTGTGAATGGGAACAATCCCGGGTAAGTGCAGTCATCACCATAATAATTCATTTAGTCTTCAGACTAAGTGTGTTTTTATTTGATTTGGGTGGCATTATGTCAAATCAGTAATTTGCCTGCTTTCGCATCTGCTTCCAAGATTCAAATTCTGGTGCAGGACACGAAATTGACAATGCACTTTTGAGCTATTTAACTCATAAGGTGTGACTACCTGGTTGTTGGATGGCTGTTTTATGCTTGCCTTTAGTCAAAGCATCTTTCGACCCATAGACCATGTCTCTGAGGACTAGTCTTGATAGATTTCTATTCCACCCACATCCTTTAGTTGTGGACTGACCTTCTGAATATAGACCTGATTGCGGCTTGGCTCTGATGTGCCATCAGTTGATGCCTTGTGCATTAGACCCTGGTGCATTAGAAGTTACTAATTATTATTATTCTATTGAACTCAGTTATGAATAAATTGGTATACACTTGATGGAATATTAAGCTAATGGACTGACCACACACAGTCATGTGCCAAAAGCTAAGAAAATGAATTAATAATGCTAGTAAATGCTATATACCAGAACAACAAATATGGGTTTTCTTATTAAGAATGATCTTTTCGGATTATAGTTATTGATCTGTGAGAGCAAAGACATCTCAATTTTAATCTTGTGCACCTTATACCCACTTTAATCTTGAATGAATCTGCCTTTTAAAATTGAGCAATTACCGTTTAATCTAAACTTCATATGTCACTTCTTTGGAGAACTAGTGCTACCAAAATGATATCTACTTACGTTACGCAAATTCACATTACACTTACACATTTAAGAGTAGCAAAATACTTTACCCACGGGGCTAATGAAATAATTTTGTGTTTGGTACTTTAGATTTTCTTCCATGATTGATATAGCATAGGTAATGTAATGTAAGAATGACAATTTAGACAACAGTTTGTCTGATGATGAATGGTATTCTGTTTTTTTCTGAGTACAGCAACATCCAAGACATCAGTTTAAGGAACAACTTTCAGAAGTTTAGGATTCGACCATTCTCATCATTCGCACTAAACAACAAAGATTCACGTCTCACGTAAGAGCTATAATGCTGTTCAGTTACGTGAAGTTGATTTATGCAATACACATGTTGTCCAGAAGTCAAACTTCTGCTCTTCAGTTTGGAAGTGTTTCAGTTATTGAAATATACTGTGAAAAGCAATATGGTTGGAGTTCTCATATGCATACAGTTTCTCTTATTAGAACTGAGTTATTGTGGCAGTTTTATATGTTGCTATATTAGGCCACAGGCTATGAAAGGCAAGGACACAGTGCCTTGTATTGCTATGAAAAACCACAGCTGCAAGAGGCCAAAGTCCTTTGTATTGTCATGAAAGGCTACAATCCCTTCTATTGCTACAAGAGGCCACAATTGCTTGTATTGCTATGAAAAACCACAGTACCTTGTATTGCTATGAAAGACCACAGTATCTTGTATTGCTATGAAAGACCACAGTATCTTGTATTGCTATGAAGGGCCACAGCCCCTTGTATTGCATGAAAGACCACTTTCCCTTGTAATATGACGAGAGGCCACAATATTGCAACAAGCTCACAGCCAAGTCTGGCTGAAATGGCCATATTGACTCCTTTAACAAACAGTTTACATCTATGAGCATTCAAACGACACTAATGTCTGCTGCTTAAGAGACATTATTTTCCCTTATGGATTAGCTGAATTAGGAAGCATTAATCAAGCCTAATATGAGGACTTCTGTAGTGCTGAAATTGCAGTGAGCAGTTGTAATCCATCAGAACAGTCAGTCAAAACATGAGAGATCATGGACACTGTTAATGTAAAAGAATTTAGTGCAGTAGTTACAAGCATTGCTTCAAGCTGTTTTGTGTTCGTTACAAACATTGAGCTGTTACATGTGTTTTGGTTTCGTAATAATTCTTGAGGAATCTTATCGTTTGCAACCCAATGATGGCTTATTTGAAAGATTTGAATCTCAGGCTAGCACTGTCCGTGCACGGGAACCTTAATTGGCGTGGCACCCATTCAAACAGGCAGCGGTGGTTAAGGATCTCACCCGATAAATTCATTGAAAAATGAGCAGGGTCGAGGTCATACGGTTGCTGTATAAAACCATGTACATTTACATTTAGTGAATATCATATACATTCTGTTATGTCTTTTGAATGACAATAGACATGATGCTCATAAGACTCAGAAGGCAAAGTCGGCTTCATTCACTGGCCATAAGGGCCTTCGACCAACGCAAAGACCGTATACTCCTCAGCATTCAAACATTGCTGCAACATGCAGTTCCTCATCTGACAAGTATGGTTAACAATTTTTATGCTGTTATGCAAAACCTTAGTTAAGTTCTTGGCCATGATGTATATATATATGTATCTGAAACATATATAGAACATTTTAAGAGCCTCACAAAGGTGCTGTGGCATGACTATCAAGCAGTTCCAAAGAGGTGCTTCTTAAGATGGGTTGAGAATGAGCTAGTCTAAAACAAGAATTGTCTCCACTGGTTATTGTTACAGGGAACTAAGAAAGCCCCTAATGAGTACACAACAACTGTCGTCTTCAGGCCATTCAACCTTTACAGTGGCTTCCAATATTTGCATTAATAGTACAAGATTATGGAGGTCACAAATAACTGATTTGGAATGTAAGATGGGTGTTGTTATTGCTGTTGCTTAAGCTTCTGATGGTACCATTGTATGATCCTCTGCATATTTTGGATTGCAATGGGCGTATTTCAGACCTATTTTAGTAACATGGCTGAAATTTGCTGGTCTTTCTCCCTTTAAGCTTATGTACCTTATTGCAATGTGTGTTAAGAATTGGAGCACATCAGACAAATAAACAGAGTTTGAGCTGCACTTCACCCAGCTGTGTTAAATGGTTGTTGTTCCATGTTTGTGAATTACTTATGGCATTACAGTAATAGTTGGTGAATAGAAAATTATGCAATGTAGACACTGATTTCTTTCAAGGGACTCAGTGTTTCGTCAGTTGAGCGTTCTCTATTGGTTGCTCGAGGCAATGAACTTTGATCCACCTAGAATGACCCGACCCATTTCTTCATGTTGGAATGTGAGGTATTTCGCTCCTAATAATTGTGATAATAATGGAGTTAGAAAAGTTGTTCTATGCTTCATTTAAAATTTAAATAAAATAATAATATTAAATAAATTTATATGTTTAATAAAAGGATATCATCTGCCAAGCAATAACAGTGAAAAATTTTATAACACTCTAAATATGTCCAGAAGAAAATTTATAATCATATTCATAAAACTTGAAATTTCTGAAAGCACTACTTTAAAGCTAAGTGCAGGGCATTAACTTATTCATTCATGAGTGCTGTGTCAAGTCAGGTGGGTTTCCCAGAGATACCATAAGAAGCAAGAGATCTGCTGAGAGACCAGAGAGATGGAGACAGAGGAGTTGTTAGGGTGATTGTGTTTAGATTGAGAGGAACAGGAAGGGAGCCAGTTAGGGTAAAATTTATTAAAGGGGTGGAACTTCAGTGTTGAATGGAAGGCCTGAGAAATGATAGATAGAGAGGCTTCAGGTAACTGATACTGGGTGGATGACAGGTGGGGTGAATGATCAGAATTTGTAAAGTTTAGGGGGATATTGTTCTAGGGGTGAGATGCAGTGAGAGCTGTGAAACGGTTAGAGAATGTCATTTGAGTAGTGATTGGGGATGGGCAGGAGTGAGGCAGGAGAATGATCGGATGAGCAGGATGTTTAGATGGTGAAGACTTTATAAAGATGAACTGGTTGGGAGTGCTGTACAGAAACTAACGTCTGAATGCTTCTTGCAAACGGTGTCTAAATGCTTGAATCAAATGTGTGAGTGCTTCAAGTGCATTTGTTAATTCTGTGATTATTGGCAAGTGAATATTTTAGAACTTGTACATGCATATGGCTTTTACTTGTATTTGTTTGTTTTGTGTTTGATCCAGAGAACTAAATGAAACTGATGCTGATAGACTCAGAAGAATAGGCGCTGACAAAGTGAAACGGGAAAATAGATTGGAAGCTCAGTGGAAACAATTCTCCTCAACATCAACTATTCGAGTAAGTTTTAAAGAGATAATATTTTTCTGTTGCAAAAGAATTTTTTACGATTTTCAAAATGTTGTATATAGGATATTCATCATTGTGTCAAAGTGAGTGCAAAAGAGTATTTTTCAATCTTATCTAATAACTTTTATAGTTCTGCTAGCCGTAATCATAATCGTAAACTCAAAATTTCTAAAACGCTACTTACAAGCTAAGCGCAGGGCGCCAGCTTATTCATGAATGCTGTGTCAAGTCAGTGGGGTTGTCCAAAGATGCCATGTCAAGAACCAGGTCCGGTTGCCAGGAGACCAGAAAGAGGAGGGGAGAAGAGGTTAGGGTGGGTTGTGTTTAAGCTGAGAAAATGGGAAGACAGGGGACATACTAATATCAACCAAAGTAAAACTGAGAAAACAGGTTCACTTTTGGAACCTATGTGATTCAAACAAATTTTGATAGAATGGTACACCTGTTATAGATGTTGAATAAAAGATTGGCAAAGTCACGAGTCAATACAAAAGCAACTTACCATGACACAGGTCATAATATGGAGTCAGCTTCTTTCTGCAGTAACAGTGACGTCTGGGACCAACGACTTCACATAGGACCAACAGAAGAAGCAATTCAAGAAGATGCTGACCTTGGCAATCATGCAGAGTTGGCCTCCAAAAGTGATGCTGATGCCAACGAAATGAGTCAAAGTAATTTCTTAAAATTCACATTCTTCACCTGGTACACCTACTGTCTCAACATTCTTGATATCTAAAATATTCTTAATACTTTTTAGTTAAGTAATAATTTGATAAATTGACGTCCTGTTAGCACATGTACCAGAGTACATTTGATTTTCTGTGAAGTTGATTCGTACGGACGTACCAGAGAGTAGTTTTGCCTGTTATTTAATGATCCAGTCGAGATCCTCACAAATAATCAAAATGTTGCAAAATGACAGCTTCCATTTAAGACTAAAATGTTAAATGCTGAAGAAATATTTAATGATATGCAGTTAGTATGACTTCCAACAAATAGGAAGTGCTTCCACATATTGGATTGGATTTTAGTGAAAATAGCAAAATGGTTTTAAAATAAGCAGTGCATTTATTACCACTAATTAAAGTTTATACTGCCTGGAACATGTGTTTAGTGGCCAACATGTGAGAGATTTCTTTGATGGCGATGACAGTATGGAGTTCTAGGATGAGGTTAGATAACAGATGAAGGATATACCTGTGAAGAATTTTATTCTAATACAGGTAAATGTGCATCTCCAAAGTTCAGAGAAAGCTACATGGCATCTCCCTCAATGAAATCAATGCTACCAGACTCATCAACAAGTGATGTATCATATAATTCTCACCTAATGAGAAAAAGGCTTTCAATTCAGTCAACAAAAGCTGCTGAACAACTTAAATCAGAGCTTGAAGCAAGAGAATTAGAAGTATGTGCCAACAGTTTGTTTTACAAATGACAGATACCAACTTATTCAATAACAGTGCTTGCACCTCTTGTTTATTTATTTAATTTGTTTTGCCCATTTATTTTTATCTGGTGACAAGTTATGAATTGATGACCTTAGACAATTATATATGTTAAGGCCCTGATAAGTCCCCATTTTTGTTACCTTGTGCACTTCGAACATTGAAACTTTGCATGTTCTAGTCCATGAGATTCCCTTTAGACCAGTGATCTTTAAGAACCCAGAACTGAACTTTGTGGCCTGGAACCAGACATGACCCAAGTTTTTCCAGGGCAATTTTTCCTTGATAATGTGCATATAAAAAACTTTAGTTATCCTTGCTTAACTTTTACATGCTGAAAAGGTGCAGAGTTTATGATTACAATTAACTACACAGTAATATTTGCAAAATACTGCTCAAATTCTTACAAGGATGGTGGATGGTATCCTATTAATGAAACATAAATGTAAAACTTGGTGTATTTGAATGAATTTTATCGATGATCAGAATAGGCAGTTAAACTGGCTATGCTCCTGTTACAGAGGTTGTCTCGTCATATTCAAATCATCAACCTCATTGATCGAAGTGACGAAGAGTCGCAGCTGTACAGGCCTCCTGGTGGACGAGAAAACCTGAGAGCTGAAGCAAATATTAGACCAAAGAGGTACAAATTTGGTCCAATAAAGTGAACCAACTGTGTTTCCGCTATTTCCTATACTGCTAAATTCTGAATGAAAATTGTGAGCTCTGGAGTTAAATGGTATGTGTGCATGAGAAAATTGTGGATTTGGTTTTGCACACTTGAAGAAAGTGTTTCTGAGTAAAGGAAACATATGTTGGCAATAAAATTATTCTTGTCAGGCAATCGTGTCATAGGTATTTGTGTCATGTTCGGAGTGGTAGCTACTTGAGTACTTTTGCAGCTATTGATTTGTGTATACATTGATATAGAAACGGTTTTTCACTCTTTCTAATCCCTCAATGCAAAGTTGCATTGTATTTTATTTGCTCTTTTTCAGCTCAGCTGCCGTAATTCAGTATCAGGCGACGTTGCCTAGCAACCAGTTGAAGTACGTGGTGCAGAAGATGAAGATGCAGTTTACAGAAGTTGCCAAAGAACAAGAAATGATTCTTAAGGATGTTTTGGATGCTCATGACAGGTTGAAGTCGCTAGAATTCTTTACTCCATTACCTTATTAGTTTTAGTTTTTATTTTACATTTATGCTGTCTACTTTGTCTGACTACTAAATGTTCTTATTGTTATAAATTGTTTTCAGTTCATTTGCCGTTTTGTCTAGTTATGTTTTACCAATGTACTTGTCTCCATCTTGGGTCCCTGTTCTGGCTCAGTGACATATACATGTCAGGGTTTGATCATCCATTGGACTACCTCTCTGGGAAAACTTCTTGTCAGAATTTGTTCACTTCTGCTTAACCCTTAACTGACGAGAGAAATTTTTCCGCCTAGGCCCTGACGACGAGCGATTTTTACCGGAAAATGCCTATTAATTAAATAGTTTTCAACTTGTTGTATCTCAGTCAGTTCTTGACCTACAGACATGAGGTTACCATCAATCTTTAGCATTTTATCTCCTCTTCCCATCCATTCGTCTAGTTTTTGATACAAAAAATTTTGGGGTACCCAAAGTTGCCCCAAACCGTACCCCACCCCATGTTTAAAACTTGTTTCATGTTCAGGCTCCTATGGAAAATAAATTTCAGTGACAACATATGTAGTGTCAGCACAAAAATCGTGCAGAAATCAATACCAGACAAAACCTCACAAGAATTTTGAAAATATTTTCATAAATGAAGGAGATACAGTATTTTTAGTATGTAAGATGAAGTCGTACAATTTGAAGGAAATATAAGAAAACACCTGAAAAGTAAGAAATGTCTAACTTATCAGATCTTGGTCATTCTTTGACACACAGAGTTGAGGTTAATATCATTCTTTAGCATTTTATTTCCTCTTTCAAAGCATGTTTCCAGTTTTTGAGAAAAATCTTTGGAGGTACTCATAGTTGCCCCAAACTGTACCCACCCCATTTGAAAACTTTTTTCATGTTCAAACCCCTATAGAAAACATTTTCAGCAACAACTCATGTAATGTCAGCATATGAACTGTGCAGCAATTAATATCAGACAAAACCTCCAAAAAGTTTGAAAATATTTTCATAAATGAAGGAGATATAATATTTTTAGTATGCAGACAGTAGTCGTACCAGAGGAGTAACAAGAAATGCCTAAAAAGTAAGAAATTTTTAACTTATCAGATCTTGGTAATTTTTGGCATACAGAGTTGAGGTTAACATCATTCTTTAGCTTTTTATCTACTCTTTCAATCCTTCAGTCCAGTTTTTGATAGAAATATTTTGGGGCACTCATGTTGCCTACTCACCCTATCACCTCCCAAACACATACATAGTAATACAACCACGACATCAAAAACACTGCAGCATGCACACCAACAGGACAACAGTAGTATTACAACAAGCCAGGCACACAGAGAGGCAAACACACTGAAGTTTGTTTCCTTTTCAAATATTTGGTAGCTCTCAAAAGGGCCATTTTTATGAATGCCTGAGTGCACTGGATGGTCACCTTGAAGATGGATGAAGCTCCTGAATCGACTCCTCTTTCTCAATAGACTGCACTGAACAGTTCTAAGAGGACAATTTAGAATGGAAATTTTAAAATTTGTATCGATGTGCTATATTGCTTACCTTCCTTACACTCCACAGAACCACTCTCTGATTTTGCTCGTTGCAAATGTGGAAGCATAAAACTTTGCACAAAGCAACTTTACATGCTTCACATTCATATTGAGCCTTCTTGGGGCAGCCTTTGGGATTCTTGATCTTGTTCTCTAAAATAAGATGCTAGAGGAGAAGTAGGTTTCCATTTTATTCTGTGGGGTTTACCTGCCTTCTGTGCATTTGACCTACTCTACTCACCATGCAGGCCTGGTCTGTTCAACTAGCACATCAAAAAAGCTTATCCAAAAGCAGTTAGAAAAATTTCAAAAATGGTGCATCAGGGGCTGGTCTGCCACAGACGCTTGTAAATGGCACAGTTAGGGGTCAAATGGGAAAATCTGCTACTTGTTCAATCCTGTCTATCTCGCCCAAGTCATCCGCCTGACCCAGTTTGACAGTCCGCTAGCATGTACACGTAGCCGTCTAATTCGGTGTCGATGTCAGAATGTTCTTTCTCTTCTCACACTGAGCTGAACATTTACGGTACATGACTCAAAACAGGTTGCCTGCATCTCATAAACGGGGTCCAGGGTTTGTTTATGAGATGCACTAACGATTATTTCTGTTGCTTTCCGGGACATCCAATGCCTTTGGCCATCTCTCAGTGAATACCCCTCTTCGATTTTCCCCTTTCCTCTGTGCTTCCACCTGTCAATCATTCATCTATGCCCTGCTCTCGCTCTTCGTCCCTTACACCTCTCTCTCTCTATCTGGCTTTATATCCACCTTTTAGTCTTCAATCTATGGCCCTTATTGGTCTTGTTTCATGCACATTAGCACATTTGATGTGGCGCTGTTAATGACAGTCCTGCCTACCACATTAATAGTATAGTTCTTTACATGTTAAACACAATAATATTCCTAAAATAAACAGCAACTTCTACATTTATGTTAAAATTAATATCATTGCCTTTGTTCCCAATGTTCCACTACATTGCCTGACCTTTAAAATAGGTTATTCATATAGCACATTTGCACATGTTCAAGCACAGACTTTTGTGACATTGTCTAAGCCCCTTAGTGCAAATTGTCAATTTTTAATAAGAAACTGGAAGTTAACAACCTGACACCACATCACTTAAAAATAAAACAGTTTCCCTAAAACCTAGGCATCATTTATTTATGGTCCTTCTATGATCCCTTGTCTACAGATCTCGTATGGCTCTTGTGCTGCAGATTTTGCTCCTTGTTAGATATTGGGAAGTTGAGTTGAATAAACACTCAATGCTTGAATCACTATTTTATATAAATTATTTTTGCGATCCCAACCTTTTTCTTGATTCAGCTATTTTATTTGGCTGACAGGAATCATTTTAAAGATCTTGACCGAAAACTTGATGTCCTGCCAACAGACAGCAACGTGCGCGATGCCCTTAATGTGATCAGATCCAAAGACCAATCGGAGGATGAAAACAAAGCAGAAAAGCAACCAGAAATCTACCAGCCATGGCAAGTAGCAGTCCTGTATCATCAGGTTTGATTTTCACTGAAGCATGCATCGCTTTTTGCACCAGGAGGTCCAGCTGTCATTGTAATGTAACATATGCAGAACATTTCTTTATGGGAAACTCCTCAGGTGTGCTCGTAATGTCATTTTTTTCAGCCACTTATGAAATATTTACTTTCAAATTTACTAATGAGATAAAATTAATAAAGATATTTTAAGGAGACAGAGAACTCTGAAGGTTATATTTCAATCCTGCAGAAACACTGTATATTTTTAAATATGGTCAACATACAGAAAACATTTTGTAGGCATCACAGGTTGAATCTTCTCTTGAATTTGAATGTGGCTGTCCATTTTATCTGTTATCACTGTCCGTTATTTCTTAAATATTTTTGTTTTCTAAAAGGTTTCTTGATCTCATGAAGTCACTTTCTGGTGAGATGAAGAGCATCTGGTACTTTCAGAAGATACTGGATAAACTCAGCCGATATGGACTGGTTTGTTAATACTCTTCTTAGGACTCTTGGATCTTTTTATTTCTGTGGTGCTTCTGTTATTTATATATCTTAATTTCACATAAAACCTATGATGCAGAATCTTTTGGCTTTACGGCTGATAGTATCACCATGTTGCCCAAACCTGATAACCACTTTCTGTTGGCTGACATTGGGTTTATGGCTGGAAACCAGTTGCATGATGCAGACCTATATCATTAGGAAATAAGGAAATGACATTTTGTTTAATTTTTAAATGCAAACTGTGAATCTGTGGTCAGATTTAATGTTTAGTCAATATTCACCTCAGCCAATCATCTTTCTTTGATCACTTTATGACCAATCTAATTGAATCTGTTAATTATCTATGACAGGGGACACTAGCAATCTACTCTATGATTCATCTCTGTGGAGAGTACTTGAGTACTCAATAAGCTACACACAGAGTACTCAAGTAACCAATTACTTGGATAGAGCAGCTCTAATAAACATCATCTCTTTTTGATATTATCATTTAGATTTAATAGCTTGAAGATCATATTATCTGAACCCATGTGAGCAAACTTCTATTGACTGGTTACAGGTGGAAACAGGCAAGCAGAGCACTTTCAAGTTCATACGAGTCCTTGCTGGTCTGCGTGACTGGGAAATCTGTGCACCTGATATCAGTGCAGCGATTGAGTTCTGTCGTGAAAAAGTCGTTGAGATGAATGTAGATGAGTATGAGAAATGGTTCCATGACGCTTTCCCTTCAGTTGTCCGGCCCCAACCTAAGATTCCAAAAAAGGTAGGTAAAGATCGATAAATCGACTCTTGCTTCAAGCACTGTTGACCAAATGCGTTTTGCATCGTCAGCGGCACCAGGTAGTAAGCATCTTAACAGCTCTCTATGATTTGTTTTTAACTTGTTGTTACCTACTTTTGGCTCCTAGTTTTTTAATGCATATAAAAAGTATTCTGTATCCAATCTGGGCCCTAGCTGGCCAGGGCCTGAACCAGCTATTGCTATTCCACTGCTTTTTTGTCTGGAATAATATAAAATACTTGTAAACAGAATGAATTGAATGAATGCAGATGCAAGTATTTAAAGACAAATCATGACAATAAGTGCCACGTATAATAAAAATTATTATCACAAATCATAACAATCAGTGTCGCTTATAATAAAAAAAATTATTGTCTTCATTTTTTATAAGTACTCGTCAAAATATCGATAAGAGTAATAACAAAAGAAAAATTAATGATAACATTGATTCTTTTCGGACAAACGTTTAGTGAATGGAACATGTAGCATTGTACTGATGTGGACTGCAGAGAGAGAGAGATCATGACAAAGTCAGGCATCTATATATTCCAACATAGGTTTTTTATGTGTAAATAATTGTAACAGAATATTAACATACATTTATTTAGGACTTGTGAAATTTATCAGAAGCAGTTGAGAGGTTCTCTGTGATGTACTATGTATTGATATGTAATATGTATTAATGTCATGTTCTTCTGAGGTATTGAAACTCATCTAAGGCAATTCAATTAACTGCTGTAGGATGACATTTTTGTTGTCTAACATTTTTGTTTGAAGCAGTTTACAGAAATTTGCAGAAATATTTAATCAGTTTCAAGTATTTTTTGGAAATTTTTGAGTGCTGCATATGTCAAGTATGTGCTGAACATTTTCATGATCCTTCTCAAAGTAATATCTTCTGTGTAATAAACTCCAGTAAAATTATGTTACTTCATCATTTAAAAATATATATCCATGATCTCTAGCAGAATTTTCCAAACAGCAGATGAACAGACATGCCATATAGCTATATCCTCAACATTTCTTGTGTATCTTCTATATTTTCGTCCTACATTTGAAGGCAAGGATTTGGAATTTCCATGACTTGAAAAGACAGCAGCTGGGCTGTTTTTCTGAGCGCATTTTGTTGGGCTTAACAACACACAAGGTGCTCAAATGTTAAAGTGGCTGCTAAACTACTTCCAGAGCCTTATGAAATTTTATGCCTAACTGATTTATGAAAGTTCCATGGTTACATATTATACCTATTTTGTTCATTAATTTTCTTAGTGTGGTAAAGTTTTTGTGTGAATAGTTTAACAGCCATTGTGTGACATAGCTTGTTACAGAATATATCACACACTCTAGGTCATGCTTTTGAATTCAGTTGGAATTATTATCTGGGTTAGGAGATAATTAGTTGGCACCTTAATTCAATGGGCTAACACGGGCTGATGTTGAACTGTATGAGCAACCCAGATGCATAATTTATAAATGGATTGGAAGCAAGGGCAGAATTATTGCAATTTTGCAGGTATTACTTGTGAAGATTACTTTACAACAAGTAATCTAATGTACACATTACATTACTTTTAGTAATGTACATGACATGACATCGTTGAAAGCAAAGCATATGCAAGCATGTATCTAGAGCAGTGTGTAAACTTAATAAGATATTTAGCTAGTAGGAGTTATCCATTGTTTAATGACATCTTATGGCTGCCAGGCCTGTTGGCATTGACCTTATCTTACCTCATTATTTTGCTACATGTAATCAATAGCTACATCTCAGTAAACATTGTGTTGTTCTTGACATAGCTGTTATTGATTTTTAAATAATAAATCATTGCATTATCTTAGTTTCTGTTGTAAACATTGTATAGCAATTTTAATAATTTTAGAGGGTGAATTTTGTTACAGTTTGCATACTGTATCCATGTGGTGTCAACTTCTAAAAGTTAGTCTTTATTTTGTTTAGGATGCTCTCAATTTCATCATGACATATTTTGTGTATTAGACAGTAAATTAGACACAGAGTTTAATATTTAATATTTTTCAAGTTGCTTTAGTTTGCAAGGATGTTTTGTGAGGATAGGTTCTTGAAAGCTACTGACAATTAATGCTATGAAGAAAAGGTTTGTGTGTGTAGTTGCTGTTTAACAATGCTGTGCCATAATGATGATTAGCGCCATCCTCTTCGTTTATCCAGGCTTGGGACTGGCACCATCTAAACAGGGCAGTGATGGAGTTAAAAAGTTGTGTGTAGGGTTAGAAGTCAGGATTAGAACTTTTGATTTCAGAAGCAAATGCAAGGACTTTGCAATCAGTGTTTTTAAGTGTAAAGCATGTTTGTGATTCCAAAGATTTGTCTTTTTTATGATGTTCTAGCCCTGATGCTGCACATTTGTTCACTCTTATGTGGCAAACTGTTGGATTTTTATCTTAAACTGTTGTTTTTTGGCTGATCAAGTCATGACTTAAAGCTTTTTCTTGTTGATATTTTGACTTAAATTTGAATTTCAGCACAAGTTTGACTAATTTAAAGACTTTTCTAACTTAATAAACCAAAGATATTATTGTATCTACTTTCATGTGTTTTGTGCTCATGATTTGACAAGTTATTTCAGATTTTAACATATCTTTTCATTGGCCATAAGTAGGTTTTGTAGAGCTTCTGTAAATTTTATTGTTTTTGAAAAGATATTTTCAGCTTATAATTTCATTTAATTTTGAGCATTTGTTTAGTGCAACAGATATCTGAACGGATAAATATTTATGCCATGACATTTTACATTTTATTTTAAATGCTGTTGTGATTGTGTTATGATCACTTAGTTCCTCTCAAAAGAACTTCAGTAGTTTATTAAGATGATCTAAGAAAATAAGATAAAATGATAAAACTGTAATATTTGGATTTCTTTTATCAAGTGCAGCTATTAAACTTGATGCACAGTGTGAGGCTACTTTGATGTGATTATTGCGTTGCTATAGAGAACTTCTCTGAGCCTTGAATTGCCTTAAGTCTTAATCTTCCACATGCATGACAACAGTTCAAGTTCTTCTGGCATTTGTTTAAAACATTTGGAAAACATTTATTAAAGTTCTTATCACGAGTGTTTAAAGCTTTCAAGGGCATGGGTAAAACTTGGAACTGTGGGTCGTAGTGTTCATCTGTCCATGGTTCGGTTTATGATAAATGAAGATAGTAATGTACAAATGCAATATCTACATTAAGCATTGTGTCACAGGAGACAATGCAATTTTTTAGAAAGGCCTTCTAACAACAGTTTTAATAGAACCTCGGTTAAAATGCTTAAGACTGATCCCAGTTGATCTTACAAATTTGGGCTAAACGCAAATGATGACTTTGTAACTGCAGTTGTTTGGTTTACATAATCAAAATCCCAATTACATTGTAAATGAGTGAAGACTGTGAATTTCAGAATAAATTCAGATTCACATTGTGTGACTTTGTGTGCCTTAAAAATTTAATAGTAGTAGTAGTAGTAGTGGTAGTGGTGGTAGTAGTGGGAGTAGTAGTTGTTGTAGTTGTAGTAGTAGTTATATTATTGTTATTATTATTATTATTTTTATTATTTTTATTAAAACTAGGCTTTGCAGCAATATAAACAACTGTTAATCAGCTTCTTTCGCTACTGAGCAACTAACTATTATGTACCCTGAATGGTCTGACAATAATATTATCGATTTATTCCTAACTTCTTTTAATAATATTAATCTAACGGTAAGCCTTTATTAGTCCTGTACTTTATTCTTACTTGCATAACATTATAATCCTCTACAAGTCCTCTACTATCATTTCTAACAGAAAAGCTTCTAACGCATAAGTGGCAAGAGAAAAATAGGCTCTTTATTGCCTCATGTAGCCTAGATCTAAAATCATTGTTTTGCTATTAATCGATTGTGACAGTTCAGTTCAGTCCCTGTTGAAGTTACCCAACTGAGCGCTTTAGATGTTACCATTTTCGGTTGTTCTCAAACTTAATACACGACAGTTAATTAGTCAATGCTTTGAAAAGTCATCTGTTATTGTTTTGATTTTGGCAACCGTTAAACTATATATGGTTTATGTATATAGAAAAGGATCTCGGATATATCTGCGTAACTGTGTCTTAAGTAATTCTTTTAGTTTTTTTTGCATTTAAATGACACTAACAGTCTGCCCCTACGATTCATTAATAAATAAACTGTGGTTCATGTCTGTGTGAATCAGAGTATTCTGTTGATTACATATTACAACTTGGACAAATATTACGCATGGAGCAAATCTCAAATAATCTTCAGAAAAGGAGTTTATACTGTACACTTACCAAACCAACATGTTCAGGTGGGCTGATATTGAGTCCCATATGGGCAGCTTGCTGGGTCCTATACGGGCAGCTCGATGGGACCCATGTAATTTTGCCATGGGGCACTAAGTTGGTCCCAAAAGGGCATCCCATGTGGCAAACTCCATGGGCCGAATACGGTTCATTTGCAAAGGTCTCGTATGAGCATGTGGGCTTCCGATGCTTGGGCTGTGTGAGACCCATGTGGCAGCCCAAGTCCGTATGCCCACCTACATGGGTCTTGAATGGTTATGTTGATTGGGCAAATGGCACAACAAACTACAGGCTGGTGTTGAGTAACTCAGTATAGGCCTAGGCCAACCCTCTTGCTTTCAACACAGCTAACCAGGCCAGACGTTCCTTGTTATCATTTCGTTCAAGCTGTTCGTGTGTTTCTGATAACTTACACCAGGACTTTCTGTAGCGGCGCTAACCAATCATTATGACATAATGCATAAGCATAAATCGATGGTCGCCATAAGTGAAACTGTAGTGAATATCGCAAACCGTTGGAGAAGCACGGTCAAAATCCGATAAGTCAGAGATCTATTGGATACTCGGAGTGATGCAGTACGATCTAATCGTAATCGCGAGATTTCGCCCAGCGAAAGCTAAGTCGCGGGAACCAGCTCATTTACAAGCGACTACAGCATTCTGTTAAGTCTAACACGCAGATTAAAGTTTTCAGCTCACACGCTTGCAGCATATTTGAAGTATTTGAATTCACATG
The DNA here is from genome assembly GCA_964023275.1 of Norana najaformis. NCBI lineage: Eukaryota > Metazoa > Annelida > Clitellata > Crassiclitellata > Hormogastridae > Norana > Norana najaformis. The sequence goes on from OZ029915.1 coordinate 43,819,615, forward strand.
CATGAAGTATTTGAAGTATTTGAGTTCACATGCATGAAGTATTTGAAGTATTTGAGTTCACATGCATGAAGTATTTGAAGTATTTGAGTTCACATGCATGAAGTATTTGAAGTATTTGAGTTCACATGATGCAGAATGATATTATCATCGACATTTGAGTTCCCAAGCAGAATAGAACATCTGAGTGCACGTAGGTAACGGATGCGTCTTTCGCTAAAAGAAGCAAATGTCAATGACCTAGAGTTCAATGAATCGGCGCGTGTACAATGTGTAAACATAACTGGGTAGGATTATAAACCTATTATATGGCTATACTGGGTCTGCAAAATGCGTGACGGTAAACTAGCTATATAAGGTATCTATAGGTATAACTTTATTAAAGCAATCCATATACCGTATAACTGCATGACGTATAATGTATAACTTGTTGGGCGGAGGTCTCGAAATTTGGACTGGCTTTAGTCCAAGGGTCCAAAATATAGGGCCTACGATCCCGTCTGAAGAAGACGTTTAATTTTTGTCTTATAACGCAGTCGTCCATGTATTTCAAGAGTTATTTAATGTTTTAAATTTAAAGCCAATATAGAGCGATTATAGCTAGATTAGAGCCTAAATTTAAGCTGAAGCAAAAAGATGATCTTTAAATGAAAATACCGTTTTCTTGAGTTTGAAGCAACTAATCTTAGTGAGAGCAACCAAACCTTTTTTAAAGATTCAGTATGTTTTGTGATCTGGACAGTGGGCAATTCTCAATGCCTTATAGAAGTGATCATTTGTGAATGTTTGTATTTTTTATTTAAATATAATGCAAGATTTCTGGTGCTTGCATGGATATTGACAGTGAATGATAACCGTAGACCAGAAATCCTTAACAGCTAGTTCCTCCAATTTCATAAATCCATAATATCTACATCCTTAAGTTTCAGTCTCAGAGCATTTTCAACCTGAAGCTCAGTAGAGTAGCTTCAAGTTGAAGAGCTGCCTGTGATGCAGAAAGTTTAGCTGACCAATATGAGAAATTGAAAACTAGCAAGCGTTTCGGGCACAACTTCGGGGAAGAATAAATACTTAGGCGAGTTGGGTTGTAAGTAATAAGCCTAAGCTTGGAAATTTTTTCTGTTTCCCGGACCTTTACGCGGTCCACAAGGACAAGCTAAGCGATCTGGATTTGGACCGCAGTCAGCAGTTTCAGCATCATATGGATTACTTTAATAAAATTATACCTAGATAGCTAGTTTATTAGTTTACCGTGACGCATTTTGCAGACCCAGTATAGCCATATAATAGGTTTATAATCCTACCCAGATATGTTTACACATTGTACACGCGCCGATTCATTGAACGTTAGGTCATTGACATTACTTCTTTTAGCGAAAGACGCATCCGTTACCTACGTGATCTCGGATGTTCTATTCTGCTTGGGAACTCAAATGTCGATGATAATATTATTCTGCATCATGCATGTGAACTCAAATACTTCAAATACTTCATGCATGTGAACTCAAATACTTCAAATACTTCATGCATGTGAATTCAAATACTTCAAATATGCTGCAAGCGTGTGAGCTGAAAACTTTAATCCGCGTGTTAGACTTCAAATACTTCCTGCAGGTGAATCTAAATACTTGATTAAAAATTATGCAGCATAACTCTTCGTGTGTTATAGATAACTTAATCTTACAGTATAATAATGAATTTTGCGTAGGGCCTAATGATAAAGCGCCCAGCTTATTAGTGCAGATCTGTATAGTGTTAGGCCTCTAGATGATTTACACATAATTATAGATAAATTTCGGGAAGTCATATTGACTCTACTCACAAACATGCTACGCGCGCATACCGGTAACATTGGTGCGGCCAAAGTCTGGGACGAACTATATGCATGTGTGCTTTGTCGCAAAAGAGAAGAACAAGTCAACGAGGAGAGCAGGCAGTCCCTTATATCAACTCGAGAGGCGGCCAACGGCTATGAAGTGTTCACGACTTCAATTTTTTAATCTCGGTATGCGAGGGCGCATAGCTAGCCAATCCTGTTCTTTGCCTTTCATTTTTCCATCGACAGCATGCAGTCGATTTTATAACTGAGTGGCTAGATGTGCTAGTGGAGAAGAAATTTGTCGGCCTTGGATTGGATTTGAACCCCGACTCTGGTTTGATTATCCAGCACGCTAACGACTAAATCGCTGCACGCAGCCCGGGTTAAACGATTCGACAAAAATTTTCAATTTCATTTGACGTAAAGAGTTTGGAATGAGGAGGCAGCGGTAGAAAGCAAAACTGCCTTAACGATGCCTTCCGAAATAAAGAGGAGAGTGAAATAGAGAGAGAGAGAGGAAAAAGTGAAACAATGATGGACCCACCGAAAGAAAGGGAAATTTGTGCCATGCTTTCGCGAATACACTCTTTTTTCTCTTTTTATGATGGCGGAGAATGAATGGCAGCTTGGTTTGTTTCTTATTGGCCATGAATGGGGTCAAAGCCACAAGAGGTCAGATCGTGCTGAGAAATAATTAAACTTATGATTTAGGATCTCTGTCATTAACAACGATTCGTCATGGCTTCGGCCCTGCCCTTTTGTGTAATAGAAGCAATATCAGAACACAGACGATACCACGATATATGAGCCAATACGTGTACATTATAATGGCTATGAAACTTACAAGTGGAGGGGCTATTGGGCACAGGCTACATACAGCAGTTTAACTTTACATTTAGGTCCCCCTTGCAAAATTGCTGCTGTGGGTTTTTCGTACTTCTGAGCAGGCCTCTTCTTGCGGATTTGGATCCGGACTCCCCACAATTCCAGGTCCTTCTAGACGACAGAGACGTCGCTAGCTATGCAGGCAGCATACGTAGCCTTTCCAACGCCGATTTTGCCTGTGACAATAAGCACAGTAAATGCGACCGAATGACCTCAACCATGTTCATTTTTCAGTGAGTTATCTGGTGAGATCTTTTACCACCAATGCCCGTTTGAATGGGTGCCACGCCATTTTAACGTCCTCTTGTAAAGATCGTGCTAGCCCGAGATGTAAATCTCTGATATATAGCCATAGTTGGCATGTGTACCAGGATTCTCACGCACGGAGTACACTTTAACCAATGTAGCCAGGCCAGGCCAGCAGTAATCAGGCATATTACGCCTTCCAACAGGGAAACTCGATATGTACTTGTATAGCGCAACAAAAGGAGGCAATAAATCGCTCTGTTCCTTAAGAAAGCGAGAACACAGCCAATCGAACAAGCGTTTCACACACTTAAGTTTCACAGTAGGCCACGGGTACATAGCATTTTTACAGTCTACACTTAGTCAGCACAGCAAATGCTTACTTAAATTATTTAAAACACTGTTTAATAATAATAATAATAGTAGTAGTAGTAGTAGTAGTAGTAGTGGTAGTAGTGGTAGTAGTAGTAGTAGTAATAATATTAATAATAGTAATTATAGTAGTAGTAGTAGTGGTAGTAGTAGTAGTAGTAGTAGTAGTAGTAGTAGTAGTAGTAGTAGTGGTAGTAGTAGTAGTAGGCCTAATAGTAATAATAATAATAGTAATAAAAATAATAATTAATAGTAACGTATGTGAAGCCGGCGTTCAGGGTTCAAGACATCTTATACCGACCACTCAGGTAACTCATTGCAAATGATCAGATGTAACCCGTTTCATTAAGTAGGCTTACATAAAGATGACTACCCGATTATTTTTAATGGATTTTTACTTAAACATTCAAAGAATGTATTACTCGGAGCAATGAATTAGCCTACAGAATTAGAAAATAATGCTATGTGACTTCATTCTAAGACATCGTTATCATTGTCATTTTCCTAATCATTATAATTATCAGTTTAT